>JACAXG010000050.1:3294872-4001942 GCA_018881555.1 Amblyornis subalaris
GCACAGCTACCACCCTGGTCAACAGGGTGTCAGGTTGTACCGTGACTCTGTCGGTTTGTTTAAGCCCGTGTTTCTGTATTACTGCATTTATTTTAACCTTTTTTTTATTAAAATTGTAATTTTGACCTAAAATCTCTCGAGATATTCTGTGTGGGGTTAATTTCCCCTGCTGGTTTACAGCCAAACCAGCACAATAAGGTATATGCTTTATCCACTTGGAGCTAGGGACATTTGCCCTCCTTGCAAGTACCGAAGACTGTTGGGCCAGTAGACATAGATCCAAATCTTTAAAAAAAAAAAGGAAAGGCATCACAGAGAGGTTTTCTTAAAAGTCGAGGACAAATTCCAGAAGAGAGAAAAGTGCCACACTTCTCACTTCTCTCTGCTCCATTGCAAAGCCATTCTCTAGAAACTAATCCAGCATAGAGCAKCTTGAGTTGGTGCATTGATAAAGACTTGCTGTACCCATCTCAGCTGCAGGCACTGCAGGCCTCCCAACAGAGTTCCACATCTCCCTCGGGACAGTAACATCCTGAGACATGATCTTGCTACTGGGGTACAAAGGGTTGCMAATGGGAAAGGATAAAAGGGATGAATTTTAAGGCATTCAGCAGTAAGCAGTGAATTGCTAGGTTAAGGTAGTGACGTAACTGGACCTTTGATTTCATTTCAGGTTTTTGTGCAAGATGAACCTAAATATTGCACAGGTTTTCAAAAATTACCATTTCTTAAGTTGTTTTGAAAGTGGCCTTAAAGGAGATCTCCCATGGTTATTTTTTCCCCTTCATGATACATGAAAAAAAAACCAAACAAACACAAACAAMCAAAACCCCCATCAATCTGAACAATAGTCATATTTCCAGAAAAAAAAGTAATTCAGTATAAGGGAAAACAGTTGTAGACAATCTTTTCAACACCAGATAAAGCTTGGATCTGCCTGCAGACTGCAGAATACTCATAAGGAAGAAGACATTCTGGAAAATTCATAGTTTACCAGTATTCTTCATTAGCAGACTTTTTTTCCCACTTCCTATCTATCAAAAGCATACTGAGATGTTTGAAGGGCCTATGAGGATTCATTTTGGCTAGACTTGGGCTGGAGTTTCCCAAAATCTAAAGATTAAATATTGAAATAACATCCCAGCTGTCTTCAATTTTACAGGATGTTGATACAGATAAACAGCATGACAAAGTGAGAAATGAGTTCAAGACAGACACAATTCCTGCCAGCAGGATTGCAAAGTCTGCTTACAGTAGGATGCCTAAGCAGAGGGAAGTTAGAAATAACATAATCAGTTGCTTATCAGACCTAGGAACCAGTGTAAGTCTGATAGGACTCCTGTCAGAATTGCTATGCTTGGGGAATTCAACAGCAGTTTTGTGGCTAAGAATGATTACTGTAAAAAAATAATTCAAACCGCTCTTCACTCTCACTCGGCTTTGATGTGATAAACCACAGTCTGAATATGAACAGGGATTAGATCTCAGGTACAGCCAAAATGAAGACAAAAAGCTGACACCTTGGGATGAGGCAGTTTTCAGTAACTGAGACCTGGCCAAATGAGACACCCTTTGCTGCTGCATCCTCAGCTCCCTGCAAACATCTGACAAGAAACAAATAGACACCTCTGGGTGGTCTCACCAGAAAACACAAAATGGAATCAATATGTCATGAGTTAGACTGCTAAAATGAACAAGTTTCCCGACAAGAACCATTTCTTTTCAGCTGAGCCTGAGTCCCTGAGGTAGCTAGGAGCTTAGGGGAGGCTGCGGCACTCATGCTAAACCACATTTTGTTTCCTCTGTTATAGCCTGAGTCCCTGGGCTGCTAGAGCATGTCCCACTGAGCAGTAGGAGCAAAACTTGCAATTGGATTCTGTATTTGGCAGGTTGCCAAGGCAGAGAGCCGTGAGCTACKCATAGAAAGCCTTTCTTTCTGAGACATATTCAAATACTCCTGAATTTTCCTTTCTCTCTGTCCCCTTATGGTATTTGAGAACATCAATGTCCTACAGGATTAGTACGGSTAACCTTACGTCAATTCTTATCAGGTTTTTACAAGACCCATTGGGATTCAGAGGTGTCAATTTTTGCTCCAAAGGTAACTTAATCTTTCACATATTTAAGTCTTAAAAATAATTAATTACTATGGATAAATCCCATTCAGTCACAAGCACTTCTCATTTTATTTTCACAAGCATTTAAAGTGACAGGTGATTAACCAGTGACCAAAGAAATAGACTGTGGACTTACTGCAAATAAACAGAAATTCTTCATCTGAAGTTCTGAAACATCTGGGGTTTTGTTTGAATCAGATGGCAAAGAGACATATAGAGTCCAGTGTGTCCTACAATATGTCAAATATCTTAATGACAATAAATGCTGCCTCTTACAGAAATATCCTTTTAACACAAATAAACGTGTTACCTAAAAGCTCAGATATTAAGTTTCCCAGCAAACCTCTTCAGCCTTAGATCCCTGATCCACAAGGTTACTACCGCTGTGAACAAAAGCTAATGCCTASGGGATGCTCCAGGAGTGCCTGCTTCAAGTTTCAGTAAGAGCTAAAGAAAAGGCAATCAAGGAGRGCTGTACTTTTTTGGCAAGAAGGTCCAGTGGCTGTTGCTCTGCCATGAGCACAATGACACGCCAACAGGCTGACTCATTTCTCACACACACACATGCCAGCAGTGCAGAGCAGAACTCAGTGTGTTTCTGCCAGCCTACCACTATAGTGGATCGCTGCAACAGCTGGGAGCCTCTGACAAGAGCTTTTTCGTAACTTGTTTACAAAATGCAGGAAAATCTCTGCTGTGTAGTCTGCTGATTCGTACACCTACCTGGTCAGCTGTTTCTGAATCCAATACCTCAGAGCAATCTCCAAGGAACAGAGAGAGGAGATTACTTGGTCTCGTTATTGCTCTTTCCCTTTTCCTCTGACCCCTGTTATCTTGTTAGATTATTTCCAGTTTCTAGGGTTTGAGTTCCTCCACAATGCTCCACTTCTTACCTTTCCCCAAATAAACTGGGCTATATTTCACCTTCCATTAAGCCATTGGATATATTTAAGGCATAGACAATCGGAATTTGTTCAGGGCAAGAAATATTCATTCTAGCCCCAAAGAGTTTTTTTTTATAAACGTAAACTTTAGTGAAAACATATGTTCCAATAAGGCCTGATTATTTCATTTACATGGTTTGCATAAATTTGTGACCTGATGAAAAGACACAGAGGCTATTTCTTTTTACCATCAACTAGGGTTGTGACCCAGCTCTAGTTTTTGGAGTTTGGTTTTGGCTGTTTTTTTCTTAGCTTGCTTTTTTACAGTGAGTAATCATGCCCATCAATTCACTAGTGTAGTCAAGACTAAATGGCACTGGAGAGCATAATCACTGGCTTTAGTTGATAGTTTATCTAAAAAAGAAACTTATTGTCAGGTAAGATGGATTCACACAATTGGGAGTGTCCCAATTCTGTTGCTATAGTGTGTTGAGTACAACTACATTAACTATCTTGTACTTCCCTGAGTTGAATTATCTACAGGAGTGTTTACCACCTGACCGGCCCAGGAAGAGATGGGATGCTGTGGGCAGTGTCTTACCTCTTCTTTCTCTAGAGTCATCATTTTAGATGGGAAATTAATGGAGCTGCAAGCCACAGGGATTGCTGTTGAGGGCAATTTGACAAGCACAAAACATGAATTGAGGTTTAATAAGTAGTAATGACATGAACRAAAAAAAAAAGGCACAGTGAAAGTCCCCATAAACGTTAGAAGAGTATTCAGCTTGCAAAAACAGAGGGGGGAGTTTTAGAAGTTAAGMTAGACTATGCAGGACTCTTCATCCCTTGTGCATTTGTACTGTGATGTAGCTTTAATTAAATTACCATATTTTATTGTTTCCTGTCTCATTCAATGAACAAGGAGTTACTCAGTCTGTACATATCATTGCTATTCATGGTATAGCCTCTGGTCTTATTCTCCACACATCAGTTAAGTCTAGACTGACTAGAGAAATGATTAATTTCTGTATGGATGCCTTTTGCAGTTTAAACAGGCTGTTTAAAATGTATCACAATCATCAATAAATATTATGTTTGTGAGAGTAGGCATCATATCCATTTTACAGGTAAAGGAGCCATAAAGAAATTAACACTCARCATTATTTAATTTTAATCCATTCAAACAACAGCTTCAATTTTTTTTTTCCTGCTTGTATCAGAAAATTTAATTCTAGTTCTTCATAGCATTCAAGTATTTCTTTTTGGAATACTAAAAACCATTAGCAATATATTTCTTTTACACAAGTTTCCAGACTAAAAACTGTGATTAAAAACCAGAATCGTTATCACATTGCATCATACTGACACCTGTGTATGTCATCAGCAAGGTTGGACACTCTGGTTCACAGACCCGTGACTCTGGACCCAACAGAGCATCTCATGTGAACAGCAAGTTGTCTTTCTCTCCATAGACCTACCTTAGAGGAGGCTGGCAAACTTCATCATCGGGGCTTTCCACATGAAACTGTCTGAAGTGCTTTATAAATATGGATGAGTTACTCTTGTGAAATCAGGCAGTGCAAATCACCCCATTCCATAGCCAAGTAACTGAAATGCAGAGGCACGGATTTTAAACTCCCCAAATTATTGAAAGTGCCCTTTAAGTTTGCAAACCCAGTCTTTATTTTCCAGAGCACTTAACTTTTCCTTTTTTTTCACATTCTTTCTTGGTATGAAAGATACTCCCACTGAAGTCAGTTGTGTTTGAGAGTTATCAGCATCTCCACTCATTTCTGGTCTCAGAAATGTCCCTTAGGGCACTTGAAAAATTATGGSGTACGCCATCAGACACCACTTATGCCCTAGTTGTCACATAAAAAATCCATGACCAAGAATAYGAAAGAGACCAATTCTCTGCTGTAACATTTGGCAGCTTTGGTCATGAGGCAGTATCTTATTTTCTACAAACATGTGCCTCAGTCATAGACATTTGTTCCACTCCTACACCAGTCGGTGACGGTAGGAATCTCTTTTGGACACTGTAAGAATAATTTTTGAAATTTCTGGTGTGGGACCACTTCAGCACTTCTGAACATTAACTCTGGGCACTAGCTGAGGGAGGAATGCACCTGTATCAGCACCCACTGTCTACTGTCTACCGTGTCTTCCTTTGAAAAGACAAAAATGTGCCACAGTATATTCCAGTCAGGTCCCCTGCCTGGACAAGAGGATCCCATCCTCTCCCTCTCAGACTAGGCAGAGACAGCATCAACCCTTTATGGCTAATTATAGAGAACCCACAGACTCCAATCTCCTCRCAGAGATGTTAGGGTACCTGATGTTAGGCTCTAGCAAGATACTGCCTTTTATCCTAGTGAAACCCAGGTGGGGTTGTATAGAAATAAGCAGAAGTGGCCCAACCTGGACCTACCATGGAAAAAGAGGACTGCTGGAAACAAAAGTAGAAAGAATTATGAAGAGGAGACTGCATTGGCTCATTCCCAAAGAATTTCCTCCAACAGCCAGTGCAGACTGGATGAAACCCCTGAAACCTTTCAGAAGAAGAGTTGTAAATGGCACATTTGCATAGTCATACATTCAGAGACAATTTGATTTTTCAATACACTCATAGTGGGGTTCATATATCTCTGGCACTACAGGAATTTTTATCTACTGAGTTTGAACTTATTTCTTCATGTTCTTTAGTCTCTRGTTTCAGTCACTGATTCTCAGTTGGATATTATTAAATAGTGAAAGCTGACAGAAGTTTCCAGCCAGTGCTGTAACAATAGTTACCACAGACGGTCTCTAAGAGGGAACATTTTGTAGCTTTGAAGATCTTTAAAGAGGATGGATGCTGTGAATCTCTACTCAGCATCATGTAGCACTTGGTTAAGTTACAACCCTCATGGTCAATTCAGTCTTCTCAGGCCTGGTGAGAACACTCTGGCTCCYGACATCTCCCAGAGGTCTCCCTGATGCCTTCTGGTTTCTGTTTTCAGATGTAGTCTCCTAGCTAGCAGTAGCAAGCTGTCCTGAAGAAGTTGATATTTCTTCTTTAACTGAGCCCCCCATGTCCCTGCCAGCATTTAGTCTAGGTATATCTTCCCTATTTAGAAATATCTCACATTCTGGTTTTGACAAAAGCTTAAGCTCATTATAGGATGAAACACCAATTTAGTGTAGATATGATSTTTTACTTTAAAAACATACTAATATCTTGCTATGACTTTTAAGTTCTGACTTTGAAAGGATGCAAGATTGATCTTCACAATATTTTAAAGAGAACAGTGACAAAGAAAGGTTGAAAGTCCTCTTTAAGAATTAATTATATACTTTAAATAAATCRTATTAGAGATGAAAGACTTCCTTAATGCACACATTTGAGGCAAAATTTTCACTCCTTTTAAGCACTGATGGAGTAAAAGGACGCATTGGAAAACGGACAGAAGAAAAGAAAGAGATAGAAATTTAACATTAATGGTATTTTGAGATCTTCCGGGGGAAAAAAAATCAAGTAATATACCTAAGAAATCAGAGAGAAATACTATCTTCCAGGGAGAAAATAAAATCAAGTAATATACCTAATACACTGAGAGAGAAATACTATCTTCCTGTATATAAGCTTAAATTAATACAATAAAACAAAATAATTCATTGAAATAGGTCAATAAAATAAAATTAATGATTCTAACTACATTTTAATCTAATCACAACATCTAATAATGAAGTCATAACAAAATGAGTTGACTTAGCCTAATTAGAGAAAACAAAAGCATGCTCAACTCATTCCCTTGATCAGTCACACTCATCACTGCTCTTTCTGTTCATCTCTGCACACAACAGCAGCAACTGAAAAAAACCAGCAGCAAAAATAACCATCCATCTCACCTAGCACTGCTTTTTAATCACACAGTGCCTGAAGAAATTGGCTGAAACACTACYAAAGGGTTGCATTTTTATTTTCATTTTTATATCTAAAGAGACTGGCAGGCTGTTGTAGCTTCACACATTAATGGTTTGTCCTGGTGTGGAACGGGTTATGTACTCCAGAAGGTTAGACAGCCTGCACAAGCAGGGAAGCACTGGAACAGAATATGAACTTCACTGGAAGTTTAACCTTACTGAATAATTACTGTTTTGCTTATCTCAAGAAAGCTGCCTGACTTACTTATTACATCTAGACCGTTTAATTATTTTTTTTCAGTTTCACAGAAGCCCAGCAAGATCATTGTCCTTACAGTAACTCTTTAGGACATTCTTTATTTACTAGCAACAAGAGACAGGACCCCTTTTGCAATTATTTTGCCCAGCTATAGCTCTTCAGCTAGTTTGTTATTGACTAGGACAGGACTTTCTATCTGTGTGAATACTGATTTGGGGAATCAGACATTTTGCTCCTTTTATAAGCAAAAGATATTCTCGAAAGTGCAACCTGATTGTGAAATTTTCCAAACCTAYACCTCCTTTTTTTTTTTTACTTTTCTTCTCTGGAGTCCCTAGCATCCTCAGGCTTATGCTTCTGTGCTGGAAGACTTGTGGCTGCAGGCCTTGGAGGCTCACTCAGCAGAGCAGCTCTCTGGAAAATCTGGCAGAAGTCTTTGGCTGTGTCACCACCAGAGTTTCTCAAAGCTGAGACATTTACAAAACATTTCTGTTTCAACAGACTGTAGGATTTCCCTGTAGCTCTGGAGAGCTTCCAGTTTCCTTTCACACGGATGCCATTTTGCTGGGTGGAAACCCTTGACTCTTTCTCAAGAAGTTCATGCACTTACTAGWCAGAATTAAATTCAGATCTTTAAACTAAAAATATTCCTTTTTCAAGTTTTATTGGACTGTGCCCCTCACCTTGGTATAGTAGGAGGCAGTGGAGTCTATTATTGTCATTGTCACRACTGCACAAAAATCTGGGGAATACTATGTGCAAGCTACTTGGAAGCTTGTGTCATTTTCTTCACTTCCCTCCCATTCCCAACATCATTACCATTAGGACTTGGTTTTGGCTGGGATGCAAAGGAGTTTTTTAGACCATTTTCTTCCTTTCCTCATGCCCTCTGCCCGGTTACTCCTGCAGCACTCTTCCTTAGAAATAAAAAAATATATATTATTTTCTTTTAATTAAAAAGTACTGAACACGGTTAGTTCCAGTTCTTGCCAGGCATCAGTCTGATGATTTGTACTGGCAATTTATCATCTGAGTCACTTGCCAGCAGGGACAAGAGTCCCTGAAACTAACCTTTCCACATCAGGCTGAATTTCATTACATTATTTTTCCAGTAAAAATTTGCTTCTAAAGAGGAGAAGAAAAGGTTATAAATAGGTTAGACACATCTCAAGCCCTTGGGGGTCATTGTCACAAACTTAGTTATTTCTTTAATCCTGCCTAGCAAATAGCATTTATCATTCTTCACATTCTGCATATTTTAACTGAGTACCTGACTTCAAAATTGTTTGATCACATTTTATCACCATGAGCATTAATATCACTTCTAATTAAGCACGAAATATCAGAAATATTCTCACTCTAAAACCTTGGGAAGTCTAAATGAAAAATATTGTTTAGCACACAAGGTTTCTAAATGTTCTAAGTCTGAAAAACTGGCCTAGAAGACTCAGATGAAAAGATTTTTTCTAATAATTTTATCCTTCCTTCTCACATAGAAGTAATTATCCTCTTGTTGTTAACTTGCTTTTGTCCCATGTCCTCAGCAGATCTAAAGAATTCTGCAGAAAGAAAATTACTAGAAAGAACAAAAATTGGTCACKTTTTTCCACATGCCTTAGAACACTTGTTTGGTATTCAGTCAGACCAAGTGGATGTCAATACAAGGATGTTCTTGCTTACACAGGTAAATAAGAGGTTAATATAGTCAGTCTTAGCTGTGGAACAGAGGGACCCAGTTCTTCAACTCAGATGGAAATATGATAGAAAGCTGAAGCAGGAATGTGGTACTGCTTTCTACAGAGACATCATAAAACAGATGAACTGCACTTTTATTTTTGCTTTCTTATGTCTTATCAGGGAAATCTCAAAAAAATGGGAATGACAAAATACATGATCAAAAGCCTGGATTGTTGTCCCCTGCAGAGGTCTAGCTGGGGTCCTCAAAGCCTTTCCTTACAGACCGAGTTGTCTCCTCACTATATTTTTCCCAAGAGGGATTGCTTATGTTTTTAAGGTGAAGATGATACTGTCTCCTATGAAAATGCAATCTGAAGTTGTTTTTGTGAAATAAAAGCTGCTATGAAGAGCTACTGTTTTCTATGATTTTTCTCAGTCAAAGGAAACCCCTCTATGTAAAAGTTGAAATTAGTGTGTTAGTTCTAAAACAACTTAAAAACTCATATACAGACTACTATCATATGTAACGTTAGAATGTGATGAGAATTAACCCCACAGAGAGAATTAGATAATTATAAATATTTTCACCTGTAAGCACTATTGAAGACTAAACCCATGAAATTTCTTTATCATTAACTTCCTGTCACTCACACACACACAAGTGCTCACAACTGCTCAGAGCCACAGCTCGATGCCAGCTGGGTCAGCTTGCCTGTGGTATGTCCTCACATCACACAGGTGTCTGCCATGTAGATACTGAAGCACCTGAGGCTCACCTTAAAATCACTTCTGTGATTATTTTATTCATTGATAAAAAGGTTTTTTACCACTTAAATCCTCTTTGGCTATGTAAAAAATATGTGCTAAATTTTGGAATTTCTAAAAGCAACCATCCCATTTAAGAYGATGTCTGTTTTGGTATGATAAGCTTTGGAATTTGTATAATTATTCAGTGATTAATTATTATGATTAAATTATGTAATCTTTTATTATGTTTGGTAAAACATTAACATCCTGATGTAAAATGGAACTGCAGGTGATGTTTACATACAGCATCTGTGCGTTGCAACTGATAACTCTGCAAAAAAGCACACTTTTTGTATACAACTCCAGGACACTGACATATGATCAGCAAGTGTCCCATTATGCTACTGTCATGAAGTATATTTTCACTGTACTACTAAAGCAGTCTGAAAGTTTATTTACTTAGCTCTAGGCTCTGACTGTCCCCTTTATCACAGAGATCATAGTGTTGTTGGTCCTCCGCCCTTGGCAACATCACATTTTTATGCAAAAAGTACTGACATGATATGAGAGATCAAACCTTTCCAAAACCTGCTTGCAGTGACACAGAACTGAAGGTATCCACAGTTAGTGTCCTGAAAAAAACAGCTACAACAAAAATATCCACCATGGGAGCACTTAACTTTAAAAACTAGAGCTAGATAAGTCTRAGGAAGCTGGTTAGAAGAATATTTAGAAGCAGTAGTTAAATGAGTAAAATGCTCCCAGGGCATCTAGTTTTATGTTGTCTTTTACAATATATCTCCTACAACTATTAAAAAAGACCACTATGGAAGGTATTCCATTCCCCTGCTCTTCAACATCAGTGTGTTTGAACAGAAGAATCAGTGAGACTTACAAAAGAAAAAGCAACATCTGAACAGGGAAGGCTGAAAGTAAAGTCATAATTCCCACAGTTTGGCTGACTGAAATATTTCCAAGCTGAAAAAAGGAAAACTAAAGGCAGTTGCCAGTGGTCTACCAAAAGGATGATGGGTTGATAGATGACCAGTTTTTAGGAAAAAAAAAGGTAAAATGACAGCAGTAGAGGGAAAATGGCTTACAGCTGTGCTAACATCTGGGGTTTTTTACCCAAAGTCTGAAGAAATTAAAATTTATGATTGCTAAACTAATTGCTGTGTGTGGTGCATCATTTTGGCTAACCTTGGTGCTGAAAGGATGGAATGTGCCAAATTTGACAATATTTAAAAAGGGGGCTCAGGAGGTATCCCCAAATTACAGACCAGTAAACTTGATGATGAGGATGGGCAAAATGACAGCAGGCAAAGCAGAGAATGCCATCAGTGGACGCACAAACACACACCACAAAGAGGAAAGAATCAGGGCGTCTCTTACAGTGGAGAGGGATGTCTGCCCATTTATGCTGGCTCTCTCTCAGTGTATAATTATGTTATTTTTACATATCCCATTCTATTTCTTACTGCTGGTAAAACTTATCTGTTGCTGGTTCTTGATTGTAACTAATTCACATTTTGTGTCATTCCCATTTTGACAGTTTTGATGGGTTATTCAAGTTCTTCCTATTCCCTCTGGGTGTACATGACACAAATCCAGATGATAAATGCATCATTTTCCCTCTTCTCTGAGAAAATAAGTACATTCTCTCACACCCAAGAGACCACAGCTGCATGTTTTTCATTCTAATAATTCAAAAATTTTCTATGTTCTTCAGCCAAGGAAAAAAACACTCCTTTCTGAGCTTAAAATGTTTCAACTAGCTAATTCCGGAACATTAGGTGTTCTACAGCATTTTGCAGTTGCCCTCAGAGAGCAGCCGCAATGCAAACTTTTATTTTAAGATTGGAAATTTATGCATCTATAAACAGTGGCATTCAAAATGACAGTTTAGACAATTTTGAGAGAACTAGCAGTTAGGGGAATGCAATCACACACTTGCTTTAGTCAGAAAAAAAAAAGAGCCATAAACTATAGCAAACTGAAAGTAATTTTAGTGATTTTTTAGTATGCATAAAATTCTTCTGAAAGTGAAATCCTGTCTTCAACGGGAAAAAAGTAAAAAAGAAATTTGAGAAATTTTTTTTGGAATTTGAAATTTCAGAGTACCAGTCTCCTGATGAAAGACATTTTCACAGAAATTTATTTTCTCCTAAAGAAAAATGKTTTTTTGTGAAATTGTTGAGTATTTTAATTATGTTTGGAATTCTTATTGTGATTTTCTTCCATCTATTTAGTGAAAATATTAACACCTTCGCAAATGAAATTTACATGGAGATTTCCTGAGTCACTTCCCATTTGTATTTCACATCTATTGTTACTGTCATCCCAACAGTAAAATAAAAATAAAAAGCTTATTTTTTATAATGCTTATGTAAATATGTTTTGCACTGCTGGTGCTTAATACTTTATTCAGTTGATGAATAGTATCCATTACTATCTCTGTGAATCTTGAAATGAAAAGATTTTGAAAAGCCAAACAGGTGGTGAGATACTGTAACTCCTTCGATTCGAATTCATCTAAAAATCCCAAGCCTTGTTTTATTTTCTGTATAAGAAATTAGCATGATTCACTTCTTATAACTTCAAGAAAATAGAATCTCTCAACACAGCATTTCTATTCATAGCATAAAAGACGTACTTACCAAAACTGCTAGAGACAGTGAAATCAACATAGGAGTGGAATAGAATGCAAAAAAAAATCTCTCATCTGTCTTGATTCTGAGATATCTTCCAGAGTTTTATATTTTGAAGAATTCTGCATGTATCCTCCAGAAATCTTGCACTGCCAGTCTGGATTGTTYGGAACGGTCAGAAAGCTGCCCTGTGTAATCCTATCCTGTCAGCCACGTGCCTAAGCTTGGTGATCTTGGCCATTTTGTCTGGCACAGAAGTCTACTGTGAAGGAAAAAAGGGGACACAGTTTCCCTGAATTCAGTTTTGCTGTGCCACAGACAGGAAGGTGTTTCTCAACCTGACTGAAAAAACAGTGCTTATATTCCAAAAAGAGAGGAATTACAGGTTCTCTGTTTTGAAAGTATCTGCCAGACTAAAGAAAGAAATGCAGGTTACCACAAATGCCTGCACGGAGTTAAATTCATCTGCTAGAGAAGGACAGAGAGTTTAGCAACACCTTCTGAGGTTTGAAAAAATTACAAGCCRTATCAAACTTGAAGCTTTAATACCAAATTGTAGCATCAGGAAAAAGAAGGATATAGAATTAGTAACGTACCAAATTAAGTACATCAAATTCAA
Organism: Amblyornis subalaris; assembly: GCA_018881555.1. NCBI lineage: Eukaryota > Metazoa > Chordata > Aves > Passeriformes > Ptilonorhynchidae > Amblyornis > Amblyornis subalaris. The sequence goes on from JACAXG010000050.1 coordinate 3,307,730, forward strand.
TGTCACCTCTCATCTCACAATCAACGCAGATTATCTAATTAACGATGAGAATATTGAAAAAGTCTTAGGCTGCAGGGAGGAAAAGACATTTTTAGCATCAGTAAGTATAATCCTTCTGCAAAGACAGGAACAGAGCAGTTCTCTGTACCAGTCCCAGTCAGAGAGTGCCTCTGCTCCCAAAACCATGATGAGGCCAAAGGTCTGCAAACATGCAGCTAAGAGAGAGCAGGATGGTGTTCAAGCACTGAAACTCTGTTAAAGATATTGAAAGAAATAATACTAATACTAATACTAATACTAATACTAATACTAATACTAATAATAGAAAACAAAGAAAACATATTTATATTTATATTTATATTTATATTTATATTTATATTTATATTTATATTTATATTTATATTTATATTTATATTTATATTTATATTTATATTATGCAAAGCATAAGCATATCTGGCAGTGAGTGTACTTCATTGAAACTAAGTAGAGGTATCAAGAATAAAGTCTAGTGATTTGTCTCAGTGCATACGATAAATAAGCAACATAAGCTGTAAAATTGAAGGAAAGATTGGGACATCTTTTGGAGACAAGCTCAATAGGCCTCTACTCAGGGGCTCGATAATCAATAAATGCCTTTTCTGTGTGATGTTACATGTTACTGAGCCTTCAAAAACTGTTTTAGCTCTTGAGTCTTTCATTTAACTTACATCTCATTGCAAAATCTTTAACTTATATCTCATTGCAAAATCTTTCTCAAAGACATCATGGGATGCAACTTCTTTTATAACAGGTGTGTCTATATGGCAGATGCACCTGACAATAGTTTCTATGTACCAGGCCTATTTCTTAAACAGCTTTCGAGTACTTCACCTATATATGAACACAGTGTGCTAAGTTCCCATTTGTGCAAATGATGAAGGAAATTCTTGTTTCTGAACATTTCATACCAACCTTTCCTAGGTAAAAATGATCAGAGAGGTTTCCAATCAATTAAAAATCAGCCTCAATAGTATTCTGTTTTAAAATGTCACCAGGGACCTTTTCAGTCACTGCTTTTAACACTAGTTGCCCTACTCTGTCTCCTTGTGTGAAGCTCTCTTTTTAATAAACATTTTGGTTGTCAAAATTGGCTTAGCCTGAAAAAATGCAAGTTTTCCTTGGGGACCAAGGAGAATTTTTCTGCAGAGTCTAAAGCASATTGCCTAAACTCTTTCAGAGCTACAGATTATTAAAAATAAATTACTCATTTTGAATATTTTAAAAGCCATTGCTATAAAGATTAGAGGTAGCTATCTGGCTTGGTTTTATCTTGGAAAATCACCATTAAAAAGGAGAAATAGAAATAACTGGAAGCAAATGAGAACTTTTTTATAGTTCATGAAAGATTAGTTGGACACATAACTTAACATGTGTCATTTGCATATCACGTTACTAAGTATTTTGTATGGGTTTATTTTTACTTTCCTTTGGGGCGGTGTTTGTTTGTTTTTAATAGAGAAAAATGGAAAAAAACCCCAGGATTTACTTTTAGGTGTASTTGAGCAAAAATCTATTTGTCCTGGTGAAGTCAATTGACGAGGAAGAATGGGAGTAAAGTATTTTCACTTCAAAAGCGACTGTCCATCACTGCCTCATTCCACACAGGGTTGTAATTAACTTGTGAAAAAATCCCAGAAATGTTCACACAAGTCATAAACCTTCCCTTGGTCGTTCCCTGTCCATGCCTGCCCACCTGGATGAGTTCCCAACAAGATAACGGTATCCATCTCCAAATTATTTTKGAGAAATGAATTGACTCAGCCCTCCTTGGGATAGTTTTGACTAGTGAGCATCACCTGTTTGAAAAAAACTTGAGAAACACACAAGACAAAGTCATCACTGCCTCCTTCATCTTCCTYTCAATCCAGGCATGGGTAAGAGCATGTCAGGAATCTGCAGGAGGCACCAGTCCTGCTGGGCAGAGATATCTCAGTCTCCCATGGCCTGACCCTACAGCTTGGACTGCACAGGCAGATGTGGGAGATTCATCTTGCCCAGCCAGCAGACTGGCTTTTCAGTGGGTTTACTGCCTTGGCTACCCTGACACAGAGAACAAGACCCATATATGTTGGAGTAGAGGCAAGAAGGAAAATGTTTGCTTGGTTTGCAACTGGATTATTTTCCAAGGAAGCAAATCTTGTCAGAAAAATTCAAAGAGATGTAGAGAGACAAATAAGGGGTCAAAATTCTTCCCCACTTTCTTGCCTACTCTTGGATGGAAATAAAAGTGCAGACAGTTCATTTTGTTCCTTTACACATTTGAAGATAAAAACCAAGCTGCAAATAGTGAGCTGAATGACAAAACTTCTGACTGTCTAACCCTTTTTCCAACAGTCTTACACGAGGTCACTGCCTTCAAACAGTTTGTGCTGAGAAGGCTCCAGCCTTTGGCCTTTAAAATACCAATGATGTAGGCTCCCAAAAATAAAAATACTTGTTTCCCAGTTTAATTACAGTTCAGCRGCTCTATTATCCTCCTTCAAAGAATACAGTGGTGATGCATAAATCAAATTTTGCTGACTACTTTTCTGGTGTAAACCTTTTTTCTCGACGAGAAAACAAAAAATAAAAAAGGAAAGATCTGAAGGCTATTTTCGATTTTTTTAGAGGCACAAAGTGATAGACTCATAGTCCATGTCAAATTAAAAGTCACAGAATTTAAATCACAGCAGTGGTCCTCACGACTGCTATCTAAGCTTATGCTCTAATATGAATGAAGACAGATTCCCTTACTTCAGAAAACGCAGCCAGCTAGACTGACAGGACAAGTTTCCTCACTACCTATGGAAGGAAGGATCATTTTCTGGTAATAGTGGGATTTAATACCCTAAACAACAACATCTGTTGACAGCTAGAAGATTCATTCAACTGCCTCATTCTCTCCCTATCTGCACTGATAACAAGACTTCAGATGTTCAGCTTCCTGACATTACAGTTAAGTATCTCTAACACAGAAAATACAGGCACCAAAGCTCCCAGGTTTCTTTATAGCCTGGCCTTATCCATCAAAGAAAACCCTTCTAAGCTCATGCCAGATTGACTGGTATATCTTCTTTTTCTTTTCTTCTCTGTCCAATGCTCTCCCCCTCTCTGACTAAACAATGTGAAAAAGGTGGCTCTAGCACCTTTTGTTTCTAATATGATATTGTTTCCCTGTGTGAGTTTTCTTTTTTTTAAAATGGAAGGTTTGACAATGCAAGTGACCAACATCTGAATGTGTTTTTTTCCTCAAAATTTGAGTTTGATAAGCTTATTTGAGGTCAGAAGCCAAAGAAGAAACTCAAGTGCAGTTGTATAACTGCTGCATATAGAAACCCAAACATATATGGGGAAATGTACATTTGTACAAAACACAGTAAAAAACCTGTTAATGGGCAAAATGTTTTTGCAAGTTTATGTCTTTTCTAGCTGTAGGCAGCCAGTTTACTTGACGAAAGAGTATCTTCAGTTTCCACTACAGCTCTAGGTTAGTGAATAGTAGAAAATTGTTATTTCACATGCCACTTATTATTAATGACCATAGTATTTGTTTAATGGCTAGTCTATTTTTTCCCATGTTCCTATGACAGCAATTATCACACTGTTTTAGGTATTGTGATTGGGGATGGTAGTTTTAAAGGGTATAATTTACTTCTGATTACTATATTGTGTCACATGAATAGCTATACTTCATCGTGGTGTACACTACTGTTACAAAAAAGAGCAAAAGAGACCCTTGCCTGAGGCTTGGTGGAGGGGAAGGAAATTAAATGTTAACATGAAGGAAAGCTGGTGTAAATATAATGACAAAAATTTCTGCATACATGACTGCAGCGAATGAGAAAGAAGGAGCAAACTTGGAATCCTGTCACCTTTCTCTCTTCTATCTGTATGCTGAAACAGTAAAAAACAACTCAAAGTATTATAGGTATTCTTCGGCCTTGGAGAACAGCATATCGACCCTTTCTGTTCAAGTAGTGGAACAGTCACAACAGTAACCATTTTTAATACTGGGGCACTCCCTTCGCTGGTACCSGAGCAGTCTGCCAAAAAAAAGGCCCCTGATCTAGCAAGGCACGCATTGTCTCGGGACATTATATACATATAACTTTTGGCAGATTRCTTCAGCACTAGAGGAAGATGAAAAAAATAACTTGGAACTTTGTGCTTTCCAAAAAAATTTTAAAAGCATCCTTTTCACCAAACCTATTCCTTCGGGCTGCTAATACTGATGAGCTATTGGCTAAGAATGTCTAAGATTAAAGATCAAATTCCAGCGAAGGTCACAGACAAAGCTGCTAGATCTTTTGAAACATGAAGAGGTAATGAAGTAATACACTGAAGAGTAAAATAATCAATAGGGCCAAAGAATTTTATGGTTTGCTCTTCCTCTTTATATTCATGCAGCTCTTTGACATGCAATTGTGTATGTGGCTGCCTGCTACCTCCACATTAGGAAATATTAYGTCTCCCCAAAAGGACCTTCAGCAGACAAAATTGCTAACTTTCGTGTAAAGACAGCAAGAAGCACCACCATATCACTTGAGGGCTTTTGAAAACACAAGTACCACAAACATCTGACTTGCTTGGTGATGAAGTTAGAACTAAACAAACATCCTGTGGATGGGAACAAAGGAACTACCTATTTTTTGCTGTTTCAAGTTCAAGATGGAGATAAAATCAGATGCCTAATTAATGGATTCCCATAATCACCAAAACATAAAATAATGGCAGGGCAACATGGCAACGAGAAAAGAATGAGTCTTGCTGATTTCTTAAAAATTTTCCACTTCAAGTTTGCCACCATACAGTTCAGGCACTTATCAGTGAAGAAAAATTAAGGAGAAAGACAAAGTCTCAGAGAAGAGAGGTAGAAAAACATGAAAGGTTGATTAAGTAGCTTGAAAAGCATTGACAATGGCTGTGCTGAAGGAAAAGGATGAATCGTAAATCCAAAATTCAGTATTTGTTTTGCGAGGTACTGCCAAACATTTTGACATACAAGCAAAGCAGCTACTGCCAAACYACTCTCTAGAAATTCCCTTTCCTAATATAATTGTGGGATGGGATATTTATCTACATCTCAGTAAAGTCTGTAGAGTACAATAATGGTGTGCATATAGGGTATATATGGAGAGTATTTTCTTAGTACTAGAACTTTCTATCAAGAGGCCTTGACCAGTGCAGCAATATCACTTTTAAAAGTTGGCCAAATTAGCCTACAGCTAGTGCCAAGCTATGTCCTTTGGTGTCGCATTTTATTTGCTTGGTATTCGTCACGGAAAATTGAGATTGCTGAATCAGGGCTTTTGTGCTTTTTCCTTCTTTTACAGAAAAACATCTGGTTCCCAACAATCAAAGCTTGGCAAATGGAAATGGCTGGGCACTTTGGACGGCATTTTTTTCAAGAATAGGACACTGAAATTCACGCTACGTTCAGGCTCCCATTACAATCTATAAAGGTCTAGGGCTCAGTTCAGATGCCTAAATGTGGACCTCTAGCACTCTTTGCGTTACACTGTGATATCCTAAACATCCACTGTATGTATGCTGCATGTATGAATAGAGTTAATGGAGTTTAGCAAGCAATTCATGCTTCCCTAAAGCTTGTACCTAAGACTGAGGTTAGTTGTTTAAACAAAGACATGAAGTGCCRTTCAAGACCCAGCCTTCAGTCATCTATATGCAGGGGGACTCTGGTCTTTCATAGGTCCCACATCACATCTGAGTATGTGAATGCCTTGGAAGCTCTAGGACAATGCAAAAAGCACATAGTACCTCTGTCAGGGCGACTATCTTGAATGCAAGATCTCGGCTGACTGCAGTGGGAGCACAGATATCTGCCTTGCATGTAGACCCCCAAACAACAAAGACCTTTTCTAGGGGTCGTAGTCACAAATGGATTCCCCAACCTTTGAAGCTGTGAGTGAAAAATTCCTTAACTCAGATAAATCCAAGGCTTGTGAAGCACAATACTGGTGGTGTGATCACACTTTGCTCAAATTAGGTTTCCTCTTTTCCTCTTGCTTTGTTGTCTGGAAGACSAGAGTTGGTAAGTGGTGTTCTCAGCACTATTCTTCAGTTAAGCTCAGAAGGGGTTCCTTTTTTGTTGCTGGCTTATCCAAACTGGATATATAAAGAAATGGCAATATTATTTGCCTGGTGTCTCTCAAACTTAGCCTTTGGATGATTTCTGGAATAGCTTTAACTGAAATGTGTGTTGGCTTTTTTTTTTAAAATGGTGCGAATCAAAGGGTTTACTCTTCTCCAGTAAGAAAATCTGTCCTGAGAAGACTTGTTAAAGTCCAGGCAACAGCCATTTGTGTCCAAGCAACAGCCTCACTCATTCTGCTCTTTGACCTCTTCCTCTTGAGTGACTGGAAATGTTCAAATAATGACAAATGGAAACATTGTAAATTCCCTGAAAAAAGTTGGCATTGGTGGGGATGTAGCTCACAGTGTGAAGGTCACAGAGCATGYGAGACTAAACATACCTCAGGCAATAATGCTGGCTTTCACAGCGCTAACATCAACCATGGCATTAACAAGACAGCTGCAAAAAAAACCCCCTTATCTCCAGCAATAAATGATAACACAAATACCTAAGGATAGGTTCTGGGAGCCTCTTTTCTATGATGGCTGTTAGCAGAGGCTTCAGTACACTAAGTACCCTTATCCAGTGATTGCTACTACAGCTTTCTGCAGTGAAGATCTACCTGACCCTGCTGTCTCAGTAATAGTTCATGTCTCTTATACTATTCAGTTGAAATATCAAGACCTCAAGTACATTACATGAGTTTTCTTTGTGCATTTCTCACCCTTCCTGACTGAAATGTTTTGCTTGAATAACAGGGAGACAAGTTTTTAGAATGATGCTGTATCAGTGACTCTTCTAGTCTTACAATCACCAATTTAATCCATCTCAATCCACTTCAAATTGCAATTCAAGATGATTTCAAACCATTAAGCACCTGCTCGGTTCTGTTTGAGGTTGCACTAAGCATTCCAGAAGCACATAGACAAGGATTTAACAAGTGGAGCACCTTTAGACAGATGATGGTACAATAAGCATGTCTAGTACATAGGATAGTCACAGGATAGCAGTGATCCAAGCCAGTTGATCAGTTGGTCTCTTTCCCACTATGGGAAAACACATTGCTAGCAAGTTTTTTAGCTTCTTCCTATAAACCCTTCTTTCCTTCTTCAGCATTTTCATTCCTTGTACTTCTATTTCTCTCAGGATGATATTACTTTCATATCAGATACATTTCAAAAATCTTGAGTTCTGCTCCTTCTGTATCACATATTCAGGAAAGGGAAAAAATATCTAGTAGCAGAGTTATCATTTGAACAAGTTCCTCTTGTACAAACCAACCAAAAAAATGGAAAGGTAAAGCAGAGGGCTTAACTTTGGAAATCCACCAATAGATCTGAACCCATTAAGAAACAGGCCTGGAATTAGTATAATTCATCTTATACATCTAAATATTTCTCTATATTTCCACACTTGAAGAGTGGCAAGTCCCAAGGAATCTAATGGTGTGTACTTTAAATGGTTTCCATTATTTATTTTTCCCTTCAGGTTGTGCTAAGTGCCTTTACTAACAAAAGATTGCAGTTACTGCATTTTTACAGTTTAGATAGGGGCTGTGGCTACTAAACATTTTGTCTTAGTCACATTTTTAATTTTTTTGTTTGTTTATTTTATTTTAAGGTTTTGGTCAAATTATGGAAGAGAAAAAATATCATATATAATGTTTATTAAACAGTTACAATAAAAAGTCTTTGAATTACTTACCCATGCTACCCAATGGATACCTAGAAATAAAAACATGTGCAGAATGCAAAATTCTGTATGAACTACTTGCAAACAGAAAAAAGAGAATTTCACCAACCTCAGATGTTTGAAGATAATACCATTTAATTTGGCACTGATGAGACACGCTCCATTTAAGATATTCTTATTTATAGMAATGGGGTGACTTCTCATAGGATCATAGAGTATATATTTTCACATACAGAGCACATGAAAATTCTTGTCTCTATCATTGTGCTATTTTCTAGAATTTAAATAATTTGGCACAATCCGACAATCAAGACTATCTTTGTAATTCACYGGTGTGTCATTCTCCTTTTGGGGTTCTACAAAAAAATCAAATACATGTAGGTACTTATCAGCAGAGATTTTTTTTCTAATTAAAGAAAAAAAAAAATCTGTCCATAATCACCTCCTCTGTCTTTCCAGAGTCACTAAAGGACCTTAAAAAGGGTTTATTCATTTTGTTTACTCTGTAACCAGAGGATATCTCTTTTCCAACAAATTCCTTCCTTTCCTCAATGACATAGCACTTAAAAGACTTTGGTTTGATTACAGTAAGTCCCAAAGCCTGCTGTCCATCATGCAGTATATCCTACCTATTAGATAAGAACTGCACAAAAAGTCTTTCAAAAGAAATAGAGGCAAAGGAAAGGCAAAAGCTGTTTCTCAGAAGGTAATTTGTCAATTGAAACTAGAAAGGAGTCATAATATGAAAATGTTTATAATAACCTGCAAACCTACTGCAAAATATCCAGAATATCCTAAGTAAATTATCATTTTAGCTAATGATGCCAAATCAGCCCTTGAATTTTGTAACAGTGCTCTTCTGACATATAAAACAAGTGAGGCTTGTAGGAGAAGCAGTGGGAGGGATCTTTTATGGAAATGGAGGGAATAATTTGGGAAGTTGGACAAGGTTTTCATCACTCAGCAGATGAAGAGGATAACAGATTTTACCTACCCTAGCAGAGACTCTCCTCCTTCTACAGTGTGTAATTTTCCTGATGTTCTCTTGGTGATTTTTCTGCTCAGCTTTAGCACCATAGGCAATTAAAACCAGAAATTTTTAGACCTCAGAAAAAGGCTTTCAAGTTCTTATGTTTCACTAGTTGTAGCAGGTTCAAGCAAGTACATTGYTGTAACAATATGAAAAAAAATCTCTTTGAGTTAATGTACCTTTAGTTAATACACAGGGACACAAAGGGGAAAAGTAAAGCTATAAATACACAAAGGTTCTGAAATGCCACATAATGTTAAGTGACTAAACAAGATGTGTGAAGGAATAAAGGTCTTTATAAGCCATATTACTAAGGCTTGCTTCCTGTGACTTACATTCAGCGCTCTGTTACAAAAGGGTGACCTTGCTGCTTACCTCAAGAAATCCTGTGACTCAGAAAGCAAATTGGAGTCTGGATTCCAGCATGCAGAAATATTTTTACCCCACACCTAAATCAAGAAATGTCAATGGGCAACAACAACAACAGAATAAATTAGAACAAACAACAAAAACTAGGATGGTAATTCACTCTACAATCCCTGTCTGTCCAGCTGAGAACTGCAAGAGGAGTTACTTTTTCTATGAAAGCATAAATCACTTTTGAAGTCTGCCCTGCTCAGCCTTTTCAATTCCTGGCTCCCTTCCATTTCTCTAAAGGATCCAGGAGCATCCAAAACTTTTCAGAAAATACCAAAGGCTATCCTAAGAGGAACTATCATAAGAATTTTGACTATCTCGCAAGAGTTTGGTGAAATTTTTGTATATGTTTACTATTTTTATATATCCCTCCCCCTTTTGTTAGCATGGTTGCAAGTAGGGMAAGTAGCAGATTGTGTATAATGTAGCTCTTTATTTTGCTTGGAATAATTTTTGACCCATCATCTGAAGAGTTATGCCGCCTTCATGCAAAGGGTTACAATTTAAGAAGAACTGGTTCAGACATGTAGAAAAATCCCAACTCCATTGACTTGGCCTACTGGTGCAGCACCAGTTTAAAATTTAGTATGCAAGAGGTTGATCAGAAACTGAGAGTCAGATCCAATTTAAAAACAGCACAATACTTCTGTTCTATTTGAAACAGAAAATATTTCAGCTTAACCAYTCAGTGTGGACAGGAGATATCAGGGAATCATGAATTTTTATCTACATCCATTTTCCATAATAAGAGACTAATAACATGAAGTCGGTAAAAACGTGACAAAACCTACGAAAGTGTGAGCAACCAAGCGAAGACTGAGAACTGACGCATGTCCTGCATCCTGTCTTCAGGAAGGGTATGGGCAGGGATTCGAGTACTAACATGAAAACGTATTTGAAATAAAACTGGTAATCAAGGGGAAATTACACCTGCGTATTTTCTTTCAAAACTCATATCACTAGGAGTGATCTTAGMTCTTCCAGCTGTTCCATGGCTTCTGATTTCACCCAGATGCCTGAAGTCATCCTTCTTATGCAGTACTTCAGGCAGACTGTTGCTCACCAAAGTCATGCTTCTGCATTTGTTTTCAAGGTGGTTTGGATCTTCACCAACCAAATTTTGGGAAGTTGCTTGCTCCTGTGCATAAGCAATATAAGGCATAGCCCTCCTGAACTGGTAAATTTACAGGTGTGGATGTTTTTACAAAAATGAAAGACAGTGAAGAATGAGAATCTTGTAAATCTCCAAGGCCATGAGATACCACAGCTTCACAATTCTCCCTCTGATAAGCAACCATAAGAAAGCAACTTCTCTCATCACATCTCAGCAAGCACAGGAAAAGGAATCTCTTTAAAAGCTTTTCTTTCACACTTTTCGTTCAGAAATATCTCTCAAATGGAAGGCATATTTCTTGAGTTTGTCTTCATCAGCTGATCTCATTTGCATTTTCAGTTGGCTATTAAAACTATTTCAGTTGGCAGTTAAAAAAGAAACTTTCACCTTTAGTTCAAGAACAAATTATTGTCAATACAATGTCTTTACAGTTTTGCCATCAAATTGTTTCATTCAGTTTCTGCAAGATCCATAGATTTATCCTAAAAAGGCTGACTTAAAAATGAATATAAAGATTTTAAAGTGAAATTTCCATTAAGAACTCTAAAACTTCCTGTTTTGAAGATAATGATCCTAGATTAATGTCTGCTTTTTAAAGCAAGTATTATTTTCCCAATACATTTGTCAGTGACAATAAAAAAAATGAGAAGAAAGCAACAAATGAACAGTTAAAGGACAAACTTGCCACTTAATATTATTATGAAAATAATTCATTTTAAAACTAGCTGAAAATAAGCACTAATAACGCTAAAAMCCAACAGCAATGAAAGCTGATACATTAAATCCCTCCCACTGAGTGCCAATATTTTTGCTGATTTCAGGTCCTGAATAAGAAATAAAAAAAAAATCAAACACTATACTGGTCAGCCATTTTTCTTTGAATGGCATCCTTGGATTTCGTGCAAATCCTCATGAATAAGTCCAAATCCCAGGAGATTCATGGTCCCTGCCAACTCCCAGAAACACCCCATGTGAGGAAAGCAAGTGTAACATTAGGGAGACTTTCTAGAGGAAATATTAGTATGGCGTTGCCATAGCTTGTTGTCAGGAAGCAGAACAGTACACAGAAATGTTGATATTATCATTTAGGAACACTTACTTGACAGGTTTTCCAGGTCAGCTCTGAGATCACTTGTGATCACTCATACTTGCATAGATAGCTCTCCACATCCAGCTCTGCAAGTTGAGGCTCCCTAAACAGACTTGTCCTTTGTTGCTCCACGCACAAGTGTTGCCCCTTTTACTAAGTGCCAGAATTTGGAGGTTTTGTAGCCGAAAGGGGAACTCAGTGACAAAAATCCCCACATTTAAGTTCCCACTTAAACGGATGCCAACCTGCACTCCCCAGAGGGCCCACAGGCAATGCCCTCTTTGACATCTACCGAACCCAAAACAATGTCCAGATCCTTGAACCACCCCATTGCAGGAACTGTCCCTTCACATCTGGAGTAGGCAGCAAGCAGTTAAAAGTGAAACCTTGCAAAACTTCTTCATCCAAGACAAAATGTAACATATTGCTTCTCAAAGCACATGATAGAAATCTAACAATACAGGTTGTTTTTTTTAACAGATCCACTGGGGTACTCCACCCATTCCCACTACGAAGATTGAGAGTAGAGAGCAGAGCAAACACTTGGSGATGGCCAAGTCCTTCAGTCAATGGTAAGAACAGCATGAATCGTGTCTTTTTAGCAAGTTCACATAAACTTTCTCCTGTTGGTTTGAAACTTTTCTCTTTAAATAATTGACTTGTAAGCAAAAAAAAAAGCTGGAGAAACATAGTTGCCTTGTGAGGCAATAGCAAAGAATTCCTTCCCAGGAAACGGGTGATGTTGCTTGACAGAGCCACCCTAAAACTAAATCTGTAGAGAAGTAGCCCTCATTCCAATTTCGAGTTATATTTGTAAATAACTGCTAGAATTTAATATGAGTTCCCTCAAATTCTTTGCAAGTTATTTAGTCTAATGCCAGTTCCTACTTTCCTGTCTTTCTAATGCTCACAGAGGTAAATAAAGTTCAGTTTAGAAGAATGTATGATCTGAAGAAAGTTGCACTTAGAAGATGTGTGAAGCAGTTGTCAGATGACTTTTTTATGTCAGTCACTAACAGAAACTGCTAGCACTAATTTACAGTAATGATGAAGAATGTGCTGTAACTGGTGGACAGAGTCAGCACCAGTTCTTCACTGTCTCCTACATAGTCCCATCAGTGGATCCAGAGGCAGCTGTGCCACTGAGGAAAGTGAAATTCACTGTAGGGGCCATTCACAGCTGGTAAATGCACCAATACAAGATGCTGGACCTAACTGTAATATAAAGCAACCCCAGAGTGCCTCCAGCTGACCAAAGGTTGAATCAAGAATCCATCAGCACAAATACAACTTACAGCACTTTGTTCTTGGTTGTACCGCGTGATGAGAAAATATACCTCAGTTTCACCCATGGGCTTGGTATAAACATAATCAGATAGTCATAGTTCTACCAACTGAAAGGAGGAACTGACATTTGCATTCAGGAATTCTGTTTTACCTACCTCTGCACACAAATAACTGCATGCTAAAAATATGAGAAAAATACCCCCCAAAATTATCATTTTTCAGCAAAAACATGTTCCTTATTGTTGAGTGACTAATTGATTTTTTTTTTCTCTGCAGTATGATACAATTATTGGAAATTGCAAAGCAATAACACCATCTCTCTCAGCATAAAATGGTTGGAGGATAAGAAATCAAAGTCAGGAAAAGAATAATTGCCTGAGGCATAGGTCATCTGCTGTGCTGTAGAATGTGCTAACTACATTAACTTTGTTGTACACCTGAAACTTCTAATTGCAAATAAGGCCAGATGTGCATTTCCTTGAACTTAGGGGAATGCAGAGCCTTGTCAAAGAAATTTTAAAAAAAGAGGCTCTAAGAAGACAGAAAGCCCACAATTCTACTAAGAAATGTTTTTTCAGTTGCTCTCTATTATCTATTTTCCATGGTCATTTTCAACACTAAAGCAAAAATGCTGTTGTGGTAGGCAACACCTGCATCCCTGGGCAGTCATCCTTGGGTGGTTTCTGCTGTGATCCTCTCTTCTACCAAACAGCTACTGTTTAATTCAATGCTGCCCTGCATTTCAATAGCCACTTATGTCTGTCCAGTCTGTCTGGAAAATACTAAAAATACCATGAGGGAATGAATGTAGGATTATCACTTGGCAGTATTTTGCCTACCTTTGCGCCTGATGTAGCTCATGGAGGAGAGGGAAGAAAGGGGCTGTGGCAGTGTCCTGTCAAATTTTGGACGCTGCTACTTAGGGTACTGCTGTTATCCATCCCTGCACTTTACAGAAACGAAGATGACTACTCAAACCACATTGAATATCAGAACATAAGTCAAGAACCATTAGGTAAAAGGAATTTAATATTCTATTGGGAAATACTGAGATGTTAGATTACTCAGATTGGAATACAGTTTCTGTGTTTGACATACCTGTTTGTTGATGTTCAGACTTACTGCCTTTGGCAAGAGAATTAACATAAGAAGTACAAGTATACTTAGCTGCAAAATGAATGTTTCTGTAGGTTTTGGGTTTTGTTTTTCCCCAGAAAGCTGATATATTTGCCTTTAAGCCATTAACAATCAAGACTTAACAAACTGCTGTTTCTGAAGTGCCTAAAAAAGATCACTGTTATTAACATGCATGACATTAGCAGTCCTTTTGATTCCATTTCTCATCTTGTCTTCAAGTTTACTGATCAACAAAAGGCCACATCAATAAGGCAGCCATTAAGAAGGAAGGGGCGAGACAGTGAAAAGTGGGAGTGAGTGTGTGAGCAAAAAAAGGCATATGCTGGGAAAGTAAATCTTAGCTTTGTGAATTGCACCAGTTTACTTGCACTTGCTTTCGCACACAGATCCAAAATTTATATTGCAGAAGGAATGAGCAAAATCACCATAAAGAAAACAAAACATTGGGATTGCAATCCATAAAAAAGTTGTTCTTTGGGTGGGTTTCAAAGTGATTTTTGCAGATATATTAAGTGCAGTAGCTCCTAAGAGCCTAAGCAAATATCATGGTAATCAATGGGATGTTGTTCAGCAATTTCAGCCAAAGTTGCAAAATTTAATTGCCTACATTTCTTCTCTTTAGGCAACCCCACAGAGCAGTTGGCTATTCCTGACGTCAGTTCTGAGCAAAAATGCAATGAGTGCAATAGACTTTGGGAATAGGTTGTTTGCACACCCTGCCCATCCTTCACTATGAAAAACACGTGGGTGTCTGTTSCCCCCTTGCCTTTTAGTCCTGTGGTTCTGTGTGTCTCTGGTTTTATTTCCTTCTTGAGAATTTAGGACTTCAAATCACTAGAGCAATCCAGGTATAGTTAAGCAGATGTTTAAGTCCATTGATCAAAAATAACTGGGATAGCAGTTTCTAAGCTCTCACACAGGAATCTCTAACTTCCCACTGAAGCCTGCTCTGGTGGGAGCTGCCACCATTAGCACTGCTGCAGATCAAAGGTGCATATTATCAGAGTATTTTTCATTGAATACTTAATCTACTTAGCCTATACTTTTAACTCCCTCAATGCATTGCACAAAGTCCTTCTGCAGGAACAGTGTTAGAAACCCTCATTCCCACTGGGTTCTTTACTGATTTCTTTACTCATTTACTCTTCTTTACTCATTCTTTGGGTTAAAGGAGACTCAGAAACTAACAACAGACTCTGTACAAGAGTGTACAAACTCACAGGCATTACTTTAATTAAATAAGCTGCTTACTCTGCCTTTTATTATCTTTTCTACAGAACACAATCAATTTTTCAACTGTGAGAGCTGGAGTTCACATTAGCATATGCTCCAGTATGTGGCTGTGTTTCTATTTCAACACAAGTATTACTAGCAGCCAAAGTTAACACAGGTTTTCCCCTTTCAGTAATGTTTTAGAATACTTCAGGATTTACTCTGGTCAAGTTTATTCTCTGGGCAGTGGAACGTACTAATCTTTTTATAAAGCTTGAACCACATTCTGCAGTCATTTCAAAAGATAACTTCTGTTTCTTTCTCTAATGTTTTAAAAATATATATCTGTAAATTGCATATTCCTAACACTTTACAGACACTGAGACCTCTCTTACCAGCCTGGTTTGTTTTGTAGAATACACTGGCAATTAAGACATTTTGGTAGGCTACACTGACAATGGAGAAAATTAAGCAGAGGGTTTCAAAAAATATAAATGCCAGAATGTGTTTCATGGCTGTCCAGGAGGTTCTCCAGGTTGTGGTTGTGCATCAATAGCTTTGTATTGGCTGTGCCTTTGATGCTGCTTTTCAGGCACACATATTCAAGGAGTTACACTTCTGGAAGGCTCTACTGGGCAACACACGTTTTCTCTTAATCACTGATCCAAAACGTAGCCCCAGAGAGAAACCAGTCTTTGCTCTCTTTTAAAGTCCTGACCTGGCTCCAGAATCACCCTCAGAGGGATTCACTTCTTATAGATCTGGATAACAGGTTCCAAATTTCCAGAAGAACTGTTTGCATAAGGGTTAAAACTAATAGTCTTTTGAGAGTCCAAGCCTTGGGTTGCATCTCGGGATTTGAAGCAGTAACTAACCACCATGAATCTGCTTTAATCTTCTAATCATTCAATAAAGCGTTTCCTGTCATTCTTACATATGGTTATTGGCTTTTGTTTGCAGACAGCCTGTTTTTTCTGTTTCCCTCCTCAGATGGTCTCCCAGGGAGGAGAAGACGAGTCGGAACAAGCTACTGGGATCTGCTTTCACAGGACAGAGGTGACTGCGATATGTTCTCTGAAATAGATGGTTCCCATTTGCAAGCCGTTCTGAAACTCAGCCTCTTGTGGAAAAACGAAGATATCAGAAAATATCGTCTTTGAACTGATCAGCCATTGTATTAAATTTTCACTTTTTTTTTCACTCATAATGTTATCAGTTTTGTCCAAAACAAACACTTAYATGTATTCATGCACAGAAGTGAATACGCTTCTGAAGGAAGTATTTAAGGAGGCCTGAGGTTTATTATATTTTCTTCTTTTTCTACCTAAGGTAGGAGGGAATGTTTATCAAGGAAAGAGTTTATATATAACTCAAAATTAGAATTAGTCCCAAAAGATCCAGAGTAGAATATCACGTAAAAAGGGGATTTTTTTTTTTTTTGGATGATTATGACACTGACCCCTCAATGGGGTTGCTAAAATTGGAACTGAAATCTTTGGAAAAGTTGGAACAGGATATTCTGTATTTTTACAGATTGTGTCTTTTTATTTGGTTAACCAAAATTAATCTGCCCTTAATTAACAGATTCTAATTAGATATAAATACTTAATATCAGAAGCCTTAAAAACTCTTATGTGTTTGCTTTTGGTTTTAGATCACAGGTTTTGAAAGACTGAAGTGTAAGAGAACTAAGACTAGCTGAAAAAGCTGAAAAACCAAACTGTAGATGGGAGATCAGACACTAACTTCTCCCAAGACTCAAGTCATTTGTTTGCAAAAGTTGTTTGCGAGGGAGAATGTGTTGGATTTTCCCATTTTGTAGACAGCATTTGTAGGTAATGACACTCCAGTGAGCTGGACCACAGAAAATGCAGGTGCTTGCAAGTTTGTAGCACACTACTGTGAGTGACTTCATACCCTACTTACCTTCCTTGTGATTGGATCATGCYCCTCACTGCTCTCAAAACCCCTCTTTTTCCCTGGAAAATAACTGGCAAATTTTCAAAATAAAGAAGAAAAAAACCCTAGACTTCTAAAACTGAACAGGCCAGGGAACCATCAGAGCTCCTCAGCTACTGTTTAAAATTAATGTTTCACTCAGAGAGGAGATAAGACTTGGAGCTTATCAACCCAGGGATAACTTAAAAGACTTTCCCTTCTTTGATCTCAACAAGAACCCGTTTATGCTTCTGTGCAATAGCAGTAAATTTCCTGGAAGATCCATAGCTACTGTCATTCAAGGAGCAACCGATGTTTAAAATCCGAAGTTCATCTTCATTCGTAAGTGTCGCTGCAGCAAGTATATTAATGTTATGGAAACACTGCTCGGAAACACTTTACATCAGTTAGTTGCCGGCGGTGTGTTATAATACTGATTCCTAATTCAGAAGACAAATGTTTGCAGCACTGTGTGTAGTCCTCAGCAATGTCAGTAGTCCTCAAAACAGCAGGGAGCTTTGTTCTCATCAGCTGCACAAGTTCAAATCACTACCCCATATAGTAGGTCTGAAGTTTCTCAAGATACACTGCGGAAGATGTGCTCAGCCACCTGCATGCTGCTTTTTTGTCTATGTATTTTTATATTGCATAAAATAATGAATAAAGTGAATATCAATTAGGAAAAGAAAAAATATCAAACAAAAAAAACCTCTGGGGAAGAGGGGGTCAGGGGGGTCGGGGGRGGGTCGGAAAAAMCCCAAACCAGCCAAAATCAAACAAATCCCAGAAGATTTAGCAGCTTATCAGAAGAAATTTTAAGGGAAATGGGTACATGCCTGACAAGGCATGTAACTGTCCTTTCATAAATATATCTGCAGTGGGAATCCTTGTTTCAGAGCAAAGCAACTGTGCCATGTAGGTTGTCATGATTTCTTGACTTCAATGCACTGATTTGTATCAGTTACAAATTGATTCTAGACAGAAGACATGCATGGTTATTGTGCCCTAAGGTTGTTGCAAGAGTCAAGATAAGGTAATTATTAAAGAATCTGAGTTTAACTGATAGTTAAGCATTCCAAATGTCAAGTGAAATATTTGTGGATAAAGTTGTTCATCTGTTAATTGGGTTCATCTGATAATTGGGTTCCAAAAAGCATAACTAAGATCGAATTCTCCAGCACTTTCTCCAAAATAGGAGTACATTTTGCATCTGTTGGCTATCTTCTGCCAAAAAAAATAAAGTAAAAGCATAAAAAGGATAAAAAAAAGCTGGCAAAATTTTCTTTTTAGCTTTCTTCTTTGAATTAACCAAGAGCATTAAGTGTGGCTCTTGATTTCTGCTTAAGTAAATATGTGACTGCTTGGAATAACCTTACTATACCTGCTCAGTGTTGAACCTAATAATAACAAAAGATGTAAATGAAACCTGCTCTAATCCTGATCTATCAGATAGCTGACAGGCATGAAGTTAGGAAGAGATCAGAGTGATAGTTTCACAGTTTCCAACAGATCACATTATTGGTAAATATGTTGTGAACTTTAATGAATATTGCATTTCTCCCTTTGTCTAAGTGCCTTTGCAATGTTGTCCTTTCACTGTGGAAGCTAGGGTATTGTGCTTTCCATGGAAAACAAAGGGCAAGGAAACATTTTTAACTTCAGTTTAGCAAACCAAGTTTTGGAAATTGCTTGCGCTGTTCACTTGACAATTGTCATTTCCAGATGAACAAGCATGCAACATGTCTTGGTCTGACATGTTTTTAGCTGATTTTACATCAGAGGATGTACTCTGATGGGAACTTATTCAACATTACTACAAGTGAGATGTGAAGCCTTTTTTTGGGGACTTTAGTCAAATATCAAGGGCAGCAAGATGTCTGCACCTGGAGTACAGCTAAATTGCTTTCATAATGGATTCTATCAATTGAATTTTGTGTCTAAGCATGATTTAACTAGGGTCATATTTGCAACTATCATCCAATTTAATGATCACCAACCAATTTGGAAATGCAGTATTTCACAGAATCATAGAATCATGGAATGGTTTGGGTTGGAAGGGACCTTACCATCTAGTTCCAACCCCCCTGCCACAGGCAGGGACACGTCCCACTAAACCAGGTTGCTCAAAGCCCCATCCAGCCTGGCCTGAAACACTTCTAGGGATGGGGCATCCACAARTTCTCTGGGCAACCTGGTCCAGAGCCTCAYCACCCTCACAAGAAAGATTTTCTTCCTAATATCTAATCTAAACCTACCATCTTTCAGTTTAAAGCCATTGCCCCTTGTCCTATCACTGCATGCCCTTTTAAGTGTTTCCTGCATTTTAAGTGTCAGACTGCAGATGGGTAAACTCAAATGCGACTAATGAATTTTGCTTGAATGACTAAATAGTGTCTCTGTAGGCTGAGACAATCATCTTTCTTTTCACCCCAGACAAAGATTATGGATACGGTATCTATATATTGACCTTGAGCACCTACCTGTGTGTTTTGTATTCTCCCGAAAATAGTCATTCATATAAAAATTTTTAATATGTTTGCCCAGAATGAACAAAAATCTCCCACTGTAGCTGAGGGCTACATTGTTATTCTCAACAGAAACATCACAGACTTCACTAGCCTAGACTGTGAGCATTAGACTCTCCAAGATCATGGTTCATTAAGTAATTTTTCTGTTGTTCTGTTGGTGGGATTGGTTAGCAGTCTTTGAAAGATATATGATGCTTTCTGTAGTAATTATTTCTCTTTTCAGAGCTGCCAGATTCTGGCTTTCAACAGGCCTTATACACATATCCCAAAGTATTTTAAAATTACTGAATTTTTTTAAATCAGTATTTTTTTCACCTGAAAGGCTGGAAAAACAACTCGCAAGCCATTCATCTAATTGCTGCTATTGTAGCATCACATAAAACTGCCTTTGTATAGAAGGCAAAGCCTTCCTAAAGGCCTCTGGGAATCTCACATGGTCCAGTGGAGACGTAATCAGAGGGCTGAAAGTGATTAAAGAGACAAAACTAGGTAAAGGAGAAAGAAAGGTTCTTCTTTTTGCTTGCCTGAAAGGGAAAAAAAAAGGCCTAACAAACACAAAATTAGTGCCAAGTGACACAGTGGAAAGAAAACCCAGCCACACTGTGGGGAGCGCAATGAAACATCTGAGTATGCTCGGAGATTATTCCTTGCCAATTACCATTTAAGCTGATAATACACAGAACTCCTACTGCTCACCAGAGGTCCCATTCACTTCACTATCTTATTTCCCTTATCTCTAGGCCAAGAAGTACAAAGATTTCCAAAAACCCACATGCAGAAGAAGACTAATGAAGTCACAGGACAATCAGTGACAAGCGGGTTAATCATTAGTTTGCAAAATTGGATTTGAAGAAATAAAAGAGCTGAAATTATCGTAGAAATGGCAAATCCTTCTATATCACCTCTTTTGTTTAATTCATTGAAAATCAGAAATTAAATTTTTCAATTTCTTTAGTATGATCAGATTAAAAAAATTTTGCAATAATAACCCAGGTTATGAGGACACGACAATTATGTACCTGTCTGAGAAAGTAAAAGATCAGAAAGTCTACAGAGTAAACTTTATCCTACAATGATTTGCTGCTTCCAGTTGTGACATGTAATGTATTAACCCGGGGATTTAGCAAATTGCGAAGTAAACTAATCCAATTTAAAATACGTGTATTTTATAATGCAAAATGTTAGAAAAGACACTGCAAATAAAGTGAATAAAACAGATAATTTATTTCTTCATCATTCAATAAGTTATTTATTTGAGAAGAAAACATTCCTGTTGCTTTAAGAACTAAGGCATCCTTTAGTCAGAAGATGTATAAGGCATTTCCATAATGATTTCATATGTATGTAGTACATATGTACATGTGTACTACATATGTTGTACAAAGTACAACAATACTTTTAAACTGGTTGGGGTGTATGAATAAATTTTAGAGGAAGGAAAAAAAAAAGGAAAAAAGAAAGGTCTTTGAATTGAATGTACCCAGAAATAAACAATAGTGGACCACACTGTAGGTACAGAAACTAATCAGGTGGAGAAGGGGTGCTTCATGTGGATATCATGAAAGATGATATGCAGCCTCTGCTGCATGCATATCTTGAACTTTTTTTCAAACGAYGTCTTGCTGAAAGAAAAGACCTCATTGGGTCTTAACCTTGCTAATGAGTATGTGATTAGAAAGCCACACAGAAAAGAAGCAAGAACCGTTTGGCCGTTCCATAGTCAGAAAGTCTGTTCAATCAGAATGAGCAGTAACTTAAATGCATTTTCCCCAATCACAGTAGCACAGAAGATAGCTTTGACAATTAAATACTTTGTGTTTTCAACTGCATTTCCTCCTGTTAGTTTGGAGGTATGTACCTGTGTAAAGTACCAAAGCAACTGTCAAGAGAATTGTGCTATGAAATGCTCCTGCTGAGCTACAGAACTATCCGAAGATCAGCCACCAGAGCAAGCTGAACTCATGCATTGATTGGTAAGAAAATGCTGTCAGTCTCACAGGTAAAACTTCGTCCCCAGTGACTTTAATAAAGAGCAATTCAGTTGCCTGAAGACATCAGGATGAAGGACAGTAGTTCTTAGAGCTCCAGTTTTCTCTTTTAACCTTAGAATTCAGGTTTAAGCTGACTGAAGTCCAGCTCCAAGGTCTGCCCAAGGCTAAAGCTGAATGGTAAGCAAGTACTGAACATGAACCACCACCATCAGATATCMATGTCTCAGGACATCTCTACATGGTCGTTATGATCATGGGATTCAATGCAAAAGACAGCAGTCAATTTTTTGGACAGCTTCAGATCTAAATTATTTACAGTGAGACCCTAGTGGTAACCATATTCACAGGAAACRTTAAAGGGAAATAATAGTTAGTGAAAAGGAAGATCTCCATGCAAGTAGGAGCTGAGAACATTAATAATCACTTGTGGATAAAGTAGACAAAACTATGTTCAAAAGACAAATGATCATGTTCAAAACCAAAGATGCCTCTGCATCTACTATTTCTTATCTTCAAACGTACAGTACAGAAAGCATATGTTGCAGATGATAAAGTGGAAAGTTGACGGGATATCTGTTTCTTTTATTTTTTATTATAAAGTCATTAAGAGTTTGCTTCAGAAAAAAAGGTAGACAAAGACAGTTTTTCCATTTCTAAAAATGGAAACATAAGGGAGGTACTGTAATTTTAAATGCTGAGGTTGCTTAGAATTCTCTGTGCCTCTCCAATTTATTGTTTTAATATTAAATAAAAATCTTCTGCCATCTAAATAAATTATTATATGGCTTATTGTTCTATCACACACAAAGAATGTGAATCATATAAATTTCCATTCAAAATTTTTATAAAGTCACCACAGACATGAAAAGGTAACAACCCCATTTCTATGGCCTTCTCATTCACAGATTTGTACTGTTCTCACAGTTCCTACTGCATTAGGAAACGATATAAGATCTTTCCTATAACTAAATTGTCCAGTGGATAATTTAACATCCATATATATATGCACAATTTCTCATATAATACTTTTTCATTTATTAAGTAAAATACCAACATTATAGTTCAAACTAATAGACTTAAATCTTATGGATCTGTAATTATATGAAATATTTGGCAGATGCTTTCTCAAAGATTTTGTATATCATTAATATGTCTTATCTTTCAAAAGAATGCTAAAGAGTTCAGTTCATTTTTGTTAGATATTCTTAATTGTTTAGACTTAAGTAAATTGAATACTCTTTTGATAGCACACAGGCCTTCTAAAAYGTTATTTTAAAATCTTTATAAAGTTAGTAAAAGATATTAAAATATATTTTTGCTTACTGGGAATATACCCTCCAGACAGATCATATCAATAGATCGAAAATACAAATTAGTATTTATGATCATTGCTTTGGCGTATAAAATTCAGGCAGCTTTGCAAGACAAAATTGRTTGAACAAAAAAGTTTCAAATTCATGGCAAATATCTGAACTTTGTAGCTTTAAAAATGAAGTTATTGTAATTATTTTTAAACTTGTATCACCTAGCTATGCCTTTTTTTTCTCAGAAATAAAGGAAGCAATGCTCCAGAAAGACTTGCAAGCAAATGCCCAGTGCAAAAAGCTTTTCAGTTGGTAACATCCATACTTCAACAGGCTGCTCTCCAACCTGCCAAGTAACCTGACTCAGGTTTTCTGAGTATTTATGAAACCAAATAAAGTAGGAACAAATATCAAAGCCTCAAGAGGTTTCCTTTTTCAAATTTTCCAGTACACTGTAATAAGGGCAGACTATATTTCATATGCAGCATAAAAATAACTTTCACTGCATGTTTGTCTCTAYAAGGTTTAGGGATGATCTCCATGTTTAACTTTCTGCTCATGTACCCTCCATTAACACAGCATAACATATTTTCACTTACAAACAGAACTATTTTTATAGAGAGACAGTCATACAGTATTAGACTCTCATTTCTCTAGCACTCATATCTGTTGCAGAACCTAATATTTCTAGTGCATAAATGTAAACACAGGAATAAACTCTGGAGTTAATAAATAAATCTATGTGAAAGTGTTTGCTTCAAAGATTGGGAGTAATATCATAACTCCAAAGAAGCCAGGATCTGAGCAAAACATAATCCAACATCTGAGCAATATGTAATTCTGGGAAAAGAAGCATTTGGCAATGTAATGAAATTGATACAGCCAGAAAAAACAAGGTTGTTGTCATAGCAGTTCCACAGGGAAATAGGAGAACTGTTGCAAACACATTGGTTAAAAGTGTCTTAGGATTTATTTCTTGAATTTTGCAAAATCTAGATAACATAGAATTTCAAAATCATCCTGAGCAGTAGGATGTTCTTTATGCTTAGCCACAATTGTGACTTCTGCAGGCAATTTTAAGCTTTGTCGTTTCAGAAATATATGAAAAATTACATAGAATGGAAAGGTCAAGAAATAATTTCACACCAAGCAAAACACAAGAGTAAAAAGGAAAGGAGGTAGATTTACTGTGTTGGTTTTGTAGAGCCTGGTTTTTGGTAGCAGGGGGGGCCACAGAGATGGCTTCTGTGAGAAACTGCTGGAAGCTTCCACCATGTCCAGCAGAGCCAATCCCTGATGGCTCCGATGATGGACGTGCTGCTGGGCCAATTAGAGATGGTGGTAACGCCTCTGTGTTAACAGATTTAAGAAGAGCTCAAAACAAGGTTTGGGGGTAGTTGTAAATTTCCAGCTAGAGAGGAGTAGGAGTGAGAATATGTGAGAAGAACAACAAAGGAGGCACCAAGGTCAGTGCRGAAGGAGGGGGAGGAGGTGCTCCAGGCTCTGGAACCGAGATGTCCCTGCAGCCTGTGSTGAGGRCCATGGTGGGGCAGGTTGTCCCCCTGCAGCCCATGGGGGTCCACAGGGGATGCAGAGATCCACTCGCAGCCCATGGGCGAGGTGCCCACGCTGGAGCGGGTGGATACCAGGACACTGTGGTCCGGCAGGAGTTCCAGTGGAGAGWGAGGCCTTGCTTCCAGGCTGGAGCAGCCTGTCCTTGGAGGACTGCACCCCGTGGCAGAGTGACCCACACCGCAGCAGTTTTGGGAGGACTGTCTGCCCGTGGGATGGACTCATGCTGCAGCAGTTTTGGGAGTGCTGCTGCTCGTGAGAGTGGACCCACGCTGGGGAAGTTCGTGGAGAACTGTCTGCCATGGGAGGGACCCCACGGTGCAGCAGGGAAATGACTCCTCTCCCTGAGCAGCGGAAAGAAGACCTTTGGTCAGACGAACTGACCAAAACCCCCATCCCATCCCCCTGTGCCATTGGTAGGAAGGAGGGAGGGGTTGGGGGGAGAAAAGGGTGTTCTTAAGGGCTTATTTTACTTCTCATTCTCCTACTCTGATCTTGTTAGTAAGAAATTCACTTTGTGTCATTGAGCCTGTTTTGCCCTTGAAGTGTTTTCTCCCGGTCCTTATCTCAACTCATGAACCCTTTGTTWAATTCTCTCTCCTCTGTCCAGTTGCAGAGCAGAGGAGAGTGAGTGAGCAGGCTTTTCATGGGTGTCTGGCATTTGGCCAGTGTCAAACCACAACATCTACATAACTAGATMAACCATTCTGGAGGGAATATCATCACAGACTAGCATCTCCTCTCAGTTAACATAACAACAGGAAAATAATTATTCCCAGGTGAAGAGGAAGGCAGGAGAAGGAGCCGCAGCTGGACAAGGCATCGTTTCATACACAAAAGACAAAGCATTTGGGATTTAAAACACTGTTAGAGAGGCTTAATCCTGCATAGTACTGTGTGAGAGGCCATCAGGATGCAGACTTAAATTATTTTTCCTGGCTTTTGCTATCCACAAATTGACTTCCTTCTGCTTGTCAGGGTCCTGAGTGTGCTGCCAGCCYCCATGGGCCCAACCCAGCCTCCTCAAGGGTGTCCACCTGCTCTGCCCCATGTCCAGCAGTGAGGGGATGGTGGCCTGTGCTGGGGTCACCTCAGCTGGCCTGCCCTACACCAGCAGCTGGCCCTCGCCATGCCCTGGTCCTGTCTCTCTTCAAACCTGGTCTTCAAACAGGGTCACRCTTCCTGCAGGGGGCAAGTCAGGCCCAAGCCAGTGGAAGCCGAGAACAGTGACCCCCCAGCCCAGCTCTCATCAATGAAGTTCTGCCATTGAACTCCAAAGAGTGAGGATTTCGCCTTGGGTTTGATATTCCATATACACCCAAAAGAAGATGATGGTCACAGAGGCGGATGTGCCTTACCCACATCCCTGCACCCCAAAAAAGGGCTGCCTCTCCCACACTGCCTTTGAGAGCTCCTCATGAGTTCATGCAAGCAGGACACTTCAAATTCATCATATATTTCTGTTGCAGACTAGTCATATCTTTCCAAGAAAGACGAAAACAAGTCTAGAGAAAGAGTGTATCACTGTAAACRTACGCACACTGGATCAAAAATAAGCAGGATCAAAAATATGTCTCTGAATGGCTTCCCACCCTGAGGGCTGCAAAGCATGTAATGTTTCATTRAGTCTCCTGACACCTTAAAATTGAAACCCCTAGACTTCCCTCCTGGTGTAATGTTTTTCTTTTTTTTCTTATTTTCTTTCTCAAGTTATGATATGATAATTAGATTTTTTTTGCCTCAAAACCCATGACTAAATCTTTTTAATTTTAGTGACGTTATTGGAGCTCCTCAATCATAGGGTTAAGCCTTTCCTGTAGCCCAAGGCATCTCATAATTACCTTCATAAAATGTCAAGCACATCAGAACATTCATAAAACATCAAACATTAAAATGTTACCGTATTGACGCAAATCTCCACAAAAGATATCTTCAATGTAATATATATTCCTAAGTGGTGTCTCTTCTGGGACCTACAAGCTAACACTGCACTTCCACAGAAATAGCACAACACACGGTAGCTCTGCTCTGTCTCAAGATGTTAATGAGATCATAGTGAGGACTATGCAAATGAAAGTTTTTCAAATGAATGGGATATTAAGGCCATTATGTTCTGACAATTAAGGCAGCGTCAGAATTTTTTTTAAGGTCTGGCACATAAATGAAACAAACATGTTCTGCTGTGCTTTCATTAAACCAGAAAGAGCATAACAGCAAAACAAAGCAGTTTTTATGTTTCACTCTGAGTTGCAGGATCCTCTTTAGAATATAGGGTTTAGACCCCTAAAGTTCCATCTGGATCAAATTCCAAATTACTAAGTCTATTGCCATTGAAAAATTTGTCAAAACACATTTGAACAGAGGATTTTTTGCTACAAGAAATTGGCTCTTCCTGAAATTTACTTTATAAAAAGTCTTGACTAGCTCTACACAATCTGCCCACACACAGAGTAGCAAATATGCTTAAAATATAACAGTGAGGTTTTGCCCTTGGGTATGCAGGTATCTGTGGAAAAATGATAAAAAACCCCATAGCACTCAGGGGCAGCATGTTTTTAAAATTACATGTACTAGTTTTAAGACGAAGAGAAAACCACCCAGTTCTCTACTTTTGTGGGTGTCGACGAGAAAATCACTTCTCTTCCCACTTATAAAGTGAGGACAATAACTGCATCTCTTTACAAACAGTTGCAAGTTCTGTTACTGCAACACACAATATTTGACTTAAGTATCAGAGCACTTTACTCAAGATGCACAACTCCAGAAACCACAGTTCACACTGGGAGTACTTAGACACAAAAAAAATTGTCAGCACTGCTTCTCTGCTGAGTGCCTGTGAGACAGCAGCCAGGTGGGGGAGAATGTCCTGCTGACTGGATGTTCAGGGTGTCGGGGGCAGGGAGCGTACTACCCAGTGGAGGACAGCTTGCTCCACAGACTCTCAGCAAGCCCAGCTGGTCTCCAGCTTACGGCTGTGCAAAAACAGCTCTTGGCCACTGCTCCTCCGCAGAGCAGCTAGAAAAGGGACCGTGGTCTGTGCAGGGCCCGTAATTCTGACAGTGAGTTAAGGCAGGAAGGCATGTGGTGTTTTGGAATCTCTCTCCACATTGGGGTGCCATGTTTCCTGACTACTTAAGGGCTGCTTGCGATGTTAGCCAGCTTAGGAGTCCTTGTTGCAGTCTACGTGTGCTTTATTCCCTTTGTCTATACTGTGATCGGCACAGGTACCTCCCTCAAGACATTGGCTAAAGCTGGATTCCTGAGTCGTGCCAGGTGGTTGCCCTTGTGTAGGTGATCCTTCTTGGACTTTGTTCAGATGGAACAGAGGGCAAATGTGACGTTATAATCTGTGGAGAAGGCATTGGCCTTTCAGATACTCATCAGAGCCATTAATTCTCTCTACACACATCACATCTCCATACAGCGTCCTGCTAGAGATAGCATTTGTCAAAGCCCACCAGGGCCAGCTATCTGCGGTGTGAGGCCAAGGCTGAGGCACAGTGGCAGCTGGGGCATTGTGTGGGACACAGGAGACCTACTTGGACACCTTTGAAGGACTGGGAACAGCAGGGCACAGTTAGACCTGGCAAAAGTTGMATCTATATTGTATTCGTGGACTGGAACCCAGCACACCTGCTGGACACACTGCTCCTTGCCCAGATTTCCTGTGATAAAGAGGTAACTCCTTATCATACGGGTAGAACCCAGACATGGATCAGTGTGTCAGTAGCACAGCATGTGGGATGATTCTCAGCCATGGGGGATCTGTATGAGCACCTGGACTGCTGTGAAAGGGGACAGCAGCAACAGCTCTCTGGCAGAGCCCTGCAGAGAGGAGACTGTGCTAAGATTCCAGCGGGTGTGCAAGGGAGAGAGAGAAGAGAAAGCTTTGCAAAAGTCTTTGTGATCTTAAAAGTGTAATTTTGGAAAGCTCTTAATGGCTTCTCTGAGCTCATCTCAGCTATCAGGAAGGCTTATTTCAAAAAGAGTGCCCTGGGAGCTATAAAGCAGGTGTTCACAATTACTGTTGCTTTTACAAAATAAACTATTGTAATGGAGGAGGAGTCATCACCCCCATTTTAAATATGGTTCTAATGAAAAAGGACTCCTGGTTTCTATGAAAAACAGTCAGGTGGTAGACTGAGCATTAAGTACTGGGAATTGGAGTAGGAAAAGCATATTTCAAACCATCCAGGTTTTCACAGATAAAGAAACTCCATTTATTGCAAAAGAAAACTTTCTAACAGTAACAAAGGAATTTTTATTTTTAAATAAGTTCACAGGATCACTCTTTTGTTTTCTGGATAGGTCAGTGTAGTACTTGCTCTGAATTCCTTGAGGCAGTTTCAATTTTCAATTAATGCAGAGAGTCGTTATTCAGTGGAGGACTGAACCCTGTATATTGAGCAGAATCAGCTAAACTGGAGGAGAAGTTTTTCCATTGATTTTTAGAATCTGAGAGTAATTTGTGCAATAAAATGACTTTTACTTCGTCTTTCTCTTGGAATATGCTCACTCCCCTGGTTTCAGTAATTAAATTGCTGGAGAAAATCTAATTACAATTTTAAAATTAACTAGGTGAGAATTGTGGCACTATACAAGTGAGTTCCTCATAATTTCAGTTACACCTGTCCTCTAATAAATATTAATGAGTTTTCAACTTGGAAGAGACAAAAGCCTCTAGAACTGCTTTTTTCCCTTACTAGTAAATATTGGTCCTGCAGTACCACAGAGTTTTGTAAATGCAAAACAGCATGCAGAATCACAGCCTCTGTGGTGGGAGAATATTTTATATAGATAATACTTTAAATGTGAGAGTAGTTTTACATATTTGGACAAAAATGATTTAACTAAAGCCTTAAACCATTTCTACTACAGGCAGTGAAAAGAGCCCCATCTGGCTCCTGCAGACCCAGCACAAACTGCATGCATTGGCAGAGCCCTGAACTTGAAGGAAATGGCAAAGTCTCACTTACCAAAATGAAGATCACTCCTGAGCCATCCAGTTTSTGTTGGAGCAATGTTTGTTCACCAAGGCAACTGACAGTATACTCTCTCTTTTGACATTTAATATGATTTAATTTTTTTTCCCCAGTTCCAATCCCAGGGAAGCCATTTAAAGGCAATTCCTGGGCACCATAAGAAATCTAAATTACTGGGTAACTTCAGATGCCTCACCATTAGCAAAGCTCACTCTGGGTTTGCATGAGCTAAGACAAATTGAAGAAAAACAGCCCTAAAGGGAAGAAATCATGGAAGTGTAAAACACGTTCAAGTGGCACCAGGACTAGGTTGTGTAAGCTTTACCACACATAGATTAGAACAGGCCATCTATCCTCAGTGCTTCTCTCCATCTGCTATTCTATTTTGTGAACARTATTGCTTCTGGGCTCTGTGAAATACCAAAGCAAAATCAGGTGCATCTCAGTCAAAGCGACACAGGCATCTTGTCGCACAAATAACAGTAGCCYGAGGTGTCACACATATTTGTCATGAAAACCCTGAAATGGAAAGCAAAAATTAACTTCTTTTTTTGAAATGAAGACTTTTGTGTCACCCACAAAAAAATTGCTAACCAGAAAATGCTAACAAATGCTAACAAAATATTTTCCACTACTTAAGTACAAAAAGTACGGAATGTCATAACCCATGGAATTAATCTCGCACAAATTAAACATTTTCGCTTTTTGATTCTAAATGGTTATAAAATAAGTTCATTATTTCTTTGGAGATAATATCTCCAGAGCTTATCCCTGGTGATTTTTACCTGGTAAAACTAGATGAGCAGACTTGTGATCAAAATTGCCTGTGCATCTTTATTCAATTTGGATCTGGAATACTACAGAAAAACAATATTTTCAACATTGAATTATTTTCTAAAAGAAGCCCAATAGTAAAGAATCATATAAAAATTTTCTTTTTTAAGACTTCAACAAATTTCACTTAAAAATTGCTTTAGGTGAGTAATGAAATCCATTCTCATTTTATCTGAATAATTTTGGCCAGAGTTGTCTACAGATAAGTAGGTCATTTTGAATTGAGTGTCTCTGGGAACAGTTTATATATCACTAGGATCCAGAAGGGAAGGAAAATCACAAGAGCATGCCTCTTACTTGTGCCCGTAATTATACAGGATCACTTTCATCCCTAATGTACCATTATTACGTTATATTAAGGAACTACTGTGTAATACAGCTGGACACAATCATTACTGGGCCAAGGGCTACTTGTGAGAAAAGTGCATACCTATATTTATGTATATTACAATAAATAATGAGTCCAATTTTCATGGACTCTTGCAGGTATGATGATCAGGTCCTCATGAACTGATAAATATCTTCAATAGAGCTGTATAGTGACCTTTGTATAATAAGACAAGAAAACGTGATCATATGCTGCTTTTTACGTGTGGCTTGTGGAGTGCAAGTGTCTGAGGCAATCCCTGAGTGCGTCACCGTGCTCCTTCCCACTTCCCTGTTTCCCTCGTCCTCACTCCCACACTACCTACTGTTCTTATGGCAAGAACCTGCCATGCATTCCTTTCAGACTCCTCAAATTCTTCCTGGTTTTCCCTCTCTTTAAATTACTCTGACTGGCAGCTGCTTCCTCCTAACCCTATGGACCGGGTAGGCTACTGGATGCCCTGCAGGCATTCAAGGGTATTTTTTTACCTGCAGCTCTAACAGCCAGGAGGCAGAGAACAGGAAGAAAACTCCTGCTGACCTGTTGAAAACCTGAGCTAGAGTGTGTCGCTCACTTCACAGAGATGGGCTGTAGCCTAACAGGTCAGGGCAGAGCGCCAAGGGTGCTCGTCCTACATAAAGTGTTGGCACAAATAAATGGTTGTGGTCAGCAAGGTACCACTTGAGAGAAAGTGAGCAGGGCTGCATAGAGGGGGGTAATTTATACTTTTCATTCGCTGTCTTTGTAGTAGATAGAAGTTACTGAAACTTTTTTCATCATATTTTTCACTTACATRTCTGCTTAAGGGATGCAGGTATACTCACCTGTGGGCAGTTTGACTCGTGATTTGCCGGCTTACATGGGAGCTCTGCGGAGGAGGAGAACAAATTTTTCTCGTGGATAATAACTGCTGCACCTGTCTACTCTCTCACCTCTTTTCTATTTTAGTTTTCTCTCTAAAGATACAATTAATTGATTCATCTCTAATAAATCCACAAGGTGACCTGTAGCTACAGAACAGCTTAGTTACCTGAGAGCGGTGGCTATCTAAAAAAAAAGTTTCGTTATGAGAAACTGGGGGTGAGATGAAGAAAAGATGATACTGAAAGAAAAAAAAGAGAATTATTAACACACACAGGGTAACAGGAGCTTACAATTAAAGTTCTGTGTGCTATAAATACCCACTTGTTTGAAAAGTTTCTTTTAAATTTGACTAACAAAGCCCAGACTGTGTTGAAAGTATGCTGACCTATTTGCTGTGGCTTTGGTTCACATACTAAGTCCCACGATGAGCTTCAGTCTTCAGGCTAAACACTTCCTCATTTACTGTCTTTTTTTACCAGCTGGCCTTCCACATTCACAAGTATGTGACATGTGAGTAATTAGTGGTACTTTAAGTATTCAAAAGCCACTTCCTGCAGCTACCATCCTGTACAAGGTCATGAAAAGTGTCTGAAAGTAATTTAATATATATTTTTATGGCAAAGAATATTAGACTAGCACTTTAGTATTTGAAGTCTCAGGCTTTTTATCCTTAGTTTTGAGACCAGAAAGGCATCTTCCTAGCAAATGGAAGCTGTGATACTCACCTAATCTGAAGATTTAAGGGCTAAATTAAAAAATCTGAMGTAAAATCACCAGAAAAAAGTCTCACTCTAGGTGACGTTCTGGTTAGGGACCCAACTGCAGTTCTTCTGTCCATGGAGTCTGATACTTGAACTGCATGCACTGCCATGGAAAACAGCACAGTAACTGCATGGAGAAGGGCTCTTCCTCCCTGCTACAGGGGAAAATGAGCACTATTTTAAAGTTAGCAAAAAACCTCGGCAGTGCTTCTAAGGCAAGTAGAGCTCCAGTCTCCCAACAAACACGCCACATGTTTTGTCAGTGACTTGCTGGAGCATGGTGAACAACCACGAGTTCACCGGAGCAGAGGCACAGTCTGCCATGTGTCCTGTCTCCTCCACTATGAACTGGAAGCTCTCATCCAGGAGGGATGCACAGGGTGCCTCCAGGTGAGTGTTAGGGCATGGGTTTTAGTCCTCTCTGCACTGCCTGGGCCAGTTACAAGTATCTGTCACCTAAGTTCCCATCTCACGTCTCATCTTTCTTGGGAGCAGCCAGCCTTCCTTACACCCCAACAGAGCCCAGCAGTACAAGAAAAATCATGAGGTGGATGACCACAAGCAAATAGGGGGTGTTGGCTTCTAGGACGAAGGAGATCAGAGCTCTTGGTGCCAGGCTCACACTGGTACTCATCCATGAGTCGAGCAGTCCAGCAAGGCTTCAGCCACACGTGCCTCTGCTACACCTGCTCTGTAGGGTCTTTTGGGCATCCATTATGCCCCCCACACCAGCTGCCATGTACTCCTTCCCCACATGCCTACCCGTGTCCGCAGGAGCCAATTCACCCAGTGCATATTCATGAGTTCTGCTGCAGAACTCACATGCCTTAAAAGCCGCTGTGGTGTGACAGTCAGCACAGATATGCCTAAATGGCTTTGAGCATCTGGCATTTACGTGATAGTGCAAGTGAGAATACGACTTAATTCGGAAGAAAATCAGAGGGATCAAGTAGAAAATTATTGACGTACAAAGACTTATTACTGCTAGTGATGAAACATTCATGAAAAAAGACTTACACATCAATGTGTCAAGCCTTTCTGCTAATCTAGGACACACCATTAGGATTTGCTGTAAACAGCTGTCAACTTTCCCATCAACAATCTTCCTCTGCAATTATTGGTAGCACATCCATGATCAAATACTAACACCCCAGACACCAGAGCRAAATGAAAGTTCAGTTATAACTGCATAGGAATTTTCCTACAGTCTTTCAAAAAGGAAACCAAGAGCGAATATCTGCCCAGAATCAACAGGGAGCCTGTAAAAATGGTCGAGATTCCATGAATCCCTGTGTTAATGATTTCTTAATTAACAGTCAGCTGCTTCATATTGCTGTCATATCAGGCTCGCTAGAGGACACATTAGCAAAAAGCAAAATCAAGAATTCTTCAATATGTTGAGGAGTGAACTGGAAAAGGCAGAGAAGAGTGGTCTAAAAAAGTCTCCATCTGTCCTGCAGAAAAGCTTCCTTCAGCAAAGAAACAGGAAAAAAAAAACTTGTTCCTTCCATAACCTTCGGTGGCAAACATTGGTTTTGTCCAGAATAAATTAACAGTAAATCATTAGGGGTAATTTAGATCAATTGCTAACAGCATTAGTTCAAATGACTTTTTAAACTCACCTGAAATTTCTCCACTTGTACTCTGAGCCTGAATTAATCTTATGCTCGCCAAGCATGTCTTTGTGTTTAATTTGAAGCCAGGTATTACACAGAATTCAGGTGTCTGCACCAGGATTTTTTGGTCATTTTCTCAGCGTGTAAGTCACTGTTTGCTGGCTGATAAATCTCTTCAGTGAAACAAAAGTCAGCTGGGAGATTGAACAGCACTTTTCTTTTGGGATACTCCAAAGAATAAACGGGACAGGGCCATCTCAGAGAAGCTGCCACTCAGTTTAATATTAGGAAGTACCACTAGACCACCTAACCCAGTTCCAWGTATATCAGCAGTTTTCATTTGAGRACTTCAGAAAACAGAGAATCTGCTGCTGTAGTTTATTTCAGTGGTTAATCATGTCTTCTGATAAAAATAGCAGTGCATCCTGGGCTCAACACAGGTCATAGAGAGCCACTTCAAGAAAGTTGTGTCACACCATATATGCTTTGTGATAGGCACTTGTGAAAGCACTTCGATATGGTCCAGTATTGCTAAGAGATTGTTCTACAGAGTAATACACTAAAAATAATAAAATCCTTGAAATTCCAAGAGTAATAGAACATTTTGAGAGAAAAATAAAACTCCTGCTGAACAGATGGCGTGGATAAAGCAAACTGGATAGCTACAAAATAATTTAACTGCAACCTTTAAATCTATGGCAAGTGTTGCCAGTGTTTAGAAAGATCTTCAGAGTAAGTAGAGAAATGAAATCAGGTCTAGGGTTTGGGGGATTTTTAAGGCAGTGTGACAATTTTGCACCAACTTTCTGGAACAAATCTCTCTTCACTGAACATATTCTATACAACTAGTAAGTGTATTCCCAACAATAAAAGTCTTTGTGGAAGGCTTAGCAATTAGAGATGGGAACTGAATGAAATGCACTCCAACTCCTTCGTATTAATACTTCTGTGCTTGCAGTTATTCATGGATATGAAAATTCAGGTCAATTTGAAAAACATCAGGATGAACCTCTGGTGAGACTCTGCATGTGGCAGAGTCACTAACAGTAGCCAGGTCAGTGGGTGGTGATCTAAATCTCTGTTTTTCTATGTAATTACAGTAAATACAGATATCAGATGTTGTAATGTTACTGGATTCAGGAATACTTTTTTTACTGTACTTATTAAAGACCTGTTATACAAACAGAGAATCGTACTCCACTTAATAAAGAAAAAACGAATTACTTTAAGGTGGCTGTTCAGAGAAACAAATTCATCCCTAAATTATATATATCACTTATATATATACTTATAAAGTATGCTTACAGATGATAACTGTGGGGAACGAATGTGAGAAGAATGTGTTTCAGAAGAAGGTGTTTCAGAAGTTAGAGGTTATAAATTGAGTTGGTGATCAGAATTAATTAATAAACTAAGGAAAGAACTATCAGTCCAGGTAATTCTGAGCAATTCAAAAGTGCAGCCTTCTGGAAATCTGCTCACAGAGCAATGGGAGAAGATGCCTGCTTGAAAAACTGCTGCAAGGCCATGCAGTGACGTGATTCTAAATAACTCACTGTAAATACTTGCACTGCCTATTTAGATTAAAACAAATTTTAATTTCTCCTCCCTCCCCATCACAGTGTCCAGGTTGTAAAGATTCAAAGATATTTGAGTGCCTCAGATCTGCATTCCCACATCTTATTCCTTCCCGTCATTGCAGTGGAATAGGTCTCTTGTAAGAATGTTTTAGACTTGTGAGACTTCACTGCGATGTTTCAGATGTCCTGTGTGCTGGCAGTGCAGTGGGATGATGGTGTGGGAAGAATCTGGCTGCAAAACAGGACTGACAGAATCACAGTCACAGTGGAGGTTGGCAGTTCTTGCTGTTGGCATTAAAAGGTGTTTGTTTCTCTCGAATGGCTGCCTGCTTTAACACCCCGAGTACACACAAGGACTTTCCCTCCCCCTTTGCACTAAATGTGCAGTTGGAAAGCAAAAGGATTTTATTATTTTATTTTAAAAGTTTCTAGAGTAGAAATGCGTTCTTTGCTCATGCACAAGCRCCTGTAAGTCACTGGGTACTGAGTGTACTGGACAAGTCCCCCTGCACTTCTCAGCATCACTGACACACAACTACAGAGGAGCAGCACTGGGGGTTACTAAGCACATTCGCCAGCAGCAGACCTGGCCCTGAAGTCCTCCTCTAGTGGCCTTTCTAATAGAGACCACCACCTCCTGCTGACCCAGAACTCCATCCTCTCTTCTTCCCTTACACAAAGCCAGCTGGCTGGCTGACTAAGGAGTCACTTCTCTGCATGTTGCAATAAGCAATTCCTCCCTGAGTTAATAAATGAAAGTGGTTTTCTCTCTGGTTTCCTCTAGCTGTATTTTTTACCCTACTCCATAATTGCTTTCTGAAATTAGGTAGGTGGATTATACTTTGAGACACAGGCATAATCTGTTGTGGGCAAGGTTGTCAAAGCAAACCAACAAGTGGGCAGGCCTTTGTTTAGCCTTCTTTCAGGAGAAAAAAAAAAGAAAATAAAAGCAGAGTTTGGGTCTGAGGCTTGGAGCATCTTTTGCTGGTAAAAAAAATTAATAACTAGTCTCTGGGAACACAATCCAAGCTTAACTCTCTCTCCAGACTTAACTCTGATGGAACTCTGATGGCTGTCTTGTTTATAGTAAACAAAACCCAGCAGAGCATTGCTGCTGACACCAAGACATAACAGGGATACCTTTTGTGGTACTTCCACAGTCAAGCAGGCTGCAGACCAGGGTTACAGGAAGACAGTTTTGATACACAGCTGTAACTAGATTGGAACACAACTTGCTGCACTGAGATCTAGTGCTTAATCACCACCATCTGCTCAGTGCAGCCACAAAATCCAGAGCATCCAAACCCACGTTAATGACTGACCACCTTTGTAGAAACAAACCTCCCTCATGGACTCCCTGCCTGTGAAGAGGTAATACAGCTTAAATCTCACTGTTGCCTACATCCAATTTACAGAGGTAAATGAGGGAGGGGGACTTTCAGCTAGGACTAGTTTTACTAAACTTGTGAAGCCAGGACAAGACCCCGAGTTTGGACTTCTTCCTTGGTGCCATGGTAGCAACAATGTTCCCATACGGAGCAAAAGCTGAGAGCTGCTTCCTAGGCAGCTCCAGCACATGTAATGTCAAGTGAATAAAAACTAAAAACAACTGTCAGAAGTTTCATATCCAATGTATCTATTGGCTGAAGGAAGATCATACTGTGGTAGGAAGTCCAATTATCTCTAATTTACAGAAATATTCAGCGATGTGAGGTACTGTAAAAAGAATTAATTCAAAACTCTACCAGTCCATATGAATGTCAGCGATAGAAGAAATTACAGGAGAATAAGACAAACAAGGCAACCTTCGAAGTTCAGTAAACCTAGCATCTTTGCTCTAAATTTTTAATTCCCCTGATTTCATCACCTTGCAACATTATCTCAGTTACAGCTTGCATTAATTTGCCAATCAATTAAAATATGAAGAGAAGCTATCATGGAAAATGTTTTAGAGTTGAACTGAGAGGCTAAAGCAATTCTAATTTGAGGAGATACTTTCTAAATACACACCAGTAATTGGAAGAAAATTGCCTGAAATTAAGCTTATATTGGATATTTTTCACAAGTTTGACTTGCTTTAAGAACAATTAAGGTTTTTTAAATTTTTAGGATAATTATACAACTCTTCTGTAGCTATCATGTTTACTCAAAGTAATGAACACTACATGAACACTGTTTAAAGAAGAAACATTTATAGTTATATTAACCTGTAAATC
This sequence comes from Amblyornis subalaris, assembly GCA_018881555.1. Taxonomy (NCBI): domain Eukaryota; kingdom Metazoa; phylum Chordata; class Aves; order Passeriformes; family Ptilonorhynchidae; genus Amblyornis; species Amblyornis subalaris. The sequence goes on from JACAXG010000050.1 coordinate 3,345,374, forward strand.
TAATTTGCAGTCTCTGCTTTAGGAAACCTAAAAAGCTGAGCTTTATCATATGCAAGTGGTAACTTGCCTTAACCCTGTGGGTCATCAGACTCTTTAAGACTTCAGTTCACCAGACACAGCAACAACAGTGGCTTGAACAGCCTACTAATTTTTATAGCTCATGTTCTGTTCATTCATCTCCTTCCCTGTGGTTATTACCCTTACACACAGCAGTGACTCCTGCAGATCCTTAAATTAAGTAATTGGCAATCAATACAACCTTCAACTATATCTGATTTTAAAGGTATTTCCTCACAGCTCATTCTGTATATGCAGTGTCACTATTTGGGCCAAAGAGAGACATCATTTATTGTACTACATTTTGTCCTCCCGTCAGTCTGAAAATACATAGAAGAGGGAAGTGATTGCCATGCATAGCAGCTCTCTAACAATCCTGTTAGCATCAGCAGAGCTGTCAGTGCTATTTCATAAGTATTTGTACAGTTTCAAGGCAAAGGGTTCCTAGGAAATGGCAAAATGGTGTCCAAAGCAGAGCTGAAAACTCTCGACTATCCACACACAGTATCCTTAAACTAAAAACCAGGAGTAATGAGAGTTTTCTAGGTGTAGTCACTGCATACAAATATTGGTTCCCAAAGCTACTACTGTGTTAGTTGTTTCAATGCAGAAAGAGTGATACGCTTATCCTATTTACAATAGCTTAGTGACAGGGATCATCAAGCATCTGGAGGGAGCGGAGTATGTGTTACACATCAGCAGGGAGCCAAACGAATACAGTTTCTCCAAGCAGGAGATGGCTTAACTCTGATGCTCACTGAGGAAACAGGACTCCTATCATAAGCACTACCAATGGTCCTGACACTTTTATTACTAAGAGGAGCCAGCACTAACCAGACAGTCAAAACAAGAACTTTGCTCCGAACTGTTTCTTTCATATGGTGTCTGTGAAGATGATATGTGTGTATCATGAAACCATATGAAAATCCTGGGACATCCAGCTAATGTTTGGGTTTTACCAGAAACTATCACCTCTCTTCCTGATGAAGGCAATGTGAACAGTACAACAGGAGCRGCTTAGGACTTTGGGTAACATGCAGCTGTTGCTTTGCATGGTACTTTAATTTGGTTTTGTGACATTTTCTGACACCCAGCAACAGAACTAAGCTATGTAAAGGGGATGCACAAGACTTGCAGTTTTCAAAATCATTTTTAAAAATCACATGGGACTCTTGTCTGTATGTGTAATGGTAAAAAAACCCTCTAAAAATTAAAAATTCTGTATTAAACTCACATGACTGTGGCAGTGGCAGTGTGATTTATCACCACTCTGGCATTTTTGCACTGCTGAGTCAAGGGAATACAATAGGTGACCTTCTTCCCACTTCCCTCCCTGATCTCCCAGAGAAGTAGTACATCTGTCTGTGCAGAGCAGGCACTGTGAGAGCAAGAGCAGTAGTGCTGGGGTCATCTAACCAGAACGTGACTAACCAGCTGCTCTGCTGAAGGTGGGTACTGGTGTCGCTGCTAATATTTGCCCTGCAGACCTGGCTGCAGCAAGTCTCTGTTTGAGATCCTCCCTTGCACAGCCTCTACTGCACTTTGGTTATTTGGGGTTTGGTTTTGACTCCTAAGATGTCAGTACCTGCCAGGCTAATGTGTTGGAGCTCTGGATCTCTGCTTTCCACAGACCAGCCCTTCTCTGCCCTGCTGGGTACAGCCTGGGGACATGGACCTTGTCGCATGACCATCTCCATGTGTCCCCACGGCCATGCTGAATGCTGAAGCACCAAAGCACTGCCTTGCTCTGAGCAAGGAAGAAGTAAACTCCCTTCAAGCACACAGCTGGTCTCCTTGCTCACTGCTATTGTGTAGACCACTCAACCACACTCACCATTCAGGAATTTCTCATTTTAACTACAAAACTTACATGTAATTCTTTGACCCACCCACTTGCAAAATGTAGTATTTCTAGACTAAAGCATTTTAGACATCAACAGGTTCCTGCTTTTGAGAGTCTAGGACGAAACACAGGTAAGAACACATTGGTCATACACAGTGAGTAATTAAGAGAGAAGAAGACAGTGAATGTTCACCAAATACAACCTGATGGCTCAGTCATTATTTTCCTTTGTTCTCTTTTACCTCAAAAAGAAATATCTTCTTCTACCCAAATTTCAGCACCTATCTAATACAATATCTAGCATAAATATCTATTATACCTATGTTAGAAATCCTGAAATAACAGGGTTTATAAATTAGGGGCTGATCTAACCTTACCTGTATCTATCCTACAAAAGCAACTCATCAATGCAGAACAATAATCCCAGCCCTAAGTTTTGAATTGGGGAGGTTTTTTATGCTAAGGAGAAAATAATTAATAGAAAATTAGAAATGTTTACTTACACAGTGGAGCACAGAGTGATGTTCCTTTCTAAACTTTATTGCTTTTGGAAAAACAATATACAAAGTGCATTGCCATCCATTAATCCTGCAGGGCAGCTACTTGGCATGGAACAGCTGGTTATACCTACCAGGGGGATCTTTATGTACTGCCTTGGAAAAGAAAGACTGGGTTGGATGTTTTTCCCAAGCTCTAGTACGTATTTCCGGCTCTGGAGTGACCAGAATAGCATGCTTCAGGTTCTCAGACCAATGGAGTCTGCGAGGCCTTGTCTGGTTCACTGCATATACTTCTGGCTCCTGACATCCTGCACAGCATAAAACAGATCACAGCGAACAAACTCCTCCCAAAGCTTTTAAAAATATTAAACCAGCACTTTAGTCCAGCTCTAGAATAGCTCATCAGGTCAGCCTTTCCCCGTTCAGAACATTTCTGTAGCATTTTTGACACATTTGAGGCTTTGCTGTCCTGATGTCACTCAAGGAAGAGTGAAGAAACACTAAACAGCCCCTGGGATGTTTCATATCCCCATGGATGTGAAAATATTATACTGCAAATATTTTTCCACAATATATGTCACTAAATATAAACTAAATATATAGTTTACATGATGATAGGTGTGACATGTTTTCTTGGAACTTGTTTCAGATTAACTCTGTAATTTTTATTCATCTCTTCACAAACAGAAATATACAATTTTATAGACTTCAAGTGAAAAATGAAATGGTATCTTTATATAATACATGTGTCATTCATACATCCCAGGTAACAATTTTTATTTGATTAGGCTATATTCAATGAATATAGATCAGTGGAATTTAGACTTGCTAAATTAAAATTATAATCCATGAGGGTCTTTATCTTCAGTGCTGTCTTTTACCCTCATCCTCTGACGCATGTTTAAGAAACCCTCAGGAAAATAAAGATCAGAGATAAAATAAGAGATAATCAAATCCAGCACCAAACTTCTCCAAAGTAAGGGTCAGCTTTGAGCAGCTGAAGCAGTATTACGATGAGCATTGCTGCTTGGGAACCCTTGGCACACAGCTCAGGGGAATAGCAGTTTGAGCATGGTCGAAAAATCATCTGACATTTCCTGAGAAAGGCAGAAGGTTTGCCTTCTCTGAGGCCTGCTCTAACGGGGATTTGGAACATAGATGAACTTTCACAGACATCCAAACAGGGCTGCATTAAACACCTCCCCTCTGCCTTAGCCACTGGAGGGATTCAGCTTTACTCTGCACCTCAGCCACCAGCTGTTGCCCTCCCTCAGAAAACAGTGAAGTTGTGCCAGGAACACACAGGTGTCATGGTTTAGGAATGGTATTCTCCAAGTTAGTACTCTCACTAAAACAATGCTCACTGCTCGCTCCAGTTGGAAGCACAAAAGGTAAAGGTCATGGATTGAGATAAGAACAAAGTACTGGAAACCATAGTGAGATAAGAAAATGAAYAGTAACTGCAATAATATTAATAACAAAAGGAACTCCCTTCTTCTTGGAAGCTACCGTGAGTCTCTTTTCCTGCCCTGGCAATTAATGCGATGGTATCAAAAAAATCTGGGTCCTGGCCACACTACCACAGTCAGGTCCCCTCCTGCCTTCTGCAAAAAAATCTAAGCCTGTCCTGTCAGCCAGGACAACAGGAAACAAAAATTTGATAGGGAGGAGCAAAGACAAGACCAGTCCTGCAAGTAGACAAGAGCTGTTGTGGTTCAAACAAGGCCTGAGTTAGGAGGCTGACCTGAGACCAGCTGGGAGGGCTCAGCTACTTCCCAGCTGTGCTTGATGGAACAGCAATTAGGCTCTCACTGGCTCATTTTGCTCTTTCTTTGCTCTGGTTCGTAATCAAGCATGCCCTCTGGGGAAATGGAGGCAGTGGTGGTTCTGAGATAGACCACTGCCTTGCTGTGGGTGGGAACGGTGATAGTCTTGGAGTCTGAGGGGCTGGGGAAGACAGAAAGGAGCAGCCCAGCCTGGAACGGGATCAGGAGAGGATTCAATGGCTGAAAGATAAGTTGTGTCCTTGTGGCAGCAATTCTTCCCTTTATCTTCGACAGAGAGGTGAGTAAGCACTGTCTCCAGATACATCCCTTATTAAAAACACTCTAGTCAAAGCTGAAGATAATCTACTCTGACTGCAGTAAATTCATGTTGTTTGTCACCGTGCCTGTTGGTAGTTTGTAGTTTGAGATGCCAGCATTAATGATTTGTAAGGTTCAATAATGTGCAAGAGGGCTCTGCTTTTGGTAGCTGCCTGGTCTCTTGTAGGATGAAGCTACAAAAGTAGATGATAAACAGTTGGGGGATCCAGAGAATTTCTGCTGCTGCAGGGCAAAAACTGATTCCTTTCAGGCTTTATCAGTAATAGAGACAGAATAAATAGACTGTACTAAGATCAAATCATGTTGGATTTATAGGTAGGAGTTGGGATTTGATAACAAATCAAGTGTTTTAGGAACATTGCATTTTTCTCAAAAAAATCCAAACGAACTCAAAACAAAAACCTGTCTCTGGCTTGAAATAGAGATGGTAAGAACTGTTCCCCTTCTCTGAGTCTGACATTCTTGAAATTGAAGCCACCTGGGAGAACTCATAGCTGTGAACTTTTGATGGTGTGAAAGCCAAGAGACTGTCTCTGATTCTAATTTGCAGTACTGTAGCAATCAGGTCTGATCCCTCTTAAAACTCCCCTGACAGTTAAAGAGTGCTGGATTTTGGCTCCTTTCCATTTTAAGTGTGGATATTTGCAGTCCAGGTACTTCAGTGATGGTTCTCAGTCGGCACTAAAGTGGATGGGGAGTAGCCTTTGCAGTTGACTCTTTTACAGTTTTGTTATCTTTATTTAAAAGAGAGCTGCAGCTCACAACTGGCACATCTGGCAACCCCAGAGGCTTAACCTGACATTGATTTTCCCAAGAGCAACCAGAAATGTGATCTGAAGAACCTCTTCTCATCAGTTTTTTACTGAATGGACTTCAGGATTTGGCTTGCTGTTCAGCAACCAGGGAGAAGAGTAGGAGGAGGTGCAGAGGTGCTTGTGACTTAAAATGGAATGATTAAATTCATAACACCTTCAGAAAGCAGCAGGTCTGTGTGCATGTTGCTGTTATTTCCCCTTTGCTGTTTCAATAGAAGGCACTTTAAGCTGCATCTTGGTCGTAAGCTGAAGGCAGGGTGCTAAAATAGGGCCTTTTGCAAAGGAAGATTTTCATCTGAAGAATTTTCTGATGCTGTGAAAAGTGAAAAGGAGACCATCAAACTACTTAGTTTCGTGCAGCTGGGAGTTGCACAAGGCTGCTGACTTCCCGAAGCTTTGGCCTGGTACGGTCTTGAGTTGTCTCCTTCCCAGCTTCTGCTTCCCTTCCTCCCTCCCTCCCAGGAGAGTCCACACAGCAATGACCTGGCTTCCTGAGCAAGAAACTGCCTGAGGCAGGTGCTTGGCTGAAAATAATCTTTGTTTCATTCTATCTTAGCACAGTGTATGTCTATCAATTTGATACTGAGACACAAAACTGACAATGTAGAGGCTGTAATAGGAATTGAGGCTTTCATTCAGGTTTTATACTTTTATTATACTGCTCATAAAGACTTTCTCAATATCTAAAAGTGTTTTAGCTTTGTTATATTGCCATCCCACTTACGTAGTCCTGAATCATTTCCAGAGGAATGACTGGGTTCACTTACAGCTCTGACTGCACCTGGAACAGCTGAGAGAGAGGTGGCTGGAAGAGTCTGCTTCACTCTCACTAGTGGAGAAATACGTGTGGGTGAGACGGTGTGTGTGTGACACAGCAAGCCACCAGCTGGGTGGCTCTGCAGCTCTTGAGTATGAAGGGAAAAATAAATCTGGGTTAAGCACTCCATGCTAATTGCTGGTATAATTTTCATATACCCATTTTTAATGTTGTAACTTTGGCAACTGGCACTCTTGGGTACTGCCCCCTTCCCACCACATGTTGATGTTCAGGATTTTCCTCTCCAGTGAAGATGGCAGCAAAGATTTTCCACAAGTAAAGAGCAAGAAAGACAAGGGCTGAAAAGCTGTTGTTTCCTGCCTTATGAAGTCAGGTGTTTAAAGTGAAGGATATGCATTAGAAAGGTGGTGCAGTAATTCAAATAACTGGAGCAAGGACTGCCTCTGTTTCTAGGAAGCACTTCATTGACCAGTGTGATTTCATACTCCGTTATTTTTTAACTGTGTACAAAGACTTATTTGTAGCATAAAGCCTTCTGGTAGTCTAAATAGAAAAGTTTTTAATCTTAAGGCATTTTCACAGASTCATGGAGTGGTTGAGGTTGGATTTCTGGAGGTTATCTTGTCCAACACTCCCTTCTCACTCAAGCAGTGCCACCCAAAACCACTTACTTGGACAGCTTTTAAATATCTTCAAAGATGGAAATTCCACAACCTTTTTGGGCAGCCTGTGCCAGTGCTTGGAGACTCTCACAATAAAAAAATGTTTCCTGATGTTCTGAGGGAATCTCCTGTGTTTCAGCTTGTGCCTATTGTCCCTTGTGCTGTCACTGACCATCAGTGAAAACAACCTGGCTCTGTCTTTTTGCACCCTCCCATCAGGTATTTATATACATTGGTCCCTCTCTTCTCAAGGCTGAACAAGTCCAGCTCTCTCAGCCTTTCCTCCTAGGAGAGATGCTCCAGTCCTTTAATGATCTTGGTGTTCCTTGGCAGTACACAGTTAGAAAAGCCACCGTGGACGGGAAGCCAAGGATCTGATTCAGTTTATGCATATGAGACATACAAACTAGTGAGCTCTTAACTTTTGAAAGGACAGTAAGAGCTTTAAATCAATGCAGACCAATCACAAGAAGTGATTGGTTAGTGGACAGTAGTAGACTCTTGATGGAAATAGCATTAATTTTTTTCTATGGATTGCTTGGACTTCATTCTATGCATTTGATACATGGATTTTTGTTTTGGGTTTTGTGTTTTCAATGAAGCAAAGTGATCTCTTTCTTCCCAGAAGTTGTTTCTGTTAGGAAAGAATGCCTGATGGTTGTTGATGTTTAGTGAGGATTGTTTTGTCATTTAAATGTAGTTTGTATTTTTCTATATATATGTGTAATGGCATAAGGGAGTTCATGTAAATGGGCTGTAGGAAAATAGCTAGTAGAAAATTTTGCTAAATTTAGGTCTGTCTTAAATTATTATCGTTCACTTATTTAAATTACTTGGTTAAGCCTTTACCTAGTTGCTTGCAGAGTGATTAAGTGCTTACCCATGAAATATCCTGTAAATACTTTGACATAGGTTGCTAACCTTGGACGGCAGTATGTCATTGTGATAATAATAAAATATCTCTCAGAAAGATACAGGTCGTAATTACTGTCATACATCCCTCCATGTTTGCAGCATAAGAAGAAAAACTGGAAATATAAAGCCTCTGAGATTTAATTCATTAAGAAAATCTTCTAAATACCATCAGTTTTGGAGACAGCACCAAGAGTATGCACGCACTACCAATGATAAGGGGATCATTAACAGGTGTAAACATTCATAGGCACAGTCCAGTGCTTTTACAAAAGATAGGGCAAGGCGTGTAAAAAGCTGAGGGCTAAAGCACACCAGAAGTGAGATTAGTATTGCGTTCTTTAGGCTTTTCTTGGTTTTTCCTTTTTCTCTCCCTTATATGGACATATCTATACTGTCATATGAATCTTAATTTCTAGATGCTGGCTACCTTCTGGCATAGGTAGAGTGTTTGAGAACCATGGTTTTAGAGTCTGGGCTGGTTACTTAATCTTGTCAGTATAGTTCTTGGTGTGGGCTTTTATTTTTTTCTAATGATTGCCATATAAATGTTTGTAGTTGAGAAGTCAATACCTAAGAAATTAACTTACCTTTATGAAGTCCAGTGCCCTTATAGGAAACATGCAGACACAGATGGCAAGTTCTTAATGCCTACTGGTGAGTAGCCAGGACCCACAGCCAGACTGCAGGTCTGCTTTTAGAGTCCCTGCAGAAAGAGCATCTCTGAAAAGTCTGTCCCTCTAATGCCATATCAATGCCATTGATTTGCCTTGAATTCAGCTTGATTTTTTTTTCTTTTTCTTAGAGATCCTATTTTTTTCTTGAGTGTTGACAATGACAAAGGCAAATTTCTGGCCTAGAATGTACTTAACTACTTGCTGGCAACCTAATTTCTTGAAATTTGGCTTTTGCTGACACCTTTGCAGCTACATTAGTTTTAAATCTGCTTAAGCGTACTGAAAATGTCATAGGGAGACAGTGGGTTGGCACGTCTATTCCTTGGCTCTTACTAAAGGTATGTGCAGCATAATATAGTAGTGGTGAAATACCAGGGGGAGTCATCCCAAGGCACACACTCGGACTGGCACAGAGTGACTGCATCCTGTCTCTTGTGTGCTGTGGGAGTGAGAAAGCAGAAAGAGATGCCCACCTATTCCCAAAACATTTTCTAGGACTTCCTGGGGGAGAAGAATAGCAGTAAGGAAACTTTTAGCAAAACCCACCATTTCAGTGCATGTTGAAACTCCTTGCTGTAATTCTAAAGTGAGCAGTTCATCAGGATGCTACACTAACGTATATGTATTAAATTCGTCTACTCAACCCTGCCAAATCAAGGTATTTGGGGAACTGAAAGGGCAATTAATTCCATGACAGACCTTGTGCTTATATGTATAAAAGATGGTTTGTGATGACAGAAAAACAGTTTTTCTTACATGGCCCCAGTCACAGAGACACGAATACTGATCGTATCGACTTTAAGCAGTAACTCAGGGATAAATTTTTAATGCAGAGTCAGTTCCTATATGGCACTCTAAATACTAAGCTGAAGGCTTTAAACATAAACGTTTGCAATCTTCAATCAAGAAACTTCAATGGTGATGTGGGAATAGGTAATTGGCCAAATTATTTACCGACTTTGATATGAATGCTTATTCGGTGCTTGGTTCCCCGGAGCTAAAGCAGGAGATAATTGCCACAGCCTTCAGTTTCTGTTCTTTCTCCAGCTCTAAGATAAGAGCACATTTTTAAGGTGATTATTACTTAATTACCGACATTATGCTGCTAATACCCGCCAGATAAACACAGCTTTCCTTTTTGAGTGTTGCTGAACTAGAATATTACGTGCTCCCAGGCTGCAGATGGGGAGCCTAAACTAGAACATCCCCCTTCCTGCCTTGCTCCTTGGTGGGGAGGACAAGGCTCTGGAGTGCCTGATGGGGTGGGAGCCTCGAGGGGTCGGTAGTGCCTCTCCTGAGAGGGGAGACTGGCCATGATGGGGAGTGAGCTCCACAGAGGTGCCAAGGCAGGTGGTGCAGGAGCCAGCTGTGATTTTTATTTTTTCCRTTTTATTTTATTTTTATAAATGTTTATTAAGCTTTCATTGGTATAATCCTGTCCAGTTATACACASTTATCTTCAGTGTGCGTATATAATATATAATGTATACTATATAACATATAACTGAACTAATGCCGTGTTATCTTCTGTGTTGCTACTTGAGGCACTTCTTATGGGAAGGGTAGTCCTCGGGACCGAATTTTTAAATGTGCTTCATTATAGTATTAAAATTTCTGATTTTCTGCCTTGCCACTTCTGCTGGTGTAGGAGGGGAGGGTAGATGGGTGTGGAATATCTCGRTTTTAAACACATCACGTAATTTAATTTTTTGCTAGGTACATTTTGTTTGAGAGAGGTATAATACTACTATTAGAAGCTAGAAAAAACTCCCTCATTTTCTTAAGCACCTATCTATATCAGCTATCCAAGCAAAAATAGATTAAGAAAAAAATCACTCTCATTAACTAAACTGCCATATTTTATCAAATCTCTGTGGAAACAGATGTGCTATAAACTTCTCTTTCCTTTGCAACTGGGTTAAAAGCTAATAAATAAATGCAGCAACTGCAGATAAGACTGACAGGCTGAAGATTCTGTATGTACAGTGATGTATTTTTCAAAGATCCCTGAAAGGTGTGATGGTGCCTTTCTGGGTTGGTTTACATTAACCTTAAAGAGCCATAAAATCAGTGTCAAGAAGAGGGTGTTTGTTATCAGCCTTTAAGAAGTGTAACTTAGTTGTGTATAATGACATTGCCCTATTCATCAAGTTGTTATTTTAAGTCAAGTTATTTCCAGGAAGGTTTCAGTGGGAGCCTTGCTTTGGGCAGAGAAACGGGAAGTGTACTGATTTTGTCCACTTGGTAGCAATTTCTAAGGTACAGGAGATGCCATAAATAATCAAGTGAGCAACAACTTTAACAAGCTTATATAATTTTTAATTCAGATACTAGATGTGGTTTGTTCTTTTGTTTTTTTAATGTTCAAATGCTGATTATCTCTGGACACGTAAATGAAAGAAGCCAGTCGAACGCACATATGAGTCAATGCCCGGGAAAGCAAGGCTTGAAGAAGAGCAGATAAATAGAAGTGGCATTTTAGGAAATATTTATCTCCTAATCCCATTTTTCTAAATAATRTTACAAGTACTGTGATTTCCAGGAAAAGAGAACCGAACTGTGTGCAGTAACAAGAATGTAAATAGTTATCAGAAGAATTTCTTTGCCAAAGGCTATCAAGCTCTGTGTTAAGTGGGTTAACCTGGAAGTCAGCAGGCTCATCTATCACCTCCTGCCTTTTCCATGGAGGCTTGTGTGTTGCCCCAAGGCAGAGTACTCTGGTGGCAAAAGGAGGGTGCCCTAACAAAACTCTAATCTGCAGATTGAAGGGAGTGACTATTCCCTTTTATTTGGGGAGACTGGGGCTACTGGGTAGCACAATCTGCACTTTGAGAAATCAGATGAGAGTTTGAAAACCAAAATAATTCCCTTCTGCTAACACTCTCACTAATTTTCCTTCCACAGCAAGCACACATTTTGGAGAGGAAAAAATTGCAGTTGTGGGCAACAGACTGATGAATACTATGGTATATTGCATTTGTGTATAGAGCCTGGCTTATTTTTCWTAATAAACTCAACTGTTCTTTTGATAGTTTACTGCCATTTCACCGGTTTTACTTTTCAGACTGCAAGCATCATCTTTACAGGAACTGGGATTTAGGGGATGGAATAACATTGTTATTCTGCTCATGTTTCAGCCACTCGGGTTTTCTATTTGTTCACATCTGTATTTTTATAGAAAATTGATAAGTGCTGTAATTATAGTCTGTTGAAAGCAAGTAGGTCAGTGCTATGCTTTCTATTCCAGAGGGGCTGCTGGCACCGGAGAGGCAGAAATACAGCTGGATGTTTTTTCTTGTCTGGGTGTTGCTGCCTCCTCCCAACTGCTCGCAACTCCTCACAACTGCTCACCAAAATAATTTCAGAGGTACTAAACAAAATCAACCAAAGCATCTGTGTTTAAAAGGTCCTTCTTTACTCATGTGTTGTACTTTTCTGGCAAAAGATGTTTTCAGGACACCATGCAAAAATTATACTAACTGTTGAGGGAAAACTTCTTGGAGTGTACTGATGACAATTTCCTCACACACATTATTGAGGAACTGGTGAGAGGGGAGACTTTGCTGGACCTCCTACTCACAAAGAAGGAAGAATGGGTAAGGCATGTGAAGGTTAAGGGTCACTGTWGCTACAGTGACTGTGAGACGGTAGAGCTCAGGATTCCAGAGGGATTAAGGCAAAAAGCAGGATCACATCCCTGGGCCTCAGGAGAGCAGACTTTGGCCTGTTTGGGGACCAAAAACAATACAGAGATACTGCCCAATTCTGCAGGGATAGGGCTAGGAAAGCCAAAGGCTAGTGAGAGATATGAAAGGTGACAAGAATGACTTTGAAAACTACATCAGCAGAAAAAAGCAGGCTGGGAAAAACATGGGCCCACTTGTGAAGCGGACCTAGTGACAAAGGGCACTGGAAAGTCTGAGGTACTGAATCCCTTCTTTAACTCAGTCTTTACTAGTAAGACTGGCCTATCAGGAAGCCTAGGTCGCTGAAACCAGAGGGTAAGTCTGGAGCAAGTGAGATGTTCTCCTCCTTGGTGGAGAAGGATCAGGTTAGGGAACCCTTAAGCCAWCTGAACAAACTGTCCATGGGAGGTGTTGGGACATACCCAGGAGTGCTGTGAGAACTGGTTCATATCATTGCAAGACCACTCTTAATTACCTTTGGAAGGTCATGGGAAACAGAGGAAAATCCTGAGGACTGGAAGAAGGTAAATGTCACTTGGATCTTCAAGAATGAGGAGCTGGGTAACCCTTAACTTTCCTTACTTCTTTTTCTATTTAAATCAGTGGCAGTTACTGTTGTATTTCCTGTCTGTTCTCTTATTTATTAATGCATAAAACTTCATTTGTGGGTGAGGTGGGTGATCTCTCCTGTCCTTATCTCTACTCATGAGCTTTCATCACCTTTTCTCTCCCCTGTCCAGTTGAGGAAGGGAATGATAGAGAGGCTTTGGTAGGCACCTTGCAACCAGTCAGGGTCAAACCACTTCTGCCAGAAAACCAAACATTTTCAGTGTTTATCTGACTGCATAAAGATAGCGACTAACAAGAGCATGAATAGTTAATCTGCAAATAGAGATTCAGAGATTACAGTGAGAGAGGACAGACAGCAAAGCATAGATGCTAAGGTGCCGGTAGTGTTTCATTTTTTTCTCCTGTCCAATGTACTTAAGACTAGCACAGCTAGTAATTCTATGCAGCTCCCCTGGATTCTCACTTTTAAGCATACTAACATAGAGCAGGTTTCAATTTAAATGATACCTTTGTGTTGGCTGCACCAGTTTGCTGCTGTGCTGGGATGCCTGGGAAAATGAGCTGAACAAGCCCATTCCTGGCAGCTCCTCTACTGGTGTCTCAGAGGTGTTTAGAAAAGCAGCTGATGGAAATGCTACCTACCCCTTCTAAAGGTGGCTGCTGCACTTGCATGCAGTTTAAGTTGTAAAGACTGTAGCTTTTGCTGGCACATCATGAAAGCTTAAGTGGCACTAAAGGCAGAAGGTATATATGCTCCCAAAGACATGCGAGCCAAGAATGATTTCACCTTTCCTGGCTGCAAGAACATTGTTTGAGTAACACAAYATATAGCTGATGACTACTGAGAGCTTTTTTGCTTCTAAGATGAAAGAGATCTCTTCCTGATCAAATATTTTTTTCCCACTAAAAGTTTTTTGTTTATTTTTTCCATACCCCACTGTTACTAATTTACACCTTGCCAGGATTTGTAAAACTGACTTTGTTGCTGTTATTGTGGGAACAGAATTCTCAGCCATATGGCATGACATCTTCATTCCTGCATGACAGGAGACAGGATCCATTATTCAGTTTTGTAGTGCTGCAAATATTTACCTTCATGAAGGTTTTTCTTAGGGAAACTCTATACTAAAGTAGAGAACAAAAAACACGTATAATGAACAAACTCTCTCCCAAAGGATAACTTCTACTGTAAATGCATAAAAGAATATTTTGGTCTTTTGCATAAATCCAAAGCTTGCCCATTACACTAATACATTTTTAATTTGGCTGAACTTAGGTTGTTYTTTTTGTGGCTTTGTTTTTTTTTTGCTTATTTTGTATGTGCGGGTTTTTATGTGTTTGTTTGTTTTGTTCTTGTTGGGKTTTTTTCCCCCCCTCATTTTTCAACTGTAGAAATAACAGAAGAGAGGCCAGAACCCTTACCCAGGACAGTGAGGTGCCATGAATTGTCTGTCACGTGCATGCTGATGGTCTGTGTCCAGTACCTCTGACCTGGCAGGGCTGGTGTCTCATAATCTAATGAGCTTGTTTATTGAGATTTGAACATCTGAAGAGCCTTCTCTTGGTCCTACAAGAAATAATACCACCACTACTAAGATGACTGTTTCACTGTGGAAGTTCCCCTGAAGATGAATCCCCAATAGCAGAAGAACTTCTACACTCTGATTTTAATTAGATGCATTAATCTCGCATCTTCTCTAAGAAAATGAATGGACATATTAGTAATGTTTCAGCTTAAGGGTGCCTTTTGCTAAGAATTTAAACTGATATGCTATCAACCAATGCCATCCATTCTGGGCTGTGCAGGAGGGTGTCCCTCCTGATGCGATGCATAGATGGGTATTTCAGACTGAGACCTAATTCTTCTCATTAAAAGTATCAAGGTGCTTTACTKGGTCTGACAAAATAACTGCGTAAGCAGCTGGCTTAGCTTAAAGGCAAAGGCTGAGTGGAGAAGAGAGGGAGTGCTGACCATTGCATTGTGCATGGAGGACCAGAGGTGGCCACASTCTGCCTCCAACACCCTCTAGAAAAGCCCTATGGCTGGTGAGAATTGGCTGCCATTCTGCTCCCCCTGACAAGGGCCAGGACCTTTGTGGCACAGCACTGAAACRTGATCTTTAAGTTGAGAGTACCTTCCTCACAGGTGGCACCTGCTACTTTGGCAATCAGGGTACAGAGGGTGCAACCTGTAGATACGAGCASTTTCATAAATTATTCCCAAAGTCAGGCCCTGGTACTGATCCATACCCTCTTCTGCTGCCTTCAACTCTACAGCCATATAATTAAAATGTTTGCTTTTTTAAATGACAGATTGCGTGGTTTAATCCATTCTTGAATCTAGCAGCCTCTTTCTCTTAGACACATTTATTGTTTAAATACAGAACTTAATTTCAATTAATATATTGCTATTTCTATAATTAAATTCCTTGCTAACTACTGACTCAAATAACGTGTAAAACATGATCTTTCCCTACAACTTCTTTGTTAACCATCCTTCAACAAACTGAGGGGAAAGGTCATTACTTTGATACTTATGTTTGACATTTGTTAGAGTTTAAAAAAACCCAAACAAAACCCACCAACTAAACATGAARCCAGTGCCAAATGTTATGATAAGCAAACAGAATTGTTAGGGCTTTGGACTTTTTTTCTCCTTTAAGCACAGCACTTCTAACACAGTCATTAATACAATTTGCAATACTGCAMGTACCTAAAATCAGCACATGGTACCAAACATATACTTTCGGACTGAATACCTAATGCTGTGGTTCAGCTGAACATGTTGACTGAAAGCTACCAAAAACCTGAAGCCTAATTTAGAATTCTCATATTTGACAGGGCTTCATGCATTATTGCTGTTCTGTAATACATATATCTAACATCTTAAAAATAAAAGCAGTATGCTTCTCAGTGATCAAATTTACTATCTGTCATGAAACTGAGAAGGATTCCAGACTAAAATCACTAAAGATGGAAAACTGGAGAAAATATGCAAGACTTATGAGGAAAAAAACCACTGCTTAGTCTCATTTATATAAACTCAAACCACAKAGAGAAAAAGCTAGCACATAGAAATTGACTATCACAGCACCCTCATGTTAATCTTCAGAATGAAATTTTCAGCATTTAGCATTGAGATGTGCCATCCTTGAAGCCCACAAAACTTGGAAGAACTCCATACTTTTTCTCATGTTACTGCAATATATTCCTTTTATTTATTATTATCTCAGAGGAAGAATGTTACAATGTAGTGTTTGAAGCAGCATTTACTTGGCAGCAGAGGACAAAGGATGCATACAAACACAGGCAGAAAAACAACTTTATACATAACCTCATATTCAGAACAAAAATAAAACCCACCAAATTCACTACTGAGTTCTTTTTATACTTATGTTGGGGAGTATTTTTAAGGATTCTTTGCCTAGAGAATTATGCAGCTTGATAAAAGCCAAGTACTTTGCAGAGAACAGAATATAAAGCTATTTCCAATACTACTTATGAAGATAGGTCTGAGGTAGAAAGGTGGTCATGGCTTTCCTCTTCTGTAAAACGTGGGGTTTTTTTCTTCTCAGAATAACTACACTACATTTAAATAGATGAAGCATTTATAGGAGCCAGCATCTTCTCTTCACCTTGACAACTTTGCTCCACTCACTCAAGACTAATACTTAGCATTTCTACAGAGCTTTTCAGACACTAAGTCCTACATCACCTTTGAGAGGTAAGTACTACCATCCCCATTTTACAGATGGGAAAACAGAGGCAGAGTGGTTAAATAATTTGCCAAAAGGTTCAGAAAGCACTGGCACTGGTGCCAATGGTAGAAGGTGGTCAATGCTGTGCCTGAATCACTCCTTGAGCAGCAGCAGTTCAGGAGTAAATACTGTGGATGCAGGATAGTCTAGTTGGCAAAACTTCACAAAACCACTAGAAATTCCTGACCTGCTGTTTTAATGTCCTCTAGCATTTTTTTAGTAGCAGTAGAGAATTTACAGCTCTTTCAATACCATTTTGAGACAGTTTTTTTTTCCTTCAGTAATAATTAAGAACAACACAGTTTTGTTTCTCTCTACTATACATGAAAGATATTGCATGCAGTTTTACCAATTAAAGGTATGTTCTAGAATTAAAGCAAGTGTCCATGCAGCATTGTAAACTCTGTGAAGGCATTAAAATCTCTTATGATAATCTTAAAACTAGAGATCAGCTGATCAGTGACATAACTTTCCCATAATTATCCTTACCAAAAGCACATAAATAAATTATTTCGAAGATAAGGATGATCTGCAAGATTACAATGCCAAATTATAATATCTAAGTGCATTGCGGTTTTGGAGAAAGTTCTGTCTCTAATAGTATTGGAAAGGGCTTTCTAATTGTCTCTTCATTTCCAAGAGGCAGACAAAAGAAGGGGATCTCACAGAAATGAGCTTTACTTCATAGACTGTAAATTCCCAAACTTGAAGCAAGTTTGGCACAGCAGGGAACAGCAAAGCTTTGTCGCTGAACAAAGTTGGGAAAGATTACACTAACTTAGATCTTACTGAAACCAACTTAAGCTATTATCTAAGTCCTCTTTTTAACTATCTCCTGATTCAAAGTAAAGTAAGGCTTAAAAAAATAATCCTCCAAATGGAGTGTGTTGGCTGGAAATAACTAAAAGAAAGTTAAAAATACCATTTAGGTACATGAGGATGATGATTATGACTTGAAATGAGAGTTTACCTTGTTTAATTGAATTAAAATACTGTATCTTGCACCCAATGGCAGTTCTTGTTAACCARTAACAACAATAATGTAGATTATGGAAACTTCATATGCCAATGCTGAAAATAATACAAGGATATTCTGAAATCTGTGTGGTCAGATGGTTAGCATATAAATAATCAGTACAGAATATTACATGTGTAAGAATATAACTAAGAGTACTTTACAACGCAAAAGCAAAGAGTGGAAAGGAATGTATAAATGTAACGTTTTGCTCCAAACTCCTTATGCAGTTCTCTTTACGATTATCAAAAAGAACGTATATAAAGCCCCTGCCCCTTTTCCCCTGGCTGTATATTTATACAAATCAGTGACAAATATTCCACTGCTCGTTAATTTACAGTTGCATAGAAAGGGAAGAAGGAAAAAAAAGATACTATAAAAACAACATCCTCGTCTTTGGGTATTCAGTGTTTTACTATTTCAAGTAGAACACGCGGCCGGAGCGAGCAGCGTGTCCCGGGGTCCCATGCAGCTTTCTGATGAGGTGGAACGCGCGGCCGGCAGGCTGTAGAAAAGGGCTGTACTGCACGTCAGGGAGCACTGATCGACACCCCAATGAACACTCACAGGGCCTGTCGTGATGAGAAACAGCCCCATCAGTACCACGTGTTAACACACAGGGAAACTTGTAACTACTCTGGGCTCATTCGTGCAATGTCATCTGATGAGACCCCTGTATTTAAAAAATTTAGATGTATTGGCCCAAGACTCAGCAAATCACTGAGGCATATAGTTAAAAGAAATCTAATTTTACAATATTACAGTGTTTAAAGTTCTTGTTGAAATGGCTGCCTATTCAGAGCAGGCAGCTTAATCTAATGCCTGAGGTGCTGTGTGGCTCCTGATCTATGTGCATTGGTGCCCATAGGTCCTGAAACTGGAGCTATGGGTAGCAGGGCACAAGAACATATGGATGTCTTTGCAAGAACCAGCTTTGATCTTGCAAGCCAATGCTGGCTTGAAACTAATTGGCCCCAATAAATGCAAGCTGATTCTATCTGGTCAGCAGTGTAGAACTGCACACCACATAGTACCTTTGGCAATGCCTGAACTAGTAGAAATTTTCTGTTACCTGTGATATTCTAGAATATGGCCTTCCTATTGTGTCAGTCTAGCTTCCAAACAGACCTCCAGGGAAAAATACAGACAAAAACCACCCCAGCCCCTTTGCTTTAATTGAGCTTTTCCACTTGCTGTACTTTGTTTCCAATGACCATGCAAGTATGTAAACATGTCTCATACCTATGGTCTGCCAGTGAAACTTGCTGCAAATAGAAAAAAAAAAAGTTAGAAATTTATATGATTCTGCATCTTTACAGTTTAAAAACAAAGGTATTATCAGGAAAATACATACTATAGAAGAACAATGACTTATCTAGCATTTAGCTCAAAATGTGTTGTAATGGTCTAATTCTTCACAAATTTACTTTTAACAAATTCATAGCATTATAAATACGTAGATAATATGAATTGTTTCTTTTTCACCACTTGTAACCGTATAAACTTGGAATGACGTATTATAATGTCATCTGTTCAAAATGCTCATCATTTAGATGCAGAGGCAAGACTTCTGCAAAGTGTTGTACACCTGCCTAGTTCTGAGAACCACTTACATCAGTAAGGAAGGGAAAGAGGCATTATATCCATGATCAGTGGATCTGAAGGACAAAAACCAACCACACAAAAACCCCAAAACACCATGAAACAAAAAAGTCCGCCATTAAAAGCAGTGCTGGCCTTACTATGTGAATAATTGCTTCATAAAGGATATTTGGAATAAATAGATCTACTGATTTCAAGACGAATTATAACCTGAAACCCATGAAAACAAATACAGCAAGTATTTGACTGTCTCAATTATACAGTCAAAATGGGGTAACAATTATCTGCATAAGGCTCAGATGTGAGTAACTCCTTAATGGAGGCTCCAGCCATGGCAGAAGACRAAAGTAAAGATGAGGTTGTGAAGAAAGTATTTTACTTTTTTTTTTTTTTAAATAATTGGACATGAGATGTTGCACATGAAGGCTGTTTTGATAAAATTTAGCTTGGGTATATTTATAAAGGGTAAGGATGTTATTCTTTAAGGTTAGGTGATGCCTAGAGAGTCCATGGAATCTGCATCATTTAAAGTCTTACAGAACAGGCTAGACAATTGTCTGTCCAGGAAGACAGATCCCTCTGAACTGGCCACAAGAAAAGATGACAGACTTAGATGGTCTGTCATGGTCTTCCTTGGCAAAACTCTAATGCACTTTGTGGGGAAGCCCAGACTAATAATCCTCATTCCAGGCTTCTAAAACATTTAAGATCTGAATCCGAGAGAGTTAAAAAAATTTACTCCCAAGTAAAAGATGTTATAGAATGACTGAATGAGAACAAACATAAGTAGTACCCACTAACTGGGGCAATGTGGTTTAGCTTGACTCCTGCAGCAGCATCTCAATGACAACGAGGAAAAAAAATCACATGAAATTTGGAACTGTGACTTCTTTTAATTTTAAATGCTCAGATACACTTCACAATATGAAGGGTCCATGGTTTTCACTCACAGTACCCTCCTGCCTCATTCAAGGTGTTGTTCATAGACCCAGAGAACTTTTTTCTATGTTTCCCAGTTGTGGAGAACAGCCATCACTACCAAGCCTGCCCTGACACAAGGTAATTTGATTTAAATTCATTTGGGCCAAATGACCATGTAGCTGTATACCCATGTAGCTGTATACCCATGTAGCAAGACAGTAAATCTGCAAAATCAAGAACAAATACTCAATTTGCATTTTATACTGATTTGTACACACACACATCCTTGAGTTGTGCTGAGGAGCTCCACTGGCTGTTGACTTCAAGATGAGATGCTCCTTTAGAATCAAATCCTTAATTTGCAGAATGATGACCTCTGAACTACTGAACTCATCAAAAATCAAAAAGGACAACTGAAACAAGCCCTTTTTTGCTAGAGCCTAATTTGCTTTTTCAAAACATGCAAAGTGCACCTTCTGTGATAGAGTTCTTCACAGTCAAGCAACATATATACAAGAGATAAAAGCGGTAACTTAACAGGGTTCCCCGCATTTACAAAATAGCATAGAGTTCAGTCTCGATGCTTCCAAAAGAAATGGGCATAACAGCCACTCTTACTTCTGCCTGTTAAAACTGACTGTTATTATATTTCATTTGAAAGAACTGTTGAAAGTTTGAGAATATACCAAAGCTTTCACTGCTGTTTTTCTAAGGCAAAAGAGCTGAAAGATATACATATGTATGTATATATATAAAAAAATGTACTTAACCCACCAAAATACATGAGACAGCTCCTCATTTTTGCAAGTGCAGTGACATTCTGGAAGGAGGAGGATCAGTGGAAATGTATGTCAGCTGATACAAGATATGCATAGGAACTAACTGGTTTTCCTTTTCAACTCTCTTTAATAGACACTGAATAAAATATCAATTTCCAATGCATTTAAGCAGGGAAAGGTGTTACGTGCTGCATTCACAGATTTCCTCTGGTCTATTTAATAACTACTTCAATAATTAGTCCAGTCAGTCCTCCTGTTGTCTAAGGACTTTTTTTTTAAGCTGTATTACAGAAACTGCATTCAGAAATTCTGAATCTACATTCACTTAAGTGCTACAAAAGGTTTCTATCAGCAGCTAGTGAAATTTCAGATATCTTTTCCCTTAATGTGTAGTTTTCAGAGGTGCCCACATGAGCTACAGGCTTTTCCTACAGTGAATTGCTTCCACTTAAAATCAGAAGATTTATTTACCTTCACAAATACTGCCTACTGGGGAATTTTAAAGAACAGAATTATATAGCTTTCATATCTTGACAAGAAATCTCGTCACAGATATTTTATTTTCCTAGTCAATACCACAAGAATGACATTTTCCTCAAAAGACCACCTCAAATTCAATACTATTCTCAGAGACGTATTTTGTTAAACTTACAGCAGCAAGCTGGAAATGTGTTGTTGATTTGCTCCATAACATCTGTTAGATCTGTGTTGGTATCATGAGGTGGAACTAACAAGTCATCTGCAAATATGACAACAAAAAATGAATTTTGTAACAAGAGGAGGAAAAAAAAAAAGGACAACATTCTAAAAGGCATTCAGATCCAACCTTCCAGTGAAATACTCCCTTATGTTTCAAGGGAAAACACTACCTGAAGCCTTTGTAATATGCAGGAACTGTCATTGATAATTGCCAGCCTTGCGAGAGGAGGTGAAAGTTACAGTATTGATTTGCAGTCAAACTCATTTCTCTTTTGTTAAAGCTTAACCATTGCATCCAAGATTTAACTYGAAGAAGTTGCCAGGAAGGAGCAGTATATAAAAATTTAGAGTTAAAATAAATAAAATGTTGACAAGATGAGGGAATTAAATGCAGTAGCCACTCAATTAAAATTCTGTTCCATTTTCAGATAATTTGTCACATATCTTTCAGAGTGAACATACCATTCTTTTTCTGAAAATATCCCAACATTTATCTTTTAGATGGTCTTTATTCAATACGTACCAGCCAATTCCCTAGTGTTAAAATCCTCCTTGCCATTTCTTTGAAAAATGCTGCTTAAAATTAGCCAAGAGAATGGTTAGGGAACATAACTAGCTCTGTTCTTGGCAGTCTTATTATACAGCATCTCTCATATATCTACTATTGCATGAAATCATACTCAAAGCAGCTCCATGTTTTTCCAGACAAAGCAAAAACATATGTCAATGCTGAAGGAAAAATGTTCAGTATGAAAGAGAATATTTTTCCTGTTTTCACAGAAATAAAATATTTTTAATCTATAACACAAAGGCTTAAAAACAAAATCAAGAGGAAATTGCACCCAAGATAATTTGAGAAAAATATTTTACTTTTTCCCCTACTTTTGAGCATTCAACGGTCTGTAGTTATTTCTGCTAACTCCCACTGAAATGAACAAGTTCTGATATTGGAGAACTTAAAATAATCTTTCAAGAGAGAAATCCCTTYGTGTGGAGAGCCTGTACCCACAAATACTGAATTATTCTTAAAGATGTGAAGCCTTTGGGAGTGGGAACATCAAAATACCAGGAGAAGCAGAGGTTACACAAGAATTTTTAAAGCAGACAAGACGTGTAGATTACGTGACTTGGACGTTTGGTCCTGTGTCTGACCGATTACTTGGGTACACGTGTGTACTGTAGGACAAACAGCTGTTGGCCACTTCAGTCCAATGAAGTCTGGTTCTCCTTTCAGTGAGGATGCATTTGCCCAGTAAATTTACTTGGTCAGAATAGATGGATACCACAGCTCTTTGCAAGTGTGAGGAAGCAACAGCTCCAGCTGCACTAAGCAGAAGCATCACAAAGATCGATTCCTTTTGATTTATAAGTCTTTCCAGAAGATGCCAACAAACCCAACCAGTAGTCAGCTCTGGACTCAGGCAGCTCATTATCTGATCAGAACACTCACCTGTCTGATGGAACTGTGAGCTTGTGTCCTGCTCGAGTGGGAAGCTCAGGGCAGAGTGCTGTGGTGAAGCACAGGGGGAGGCGCCATTGACCCGGGAGTCTGACTCGGGCTATGTTAAAGACAATAAGACACAAATTTATGTTAATTGTATCCACATAACTTAAGTGTGGGCTTGTATGCAGCCATCTTGCTCCCTTCTCTTTTTTTATGTGCTCTTTCTTGTTTGTTCTTCAAACTACTGAAAGTTGGCTTAGGTCTATACAACCACTAACGGGTTAAAAAAAAAAAACAACAACAAACCAAGAACTTGTTAAAAGAAGATTTAGATTTCAGTATAGTTCTTACAAGACTTCAGTCGATGGTCTTGTTAAAAACAATGTTCTGTTGCATCACAGAAACACAATGTAATCCACAACACATGCAGTCTGCCAAGGTTCTCAGTCCAGCTCCACAGAAAGACTACACAAAGGGATTACTGGGGTTGTATTTACAGGTATGGATACACACACACACACACACACACACACACAGAGGGCATGCAGGTAAGGTCCCCTAAAAAGCTTTACAAGGATGACTAATCATGCTTAGAAGCAACTGTTCAATCACCAACAGTTTTGTAGAACTCCAGAATCAAGCAAAACTCCAGACAGATTCAAAACAACTTCATTAAATCTAAAAAGTGGTAGCAGCCATCACTCCTGCTGACGCTGCTTCTCAACTGTGTGGAAGACACCAAATCTGCACGACAATTTTTACCATGTAAACTACTGAAAATTATGAGAAGTAACCTACACACTTTGAAAACTGGCTTTTCTGGACCCTTAAATTCACTTGAAGAATCACTGAAATCTGTATTACATTTAGCTGTAAGCAAATATATGCTTGAGATTACACTTAAGCATACATATACAGAGAGAAAATAAGAAAAGACCATACAGCTCAGAAATATTGGAAGGGACCTTGTTCAGGCATTTTTTCCCTTTTCCTTCTTTCTTGCAAAAAATACTTTGAGGAAGAGAGTAGTAAATTAGTACCTGAGCTTCAGAAGTGATTGTTCTGAAAAAAACAGAAGTAAGTGAAGTAGTATTTACATCTGAGGTAGATGTAGCTGAAATTGTTGCTGCTGTCATTTATCTTTTTGATTGCAAATCATCAAATTACTTTTAAACATCTTGAAGAGCAGGTTATTTAAGGAAATCTATCAAAAGCAGATACTGAAGTAATAAAAAAGATCATTGCTTTTAAGGTCTTTTTGAAACTGAGCAAGTACTTAGAACAGCTATGAGACTCGATGAAAACAGTTCAAATACAGAATGGCTGTTAACTTGTGCACAAGTTTGCTTCTTTGCACCTCACAGCCTTAACTGCAATACTCGGTTTTTTGAGATAGCTTGCAATTTAACAAAAACTGAAGATTGTTCCACAATGAAAGATACTTTTTCTTCCATACACAGTAGTGAGAAATAGAAGGAAATGTTCCCTTGAGCACCCAGCAAATCTTTTTTTCTCGTCTAAAACTCATCTCTTTCAGCATGATAATACCAAGTACCAGATTTGACTACATGGATAAACCAAGAAATATTGCTCTGCATAGAAGATAAACTAAAATCGAAATGTTTTCAAGCTACAGAAGGATTTTACTGTCAAGACACTTCTATGAACAGTGAATTACTATCAAGTAGTTCAATATTTTGCTACTCAGTACCAGGCTTCAATCCAGCTACAGAGTCTAGGTAAAATGAGTGTGGTGATTTTAAACCAGCAAAGCTTGGGGTAACTTACCCCAGGCAATTCTGTATTGCCAGGAACCATGTTCAAGATGTTAGGGCTATAATGGTAAAGAGAGGAAGTAAACTCTTCAATGGTTAGGAGTCCCATCAATACAGAACAACGAAACTAACTCCAGCAGTGGAGTGATTGCTTGCAGACCCCACAAACAGATGAACAGAGAGAGTGTGAATCATCTAAAATGCAAACTTGCACCTGGACTAGATCTCTGTCCCTGTTCAAGCAGTAACTATGAATAAATTGTGCACAGATGACCGAGAGTGAATGAGAAGATCTGTGCTGGACACACAAAACTGCAGTACAGCACCACACAGGCTCAGTCAAGGACAGTGAGGTACTGCAAAGTCAACAGTTCGTGTTGATAGACAGAAACGAAATGCCTCCAAACACAGGTGATGAGTTAGTGAAGGTACCACTTAGTAGTGCTATTCCAAGTGGCAAAAAAGCACTGCAGAGCACAAGGACTACCAGTGGATAAACCGAGAGAACACAAAACATACTTGGAATACTTTACATTGATGTAGCATATATTGCTGCAGCAGTCAGAATGAAATATTGCAGTTGGATTTAAAAACAAGACAAAAACGACAAAACCACCATCTTCTAATCAGAAGGTGATGACTGATTACTGCATTTTCATTTAAATATACTGATAAATGTTACACTCCATAGGTCCAGTGACTGCAATAAAAAGAAAAGCTAAAACAAACCAGACTCTTCTTCCAAATTAAGGGCAATATTGTTAAGCAGCTGAAGAGTGGGGTTTGGAGTAGAAAGTAAAGGTTTGTAGTAGTGGTATAATTGCCCTAATATAATAATTAGATACTGAAAAATATTAAATGCAAAACAGTTGAGGATATAGAATTATCTGCATGTATTTACATGATTTAACAATTTTACTGTTTGAGAACTTGAGAAAAAAACCTAGAAAATCACATTCTACTTGACCCCAATTGCATAACACCTACAAAATATGAGCACTTTCTTCATAACCCACTTCAGCCATCATGAAGTTCACGTGTTCTTATTCAGAACAACTCAGCAGACAACTCTTAAACCAGAAACCAAAAGAAAACAGCTCTAGATGTTACTATATACCTGCTGCTGCTTCTTGAAAGAAATGAAGGCAGGTATACTGAGCATGCCTCTATAGGGATACTGGGAGAGGTTTCCAACTCCAGTCTCAGAGACCTTTCAAATTCCTTTTTTAGGCAAAACCAAACAAAGATATGAAGGGACAGATAAGTTCTTCTCCAGAAAACTCCAAAATTAGGGKTTTTTTTTTCTGTATTACAGCAGTTTTTAAAGCATTTCAAAGGAGACATTTATTACAACCAGTTTTAATCTACAGGGCCTTACTTCATTGTGCATCGTGCTGGTGGTGCCTTTCCCAAAGAAAAGCCTGAAAAGCTCTATGGCTTAATGGGTAGCTAAGACATACCTGCTCTTTCCTTGAATTCCGCTGCCTTTGGTAAAAACCAAACTAAACCTTAGTATCCCCAATCTGAATCACAGGAAACCTCAAAAATGCCGATTTTATTACCCCATCAATTACAGACGTTTCCTCTTGCTCCAGACTTTTTCTCCCAGCTACAAAAGAAATACACTCTCTTCTGCTCTTCTGATAAAGCTCCTCTGCTTTCAGTTTGAGAGGGAATTGTAGCCCCTATTTATTCTCTCAGTCTGATCGTGCAGCCGTTGACAGATGATTTTAGCTCCCACTAACTTCAATATCAAATCCAATATGAAACCTCTATTCACCAGCTCAGAAAAAACAGAGAAAAATCCAAATAGACTTTAAATGCACTTCATAATAGGTCTCACTTCGACTTTGCAAATGCAATATCTATAAAGGCTGAAGAAAGAAAAATGAAAACGGATTCTTTGTTTTTTCTCTGTCTGATTAACATGTTGGTATCAAAGCTGTCACATGCCAGTTCTGTTTCACCTTCCTCTTTGGCACTCTAATCAATCAGGCAGGCAAAAACGACAACATTCTGTGACAGCTACCAATCCTTTGGGCTTGCTAAAATAAAAATAGTACTGTAACCTCAGAATTGTGACCTGAAAGTAGACAAATGTGCAAGTGAGGATGCATGCATATTTCTGCTAGAAGTGCTCTCTAAAGAATGTCCTAGAATGCTGTCATCTAGATTAAACAGTTACTACATGAAAGTTTCTAACTTTCATTAACTTTCTACCCAAATATCTGTGTGTAAACAGACTCACTCCAATCTTTTGGAGAAAAAAAGTCCCAGTATTTTATACTCAGCAGTATAAAACAACAGTCAGGAGGCTAGTGGAGAAGAGGAAGGGGACACTTGCTGTTGATAGAAGAGACAAACAGAGATGGCATGAAATACCAGCCATGGCAAAGAAATTGCTGTAAGACAGTTGTGTCCTTTAATACTAGTAATTACAGAGTTGTTACATATTTTGAGATTGGGATTTACGTGTATATCTCATGCAAATCATCCATCTCATTAATAAGAAAAGGTATTCCTTTTATCCGCTAAAAATAATTGGGACAGACAGTAAAAGCAAAAGAAACAGRTAAATATACTTAGATCCTCAGCTGGCTTCCAATAAAGTCCTTCCTCAAGTAGGGAAAGAGATAAAGGCTTTCATAAAAGGTAGTGGCCAAGCTGACAGAACAACAAACATGCTGAAGAGTGGTCATTTTTTCAGAAAGGKGGAAATCAGTGTTGCTTCATAATTCTATTAATGTCAATATAAATTTCCAAGAACATTACTAAAAATTTACATAATTTATAGTTTCTGAACTCCCATCAGGGGAGTAGCTTCAACATTATGGAAACAGCTTGCAAAAAATCTGCTAAATTAAGTAAGGATACATATAGAAAGGCATATTGAAAAGCCAGATATGTTATAAAAGAAATAATGCAGACCTTCTCATATACTTGACTTTGTACCAGCCGCTTTATTAAATAACAGGGTAGAAACATGAAGACCTTAGGAAACAATACTTCGAACAATCAGAAGCAGGGTATGACTCCCACAGAGACAGGACAACTCAGACAGAAAGCAAAAGAGCAACAGTGTGTAGTAAATGAGGTGTAAACGATCAGAAATATTGAAGAAGGTCATCTCTATTCTACTTTACACTGAAACCAAAAGCTGCAGAATGCCTAGGGAATTCCAAAGGCACAAATGATAAGAAGAAACTACTTCCCCTTCTCCCACCCACTTTATCACAACGAACATGTATACCCTAAAGGTCTTACTAAGAATGATATAAGGATTCCAAAAAGATCACAAAATTGTAAGATCATCCACAGCTACATTAGGGAAAAAAAAAGAGTTTTAAGGGGTGAACAAGTTTCTGCTCCAAGCACTAAGCTGAAAGTGACTGTGGGTTTGGCAGAACTTCTGTGTTTCTATTCAACATCCGTTTCTTTGCACATTTTAAACCCTTCTCTAAACAGACCTAGTACTGGCCACATATCCCAAGATCCTTACTTTATAAATTAACAGTGCACCAGTTGTTATCTTCCCTGTGAAATATTTAAGCTACTCAAATACTGATTAAAGATGCTAGAATAACAGTAGCAACAAAAAAATTTACTGTGCTAGAGGGGTAAGGAAGCCATTGGAACAGATGCATATTAATCCTATTCAGCCAAAACTGGCTAGAAAAAATGCCAAAGTCAGCCAGTGATACAAACAATAAATACCTTAATCCCTGTACTGCGAGTATAATCTACAGCAGGAACTTAGGCCACTGATACCTGGTTTATGCAGTCTGTTTCTTGGCTTAGTTAAATCCTCTACTATATACAGCCAGTCATCTGACTCATGGAAGGCAGGAATTACTTGCCTTACAGCAGTCTGACCCAAGTGTAATGATCAGTTAGGAGAAAACATTCATACGAATTTATCTTCATTATTCAAGCTTCCACACATGATATAGTACAAACTACCATCTCTAACAACACCTGGTATATGTTGCTGCTGTTACTTTTATAATCCAGATGTGCTTATGCTGGCTTCCAAAGCAATCAACATTCCTTCTGCCAACAAAGAAACCCCACGATCTCCAGCTACCAGCATTTGCTCAAAGGCTCTTACCTCCAGCATTTATTTGTGTGCAAGACCACTTTGCTGTGGTTTATTGGTCTAAGTGTGCTACTCAAGAGGAACTGGATTTTTAACACAATGAATTGTTCTTTTACAGTTCAGACATATCTTTGACCATCTATCTCTGGCATGCTAAGAAAGGTTTGAGTGACTAACCATGACAACAAATAAACACATTCTTTAAGGAAAGATGGGAAAACTGAAATCAAACATGGGGTGCAGCTAGCATCATTACTCGGAGTAGGGTATAGATTTTTCTTCCCATGTTTTTTAATTAATGAAAACCTATTGCTCTTGTTTGTGTTATTCTCAATGTTTCATAAATTACCATGATCACTCCAGCACTTGTAATCATTTTGTGCTCATTTGACTTTGACCGTGGCTTATACTAGAGAGTAAGAAAAAATATCTCTTCATGTTAGAAATGATAGATTGCAACAGACCAAGAATGTATGGTGAAAATATCTTCAGCAAAATGTCAATGCCTTTGTTCCACCAAGAAATCMATCGTGCAGAAACAATATGAGGGAAAGTGTAAGAGTACCTGCTCAAGTAGCTGCCGTAGCCGGTGAAGCTGAGACTCCAATTGTTTATTGTGATCTTCCAATATTTGCATCCTTGCTTCCAGGCGACCTTTATGTTGCCTCAGGAGTTTAGCTTCAGCAATGAGCTCAGCATCTTCAGAAGCATGATGAGGTGACACAATGGAGTCAGGAGGTGACGCAAGAGGGTTTATTCCTCTCCGAAGATGTTGCTCCTTTAGTTGCTCATATTCTATCTGCAGGCTCCTGGTATATTGAAAAGAGGAGGGGAGTGATGACTTAATCAAGTAAATGAAAATAAAAGACTTCTTAGATCGAATGATGTTATCACCTCCAATTAACAACACAAACAGCTCATACAGAGACAATGCCTTGACTTGTGTTTTATGGGGGAGAAAAAAAAAGGCAGTGAAGTAGAAGTGAAACTAATTTACTTCTTCATGGACCCTCCCTCTTCTACCTAACAGAGCCAGGCTATGCACAACATATGCCTTGATTATGGATTGTTTGGGGTGTTTTTTTGCTAAAATCATGACATCTAGGTCTTTTTCATCTTCAACATAGAACATGCATGACTAAAACAATGAGATGACAATTCAGAAACCAGTAGGATGGTTATGAGACCTTTGCTCTTCCTCAAGGTCAGCAATGATACGCTCCAACTCTCCTCGCTCTTCCTTCTCCACTGACTTGAGTATCTGAGCAGGACTCTGTGGCTGACTCACAGGTGACTCTCCTCCCAGTGTCTGACAATACTGCTGGATAAGGGCATGCTCATCCTCTCTGAAACAATAAAACAACCCAGATAAAGACAGAGCAGTAAAACATTTATTATGCGAGCAAACATCTCAAGCTGAGGGATTTTGTTTTTGAAAAAGGACTAAGAGAGAAGGAATTAAGCCTAAAAAACATACTGAAAGAAAACCATAAAAACATACAATGCACAGGAAAAAAAAGATTTATCTGTAGTAAAGGATCAGTTTAGTTTAATGTATGCATAAAGAACAAATGCTGCTGGTGGTTTGAAAAGAAACAGTGAAAACAAGAATCAGAGATAATATAAGACAAAGATGACTGATTTGAAATGCCTTAAAAATAAATAAAACAAACAAGTATCTCCTAGATCAATTTTTTCAACAATGTGACATTTTTGAAATTTTTAGGAGATAATTTTGGTTTGCTCGATCTACCTAATAAAATTAGAGAAAAAAAAATGCCCACAGAAGTCTCCAAGAAGCCATAAAGTAATGAATCATCAAGCATCTAGCTAACACTGTACACCGCATAAAGGGACTGACAAAGCTTCAAAAATAATGCTATAGGTTTTGAATCAGCACAGTATTTCCATTTTTCTCCACCTGTTTTGATATATATCTACAATACCCTGAAATTCTGCACGGGTAGTAGATTTCCTTCTTACAGATTCAGGGATAGAAATAAACTATAACACTGTCCTCCTCCTGACTCACATGAAATTACCTTCTGGTAAGGAGATACAGAAGTCCTGACACTTTCAATTATGCTTTAATACCCAAGTGAATTTGGTTTTGTATAGATGTGCCTTACTTTCTGAGTTGCTGGCTTTTCTCCATAAATAAAGTTAGATGGATAGAAAGTGAAGGATACAATGTCCTAAAACGAGTTCGCTCGCTTGCTTACTCAAGAAGGATGAATTAACAGCAGAAAAACATATACTATTTATTTTTTAAGAGAGAAGTTGCTGCTGCAGTATGAATGCTCAAGAAAACTCTCCTTAAATTATCTTCTTTGCTTGACTACAAACCCTATCATACCATGAAGTATTGTCCTTACAAACTTTACCCTAAAGATCTCCTACAGTTAAAGCATGGTCAACAGCAGAGACACAAACACGTGGGCAGTGTGCATACACATATTCAGAACATCACCTAGAAAAGAGACTTTTTCATATTAAAAATATTTCTTGTGCTAACCTTTTTCCTCCTATTATTGGAAAGTAGCAGCTATGAATTCTATCAGCCCATTATAGAATGAAAAGTATCCTCAAGGACTGCCTTTGAAAGCACATGCAAAAAATCCGAAGTTCATTATATGCAAAGTATTTATTTTCCAAATAAAAGTGTAATGGAGCTTTTCAAGAGGCTTTTTAAAATTTCCTGTCAGCCAGTTCAACATCTTTCATCACAGAATTTCCAAATTTACAGTCCCATTTGAACGAATAGTAAAACCAGTCATTTAGAAAAGTATACCCTGGAAAAAACAGCAGTTATTTCTGTGGTGAGAAACAGTCTATAAATAAATGCATATACAAGTAAAACACATTAGGTGTTTTCCAGGCCACGCATATGGATCGGGAGGTTCCTCAGAAATAAGTTCAAACTCTTGGGACAAAAGCAGCAAATGCAGAAACAGATGAGAGTTGCATACATACTGCTTGTGTAAAGAAAAGCCCTATTTTATCCTGTTGAACCAAGATTTTTTAGCTCAATATCCATTTTAAAGTATCATCAGTATGAAAAACAAGACAAAATAGCCAAAGATTTAATGCATCCTGATTCCTGGTGTGTCTCTCTTTGAAAAACACTTCTATTATTTAGCGAAATGAGTTGGTTCTTCATAGTACCACTCATGATAAAATTTTTATTGAAGACTAATCCTAAGGTAGAACATCACCAAACTATTCCTTTCCAAGGATAACTATTCACTCTCTATGCAAAGCTATCGTGTGGTCTTCCATTTTCCAACCTGCCATTGAGACTTGAAAATTTAGACTCTTACAATCAAAGAAACGTACATCAAGTAATGCTATGCCTGCAAAAAAAAAAGCAAACAAACGAAAAAAACCAGCCTGTGACAGTTCTATCCACTGGAATGGGAACCTAATTATTGAGTTTTGCTTTTAAAAATGAGTAGGAAGTTTAAAGAAAATAATGAACTTCCAATTCTTTCTTGTCTGCCTTGGCTGTAGTCAGTACCACACTCATGGGAAGAAATGACAACATGGATCTTCTCTGCAAATAAATAAATTTAACAAACTGTTCATTAAATACATATATACAGTATAAATATCATTAGGGTTGCATGTGTATTCAAGTCCTTCAAAAAATAGTGATATCCAACAGCGTTAGCTGAAAAAGAAACAGAAACAAACAGAACAGTGTTCCTTTTTCCCCCCCTTACCTACAAAAACAAAGCGCCTCTAACTGATTTATCTTCTTCACTACTTGAGTGATCCCAGGGAAACTCATAATGACTACTATTTTACATTAGTCTACTTAAAACTAAAACAAAGGCAGTGCAGTTCATGGAGTTTGGATCACATCCCAGTGTGATAATTAAAACATCATGGTACTTCTCCACCCTTTAGACAGCTTGATAAAAATACCCTACACTCCTTATAACTAAATTTTTGCCGAAGTGATGTACAAACTCTGGGGGCTTCAAACTCTGTGGGGCACAAAACATGCAGAATACCCTGAGACTGAAATGGCTGCAGCAAGCCAAGAGCACTGGCAATTCAGTGTCAAACCTTCAGCGAGCACAGAAACAGTGTTAAAGAAGGCAGGCGAGAGAACACAGCTTATCATCCAGGCTTCAAAACACTGTTTACACGTTAATTTAAGTGATACTGTGTAACTACACATACAGACTTCCTTTGTGCAAGGGTGTTGGTGATGTCCGGAAACGTTCTCTTGATCCAGTTTAGTCTGGTTATTTTAATTAGGCATCAAAAAGCTGCTGTCTACATTTTAAAATGGTGAATTAGCTTATAAACAAAATATAGGTAATCTAAAATGGATCTTTGTAAAAATAGGGCTCTGTAAAGGTGGATTTATTATATTTATTGGAACTTGTTACAAAATCTCGACAGAATCTCATATGTATTAGGTGTAAACTATTTTTTCAATGAAACTTATAAACGCCTAAAAAAAAAAAAGAGTTTGCACAGTAAACATGCTTTTGACTGCATTGTGATCCAGTAGGTGAGATCAACATAGTTAAATGCAGATAATTTTATATTTTGGTCTCATAGTTATTCAGTCCAGAAAAAATTTCATTCCCCTCCTCTCCCACTGGTTCAGAGTCTCAGAAAGCATACTGGAGAGGCTGTGAATATTGATTGCTCTTTTTTTAGGCATCACACATTGCAACTTACAGCAGGCTTTTTCACAGGCACTTGATAAAGGAAGTCTTCTGAAGGAAAAGTATATTTTTACCATGTGTTTTAGCTTTGGTCTGTCTTGCAAAATTACCAGTTTGAGAAAACACAACCTTGAACCTGCACCAACAAACCTCATGACTACAATCAGGACAGATTCATTAGTGGCACAGGAGTCCCAGGACAGGGCTCCAAATGACCTTCAACATAAGGTCATTGTTCTATGCCAGGCAAATACTTTTATTTTGAGAATCTGGGACTCTGTTCTGTAGAAGTGGTAGAAGATGGCAATCAGCAATCAAAATAAAAGCATCACATAAAAATTAATTCCTCGCTCTTTCTTGGTGGTTATTTTATTGAAGACACTGTGTGCTTCGAGAAACAACTAGAAGTACACAAAGTCCTTCGACAGCAGAGGCTGTCGTTCCTATTCTGCATTTCACCATAGCAAAAAGCAGAAAACAAGACATCCCAGAAGGTCGGACTTGAAAGAAGTACATCTCAGAGGAAAAGAACACCCCAACAAAGAAGCCCAAGGAAAACAGCCTTTGAAGTATCCTATTCTCTTTGTGGATATATATTTTCAAGAGGCCTATTTCAAAACATGCATTGTGCACAGAGGATGCAAGAGGCAAATAAATCTGCATATAACCTCCATTTTATGGGACCACACTGTGGAAAGAAAAATTCAGATTTCCTGACCATCRCTTTTCATCAGTGCATTATTTTATCTGAGTACGAAAACTGATTGCTAAATTGGATTTAAGATAGGAAGATGTGGCTATTTGTGAACTTTCTTCATTGACAATTTTAATTTTTGCTGTAGCTCTCATACTAAGCGTATACATCTAAATAAAGTGTACCTTGACCTCTATGACAAATACTAGAATAAGGATGAAGAAGGTACTCAAAAAGACTTTGTCTAATTTACTCGTTCTTCTCCTGATTTTATTATCACATGAAACTAATTTCTCATTGTGACAAGATACCTTTTAACCACTTACATCATGTCTAAGTATTCACTTACTACATATTGGGGCTTCAGTTTGACTTACATCACATTAAGTAGCAGTGCCAGGTAAAAGTATCACTGGCCTTCACTTCTGAACCTGTTCCTACTTCTGAACCTGAGTGCATAGTTCCTTAACAAAATTTCAGCTATGTTCCAACTCTGCCCTGAGTGTGAAATAGCATCAACAATGCTGCAGACATGAAGATAACTGGTAGTAAAGGCATTAAATCAGAAAACAGCTATTAAGCATCTGCATTTACACTGAAAGTATACTATGTTCAGTGCAATTAACTTCAGTATGGGCTGGATAGGATAGTTCATACATTACAAGAATAAGAGAGTTACACTCTTGTCCTGTTTTCCTAACAATTTTTATTTTCATTCTACTACATCATGATTTATCAAATTGTGAGGCATAGCTTTCTGTTAGGCATGCTATTTATGATTCTTTGTTGTAAAGACTTAATTTTTTCCTTATGCTCATCTTCATTTGTGAATAGGCAAGTCTGCTTTAAAGACAGAGGTGCTTTTGCATGAATTAAAGCTGAATAAAATTCATCACAACATTCTAGCCTAAACATTTAGAAGTGCCTAATGTATAGAGAAGACGACATGAAGGAAAAACATTTTATTCAATGTATTTGTACCAGAAAACTCATGCATGTGAACATTAGAATGTTTTGAAAGAAGCTGGAGATACTGCAGTAGAGACTGTGCCTTTTTTTGCTATCTGCAAGTATTTTTCTGATTAAGGAAAATGCATTTTTTAATGGAATTCATATCTTTAGGGAACGGGAGGGTTAGAAAAACTCAGAGAGATAGAAGTTGTCACAATGACAGTCAAGGAAACAGGGTAGTTAAAACTCAAGAATTATCTTTGATGAGTGCTTTCTTAATCAAATGGCATATTGCAAAACATTCCTGCAAATAAACTCATTATGTTTAACTGAGAGCAGAAGTTCTCTTATTCAAATGTAGATGACTTCTTACATATAATCTTTGAAGCATGAAGAGTGTTAAAAGTATTGTTGATGAACTTGGGAACCTGACAAGACCAAAGCAGTAACTTTCAAAATCAAATGCAAGACTGTTCTATATTCACAGGAAACTGAAGGACTCTTTAGGACTAATAAAAATAAGATCATGAAACACAACTCCAATTATGAGAAGCAAAGAATTTCACTTCCCAATTAGTAATTGTTTCCTGAATGTTTGAAACAACACTGTATAAAAAAAAAAGATTTTGCTCGGAGAGGTTTATATCTGAGATGAAAAAGCATGTATTCGCATTTCAAATTGCTCCTTCAAATTCCATCCATATAGAATGATCACACCATCCCCACTTCTACGTTAAATGACATTTAAAAAACAAGAATAGACTTGAACTATAATCCTAAATTCCCAATGTTTCAGCAACTTCTGATACAAATTGGGATACAAACTTCATAACTCTGTAGATCCCTGGAAAAACTTCATCAAAAGAGCTGTCAAGCACTGGAATAGGTTGCCCAGGACAGTGGTTCAGTCACCATCTCTGGAGGTATTTAAGAGATGTAGATGTAGCCCTTAGGAACATGGGTTAGTGATGGATTTGGCAGATCTATAGTTTATGGTCAGACGATCTTAAAGGTCTTTTCCAACCTAAGTGATGCTATGACAACAGTTTAAACTTTAAACTGGAGGCCTTCAGAATTTTGAGTACTTCAGTACTTATGCCTTAATGAAAGCATCCTCTGTAATTTGCAAATAAAACAGAAGGTGCCATTGGGTACAAAATTGCTTTCTTGTCCATATATTTTTTGTGTAACAGACTGAGACCCAAATTAACAGAGGTACCTATCACATGTTGGTACACAAGCTTTCCATGTCAATTCCTTTTCTAAAGAAAAAGAATGCAGGGAAATTGCATTAAAATCAACAGGTAATTTGCCAGTAAAAATTAAGCATACACACCCCCTTTTACCATTGGGATGGATGATTGATTGGTGTTTGTATAGGAGTAGGCTCATTAATTTCAAAATACACAACTCAAGTGTATGAGCATTTAGCTGCCTTCAAGTTTCCAGCTTTCCTGCCAAATGACAGTATGTTTGCTCTTTTTTTTTGTGGAAGGGAAATCAAAAGGGAATATTTTGGCTGCATTTCTCTCACTGGTGAGTGTGCCAATGACAGAAACACATTAAAACAGTTCACATGAAAAAAAGTTTTGTTTGGTATGTAAACAGAGTTAATTAATCAGGAAAGAGGAAACATTTAAAGGGGGTCACACGTGCTTCTTTCAAGCAAAGTATTTTAAATCTCAAAGTGTTAGTACACACATGGATAGAATAATTTCATTAGTAGATTTTAAAACAGCAAATGAAAGTATTACTGACACCAATAGCATTTCTAGCTAAAGCTGAACAAGAACAATTTCAGTTTTCCTGTTTAAAAATGCTGATGGTATTTGTTAATAACTTAAAAGAGGCGGAGTCCTACAACACTGATTTAATTAACTGAACCGATGATAAGGTGAGGTTAAGATGTTCACATGTTTTCACATTCAAAAAAATTGTATTTAGTTCATCAGCAATTCAAGAGGTTCTATGCTTTCCAGTTTATCAATGCATTTTAACTATGGTTTTTACAATAAAAGTGACACATAATTTAAAAAAAAGAAAACAGCATTAGTAAAATTAATGTAGGACTATGTTTATTGCATAGTACAATCCCAGGTACAAATGGATCAGCAGCCAGAAAACTGAAATATAAACAAGTAACAGTGCTATTCTGGCTCTGCAGAATATTCAAAGTACAGACGATTTTTTGTATTAATGAGAAAGTTGTCTAGGGTCTAGCAAAAGCCACAGAAGGATTTCTTTTCTTTTATACTACGATGAAAGCAGAAAAGGAATACAAACTAGAACCTACAGAGCTGTGGCTTTTTACCAGACACATGAAATATCCTCACTTTTGAAGCAGAATGGCTGACAAATGTAGAGTTCCCACACATCATCAAGTGAACATCACCAATTTCTAAAACTGGTGCTTGGAATAATTAAACTTATGCAGGCATCCTTGGAGTTGTACTTATTAGCTGCTTTCACTGGGACTAAGTTCTGTGTTAGAACTGATGAAGATTATACCATGAATCTATAACCAAAGTTCCTGACAGCCTTAATGAGTGTGAGTTACTTACACGCTTCCTGTGGTGGAGCTACTGTCCATGAGGAAGGAGCCATTGGTCCTTTCCATCTGCGCGAGCCTGAAAGGCAGGGAAAGATCACAACTTTCAGAGAACATGCTGCACAATTTAAACAGAGGCAGTATGAAAATCAATTCTACTTAGGAACAGCTCAAATATGGCAATCTTTGTATACATGATTAGGAATAAACTCCTAGCTTTTGTGACAAAAAACCTATAATCCAGAGGACTTTTATGAGAAACTTGTGCTATGATTAATTAATTCTACTTGCCAAACAACATCAAAAAAGTGTATTTTCTAACTCTAGTATAATTATCATTAGCATCACCATAACTCTCATGGTAAAATTAGTTAAAGAGATGTTTTCGCAGATGGTTTTCTTTTTGAATTTTATAAAGCTGGACTAACAAAAGAGGATGAATACTTTTTAAATATAGCACATGCAACATCTGAAATTATGCTTGGCAAATAATACCACACTGTGGACAGACAAGTCCTGGAAAACAACAGAAAAAGCAATATAATTATAGGGAGTCGTTGCCTACAGTTCCTCATTTTGGAAGGAATTAATCTAAAAAGACTAGATTATTAGACTGTATATACAAGATTGTACAGTTCTTCAAAATTGAAGCAGAAATTTTCTATCTATTCAAGTTTCCAGGAAAGATATACTTTATGTACATAAGACACAGACATAAAAATTTAGGAACACTCAATGCTCTGCACATATATTCAACTGCACCAAATACAGCTTTTATTGTAAAGATATCTTAATTCCACATATACCTTTGCAAGTGCATTATACATTACTATAGACATCTTCAAACTTCTTTTTGAAGGCAGTGTGCAAGGCCCTGAAGAACTAGTA
The DNA here is from genome assembly GCA_018881555.1 of Amblyornis subalaris. Lineage (NCBI taxonomy): Eukaryota > Metazoa > Chordata > Aves > Passeriformes > Ptilonorhynchidae > Amblyornis > Amblyornis subalaris. The sequence continues at coordinate 3,383,834 of JACAXG010000050.1, forward strand.
ACTCTGTTGACTTCTTTTAGTATGGAGCAAGTTTGCCCATTTGTTACAATTCGTCAGGGTTGAAGAAGAATAAATGAAGGCACACACAGAATGTTGTCTTGATTGTCTCATCCCACCATGGCTGGGATGGGACACTGTGCTCCAACACCTCCCCTGAAGGGAAGGCCAATCTCCAAAGTCACTAGAGACAACGAGATCATCTCTACTCTGGGTCATCTCAAACAAATCTAGTTCACAGTGAGCAACATGCTTACAAGTCACCCTTATAACTCTACTCGGCTCAGCATCTTTAAATCTTTTGATGAAACATAATTTCAGAAATTAATCTTCACAGTCCCTTTGTTACATAGGGAAGTAGTACAACCCCCATTACTTTTCAGAGACAAGAACCTGCCCTGAATCCCTTAGCGCATAATAGATATTCCAACCCGCAAACGCAGATTCCACCATTATCGTCACATTTAGGATCTCCATCACTAATGAGGATTTGCCTGGAATAGTCTGTGGAACCAGAAGACCGCCCTAATCACAGAGCAGAGAGAGATGGCGAAAGGATCCTAGAGTTGCAAAGAGCCTTCAAGGCAGGATATAAACTGAAAGCTGAGGAAGGAAATTAGGAGCAACTCAGAGGTGACACCGTACAACAGAACAGGGAGATGGCACCTGATTCCAGAGAGGGGATTTTGTTAACAGAAAAGTGAGAGTTGAATGTTTTCCAGTCAGTGACAGCGAAGGCTTTAAGCCCTAATATATTGTTTCTGCTGGTTATTGTCTTATCAGGGAAGCCCTGATAGTATTTCTTTAAAGATGCTTAGCTGAAAAGATCAGAACAATAAAAAAGATTTACTACTTTATATGCAAGATATGCATAATAGATTCAACTAGAAAGGACACAATAAAAATTATATGAAAGACACAGAATTATGTCTTCTTTTTTTTGGATTTTATTACTAGAAGRAAAACACTCCTAAGTCGTTTTAGACAGATTACTTATGCCGCAATTAGTACTAAGTTTTCAATTTTGCTAAGCAATGTCTGCACATAGCAGATACAGATTTAGGTTTGTATCCTGAAAGATCACCGAGAAGTGCATGGTTCACCTTCAGCTAGTCGAATCCCAAGCAGAACTGGTAAGAGCTGAGGGGGAGGAGAGGAAAAACAGCTATTGCTAGGATCTCCACTGATCTTTAATGAGAACCCACAGTTTGAGCTTCATCTGGGCACAAAAAGCCACAGTGTTGTGGCACCACAGGCTGAAAAAAGGACATAGGTAGACAGAAAATTCTTACATCTCTATAGGGAAATTTAATTTATCTGTTTCAGGGGTTTTAATTGATTACAGCATTGCCTAAGTTATAGATTCAAAGAAATTTTGGGTGATTTATATGAATGACATGTTTTAAATAACTGAAAATCTCTACAATAACTTTGTATGTCATTGTGCTATACTACTAATGAAGGATGAAAATATTTGCTGTTGAGGGACAAAAAAAAAATTGGGCTGACTGGGTAGCCCTTCAGCATTATTTCCTGCCCTACTATCTCCTGCTGTAAAGATCACGTGCAGCATACCCTAGGCATTTAAAAAACTGCTCTGAAGGTTTTTAAGGTGCCCACAAACAAGAATGTAATTAACCCAAACATGCACTCTAAATTTTTATTCAAAAAGCTGAAAAAGTTAACATTGTTTGTTAGTTGTGGAGATCAGATACGACAATAAAAACACCCAAAGAAAAACCTAGTCAGTTCCCATGGTACTTATTTTTGAGAGGGTAACTCTGGGTAGTGCTTCACCATCATCATGTCCTTAACTCAGGATGAGAGGAAATGGCCTCGAGTTGCACCAGGGGAGGTTTAGATTAGATATTACAAAAAATTTCTTCTGTGAAAAGGTGATCTGTCATTGGAATAGGCTGCCCAAGGAAAAGGTGGAATCACCCGCCCCTGGAAGTGTTCAAAAGGCATCTGGGTGTGGCACTTGGGGACATGGTTTAGTGGTGAACATGGTCGTACTGAGTTAATGACTGGGCCTGATGATTTTAGAGGTCCAGCCTTAATGATTCTGTGATCACCAGCTCTGAATGTACAGAAGAGCATTCAACAAAACACAGAAACATTGAGATRGACTTGGCACAACAGACATTTTACCACTAAACAACTAGGGTGAGATCCCACAAAAGCCATAAAACATCTGTGATTACTATATGCTCTGCTAAAAACCAACAGTAATGGATAGAGTCAGTCTATCACAAAAGAAGACAAAACCCTGGATCTAATATCCTACTGGAAAAAGCCATATATACAACAAGTTCAGTTTATTTCAAAGGTTAAAAGTGAAGAAACAAAATTATAATGGCACATTTTAGAAATAATGCACTTTTGCAACATTTTCCATTCTGTATGAGACATGATGGATTTAACACATCTGTTTTACATTTAACATGACCATAATCAGAAGCTAATGATTTAAAAACATTTTACTTACTTCTAAGTACAGAGAATTATATCTTTTCAATAAATAATATCGAACCAGTAGTGCATATTAAAAACTGCAGGAATCAACCACAAAACACAATGTACTGGTGAGAAACCATGTCTCTCTTACCTAGTAGCATACTGCTCTATCCTGGAGTGTGTGTCATCATGAAACAGCTGTGGAGACTGGGAAGGACTAGTTTAAAAATAACAAAAAATTAGTGGTGTCTAAAGCAATTCATGATATAGACAACACTATTTTTAAATTAAGTTAGACCGATGACAAATAAATACATTCACAATATTCCCGAGGGTGTTATTGCTTTGGGTCAGCCATGCTCTATAGTTCAGGAACATCAGATTAGTTGCAACCAAGCTACAAGAAAACAACCAGCAAATGAGGCTTTCCAGACAAAGGGGTTCTGCATACTCACTCATATTGCTCTGGCCACATACTGATGAGAGTGATAGGACTGCAAGAAGACACAAAAAGAAAAAAGAGAGAGAGAGAGAATGAATGAAACTATGAAACAAAAACTTTAGTACCATTAAAGCAAGAGAAAGCTAGAGAAACACACATATCATGGAGAAACAGCAGACTGACTTACATACTTCATTTTGTTAAATAAAAAACTATTTAAAGGAAAACCCAAATGAGTGTTATTGACTGAACTGCAGTTTATCAACCAGAATAAATTCATTTAAATTCTGCTCAAGAACTGGAACTTTCATTTTAAACTAACTAATGAAATATATTAAAAAAAAAGTGGGATGTAAAAACCCCACCAATAAAAAAATCCCACCATAAGTCACAGTTATCAATATTTATTCTCCTTATGCATAAAAATAATGAGGCACATAGATATTGTATTACATTCTCACACCTGAGTAACTATAAAGGATTTTTTACTTTATTTAATATTTCTATTAAAAGAAACGTATTACTGAGTTTTGCCACCTGCAGGGCAGAGAACCAGTATCAACAGTTTCCTCAGCATGGTGCTGGCAATTTATCTGTATATTTACCACATGACTGGACCAAAAGAATTTTATCCTGACCTGTGATTACAGTTTTGACAGTCCAATTTCTGGCAGCATTGGCAAACTTTCATCACATCAAAGCAGCTTTGCTTTCCTGTGTTGCTGGCAGCTGAAGACTGCCCTGGTGGGTAACATTTTAACATTTGAATGTGCGTTGCTTCCTTAGAAGCCAGGCCATCAACCAGCCAGTTTTCAGATTACTTCTTCCTGTATCTTAAAACTGCTAATGAGGTTTTGTTTGCTTGTTGTAAATGAAATGCACAGCCCTCCAGTCATGAAAACAGATCATGGGCACTGGCACTGAGCTGCCGTGTGAAAGCAGAGTATCTTTGCTGAAACCTCGCATGGGCTGTTGCTAAGTGGGGCTGTGTTCAGACTGTGCAGTAGCACCACAGACTCCAGGACGTGAGGGACAGTCAATCCATGAAACTAATTCTAGCACCCTGTCAACACATCTTAATTTTGCTCTTGTAAGAATGTCTTTTGCTGACAACTGCCAAGTGAGTAAATAAAGTGGAGCACTTCTGTCAGCAACATAAACAACACCGTGGAGACAGAGTGCTCTCTCTGATTAGGCCACCTATATTTCTGAAGCCTGTAGGAACCTAATTAATTCAGAGATTTCTAATTCCAGAACTTTTGACAAAAACAAATAAGCAGTGCAGTTCCAAAAGCCCAGTCTCCTCAAAAGTGTTCCCTGTAAAACAGCTATTCAGCCCCAGCCAACATTACCTGCTTCGTCCATTACCATGGACATTATAAAGTCCATGGCTTTATAATAAAATGCTTATGAAAATCTAAGTATAAAATGTGTTACTTTAAAAATAATAGGCAAGATCTGCAAATAATGTGAAACAATATGAAGTAATACAGCACAAGGCTGTGCAACTGTTGTCAGTTATTTCTTGAGGTCCAGCTTTTTGTTTTTCATAGAACAGGCCAGGGATTGCAGGAGCAATTGCTCTATAAATCAAGCTTACGTCTCCAGGTTGTCACCCTCCAATACTGTTTGCACAGGTAAGTAGCCAAGTCGGGGATGCTTTGCAAAATACTTCTTTGACCGGAATTTATTCTTCAGCACCTTTGTGAAGTCCCGTACATCTTCTCCAGACGTTGTCTTAAAAAGAGAAAAGAAATTAAATTCAACATTGCTAAATAGTATTGATTTAATATCAATATTATTGATTAATAATGCTGGTACTGTCCTGAAAAAGAATACAAGGCAGAACTTTAAAATTTCAATGATGTTAAAATTGCCTTTTTAGTGTCCTGAGATATGGTACAATAATGCTGATAATGCATCTAAAAATTCTCTTCTACTGGAAAAAAATAGCAAGGCTTCAAATTCCCAGCAATAAATGCGTTTAACCCATTACTTTATAAATGAGACAAAAATTGAAACAGGTTCAAAGTCTTCAGCTAAACATTTATAAGCAGTCTTTAAAACCACAAGAATTTAATTTTTCAGAAAAAAAGGCAAATCAGCTGGTAAGATACAGTCTCTATATTCACGAAGTTCGACAAAATACTCACTGCCTCCCATTCCAGACCTACAATGAAAATTTTATCACAAGATGGGAGTCGTATGTGCTAAACCATTCTCTGCTGCAACAGCTAAGTTTTTCATAAGCATTTTACCAAGTTACCAAATCTCTTCCTATAGGATTCTGCCACTACCTGTAACATTCCAGAGTCAAAAACCCCCATATATGAAGTGGCAGCCAGTGTGCAGCCACTGTTCAAAGGCATAGGCAGGCCTGATAAGAACACTTAGTATCTGAAGTAACAAACTCACAGACTGATTCAGCCATCTCCTTACTACCACAGAGTAGGACTAGGACAAAAATTAGTCACAAGATTCTACAAGTCTGAATTGATAAGTTACAATCAACATCTTCCATCCCTCCCAGCAGCTTTTTTACTGGTCTTGACTGATGTAGCCTCTTCCAAAACTGACAAGTGCTTAGCCTCATCCCTCCCTGTTCCCTGCCTGCCCRCCACCCTATCCCCAGATCACAATTAAAATTTATGTAACTGCTTTTTAAAATCAGTTACAGGAGATAATCACAGCAATAATGGCAGCAATGCTTTGGTAATACTATTCAGCTAACTTCTGCTACAAAAGCAGGGATACATAGAGGCATAAAACACAAGGTGAAAATGGCAATAAAGAGATCTGCAGGAAGAAACAATAGTATACAGTATGCCTTTAAAGTATATGTGCTCAGACTGTGCTGAGTACTTCAACGGAACAGTTCCTTTCCAGCAGTGACCACTGAGCATTTGCTCTTGCAACTGCAATAAAGAAAAAATGGCCATTCACCTCCTGAGTTACCTGAAGATTTGCAACAGCTTCTACAGATTTCCAGTCCAGCCTCTGTAACAAACTACAGATTGCATTTCTGTACCTTCTGCTTCGGGACAAGCTTGTTAACACCAAAGGATGCCAAAGTGGATGGATAACCATGCAGAAAATAGAGAGGAAGACTTCAGTTTTGTAATCTTTTTCCCTGATGTACTACAAAGAGGCCTAGGAGCAGGGCAGGCAAACTTGTCTCTGGTTCTATTCTCTGTTGTCAAAACATAAAAATACTTCCATATTCTTCTCAGTATTTTAATGTATGTACAATATATGCAGTTACAAACTCTGGAATGCAGATCAGACAAGCAATAAAAATTGTAGGTAAYCAAACTGGTCTTGGTAGGAGTTTCTCATATGTGGCTTTAACAAGCAACAACAAACTGAGCAAATTTGGGACTAAGAGGTGTTTGAACCCCTTAATTTTAATACAAGTGAATTCACAGAGGATTCACAAAATCACTCTCAGAAAGCATCTCTCCACCCACTGCACCATCCAAAGAAGGAACGCGAGGCAACGCAAAGGGCTGCTTCTTCTCTGGCAACAGTAGCTCCAAAGCATGGAACTCTGCCCCAAGGCCAAGGAATGAAAATTTTAATACCTACACATTGTAGAAATAAATGTATACCGAGCTGCCAAACTCTTCCTCTGGTGTATTCTTGATTTGATATGACAGCCTAATTCTTGGAAAGAAGACTAATATGATAGTGTACTGACGGAGCACTGCAAATACTAACTAGTGAAATTCGAGCAGATTTGAAAGAACTATTTCAATTTACACAATTAAGATGAAACTCAAAAATTTCTTCAATATTTTTTTTTTTTTTTGCATATAACCACACTATACATTCCGATCCAAAATCATGCCAAGGGAGATGTACTGTAGCATTTTCCATYAAAAAAAGAATAGCCAGGCACTGTTGTGTAGAATCTATCTTCTAAATTAAAACTAGCAGGTACCTTGTACACTTCCTTACATCATGACATCTTGACTATTTCACACAAATCAATAGCACAAATAGCACCATTCTCACAGAACTACTTGAAAAGCAAAGAAAAAATCCTTTCCTTCACTGACGATTCAGCCAAAAGACTATGCTTTCAAACTCAATTTAAAATCTTAGTTCTTAGAGCAAGACAAAGTTCTGGAAGGAACATCTAATATCCATGGCTGCCACACACAAGTAACTAAAAAAACATCTGTAGCAGAAGGTCCAAGGTGTCAGTTGTTATAATCTGTAACAATTGACAAACTAGCATTAGCGCTCTTCAATATACCCACCAGCCATAAACGGAGGTATAAGCAATAAACTAAGATAAAATTACTTGTAATCCTATAAAAATTTAAGAAACTGGGACTTCAGGGAAAGCAGTGAAAAAAACTGAGTATGCTGAAACATGTTTTTCACACATATCTTAAAAAAACAGTTGGTGTATGCTTTCAGTATATTGGAAATAGAACAAGTAATATTCAATATAGAAAAAGTAATATCAAGAATGTAATAAACCAACCAGAGAGCTCTAAATTAAATAATATATAATATAAAAATTAGAAGAGACAAATATATGAAATATGAATACCTAATATAGAATACTTATATTAGGTATACACACATGCATTTCATTTTATTTATTTCTCACTATTCTCTTTTTCAAAGAAGGAGTAATAATGGAAGCCAAATTCCTTATTCTTTTCACTGCATCTACTTATGTAAAAGTACTAATCTGCACCTAAGTCACCATTCTGTTAATTACATTTATTATATCTAACATGAAACCAATTAACTGTTTTAATATACACTTAGAAACTGATTCCCAGAAGAGATGGGAATCTCACTAATGTATGCTGTCACTAAGCCCAGCCAGAGATTCCTGGGTTATAAGGAAGCTGTAAGAAACATACAAAGACATGCAATAATCCAGCAAGTTCCAAGAAAATATAATAAGATACATAATTTTTGTTTTGTATAATAAGACATGCTCAGAGATGCAAAATTTCTAGTATAAAATAATGTCTATGTTGTTTAAAAGGATTTTAATTTATTCTTTAATAGCAGCCCTAGTAGACACCTGAATTTTATACCATTTCATACTGTTTGAATCCTTTAGTAAATGTTAAGGCTTGCAGTTAAAAAAAAAAACAACAAACCCCCAAAACTCTCTCACGTTCCATATTTTCATTTCTTGTTATTTACCTGTAACATCTGTTAGAATCTGTACTGCAAGTCTGACTGTTCTTGATAGAAAAACAAAATTCTTAGACCTGTTTACAGTAACCACTACAGTACATGCAGGTATAATGATAGCTGTATCTTAAAACAGCTCTCACTTAGGTACCACTGGAAAACTTTCCAAAATGGGATGTTTGATTAAGACACAGATACTTCATTCCTGGAATTATTTTTTTTTAAACTGACACTTAAGAATAACTTTAAGTTATTATATAACATGTTTAAGTGTATCATAGAATATTCTGAGTTGGAAGGGACCCATCAGGATCACTGAGTCCAACTCCTGGTCTTGTGCACGACACCCCAAGAATCACACCATGTGTCTGAAAGTGTTGTCCAAATGCTTCTTGAACTCTGTCAGGCTTGGTGTTGAAGGAAGGTGACACCTTCCCTGGGGTGCCTGTTCCAGTGCCCAACCACCCTCTGGGTGAAGAACCTTTTTCTGATATTCAGCCTAAGGCTCCCCTGACACAACTTCATGCCTTGAGTGCTGTGACTGTTCACAGTGAAGAGATCTGTACTTTGCCCTTCAATTCCCCTCATGAAGATGTTGAAGAACACAATTGGGTCTTCCCTCAGTCTCCTCTTCTCCAGGCTGAACAGACCAAGTGACCTCAGCCACTCCTCAAAAGGCTTACTTTCCAGGCCCTTCACCGTCCTCATGGCCCTCCTTTGGATACTCCCCAATAGTTTAATGTCTTTTATAGCGTGGCACTCAAAACTGCCCCCAGGACTCGAGGTGAGGCTGCCCCAGTGCAGAGCAGAGTGGGACAATCCCCTCCCTTGCCCGGCTGGCGATGTTGTGCCTGATGCCACTCAGGACACACTTGGCCCTCCCAGCTGCCAGGGCACTGCTGACTCATGCTCAACTTGCCATCGACCAGGACCCCCAGGTCCCTTTTCATGGCACTGCTCTCCAGGCTCTCATTCCCCAATCTATATACACAACCACGGTTACCACATTCCAGGTGCACAATCAGGCACTTGCCCTTGTTCAGCTTCATATGGTTGGTGATTGCCCAGTCCTGTAATTTGTAGACATCTCTCTGCAGGGTCTCCCTGCCTTCGGGGGAGTCAGCAGCTTCTCCTGGTTTTGTATCGTCCGTGAACTTGCTCAGTATCCCTTCCAATCCTGCGTCCAAGTCATTTATGAAGCTGTTGAAGAGCACAGGGCCGAGGATGGAGCCCTGCAGAACCCCACCAGTGACAGGTCACCAGTCTGATGTCACCCCATTCACTGTAACCCTTTGCACCTGACCCACGAGCTAGTTGCTCACACATCACATAATGTGTTTATCCAGCTGTGTGCTGGACATTTTGTCCAGAAGGATGCTGTGAGAGACAGTGTCGAAAGCTTTGCTGAAGTCCAAAAAGATTATGTCTACTGGCTTTCCTAGATCAACTAGGTGGATTAATATGTCATACAAGAAAATCAGGTTCCATGAGCAGGACTTTGCCTTCATGAAGCCATTCCTAAACAACTCACACTTTTAAAAAACATCTCACACCCCTTGATAGAGGCATGAGATAAAATACCACAAAAGTTAGGTTATTAAAGGTATAATAAGTGTATTCAGGCTGTCACTGTCACATCAGTGATGCTTGCACTGTGCAACATTGTGAAGATTACCCTTCTGTGACCACTTCCAAATAGGTGCACTTCTTAGCAATTTCTCAGCAAGAGGAGAGGTCGTTTATAAACTATGTGGTTTTCAGTTTACTCCAGTGAAGTCAAGCCRTAATTTCAAGAGTAACTAACAAATTAGCTGTTCTTCTCAATGCAAACAGTAATCCCCGAATTCCACAGCTGGAAGTGGTGTTCTGCATGTGAAATAAGCAGATTCAACMATTCTTGCTGCTTTCTTTCATCTTCCCCACAGAACAATCCCATTTTGTTAACAGTCAAGTGTCACGCCTGGTGCACTGCTAAGCACGTGCTAAGATGAAACCACTGACTTACTTGTGTCAGTTTGTTGCTTATAAAACACCGAGGTTGCTTAATGCTCAGGAATGTACCTGTCTTCTCTGAATGTCAGTAGGAATTAAATTTTCAGCTAGCTTACCTAGAGAAGAAGTCTTAACAGGCATTATTTCAGATAAGCTTTATTGTGCCTGGAAAAAAAAAAATCACTCTAGGGTGAACTATCATTCAACCAATAAATTCTGATGTCTTGACTATCATGTTCTGAGCTCTTGCAGGGAAATAAATTCTGGTCGTCTGGAAGATGAAGGTGCTACCCTAAGTTGCCACTGTTTTATACAGAAAGGCTACCAAAAATTAGTTCCCTAAAAGAAGGAGCTGTGCCAGGTGAGTGGCACAGAACTACAAAAATGGAATATATTTTCATTAAGGTAAGGAAATAAAATTATTTGCAATGAGAAAATTTTCAGAATTCATGCATTGCTCCGGAAAGGCTTCTTTTTATATTCCTTGCTGTGGAATACAGGATTTGCAAAGTGGAAACAGTTTGGAGAAAGAAAACTGATGCAGAAAAAATATTTCTGTCTGAAATTCAAAGGATCCATTGGTACAGAAAGCCACATTAATATAAAACAAGTGCCACTATTGAGAGGATTTCCATTCAAAAAAAGCTACAACTAAACCATGTCAGTAGTTATGTAAGACTATTCCCAAATTAGATGCTAGGAAAGTCTAACAAAATTTTTACATATATCTGTATAAAATTCTACATTAAAAATCTTATTTCTCCATCTTTTCAGAGAAAGACTATGTAAAGGTGAAAAACTAACTAGAATAACTTTGCATTTCGACTACTTAAGAGAGAACTATGTTTTCAGATGCTTGTCACACCCGTCTCTAAATCCTGGATGAAAGAAAAGACATAACTGAAGTCATTATTATGATTCTTTTTTTTTTTCATTTTCAGCATCAAGAAAACTGAATTGCAAGCTAGGACAAATGCTAAATGGCATTACAGATTAGAATGCAGTAACTACATATACCTATGTGGAGTAAATAGTCCTATTTCAGAACTGGAATGAAGCAATTTTTACCTAATGCAAATATCACAAAACTCATTAAAATGGAGAACATATTCCTTAAGCCATTCTCCAAATTACTTTAAATTTAATAAGAAGTTACTGTGCTTCTGAGAAATCCCTTCATACCCTACACTGAACTTCTTATCTGAAGACAATTAAATGGTCTTCCCTCCACTGGTGACTAAACTCCAGTTCTAAATATCAGCTTAATTAATGGAAGCACTTTTTTTTACCTATTTATGGCTAGTATTCTTGATGTTAATGTATTAATATGCATTAGCAGTAAGAAAGTGAAGCTAGATTTTATTAATGCAGTTTGTACTCTGCTTTTCAACACTGGCCAAAAAAGCAACATTTTAACATCAACAGTCTTTGAATTTAGTTGAAAAGGTAGAGTAGATGCACTCTTCCTGTTCAGGTTATTTGTACTGTAATATAATGGATTCTAAGGAACAATTCAGTGGCCTTTGGTACTTCTACTTTATTTCACAGGCCCAGGTCTATGCTATTTTTCAGGCATTATTCAATTTAAACATATAAGCTATTCTACTAACTGCAAAAAATTTTGCAGTTCTTGACTACTGTATTGCATTAAACGAGTTCAATATGTGGAGAGGTTCAGCAACAAATTAGTACACCAACCATACTCCATTATTACAAATAGTAAGACTAAATAACACAGGATTCTTTTTGTGAAATCAATTCTTTATTCCAGACCTAGTGCAGATAAGATTAGTTAAAATAGATTGCATGTGGGTAGTGATTAGGGAAGTCTAACAGGCATGTAGGTCTGTTCATATAATGGGTCATTTCTTTTTACAGAAATGGAGGTAGCGGAGTGTACTTATAGCAGGACCCAGGTAAAATTCCAGCTCTCATATTCAGCTTCCAAATTAACAGGAGTCAGTGTTGGACCTCTAATTTTATGTGTCACCTAAATTACATGCCATGTCTTTTATTCTGCTCTACTTAAAACTGCTTTGAGTTCCTTCCTTTCCCCCCTTATACACTTGCCTTCCTTCATTCACTCTAATCAAGAATGTCATTTTACTCCTCTTATTATCCCACAGTGGATTCACCTCATTCCTCTTATATTTCATGGAAAGAAGGGACTTTTGCCTTATGTTACTTTATTTTACACTTAATATTGCTTTAAAACTATATTCTTTCTGCAGCAGAAATCTTCTTTATAATACAAGCCATCCCTATTCCCAGGGACAGAGAGGATTCCAGCCATTTCCAGAGTATATTTTTCTGTTCATCAGTCTTCACTTGTAAATGAGATGGCTCACAGTTACAAAATGTGAACTTGTTTAACAAGAACTGAAAATTCCTCTCAGATATCAAATCTGCTGCTTCAGACAAAACCTGGAATTCATCAGAAATATACCATCCTGTTCTAGGGAAAGTACCATATCCCATACAAGATGTAATCTGTATTTGACTAACTCAACAGGAAGGGTATCCTATCCTGCAGACCAGCAGCATTATCTATTTCAACATCCCTTACAGCTTAATTTCTGAATTTTCTGTAWATTACAGACAGTAAAAAACAACATTTTTGTTCCTCTAAATATGAGGTTTATAAGGAGAAAAAAAAGTGAATCCAAGAAAAATACATCTCAAACATGTTCAAATTTTTGGGTTATGTTGGCTAAGGAGGAAGTAAAAAAATCAGTATTACCAAATTTTTAATGATGTATAATCATAGACCTCTAGATTGTGAGGTTAGAACAGTCATGTCAGTATGGGCAAAACTGGGCTTATATTGTATCAAAACCAGTATAAAACAACACCAGAAAGTGACCTCTGAAAAGCAGAGGCATGAAGAGAAAAATACAGTGACAAAATATAATAAACATTAAAACTGGCTGAAAAAACAACAAATCTACTTAAAAAATATTCTTCAGAGTATACCCTGACACGCCAATTTGTCAATAAAATCCAAACATTTGGTTATAGGATTAATGAAAATACATTAACATCACTCATGGTTTTTTCTGACCATAATGCAGTAAAACCACTACTTAATAGAATTTTAATTCTGTTACAGGAGACAAGCCAGATGAAAAAGAGAGGGAAAACACAGGTAATAAGTCCAACAGGCACAGGAAAAGGGTCAAATAACTCAATGACTTTTTGCTACTATAAGAACCCATAGAACCTTGTAGCACTTTTGGAAATTGGCTCTATTGAATCAGCTCTAGTAACATTTTGGTCTGAATTTTTCTGAGCATACAGACCTTTCACCACTGTTGTACAGAGTACATACCAATTATCCTACTAATTTATTTTTGAGTTAAAATTCTTGAATGTAAACAACTATCTGATAAAAAAAGTGAGAATGGTACTTGCAGGTAGCAATCCAGCCACTCCTTCGCTTAAGAAAGACTCCTAGATATCTCCTTAGAAAATTGTATTTGAAACATAATTAGGAAAATATTGTGCTATAAAATTAATTTTTGTTAGCTATTCCTGGTAAACATCTCACACAATTTCTGGTTAGAAACTACCAATTCTGATTATTTTTTCCAGCTACACATCAACTTTTAAATATCCCAGTAAACAGTAATTATACAGCAGAATGAAACACAACATATTTCCAACCACATTTTCATGAAGCAAGCAAAATCTTGGGCCTGAAAACAAAGATAACACCCCCCTAAAAATATTGAAGTGCATTACTAGAATATTAAATACTCTTTGCCATGGTATAGCAACAGTAAAGTGAGTCCTTTTTCTCTGATATGTTCTCACCCTTATAGTGTGTGTTTATATGCGAATATAAAAGGACTGCAGTTACATTTAATATTCAAGCTTTGTTTTTACCAATCAAAGTGAAGTTCAAGTTCTCTCAGAGGTGGATAGTGCTACCCATTTCTACAGAATCCAAACACTGCCCACATAAAATCAGCAACACCAGCAAAGTCCCTGATGTTTTCCAAAGTGAAAGGTAGGAAGACAAGCCATATTAAACATACGAAAAAGAAATCCTGGCTAGGTAACAAAGACTACGAAAAAATTTAGACCTCAAATACTGCAATAATGGTTGTTATCCATTAGAAACAGTCAGTAAATTGGTACTCACAGGTATACAATATTCCACCATTGGATAATGCAATTTATGCCCCTTTGCTGTACGGCCAGAAAAGAAACAGCTCTGACAGACATCGTAGTTGAAATGTTTTAAGCTCCGGTACCTGTGGGGACATTAAACAAAATGATTAGAGATTCCTAAGTTTACTTCTAATTAAGCCTCACAAAGCAAATTACTCTCTGAAACTATTTCACTTGCTTTGCAGCAGCAGCAGCAACACAAGGACACAGTGAGTTTGTTGGGATCACCTTAGAGAGAACTTTGAAGTGTGCGGGTGTGTACGGCCAGGATGTGGCACGACCAACACCCACCGCGGCTGCAGGGCCACGAGCACAAGTGCCACTGCAGCAGCGGCAGGGGTCACAAGAAACTTGAAGCCCTCTTAGCCCACTTCACAGAACCTTCCTATACTACACACCTCACTGAGTATTTAAAAATTCCTGTCTCCATATCCATATAGAGAGCCACTGTCAATCACCTCCTGCTCAAGTCACTTTGATACAGAAAATCTTACAGGCATCAGCTTCACAGATGGACTGGGAAGAATTTCCAGTTCTGAAGTTTTTACTGACTTTAAACTATATTGTTTTAGTTCTTCTTTTCTTTTATTTAGTATTCAGGTGATATCTCAAAAAAGCTTTCATAAATCAGACTGGTTTATTTTTATATGTTTTTACGCTGAACAGTTAGATTAAATGTTTGTAAATGATTTTGATGCTCAGGAATTCTAAACACATTTCAGATAATTGAATTCTTGAGAATTCATGAATTATAAAAATGATTTAAAATTCAGTTAAAAAAATCCAACGATTTGTTTACTTTTGGTGCTTTGGGGTTTTTTAAGAGTGTATGTATAAACAGGGGAACAAACTTATACAGTATCCCTTGTACTAAATGTAGTAACCCGGAGCATGATTTATTTCTTTATTTAAACTAAAGCAACAATTCAGTTCCAGATTCCGCCCACTGTTTCTATGCTATGGTTGTTCTGACTGGATGAGGTTATATCATTTGTATGAAACTAAAATGAGCTAACTGAACCAAATTGAATAGCTACTGAATAGTTAAAGTTTAAATTAAATTGCTTCCTGAGAGCAGTTTTCAGCACCCATCCACATTTTTCCCGTTGAGTTTTATGTTTTGTTTTGCAAGAGAATATGTGTCTATAAATGTAAAGGTTCCCTTTAAAGGATGCTGATCCAACTGTTTATAATCTTTACTCAGAGCCTGTGCATTAAATGGCCACGTTTACCTTCTGCTAAGATGCTAGATGCTTTTGTTGTTGCAGATCTCTAACTTCATTGTACAAATTATTTAGAATGACTCATTCTAAGTCGGTCTTTGTCTTCCTTTCTCTTCTATCTCTCTGCCTTCCTTCTACACATAGTACAACTTAGACAACTAAAACATATCTGAGTTAGAGCTTTGTCACTCTATGCTCCCTCAAACAATAATAAAGAAAGATTAGAACATTTAGAGGAATTTCATCTCCTTTAAAGACAGGAACAAAGTTTGATCAGATTTACTACTTTTGCAAAGACTCACATACCTATATTTATAATAATAAAAAAAGGGTTGCTAGCTCAATCTTGTACGACTGACTAAAGCCAGCATTCCTGAAACTAGGCAAGAATAATCTCAACTCAGGGTTCATATTATTATCCTTTAAAACAACAGAAATATAGAGAATAGAAAGCACGGTGAACAAAAATTACCCCTCTGCCTAGATACCTAAAGAAAAATCTTAGAAGCACTTACAAGAAAGACTGCTTTACATTTTTCCTAAATAATGCACTAGACTCCATGACCATAGTAGAGGAAAAAGCCAGTTATGCTTAGCTCTAGCTCCTACTGTGGATTTTGGAGTGGGGGTTTGCATCACTTTATACACTCAAGCAATCAATTCACAAATGCATGTTAGTCTTAACAGTACTTACTAAAGGTACCAATTACAGTTTAGTAGAATAACATGGAGAATATTTGCCATGTAATTTTTTCTTTTAGAATTCACACCTTTCTTTGAAAAGACAAAAGTTACATTACATTCAATGCTTTAGACAGGAACTTTGCAAGTCTCATCACAGCAACATATCAGTGTTTTCTTTAAGCAAGGAAAGATTGATGCTGAAGGGTGTTCTGTATTGCCTGGCATAAGTTAGTTTCCCAAGCCTTATGCAGGGGAGCAGACAGACAGTCCACATTTTTTCTTACTGATCGCTTCCTTTTGATCTTGTGACAGAATACCTGGGGTGCATTTATACTTCATTTGCTATCTCTTGGATCCACCTGATGACAGCCTGCCCTGTACCTTTGTCAGTCACAGGACCACTGAGTGTCTAACAGTGGCACCGCATGAGCCAGAACTGCACTAGCTCAGGACACACCGTGGCCTCACCACGGGTGAGGGATCCTGTCTCAAAGCAGGAGAAGAGTGGAAAAACACAAAGAACTTCACTTGTTGGAAGACTTAAAAGTGTGGATATTTTCAGAGAAACACTGCACCTAACACCTCTCCTCTTACCTAAATCCAACAATTGGACACTCTTTACAGATGTTGCACTTGGCCTGATGTTTTGCCGTTTCTGCAGCTGCCACACGGTGTAGAACTGGTAACCACACCATGGACTGTGGTTCTAAGCGCATCCAATCTATAAATTGCTTYACAGTTATTTCTGGCTTATTGTGGTTCTGCGGAGAGAAAAAAACCCACATCCAAATTAAAAAAAAAAAAAACAAACAACAAAACAACAGACATGCACAGGTAGATTTTCCTTAGAATTCTATGGAAAAAAAACCTGCCAACAACCTGCACAAATCCCTTCCATGACGGATTGATCCAAAACCATTTACAGGATACAAGAAATAAGCTTGATTAAAATGTGGATAAATGAAACAAGTCAGTAAGACTTTAGAAGACTAAACAGCTGTGATATAGTAGACAGATGGTAACAAAGATGGAGGACACAGTAAAGAAGTAACAGAGTGCATAGTAAAGCTGTCTTTCAACTGAAAGGACTTGAAAAAGAAGTATGAGCATGAAAGGCAAGCACGTTCTGCAGTTCAGACACACTGATGACATGGTTTTCTTTTGAGATAAGATCGATGACAAAATGCTAAAAATCAGTAGTGTTTGCATGTGTCTACTGATTGCCCCAAGACTGGTTATTTTTTATTGTCTTTTGAGCCCACGGTATTCTTTCTAGTTAGCATGTTAAACACAACACACACACACATAATAAGCAAACAGGCAAATAAATAATGAGAAAGGAATCTGCCATTTATAGGCAATCACTGCAAGAATACAGCAGAGCTAACGTATTAACATGATTGTTTTAAGAAGCAAGCAAACACATTTCCACATTTTCCTAAAGTTGTAACCACCAGAGGAGCTTAGCTGTAAAGGTATTGCATCCATCAACTTTGTCAGCAATAAGAACAGAGGTCATATTTCTGAGCTCAATGGAAGCAATAAAACAAAGCTTAAAATGAAAGTTATTTTTAAATGGTAACACATGATGGAAAGCAATGCTAGGCTTCTTAACCTATTCACAGCCCAAGTTCATTTTTGCCAATAAGAGGGAGAAGCATGAAAAAAAAGAAGTGTTCCCTCCTCACCTACAGAATACTTGTTTTCCCTTGGCTAAGACAACCGTCATGCAGCTGCACATTTTCTCTGTGCTCACCTAACGATCAGGGACTGAACTTGAACTGTTCATGTGAGATGAAGAACGCAACCTCATTACCAGTATAATTGTAATAACACATCAAGTATTTAACCACTACCTTGCTAGTACCCCTCACCCATAATTGAATACCATGGGAGATGGGGCAGATCCCCGAGGGACATAAGGATAATTACTCTGTCACACAGAAAGTCTGCCACTAACAAATGAATAATTTATTTCAGCGTGACTCAAACCACTCAAGGCCAGTGATAGATATGTCAAGCACCATCCCTTATTGTCTGAAGCAGCAATGTTAAAACATCAGAGGAAGCTTTACATGGTTGATTGGASAAACCAACTTCCATAAGTATCTACCAAATTATTCACGGCCTGGACAAACACTCTTCCAATTCCACCTGAGTCCAGAAAAGAATCTAATAGTTCCAGAAAAAAGCTAGCACAACTGCATTTTTCAAAGTACTGGAGAAAAATGTAGAAATCTCTATGAAAGAGTGGCAAAAGAAAAATCCTCAGAAAGTTCACTAAAATCTTTACTGTTCAATTCAACAAAACCAGAAATATTCAAGTCAGTAATTTTATGTAAGCCAGAGTATATTTTTAATCCATATACAATTTCTGACGATGTTGAAATCAGCTGCTTTCACAAAAATAATGCACTGAAGCAGTATAGCTATCACTAGCTAACAGTTGGAGCCCTAGGCATCCTTGACAATGTCAGTTAGCTGTGTTCCATTACAACATTCTGTTTTTAATTCTCATCTTCTTTAAACAGACAGACACTCCTTGCAGCCTCATTAACCCCCTGCATGTAGTGTGGAGCTGCACAGCAGGCTGCAAGAGCTTTATTCCATGTTCTGATCTGCTGCATAAAGGCTCACGATATAAAAATGACTACGCTTGAAGTTTCATGCAACTGCAAGGTCTTTTGTCAGTAACATAATGCTAAATAATTTCCTGGTGCACAAGGTCAAGAATTACTACCAACATAATTTTCTTGTTCTGTTGAGATCATGTCTTGCTCCAGCACGGAAAAGCACATGGTTCTCAAAGTATCAGGTTGCTTTGAATGATGCAAAGCAGGATAATTTGCTGCTACAAAATTTTTTAACAGCTTTTAGAGCTGCAAACACTGTCAGAATCACAAAGACTTATATATTCTTTTGGCTAAACATAATTTGTTTGATCCTCTCCTAAACCATAAACCATCTCTTACAGCTGCATTTTCACATGGATTTCCCATACTTAGCTGCAGGACCATATTCATTTCTGTTCAAAACTCAGTGGATGTTTTTATATGTCTCTCTTTTTACATCATCATGTACAAGTGAATTTTTAGACTTCAGAGAGGGTTTGGTTTGGCTTGGTTTTGTTCTTCACATGAAGATCTTTATCTTACCTGCTGGAAGCAGCTGCGCACACTGGGTTCAATGTTGCTGCCACCAAAGGCTGCCACTTCCCCAAGCTGTCGTGGGATCTGGATAGCATCATGAAGCAGAAGGCCCAGCTGCCTCTGGTCGCACATTTCTGTAGGGCCTGCCACCTCCTTGAAGAGGTCTGCAACACCAACAAAAGGCACCATCTCATTACACTTCCTCATGTACCTCCTTTCATTCAGTAATGCTGCAGCTCAAGCTTTTAATTTTTGTATTATTGTCATGGTTACAAATGGCCACTGTCCCATTTACAAGAGTTTACCTTCAAGTAATCTTGGTAACTGACTATGTTTTCTTGATTCATAACCATACAAATTAGAAAAGTAAGGCCAAATGAATGAAACTATCTGGCTTGTTATGGCACATGGTGGACAGGAAGGTGATTTGAGGCAGCCAGCACAGCTTCACCAGCAAAAAGTCCTGCCTGACAAACCTAATGACCTTCTATGATAGAGTGACTACAGTAGTGGACAAGAGAATGGCTACAGATGTCATTTTTCTGGACTTCTGTAAGGCCTTTGACACAGTCCCCCACAACATCCTTCTCTCTAAATTGAAGAGAGATGGATTTGATGGGTGGACTGTTAGGTGGATAAGGAATTGGGTGGATGGTCACATCCAGAGGGTAGTGGTCAACAACTCAAAGTCCACATGGATATCAGTGACAAGTGGTGTCCCTTAAGGGTCCATATTGGGACTAGTGTTATTTAATATCTTCATTAATGACATAGATGAAGGGATCGAGTGCACCCTCAGCAAGTCTGCAAATGACACCAAGCTGAGTGGTGCTGCTGACACACCTGGAAGACAGGATGCCATCCATACCTGGACAAGCTCATGAAGTGGGCCCATGGGAATCTCATGAGGTTCAGCAAAGCCAGTACAAGGTGCTGCACCCAGGTCAGGGCAACCCTCAGTTATCAGTTCAGGCTGGGGGATGAAGGGACTGAATGCAGCCCTGTGGAGAAGGACTTGGGGGTGCTGGTAGATGAAAAGCTGGACATGTGCTGACAGGGTGTGCTTGCAGCCCAGAAAGCCAAACATATCCTGGGCTGCATCAGAAGCAGCATGGCCAGCAGATTGAAGAGGTGATTCTGCACACTCTGGTCTCACGAGACCCCATCTGGAGTATCAAGTCCAGCTCTGAGGTCCCCAGCACAGGAAAGACACAGAGCTGCTAGAGCAAATCCAGAGGAAGGCCCTAAAACTCATCATAGGAGAGATATTCCACCCCTCTGAAGAAAGGCTGAGAGAGCTGGGGTTGTTCAGCCTGAAGAGAAGACTCAAGGGAGACCTTATTGCAGCCTTTCAGTACTCAAAGGGGACTTACAAGAAAGCTGGGGATAAACCTTTTAGCAGGGCCTGTTGCAATCCGACAAGTAGTAATGGTTTTAAACTAAAAGAAGGCATTATTTAGACTAGTTACAAGAAAGAAATTTTTTTTCAATGAGGGTGGCAAAACACTGGGACAAGTTGCCCAGAGAGGTGGTAGATGTTCTATCCCTGAAAACATTCAAGGCCAGCTTGGACAGGGTCTAAGCAACCTGATTCAGCTGAAGATGATGCTGCTCATTGCAAGGGTTTGGTCTAGATGACCTTTAAAAGCCTCTTCCAAACCAAATTATTCTATGATGCCATGAAGAATGAAATAATACTACAGAAATCCATGTCTTATGCTAAAATCTATGTMATGCTTCAGCTGGTTGGGGACAGAAGCATGATTACTCTGAACTGAGACTATAAGTTACCACAAGTCACAACTGGCCATGTGAAATAGCTTAAAGCAAGAGCAGCAGCCAGAAAGACAACTTGAGCTTAACAATAATCACATTTTCTTCCTGGATAACCATGTCTGCTTCCATGTACTTTTCCTTTACTGATTCCATTTTCCTAAGGTAGGTGTCAAGCCCTGCAGTATAAATGGATGAACCAGGATGACTGTAACGACACAAAAAACTGATGATAAAAGGGATTGAGAAAAATTGTTCAAGGTATAGGCACTGGGAAAGAAGATACTGCTTGTACCTATAGTCACAGTAAAGCACTGAGTCAATAGGCCTGTCAGCAGTACAGATATTATTTCTCAAGTGCTTTCTTAGCACATTTCTTTGATTAGACAAT
Organism: Amblyornis subalaris; assembly: GCA_018881555.1. Taxonomy (NCBI): domain Eukaryota; kingdom Metazoa; phylum Chordata; class Aves; order Passeriformes; family Ptilonorhynchidae; genus Amblyornis; species Amblyornis subalaris. The sequence goes on from JACAXG010000050.1 coordinate 3,405,281, forward strand.
TTTAATTKTTAAAATGTTCAGCTAAAAATTTTCATGTTTATGTCAATAATTTTGATTTATGAACTCTTAGTCACAAGATTAATCTTTCCTGAAAACATCTTAAATGCTGAGTTTATCTAAGAAATATTTTTCAATTCTCTGATTGGTATAAATTACAGAAGAAATGGAATTGAATTCTTATATTCATTCCAGTTCATTTTTACATTCTCCTTTTGCACTCAGTGGCCGCCTTGGATTAAAGCTCCAAGTAATCTTAAAAGAAAAAGAATCCATTTATATTATGCCCCTACTTTTTCATGTTTCCCATCAGAACAACCACTAATAAATTAGAAATAAGTGATATATTAAAATTCATTCCGACTGCACTTCTGACTGAGAAGAAGACAACCTTTGTTCAGATATACTCAACAGTAACCCTTATTACACAGTGTAGATTGTTTTGCCCTTCATTTGAAGCAACTGTTAAGCTTTGTCAGCACGCTTCAGACAGTGTCATCACACTTTTTTTTTTTCTTCTCAAAGGAGGTGGAAGGAAAAGAAAGGATCTTCATAAAATAAATATCCAGATGACTGAATTATTTTTTAGACTTCACTGCATTTTTCTCACCCCTTTCTTGTCTAGTCAAACAGCAGCTACAGCATCTTGTCCACTCAGTGTTGAGAGAAAACCCCCCCCAGACAACAGCAGTGACAGGATTAACAGTGCACAGCTGCAGGCTCCTCTGGGCAATCCCAGATGCTGGGATTCTTCAACTGAGGATGGGATAGTTTTTCATTTTCTAAGAGTCAGTTTAAAAAAACAGATAGTATGGGAAAAAAAAAAGAGTTGTCTTATTCTTTCTGTTTGCATCAGTCTGCACTGGAAACAGGCCACAAAAGAAGAACAATTCATTAACTGCTGGAGCTGGGAGGCAGATGAAGTAAGCTCCTAAGCCCTACAACTTCAGTTGATTGTGGAGCTGGTAAATAAAGGAAAACAATGTGACAGGAAAGGGAATAGGCAAAGTGATTAGCTAGGAGGAAACCAACAAATACCTTTGAAGAGCTCAAACTCCTCTAATTTATTTGTTTCTTAACACTGGCAGCTGTGCCRTAACGAATGACTGTCCAGGTGCAAGGGAGTTCCATGGATGGTATACTCTTTTCCCAAACCCCTCAATGCCTTCAATGTGGCACACAGGAGAAGCTCCTAAACTGAAGGCATGGAAAGTGAGAATTCTCTTGCTGTCTGGCCTACTTCAAATAACCCATGAGCTATTCCCTGGTAAAGGAGGCATGGCAAGAGCTACTCTCAAGTAGCAGACAGAGGAGAGCCTGTTTTAGCTGTGACAGGGAGCACCCAGACATCATACCTGCCCCACTGGGAAAGGGGACCCCATACATCACCCACCAGCAACATCACAAGCCACAAACTCTTCTAAATGGAGTTTGTTAACATGCACATACATATTAAAGGAGTTTCAACATAAAACACGTTGATATAAAGGCTAACCTGTATAAGGGACTCTACCAAAGGAGAAGAATGATGGCTGAGAAAGCAGAGAAAAGATTATTCAAACCTGAGTCATAAGAAAAAAMCAGAAACCAGGAAAAAAGAAATCAGTTCATCTTAAATAAATTCAGTCTYACACTAGTAGTTTGAGGACGACAGCCAGTGGGACTCAAACTGCAAGTTAGCTGGACAACCTGAAAAAAATGAACTTAATGGTTGATAGAGAAAGAGATACTTGAAAATGTGGAAAAGTTTGTTAAATTCCTATCAAAATAATAATAAGATAGCTAGTAGAAAGATGTCCACAACCTACATTTTATGTTGCATTGTCACAAACAGAATGGACATTCTAATTTTTTATTTTTTTTTAACTACCAGTGTTAGTTCTAAGTGGTTTTAAAATTTACAACATAAACATAAGAGCAAAAAAACCCCCTCTGCCACATTCCAAGGATATTGTGCATCACTTGAAAACTGAACTGCTTTGAAGATGAGATTTATCAAGTAGCCCTTCCTTTTCATCTCAAATTGTACAGATGTTATGCATTAAATGATACGACCCAAAATCTACACACTATAAAAAACTCTATAATTTTTTTTCTGTTTGTGCTGCCAGTTTGAGCTTTGGATGTCAAAAACAAGTGCAGGTGAGAGCAAAATGCACACAAATGCATTCTTATGTAGCTCAGAATTGATCCTCCTGGTCAGAGGAGAAAGCAGAGCATAACATGATTACAGCCAGACCAGGACATTGGCCTCAACAACAGAAGAGAAGCCTAAGACTCCTTGCCCTAAAGCATAGATGTAAGCAGCTCACAACTACTGAATTACTTTTGTGGGTCCATTTTTACTCTGAGGAGCACCCAGGCATGTGCCTGAAGTTAAATATRTCTTAAACATTTTCAAGAAGAGGCATTCTTTAATTGAGGCTTCAATATTTCCTCTAAAGCAATTGGGACTTTTAATTAAAGAGCCATTCTCATGTCAACCCTGAAGTCTAGAATCTTAAAAAGAAATCACAGAAATTTCTCTGTCAAAACACTTTTTAAAAATGTGTCAAGTGAAAAGATCCTGCCTATACTGGAAATGAACATACAGTCTCTAGGAAGGCTGAACACTTGAGCAGACATTCTGGTTAAGAGTATTACAAAAGAATGAAGGGTTCATCCCAAGGTTTTTAAAACAAGAAACTTGCTTATTTTACTACCAGCTGCTCTAAGAGTATGCCTCTCTAAGGCTACAGCATTTAAAGCACAGTCTGCGCTCTGCTAAGGGCTCCAACCACAACCATCCATTGACTGYCACTCTCAGAGGAGCCTGCAATTGCAGCACCTCAGAAACGCTTAGGAGAAACACAGCTAAAAGGAGAAGCAAATGCCAGGAGTTGGTTTGAGCAAGGGAAAAATCAGAAGACAGATAATCAGTATTAAGCACCCATGTTTGGGAGTCCTGCTTTTTATTCCAAGTGACTTTCTTGAAAATACTTAGGATTTCCATTACAATTTTCACTTGAGGATCTGGAAGCTCAGTAGATGTGACAAAATTTCTCTCAACAAGAGATGATTAGTAGAGTGTGACAAAATCAAACAAGCGTTAAGAGCTCGTACCAAAGATGAGTCTATGACACAGCTGGTGTCCAGAGGACCCCAAAATGCTGACTGCAAAGCCACTGCAAGCCAAGAACAGTACCCGATGCTTCCTTCTTTAGCAAAATTTCTTTTGGATCTAAGAGTTTTTTTGTGACAATTTTAAGGTTCATAAGGACAATAAAGCTAACAAAGATATCAAATCCTGGCACACCGATCAGAACAGGATTTAAAACAAAAAGGATGCATTATCTGACTATTAATTCTCTGCTTCAAGAACGCAAGCATCTACTTTAATTTCAGAGGTATTTCAGGTTGAAGTTATGGTCACTTGGTACAAAAGTTTTCTGAGACTTATTCTGTACTAACTTTTTAGGACTTTTCACAGCATCCTTCAGAATAAAAGTCCATCCTGTTAACATAGAGGTAAAATCTGTAGCCACCAATAGCTGACATTTTAATTTTATTACTAAACACAAAGCAACAACATAAATATGAATCATACCTAGTAATTTCCTTGTTCTGCTTCAGTGCCTGTTATTTGGTACCTGTATACTAATGTATTACCAATAACAATTTAATGTGAGTTTATTCTCAGGTTTTGGAGTTTTTTAAACCAACTTTTGCTAAGGTTATCAGTTTGTTATGCACAGCCCGACTTCTACACTTTATGAAAGCTTTTTATTTCACACAAAATGGCAGATTACCCTCTGAATTGTCATTACTGAACAAAGGTATGTCTATAAAGGTCTCTTTCAGTTATAGAATAATTCACATGTACGTTAAATGACAGAAGGAAACTAAAAAACCCAAAGTCTCAGCATGTCATTCAGATGTCAAAATATGTCCCAATGCATAAAACACCTCTACTTCTGTTCAATGTTAATAACTAAGATTATGAGATTGCCTACAAGTGCTCTTAAGGAAATTAGAGCTCCAAAGGTACATGGAGCAAATTCAGTCTCTATAATTTTTTTTGACATGTTTCCTAAATGAGTCAAGGAACTACTGCAAAGAACAACAAATTTAAGATGATGTGCATAATATGTAAACATCCATTATCTAGGATGCTGTAATATAGTGCTTCATATTTTTTCTGTGTTTGTCAGGGGGTTTTGCCACAGAGTTACTCAATTCTTTTCGGCTCCTGCATTTATTCTTGTGGAATATTTTTATATTACTCAGTATTTCTCAAGCTTGTGAGATTACTAAAATCAACATAATTTAAACCTTCATTGTGCAATTCTGGCAGAAACCACTTATACTGGAACACCATTTTCAGAGTTCAGATAATCTTTCTTGTAACCACTAAATACAATTGCAGGATTTTCATGTACTTCCTTGCTTTCCTGGCCATGTCAATCTGTTGCAATCAGCACTAACTTGATTTTTCCCTAAACAAAACATATATACACACACACACACACACACGAGAGAGAACAGAATCAAATATAGTACTTCTCTAGCTTCCACACAGCTATATTCTCCTTTTCTTTCGGAGACTGCAGTAAAGTGACTTCTGACAATTCAGAACTGACATCAATACTTTCCAGTCAAGATATAAATCCTACTTTTTCCATTGTCACTGGTGATAGTGAAAATAACTCTATTTTACTTACTCAAAAGAAAACTGCCTTGCTACAGGCATGAGAAATGTTTACTACAAATTTTTATATGAGTGCTGACATTGTACGTGACTTAATTATATAGAGTATTTTGTAAAAGAAATTCTTCCTTACATCTGTACTTCTCTTCCAGAAGGCCTTTAGACAGAGACATCAAGCCAATTTTCAGGGACTGCACTCGAATTTTTCCAGTTCGGCCACTGAAATAAAGATAAGACAATTTAAAACAGTTTCATTTTATTTCATTCCAACTTAAGTCCATTAAAAAATACAAATACTGAAGATTCTATTTCAAATACACTTCAAACCTCAAAAAAAAGAAAAATTAACACTACAAACCACATTAAGAATTCTTCTCTTTAAAAAGCTCAGCTTGCCTTCCAAGTGGTTTATGTGTCAAAACAGCTTGTATTACTACAAAAGAACAGACATTTGGCTCTGTAAAGTTCTCAAAGTGATTTATTAATGTGATATGCACAGAAAAAAATACATGAGCACGCAGCAGGAAAGCCTATCACTCAGTATGAAACACAAGGACTGTAAAATAAAACCAAGTTTTCATATCAYAAGTTTTCGTATCTTTTTTTTCCCTTCATTTTTTTATTTTATGTTTAAAATGTTCTGACATACACATAATATTGGGACATAAACAGGTCATCACGTGCACTATTCAGTGATGTGGAGCTATCATTCTTTTTAAGCAATGTGACTTCAGGCTCATCTTGTCCAGCATGAAAAAAAAWATGTCCAAACCTAAAAAGCAACTTGGGAACAGATAAGTGGATACCAAAGCAAGTAATGTTAAGCCTGCAAGACAAATGCTGTCCAAAAAGATACGAAAACAATAAACYCAGCTTACACGAAAAAGGACAATTTTAAAGTTCAAAAGATCATTGCAGAAACATATTCTTAAAAATTATTTCTTCTTTCACAAATGAAAAAAACATGACACAATTTGTAAAAAAAAAATTCATCAGAATAGTTGCACTGTATACATTACACACATGAGGTTAGCTGGGTCTTTCACCAGCAAGTAAGATAACACTAAATTTAGTATCACCTCAAACCTTACTTTGGTTCCTTTCTGTCACACAGAAGTGATATATTCTTTAATTATTTCTGGAGTGGTTATTACAGATCTCTTTCTATCCTATCCATTCAGCATATGGTCTGCTGTCTGAYTTACTTCACAAATGTTGTGCTGAATATAAAAGTATTACTTTACTCCTGGGTTCTTGATAAATTAGCTAAGCAACTTACAAATACTAATGCATTTTTCTTCACAACCATCATCTAATCTAGTAAGCAGTGTCTTCATTCCATAAGCTGGAACAGAGGTACAGAGAAATTATTGCCAGATTAATCAAAAACATCCATTACTTTAACTGCCTAGTTGGAAAATCAGGACCCAATTTTCCAGAATGTTATAAAAGTGCCACCTATTTTATATATTCAAGCTTAGCTTCAAATTACCTCTTTCAATCACAGACACTACATCATTCTGGCACACCTCACCATCTAAATGGCTCATTTTGCACCTTGATAAACTTATTTCCCTATTCTTTCCTCTGTAGGGTTGTTTGTGTTTCAAATTTATATTCATCAGAAAAAAAAGTGAATATTCATTTGGATTTGATTTAACTCAGGCCTGACTACATTATTTGTTTATTACAGACTGAAACGGAGACTTTGCAGCTAAAAATCAGGGCACATATGTCAAGGCTTCAAGCTTCTCCTGATTTCAGGAGATTTCTGTAGGGCCTATGAAAAACTTTGCACAAAAAGCATTTTCTCAATAAATTATACAAATAATTACAAAGCCTGCAATATTACATTTTTCTGAAGTGCAACATATTCACTCCTAGTCTCTTTCCTGGGAACAACTAAATATTAGCACTGCAATGATGTACATACAGTACAAAAGCCCAACACACCAAAACCAAACACCACACACACTCCCTCTCTCCACCCCCCAAATCTATAGACTTTGTAGCACTGACATTTCCAAGTCAATGGTTTAAGTTTTCCCAGTTTAGTGAGCCACAAAACCACTGAGATTGGGAGGGGCCTCCACAGACTATCTAGACCAATAACCCTGGCTCAGTCAGGTAGAGCAGGTTTTCCTGGATCATATCACATCATTTCAGTATCTTCAGGGATGGAGACTGCACAGCTTTTCTGAGCATCCTGTGGTACTGTTTGAATACTCTCACATGAAAAAAAACCTTTTTCTCATATGTTTAAGCAAAATTTCCTGTGTTTCAGGTTGTGCCTGCTGCCTCTTGTCAGGTCACTGGACACCACTCAGGAGAGCCTGGCTCCATCTTCTCTTCTGCTCCCATTGGGTATTTATGCACATTGATAAGATCCCCCTGAAACTTCTCTTCTGCAGGCTGAAAAGTCCCCTCTCTCTCAGCCTCTCCYGATACATTAGTTACTCCAAGTCCTTAATCACCTCCATGGTACTTCACTGGACTCACGCTAGTTTGTCCATGTCTCTCTTGTCCTGGGGAGCCCAGAACTGGACTCAGCACTCCAGATGTGTCTCACCAGTGCTGAGTAGAAGGGAAGCATCACCTCCCTTGACCCGCTGGAAGACTATTAGGCTACTTTACCACAAGCCGGTGTTAATGGTGCAAGTTCAACTTGGTGTCCACCAGGACTCTCAGGGCCTTTTCTGCACAGCTGCTGACCAGTCATCTCCCAGTCTGCATTGGCATATGGGGTTACTCCTCCTTATGAAGAGGACTTGGTATTTCCCTTCACTGAGCTTCACAAGATTCTTGTTTCCTTTCTCGTCTGTCAAGGCACCTCTGAATGGCAGCACAACCATCTAATTGTCCTATGTGTACAAACATCTAAGACTCAAGGCCTTACAGTGAGAAGGCTCAGTAAACATTTGAATGCCTGAATTCGTAAAAAATTATGGGCCATGTATGCCACAAATGTCAGCACATTATTCAGACTCATTATACCAATACGAGCATGCTTGTCATTACAAAATCAATTGATAAGGCCACTTTAAGCAGCTCAGATACCTTTTGCTCTGATCCTGATGACAGGGAGCCTGAATCTACTTCTTTCTCTAAGTAACTGCCTAACACAGAGTTATGATCCAAAACTTCTTTTGACAGGCAAACGCAGTCTATACCACAGTCAAAACAGAGGCCAGTGAAACCTGTCAATTATAAATGTACTAATAAGGATGTAATTAATACTTAATTACTGAATATAAGTGTAAAAAACTACTCTTTTCCAACAATGGTATGCAAGTATTCTGTAGCATTGTGATGACATAGACAGACATAATACATAAGCATTTCATCTAAGTATGTGAATCCCAAAGGGAGAAYAAGATTAAGTATAAGAGATTGCAAATGAGAGTACACAATAAGGAATCTTGGAAAACAAGATTACAATATGAAGTCTAGAGAAACCCTATGTGCCTGGGGGAAGAGGGACAATAGCATAAAAATATCAGGTACTAGCAAGGAAAACTAGAGAATGAAGATGAGCCCAGTGCAGTTCAGCCTTCTCTTGTCAAAGAGATCTCAAGCCTAGACAACACTGACACTACAACTAAGGCCTACCAAGGACTGCAGCTATCAGTTATCTGCACAGCCCAGCAACAGAAGGCAGCCTGTTAGAGCAATGAAGGTCACCACAGATGCCTCCTCTTGATCACTCACAGACAAGCCAGTCAAAGGAGATCGTTTTCCTGCCTTATAGAGGGCCATAGCCTTCCCAGAGCCTTCTTACTGCTATCATGGCCTGCTAAGCTGCTCCCACTGAGTGGTCGACAAATCCAAACAGCTATCATAAACACAGGGGATACAATTGGAGTGCATGCAGAAAACTTCCATCACCTACTGTCAAAACCAGGGCATAAAGCTAAGGCTGACTGAGCAGGTATCTCATCCTCATTCCTCAGAAGTTCGGATTTATTGAAATGAACACGATGGGAAGGCCTGGGATATTAACTCAGCCTGGTGTTAGGATCTGCCAGGTGTATGAGTGCAACAATAAATAAAGTTGTAATTCTTCAGGGGAAGATTGGGCCACAGAAAATGATCATGAAAGACAGCTTTGATCATACAGAAGATGTCAGCATAGATACCACAGATAYCCTTCCTAGACTAATGTACCAAAGAAATTCAATTTAAAAGAAGGCATTATCAAAAGTATCCTAACATAAAAAAAAAAAMCAACAAACTAAGAAAACCTCAAAGTTGAAATACAGAAAGTCATATAAACATTGCAAAACATTAAAACAGTGCACATAAAAGTTTCTTTATGGGTAATTCTGATTGAAATGAGTCATCACTCTGTATCAGTACAYACAGAAACAACTCATTTCAAGGGGTGTTAAGCTATTCCATTAGTCCTGAAAGCTATCAGTCCTTTTTATATAAATGATGTCTGGAGATTTCAGCAAAATTGAGTATATAGTCCAAAAGAAAACCCACCAACTATTGCTTTTGGATGCTTTAAACACAGGCCCAGCCAAATGATTTTACAGAGAAAAAAATTTCCTTCACAGGTCTCATTTTAAGATATTTATCTTTAATTTCATTAAAAAAAAGATAAATCTCCAGACTAGCCAAAACAAAGAACTTCAAGTTTGGAAAACGTTTATAAGGGCAGATGTTTCTGTCTGGAACAACCTTTGAGTCCTTGAAGTAGTAAAAGTCACTGAGTAATTTTAATGCGTCTCTCCTCCGCTCAGAATGAATCACTCCTGATGTGTCAGAAAATACCAGAACACAACAGACCTTTTCTAAAAATAAATTGCTTCTTTTCAAGGGCCAAAGACATCTGTAGGTTAAGTCTGGAGAACTACTCAGTTTGCCGTTAATCTGTGAATCTGTAATTAAATCTCAGGTTAACAGCATGTGAGCAACAGATGCTTTTTGCAAGCAGTTTAACAACTTGAAACGTTGTATATGTGTAACACCAATGCAATATACACAATGGAAATGCCAAGGCACAAATTAGCTCTTTTGTAAAGGCCAATTTAGAAAATAAAATCAAAAAATTCCAGATTAAAATTGATGCCTGGTCTGTTAGCATTTCTTTTTCTTCCTGGAGTGAATTTGAAAGGGGAACAAGGAAACACATTGTAAAAGGTAATTTTCTCTCAGTAAACCTTCATCCTCCCTTTTTCAAAGTTTGAATAAAGATTCAAGCATTTAATGAGCTTGAAGAATTATTTACACTGAGTTTTCGACATAACAGTCAAAGGGAAAAGGGAGAAACAGAAAACGTTACTGAAAGAAAGGTCTACTGCTTACTCAGTGCATTTTAAATATGAACAGATTAAACAACTGACTTCAAACTGAAGTTAGGGAGCCAAGCTAAACTGAAGAAAATATAATAGATTTGTGTTCAGTCTGAAAGAAAACAAAACCCAAGCAGTAACTACAAAAAATTCTCTGACATTATTAGGTCTCTTATYCTAAATTGCCAATAACATTTAAGTCAAGCAACTCACTTGATCTACTGCTCTATTTGCAAGTGATGTGTTTATTCACTCACAATACAGAACTCTGCAAAATAAAAATAACTGCAGGAAGAAGTTCCAGTCAATATTTGATGGATTCTCTAATTTTTCATCAGTAATGATGAGGAGTCCAACTAACAGAAATGTCACAATATTTAACAGCAATGTTTGAATGCCAAAGCATAATAAGTAGCCAGCACATAAATGATAGATGGTTCTATGTACTCTGTTCCCTCCTTCCCTCTCCCCTAAAACCAAAATAAAGTAAAATATCCATGAAGTATAAGAGAACTGGTATGTAATCCTCTGAGGAGAAAAAAGCAAAAAGCTATGAACTGTTAGAATTTGGTGCTGAGTGAACATATTGCATACATCTACAAGTAACAGCTCCCTTTTGCAAAGCCAGATATAAAAATTTTTATCACTAGTCAAGAAATACTTTTGCTCTTTTCAAGTGCAAATGGGGAGAAAGAAAATAAATTTCRTAACCAACCTCATGGAGCTTAGAAATCCTGATTTGTAATTCTGTGAATAGCTCTGAACTAAAGCACATATTCAATCAGACTCACTGAAGTGAGCACAACCTGTACTGCACTACAGCATCTTTGGTCAACTCCAGAAGAGTCCCGAAATGCCTCTGCTGAAGCAATGTAAGGAGACACATTACAGGGCATGGAGGAGCTGACGGAAACCAAGTCTTTCCCCACATTTTACTACAGAAGGGAGATAAGAATAGTGAATGCCACTAAGAAAAATAAGCAACAAACTCATGACTCCAAAGCACAACTAAATTAAAGCAGATTGCTTGTAGGTCATGCAGGCTGATGTACAGTAGGCCAGAGAGGGCAGAGTTCAATTTCCAGTAGAAGAAAGAAGGGACAAGGGGCTCAGAAACAACTGGCCAAAACCACAAGGGGCTAGTGAAATGGACTTCTTTCATGTTTCCTGAGACTCCGTCCTCTCTCTGGAAATAGCAGATGTGTATTTAAATAAACCAACAAGTTCTTACTGTAAGCATTCACAAACACTCTTGAGGCAAACTCTCAATCCCCTTGGGAAATACAGCTTTGCTGCCAGGACCAGGGCAGGTGGATCACGTAACACCAGCCCTCAGAAGTGATCCACGGCAGGAGCTGCACCTGCTGGAATTGAGCCAGAACTGGGACACTGCTGACCCTCCAGAACCAGACAGCTTTCAGTGCTGAGATCAGAACAACCTCCACTCGACAGAGGACTCAGGGTAGGGAGCTCAGCCACAATTATGGTGTGCAAGTAACTAAGTGTAAAATGCATGACAAAACTGTCCCCACCTCTTGCAGGAATAGAATCTGATATGAATGGCAAACAATCTGGGAAATTTGGAACATTCACAGTAGGAACACAGTTAAAGCAGTGTTCTAGCTCTCTGCTCATACACATTTCTTGAAATCCTTTCAATGTTTCTTTGCAGTGTAATCTTAGTTCCTCAGCTCTGTGTGTCTGAGCAGGACAGCATAAGAAACATCTCATTGCAAGCAACTGCACTTTCATTATTGAGTCAAAAATATCAAAAGATGTAACTTTTTATTAAAGAAATTTTTAAGGCTTTATCATTTTTCTATTATCATGAACACTTTCTGAAGAAAGTAACTCAGAAAAATATACAACAGCTCTCTAAGCCTAGCATTTTTGCTAAGTCACATGTGCAAGAATTACCAATTCTGTCTCCATGATTCATATTGTTTTAGTACCACATTAAATTCCTGGGGGTACACACTGTGACAAAAAACTTTTTACTTACCTATCATACACGTTGAGTAGCCAGTTAAGACACATGTCTACACAGAGAGGAACATTCACCATATCTTTGTGTTTCTCTTCAAGTCCACTGTAGATGGTAGTGAGACAGCTGATCACATCCTGGACACCAATCAGCTGATCATTTTGACTCAACTTGTGCTGTTTGAAAACTTCACTTGTTGTGTTCAGGTCCAATAGGTCCACTAACAATAGGTGATTAGGAAAAAAAAAAAGAAAAGAAAAAAAATAGTAAGTGTAGATACCTGAGCATAGCATTGACGATACTTTTTCATGTGCATATTGTAGCGAACACTGCAGACAACAAGCCAAGTGGCTTTCATTTTRTAACATTATAGTGACAAACTGTTCTCTGTGACAAGTCGACACCATTTTGGTACTACATATTTTTAAAAAATAGAGTAAGAACATAATAATGACACTGTGCAGCTCAGAACAATATTAAAACAGCTGCTGAAGTAGCCTATGTTATTAGAGGATCCTAACTTCAAATGCACACACACAGAATCCACTAGGCTTACAGGATTCTTCATATTTACCATGAAGCAGAATCCTATAAAATAACTATCACTTTTGATTAAATATAAAGCAAAGCAAATTCTTAGGTAAGAATTCTCTCTTAAAGGTGGGAAGAATGTACTGATTAACTGAACAGCCGTTGCTAAATTAGGGCTTAAAAGAAAGCAGGGAGAGGGATGCAGGAAGATTACTTATTGTAGTTTTCCAGAACACTAAATGCTATGCTTTCTTGAAAAATATTTTGATCTCTATTATAGAATTCCCTCTATAAGCAGTTGGTGATGCAATGGATATCTCACAGGGGAAAAGGGTTTTGCTCTCAAAACCAACCATACTGTGATTCTGAAAAACTGAGTTTTGCATGATGAAAATAAAAGGCCATCAATGAGCTCTTCTAACTCCTTTTGCAAAAGGAAGTGGAAAAGACGAAACAAATATGGTATAATCCTCAGTGAATTTTTTTTTACAGAAGCAAGTACTTTAGGAAAAAAAAAAGTTGCAATGCTACAGTATACATAACATGCGGTTGAAGTATATTACAAGTTCATACCAAGCTGTTTGTGAATAGTCAGTAACACATTTGCACTATAAATGTCAACTCTCAAAGGGAAAAAAAAAAATCAACATGACAATCTCTGATGTGTTGTGAACTGCTCTACACCAATCACAAAATTACTTTAGTTGAAGGGACCTTACAGATCATCTAGTTTCAACCCTCCTGCCATGGGCAGGGACACCTCCCACCAGACCAGGTTGCTCAAAGCCCTATCCAACCTGGCTTTAAACACTGCCGGGGATGGGGCATCCACAGCTTCTCTGGGCAACATGTTCCAGTGCCTCACCACCACACCGTAAAGAATTTCTTCCTAATAGCTACCCTAAATGTCTCCTCTTTTAGTTTAAAACTGTTCTCCCTCCTATCACTATCTGTCTTTTTAAAAAAGTTACTCTCCCTACTTTTTATAAGCCTCCTTTAGGTACTGGAAGGCTGCTATTAAGTCTCTCCAGAGCCTTTAGCTCTCTCTGAGCTGAACAACCTCAGCTCTCTCAGCCTTTCCTCACAGGAAAGGCACTCCATCCCCCAACCATCTTCATAGCCCACCTCTGGACCTGCTCCAACAGGTCCACATCTTTCCTGTGCTAAGGACCCCAGATCTGGACAGAGTATTCAAGGCAGGATCTCACAGGAGCAGAGGGGGAGAATAACAATGTTAAATAAAGATCCCAGATACACAGCCTGTGCAAATTGGGTAAGTCGATCTGAGCTGGAATACAAGGGCAGCAGAGCAAGAAAACATTAACCACTATGAGCAATTCTGTCAAGAACCCAGTGATCATCTACCAAAAAAAGGTTACATTCCCAGTCCCTTTTCCCCGTGCACCCTTCCTCACATCTTTGTGAGTGAGAAACAGTACCTCAGAGCCCTTGACTTTCCTTTCCTGCACTAATATTGGTACATTCTGTTATGACTTTACAGCACCAGATTTGCAGGGGTTTACATTTGTTTGTTTTTCATTTTCTCTTTTGTTTGTTTGGGGATATTTTAAGCCCATCTCTTGGGCTTGCAAACAAATGCCAGCCATGTATTTATCAAAGAAGAAGACTGGTAATTGCAGCAAAACACCTTGCCACTAGTTTGACCTGAGGTAGCCGAAGTGTTTGGCAATACACTCACTGCAGCATTTTCTACAGTAGCTGGAAAGTATGTGATACACTGGAAAAAGGTCACAGGCGGATTTAAAAACAACATGAACTCACGAACAGTTCACAGTGTAACATTGACTACTTTTTTGAGTGGTGAAGGGAGTGGGATGAAGCCAAGTGAAGCCTGCTATCCCATCACATAAATATTGAACTCAGGAGATGGCCATTTTTCACGCTTTCCCCTCATGACCTCAAAAACCTTCATGACCAAGAAAACCCCATCAAAATTAATGCAGCCAGTTTGCCGATTTTGTTTTGGTTTTAGCTTTTGTTCTARGTTTGGGTTGTGGGGGATTTTTGGTTGGTTGGTTGGGTTTTTTGTGTTTTCCGGTTATTTTCCAAGCTGTTTCTGTAAGGTACTTAGTGGTTGGCTAAAAGCAGGTAAGCAGCTTCATAAAACAGATTGACAACACCCAGAACCTGCCCTTTTCAAAGCCAGTGAAAACTCAGAAAGCTTTAGAATGCCAAAAAGTTGTAGCCTTTGGGTTTGGCTTAACATAACCAACCTTGCACGGAAAAAGGCAATTCAACAGACACTAAGACTGCTAACTTCATGCCTTGATCTTCTGGCATAAAGATCTCACATTCACATTCCTGCCAAAGCATTCCAGAGGGACCTGGGAGAGGTACTTTCAGTATTTTTGTACTAAAAAGAAAACTCTGATGCTATACTAATGCAAATAAAGCTAAACTTACACTTTTGGATTACACCATCCATGTAGAACAACCAGAAGAAATTACTTCCATTCCTGCTTACTTCAGAACTCACCTGGCTGAATACAATTTGGGACAGGCATCCAGCATGATGCCTACACAGCTTTCAGTGCATTTTTGTGGTACCATTCTGCATCTGCTCAAATATGCTGAATGACCAATCCTGCTTTTAACCAACCAGTGGGCACAAGGGCCATTTCTTCCCTTTCTGCAGCAAGGAGACTTTCCCAAAGGAGAACTATAAACAGAAACCATATCATTCAGCACTGTTAAAGCAAATGTGAGTGACTGACTCAGGAACAACCAACTACATGCAGCTGCTAATGGCAAATTTGAGGCTGCTGTAGCCCCATGGAAAACAGTCAGGCATTACTGGGGAGTTTTTCTTTTAAAAAGACCTTGCCAATGATAGTTCCTGTAAAGAGAGTGCACTAAGGGAAGTGCTCACAGCTCTCACTTTTAGTCCCACGTGTCTAAATGCTCCATTTCTTTGCCTTGTGTGGTTGATATTCCTATTAACATTCTTAAATTTTACATCATCTAGAGGAACTCAGCGACAGAATTCTGAATATACATGGTTTTGTTCCCTTTTTGCCTTTCAGTATTATACTCCAGTATCAGGGACATTATAATTTCTTGAAAATAAACTAAAGTATGCTGCACAAGAATAAAATACAGCCAGGGCCTGGTGCTGCACAGCTGCCCAGTACAACTGCAACACAGGATAGTCTCCCCGGCCCCACTCTTCTGCTACAGTAGTAAAGTGCTCTCACTACATCTGCCCCACATGATCAGAGAGGCTAGTTTTTCTTTCCAACTTGCAATCTTTCTTATATTCCTGTGAAATACATACAGGTATACATGAAAATGTATATCTCTACCGGAATCTACCTGTCAAAAAACAAAACAAGAAACACAACTCTTACTTTCTCATTTTAAAAGGAGAATGAAGAAAATGGGAGTAACTTCCCCAAAGCTGTGGTTTTTGGACACTTACCAAGAAGACAGATATGGCATCAGCAGTGTCTTCTAAAGTACAGTTCTCAAATGAACTTTCTAAAATGCAGTTGTCCTGAACTTGCTTGTAGAGCACTTACACTGCATTATCAGTCCCCCCCAGCAAAGTCAAAATCTATCAGGTGCAAGTGGGACTGTGTATCCAGCTCCAGCTGTGCCCTTGGAGTTCACGCCAAAAATGCCTTTGACATTATACACACACCATGGCTGTGACAGCAATCTGTCACATTTTACAGTGATCTCCATTTTTGGTAATTTGTTTTGACGTTTTCTTTGCCTTAGCACATAAGCCTTGCTGAAGCATTCTGCATCCAAACACCTTTAAAAGACATCTACAGTTAAAATTACTGGAAACACAATGGAAGACTAAAGTAACTCAGACCAAAGAATGAATGGCAGTGGCACAGAAGATGATTCTTTCCCCACCTCAAAACAAAACCACTCCTTTATCAAGAACATGTGTATAATAAAAAACTTTTTTGGGCTGTTGCCTCTTCCCACAAAGCACAGAGATGAAGTAAAGATAGCTTCATAGATAATGAGGCAGATTGGATCTGTAGAGATGACAGTTTTACTCCTAGCTCTTTCAAACTGGCATATTCTTTTTACTTATTATTATTTCCTTCTGTCCTCCCTTCCCTCCATCCCCTGTAACTGGAGGCAATAGGAAGGCACTTTTGAAATCTGTGAATGAGGAGACCTAATCATGGCAGTTATTACAGAAATTGATATATTTTGCAGTAAAAGCAAGAGCAGAAAGTATGTCCCTCTTCAAAGCWTATCAGAAGTAATGAAAGTGAAGTTTGGTCTATTCAGATCACTAGAAAAGCTGTACGTCTGTCAGAAACAGGCAGCATGATTAGCATCTGTTACGTGCAGTCTGTTTTTTCACACTCTTCCCTGAGGAGCAGCTCACACAAGGAGAATTTTACTTTACTTTCTGATCTCTTGATTTGCTTTTTGTTTTTAGGTACATGTTGATGAATACTTTATACCCTGCACACTGATAAGCAAAAAGCTCAGAATGGTCTTTAGTCTTGCTGGAAGATGAAGCTATAGTCCTTGGTGGGACCACATCTCATGAAGAAGTGTTGAGAGATACTCATAAGAGCCTGTGCTGTGCACAGATAGACTTTAGCTTTCTGCAGTAGCTAGCTGCCATCTCAGGCACAGCTTCATTATAATGATGCATATCTGAAGTCCAGCTAAGATCAGACTGCTGTGTTCTAGGCTGGAAAGAAAACTAGCCACCTGGAGGGCGGGAAGGGATCCCTCCTTGTGCAACTTCTTTTGTGCTTGCATCTCCGAGATGGCTTTGCACTTCTTGTGTTCCTACTCAGACTGCAGTACTGTGCACCCTTCAGGGCTGAAAAGTCCTTCCATGCCAAGGATTCCTAAATTATAACACGAAAATTTGGCAATATCATACAACATCTTTATACCATCTGTTGTCAAGATCTTTCAAAAGGTCTAAAATTTGTGATCTTCACACTCATTCACATCCCACATCATCTTCCAAAACTGTCCAGTTTCCTTTTGCTTTTTCTGCTTCACCGTATCCTATTTCTGCTGTGTTTTGTGTGTTCTTGTGTATTTCCTTTTCCATTCATAGTCCTAATAATTTTTAAAATTCAGTTTGCTTTGCACAGGAGACTCAGGCAAGAGCACAGAACCCCAGTGCAGTACTTGCTGTGTGACCTGGAGAAGTCCCAAGTCCAGATGTCAGGACAAGATCTCCCAATCTATCACTTCTGAGGCTGCTAAACTTTGAATGAACATGGTAGCCATGCAACTTGCTGCTGAATTAAACCATAATTGTAATATAATAGGAAATGCTTTTAATACCTAGCAATATAAATAAAAACCTATAGAAYAGAAAACTGGAGATACAAGCCTGAACTTCAGAAATGAAGTCACTGAGCCTACTCAGTGGGCACCTGTCTTTCCTAGTGACAAAATCTATGTGTTCTTCAGAGTGGACTGTGGCTGAATTGTTAGATTGCTTAGCAACAGGGACAAACGCCAATAGGTCTAGGCAGAATATCCAAATAGCATATAAAATGTATTGTTATTTCCTATTTAAATTTAAGATTGCTCCCCACATCCCACATGTAGGTATACACATGCTGTTATTGCTGTTAATACTAGTAGTATATTCTGTACTAGTAGCTTTTCGTGATTAAAATGTACAGCAATACCAGCTTCACAGATATGTATCCTTTTTCTTCACACTTTCAGCAGCCTGAACATCTTTTTAATTCAAATTCACACAGCGTGGAACTCTCTAAAATATAATAAATTACCTGAGTTTATGTCAGTGATCAGGATTTTAGCTCACATCATTCCACATTGGTTTGTATCAGCTCTTATCAGGAACAGTATGCAATAGTCAAGAGGACCAAAATTTATTTCCCTGTCACTTCTCAAAGTGTTCTTAGTGGGCATACCATTTCAACTTACCTGCTGCACCTCTTTTTTATTAATTTACTTTGTTTATTTGCAATAATGACACCTACTGTTGGCAGTTCTTCTTGCCATTTTCTTTATTGACAATGTGTCAAGGATGACTCTGGTCCACTGTTAATTTTGTTAGACTGAAGCTGACCCTCCCTTCCCCAAGTCCTGCAGAGAAACAATTTGTCTCAAAGGCCCAACTCACAGCACAGTGCTTTCTGCAGTCTCCGGATTTTGATGGCCGTGCGGTAGGCAGAGAAGCGCACGTTGTTCAAGTCAGCTGAAACGGCAGAACCGAAACATGAGGAGCTCTCAAAACAGAGCTCGTAACTTTCTTTTACACATAAATCTTCACATTTTGGAAGAAGTCTGATATGCTTTCTCTTCTCTGCAATGAACTAATAGGACATACAAGAACAAATTAAAAAAACCTGACAAGTTGGGACATCAGTCCAATCCACCTGCAGGGAAAGCCTGCTGACTCTGACAGTCCAGGACCTTAAGAGATTGGCACTCCAAAAATCCTGTCACTATCTTGGCACATGTAATACATATATATACAGTAGAGTTTTACATATTTTACATATGTATTATGCACTGGTACATAGTTTCCAGACAATTGCTCAAATACATTAAGTTTCTCAAATAATTTACAACTCCATCAGATAACGTACAGGAAACAGAGGGCAGCAATTGTCACAGAAACAGAAAAAAAAGGCTTAAGCTATAATTTATATGCCATGCCTTTGTAAACTGTGCTTTAAAAGCGACAGTCAGATAGCTGTAAGCTCTATTTTAGAAACTGATTGGTACAGTAACATTTTTTCCTCACTTAACAGTATTTTTATCCTTCCTCTCCTCAGAATGGGAGATTTCACAGTAAATGTAGATGCTATCAGGACATGTTGAACTTGCTGCATCATAATACAGTTTAGCCTTTACTGAAAGTGCAGCTGCTTTAATTTACTATCAAAATTATTAGTTCCTTGCAGACCAGCATCCTGGTTTAAACATGCAGAGAGCCTGTATCATTGGACAATTCTTTGTGAAGTTAAAAGAAAAAAGCCAAGATAATGTATTAAAACATACAGTCAGAGTATACAGTTCGGAGTGAATATTACCAAAAGACAATACACATGACGTGACCAAGGCAGTGGGTTTCAGGCAAAGTGTGTTCTCATCACAAAGTGGAAAATGCTGTTATACATAGCTCATGGCAACTCAAACATGGTCAGTATACAAATGCAGCTTTTACTCATGGAATAAAAAYCACAATGTTTTAACAAACGCACTCACCTAGGGACTGGAAGAGATCAGTCATTTTAGGATGATCCCAGCAAGTTGTCTGTGTTTCATGACTACAAAGGAACAAAGTAATCAAAGTTTCAGGAAACACACGTACACACTTCCAAAGAATAAAACCCTGAAGATATTCTGATTTTCTGCATTTAAGTSGCAAGATATCCCTCAGCTCCAATTAAAACACATGATCTGTACCACCTAGATCCTTGATTTTTTAATCACAAAGCTAGTCAGACAATAGCCCACCCATAGTTAACAATATTTACTTTTGATTCTTACTGTGATGGTATCAGTTGAACTCTGACCCTGCCGCTAAGAGGTACACTAACAAGATAAAATGCAAGATTTCCTGATGCTGTAAAACAATAAATATAGTTGCAAAAACAATTTAAAAATAAAAAGCATTCAGATTTTATTTCAATCTTCATTGCATATCTGAGACATGTATTAGTACACAGACAATGATTTTAAGATTTACCTGTAATATGTTTATTTAACATGTAACATGATCATTTAGGTTGGAAAGGACCTTTAATGTCATGGAGTCCAATGGGAAGCCTGATCACCGTTCACACAACCAATCAATAAGTATCTTAATTTCAGGGGCGTGCTCTACACTGCTCACAGAATACAGATTCAATAGGCAGCATTCCTTAACCTACTGTTTAGTGCTGATGTTTCAGTTTATCAGGGTTTCAAGTATGCAGCCATAGGGGTCAAAATGTATATTATGCCAGGTCCACTGAAATCTCCAACTCCCTTCTACAAGCCACACTTTACTTGTATTTATCAATATTAACTGCTGGAATGATTGCACATTCTCGCCTCACAAAATACTGAATTAGATTTGCAAGATAATTAATCAGAGACGTCATGTTAAAAAGATCATAGCATTCCCTTCAAACATTAATGAAAATGAAATTATGCTAGGTTAGCAAATTTAACAGTAATGATCAGAGAACACTACATATTTCACCTTTGTTTCTATGTAAAAATTGTTAATGTGCACATTTTTTTGTACATAGAGGGATACTTGGTTATAAATAATTACTTTAAATGCTACTTTGGCATTAAATGTAGGGAACTGTATCATCATTTCGTATATATAAACGGCTGTACCTCAGTGAGTGCACAATAATTTATCATCAATGTTTATTTTTTCATCAAGAAATCAACCAAGAATGAACCCTTTTATGCTAAGTGGTACAAAATAATCGGATAGAAAGTCTTTGCTCCAAAGAGCTGCAGCGACAGGACATGCACCACAAAGGGGAGGCAATCTCCTAACAAAGTAGGTGCTGAGGACCCTTCTATGCATTAGCCTCTGAGATACACCAGTGGAAGGTGCATGAAATAGGTCTCTGCACATGGAATATGAACCTCATTTTACAATCCATACACCAGAATGACCCTTCCAGCTTTGAGTCTAATCTAGGTATTCAGAGACAGCTTCTACCCAGCATCACACTTCACACTCTGCCATGGATCTCATTTGTCTATCTGGCATCATCACAACGCTGTGAGGTGTTTTTCATGGAAGTTTGTAGACAAAATATATATTTCCTATTAATAGAGTAGGTATAAATCTTCTTTTCCTTCTTTGTGATTACTCCCTAGTAGCTGACTGAAAAGAAGGCAAAGCCCTGCACATCACTACTTTTAAACAAGATTTATACAATAACCAAAACAACTTCTATTAGATCTTGACTGACTCCAAAATATTATAGTAAATTCTCCTCAATTCAGAAGAAAACACTAAAGTACATCTTTACATCTGAACACATTTTCCTGAACAGAAGCTTTGATTTGATTTCAGTTTGACATCATTATCACATGAAATGCATTCATGTTTCAAATTTCCAGTGAGGTGGTCAAGGCTCTGGCAATGCTGAACTCCAAAGCTAATGCACACCAGTAAATCAGTGGGTTTGCACTTTCTAGAAAGACACTTCTAAAACAGCACTATGCTTAACCTAGTCCAGAAAAGTGATTTCAAAAACAAGTAACCTGACAATCATTTTCCTGGAAAAGGCACACTAATAAATCATCATGAAGCCAGTGACAAGAAAGAAYGTATCTAGGATTTATGCTTTGCCACAGTCAAGGCAAGTGACTGCCCAGCATTCTCAAAAACCCACTGTAAAAAGACTACAGTATATTAGAAAGAAGAATATATACAGCTTCAGTAAATAGGAACAGAAAACATAATGGTTCATACTGTTCAACTTATTAAATAACCTCAAAACTACTCCTGAAGCTGCCAAATGCCTGCACTACCACATTAAGCAGGATGCCATAAATATCATGTTGTCCATTTAGAATTGTTGACTAAACCCATGTCCACAGAAGTGGATACAATATGTTATCGGTTTAAGAAAGCTTGTTTTAAGGATATTGCTTTAGCTCAACTTTCCTAAGAAGCCCCCTCCAAAAGTCAAGCCCCAAAACAAAACAAAAAGCCCCAAAATGCAAAGCAACTGGTGAATTTACTGTCAGCATCATAAGTGAAAAGGATCTCTTGGGATATTCTGAGGAGAAAAGCGCCTTAATTAAAACACCTTCAAACTTTTATGTTACAAGTAAAGGTAGGTGGCAGTACTGTGACAGAAGCTGTGAATATATGTATACATAGAAATACATTCCTCTCTTTTTTAAATGTTGAAATACTAATACAAACACTGCATGTTGACTACATGCAATTTAGCTGAGTCAAATCCTGTTTACTGCCTTAGAAACTATGATGTCAAAACTAGTTATGATCATTAGGACTTTGCTGAATTGCAGCCTTTATTCCCAGTTCCCTACTGTCTGGCATTAAAAATATGGCTCCATGAACAAATATATTTCTGATTAGTGGGGTGCTGTAAGAATATTACCTAGGAGGTGCAGCAGAACTGCAAAGTTTATTTAGCTAGGTCCAGAGACCTTTTTTCTTTTTCTTTTTTTTTTTTTTTTTTTTTTTAGAAGAAAAAAATACTTAAATACTTGGATAAATCCTTGCTTTTTTCTTATTCCCCCTCTGGAAATATACTCCATTACACATTTGCAATGCTTAATTAGGATGTGGGTATAGTTAATTGCAATTTATATTCCAGCTTCTAAATAATTTATAAACCCATATGCAATGAATGAGCTGATTTTACTAATCAAACTTTATCCCTTAACCCAGGTTTCCAAGAATTTAGAACAAACAACAGTTCCATTATTGAAATTGTATACTTTAAATACAGAGTTTCAGTACAGCTTTATCTGAAAGATTAAAATCACTTTAATAGTGACAACATGCCATACAAAAAAAATATTTTTTTTTCTATTTTGTGTTTACTTAACATGAAGCAGAAAAAGTGAACAAGATAGCAAAAACCTCTGTATTCTGCACTATAATTTTGCTTCTCTATTTAATGCAGCAAATATCTGGACAGCTAAATTCTTTTCACAGAAAAACACCGACTATGAAATTTATACCTAATAAAATAATGACCATAAAATGTTTTTATGTTTCTATTTTATTTGCAAAAGAAATACATTTGTGCCAGACTGTGTAAAGACCAATGGGTTCTTAAAACTTATCACTCAGCTCTTTCTATGCCACACAGAATTTGTGAGAAAGGAGACCCAATGAACATCATCTGGTGAAACCAAAAAAAACCAAGAGAAAATCCCTTCCACAATTACCTTAAAGCCAGTACTACCCAACAGCTGCTAAGTGACTACAGAGGGCGAACACAATTGTGCCAGCCTAATCCCAAAACATCTAGAAAGAAACCATCGGTATCAGCCAAGAAATTCCATACATGGATCCAGCAGAGAAGAGGAAGGGGCTCAGAGTGAATGAATCACCAGCTCAACAGTCTGTTCAGGTCAAGAGAGGCAGCAGCTTCACTGTCATGGGCAGTGCTGCCACCAAATATATTCCACAGATAGGTTTTATTTAGGCACCAAAGCCAGACTACTCCAGACAGAGCCGAAGAAAAAACACACGACTATTAATTTAATAAGAGCTATCAAAAAATCATCTCACTGAACTTCTGTCAAGATTCAAAACAAGCATTTAACCAAGAGCAAACCAATCTGCGGAGTCTTCCCTCTCTGTTACAACTACCATGGCACTTCTGCCCCAGGTCACAGTGATGCTTGTGCCAACAAGCACCTTCTCTTGCAAGTACCCTGCTAACGTCAAGAACTACTCAGAGTGAGGTGATAGTAACTTTGATGGAAGGTGAACAACAATTGAGCTCATTATTCATCTCACTTGTAGATTGCACCGAAAAAAAAGAAATTTTCATGGTGTACAGGAGTCCAGGTTACAAGATTTCATTCTGCACAGTCGGTGGCATAAGGAAGGATTTCTGCTATTACAGAAGTGAGTTGGTCTACAGGGCAATAACACAAGTGCCATGAACATATTACATCTTTTCACATGGTTTAGTAAGGGAAGAATGAAAAGCATTTCACTGAGAAGTATTTTTTTTTTTGTTAGTATCAAAAGACTGAGTTATTCAGAAGCAAGAGTCTTCTAAATCTCTTCTGCCAAACTTACGGACCCTATATAAGTCACGCAGCAAAACATGCATCCATGAATATATTACCTGACAAAACAGTGTAATTAAAAAGTCTAAATGCATTTGTGTAAATTTCACTAAAAAACATAACTATGGAATACTCCATACTACAAAACCCCCACATATTAATGAAGTGCTCTAAAGCTTACATGACAAACATCTACCCTTACAATCTGTTTCTTATCCATTACGGCATTATCCATGCTGGCAGCTTTCTAATTATAATTGGCAAAGATAATCCATTTTAAAAACACTTCCTGATTGTAAATAAAAAGCTGAGAAACAGTTAGCATGTCATTTAACTTACAGTCTCTAGAAATAACAGAACAGTCCTGCTGAAATGAATGGATTAAGTTCTACATTTTCAGGTGTTTCAAGAGGCCTGTCGAGTTGTGAAAAAAAAATCCCCTTGTTCTTTTTCAAGTTTTTTTCTACAAGAAAGAAAACTAGAGACAGGTTTGTGGGTCTTTTTTGTCATTTCTTAGCATGGGCAAGGCCTGCGTTGATAATCACTGGCAAACACCACAAGGAACAGCACTGGTAATATGTTAAGCACCTTGCTGTTCCTCTAGTCATTTGCACAAAACATTACCTGAAATCAGAATCTTTACTGATCACTAGTGAATTGACAGCACTTAGAACTCTAACTTTGCTACCCTTGCCAAGTTTCAAATGGCATAACATCCCCATTTTCTCAATATGTCATGGTGTTTTATGTACATACTGCATATTTTTTTTTTTCCAAGCCCATTAGAAAATACCGTGTTGTGGTGAAAAGACTTGGCATAATGCATCAGAAGGGTATTGTACCTTAGAGGTTGGTAGAACAATTTATATGCAGATATTTTGAAATCACTCCAGAGAAATGTGCTACTGCATTTCTTTAATTGAAAATGAAAACCAGCACAGGAACTGGTAATTGAAGAAACTCTCAAAACCTCAAACCTGTATTACCTCCTTCTGCAAATTAGATTTTATTTTCCCTTCTAAGGGAAATACTTAATACTTATAAGAATGGGATTACGGATATAACTAGAATAAGAAAAAAAATTGGTTTCCCTGTTCCATTAGTTCTCCCCCTCTTCCCCATACAGGCATAAACCAAACATCAGGAAAGACTTTCTGAAGAGTCTTGAAAAATGGGGCAGCAGAAAACATTTTATTCCTGTCCCCCACAGAGCCGAACACGATACAGGAGGTGATAACATGGGATTTCTAAGACGTTAGTGATGCCAGCCACTTCACAGGATTACAGAAAAGTAACCAGGGCAACTATGGAGTTTGATATCGATCAATTTAATGGTTGCAACAAGAAATTGCTCTCCCTACGTAATGTTCTGCATGAGATTAAACTCACTGTGACCTCTTCTGTATTACCCTTTTGTTTCTTCTCCACAGTACAAATATCTAATAATTTATAGCATTGAAAGGTACATGGCCAAAGAACACTTAAATTATAGTTAAAAGAAAAGCAGTGAGAAATGCTAGGGTAATGATGCTTTCTGCATCTTTATCATCATGTTTCTCTCGTGGATGTTTAATGATCACAATGTTTCATTTAATATTCTGTTTCTCTTTAGATTTTTTTTATTGAAATGCTATGTAATATAGGGTTTATTTTTTTATTTACTGTTATGGAGGCCAATGATGTCTTATTTGTGTGATTCAAATAGTTCTAAATGAAAAACAACATAAAATTTTCCCTATTAAATCTCAAACCCCTACAAACCAACCTATGAAACATGTATTCAGTGACAAGTTTGCCATATCTTTTGTCCAAATCTCGCACTTTTATTACCTAAAGTGCACTGGTAAATACTGTGCCTTCTGTGTTGTATTCCCACCATATGCTCATTAGTTCGATTTAAAAAGTATGAAAGACTATGCTTTTTTTTTCCCAGCAGCATCAAGATTTTACAGATTAAGGTTTTCATTGAATTTTACTGCGACAGAGAAGACACAGAATACAGAAATACAAAATATTTTATCAATTGGCATTAAGCAAAAAAATCAAATGGGAGGCAAAAAGGATTAAATAAAATCACATCAACAGAGGCAACATTTCGCAAATCAGACAGTAAGACAGTTCAAGAGAAGGAAAGTGACAGGCTAAATCATGTGTGTAAGTTCAGTTCAATCAAATATCCACCACAGCCCAGGAGACACACACCTTGATAAACCTGAGCCAAACGAATTATAAATCCTTCTTCCATCTAAGCAGGCTAGTTGCTCCTTTGCAAAATGCCCCAAACCAGACCGCCTCTGTCTGAACTTACAGGGCAGAGGAGGTTGTACACTGGCTTTTTGATCTTTCATGTGCTTCATTACCTGACTAAATAAAAGCCCAGAAAGGGCAGACATGCCAACTGTTAGTAAATGCAATAGGGAGAACAAACTGGCCTCCAAAGTCACGACACCAAAGACCTTCCATTGAGACACTTCTCTCTACCCAAGTAAATGCAAGCTACCTCTGGTGTCAGGAACCCAACAGAGTAAGTGTTGCTTATCTGAAAATACAGACATCTTGCATCATTTTGATAGTCTCCTTACAGATTAATTGCTACCTAAAGTACTCCCTTCTGCATTCTAAGGTGCAGTTCCCTAATTTTTTTTTAAACTATATTCTATGTGCAATAAAATTGCAGAGTGCAGTTTGTTCTTTTTTTTATTTTTCCCAAATATTCATCTTAACAGGGGTACGACTACATCATCATCTGCAGCTATGCCACCTCCTGCATATTTTACATTTCTCTTTCAAGGACACTCACAAAAAGCAATCAAAATGAAGCAAAGGTATGAATTTACGGTTGTCTAAAAAAGTGTTCTTATTCAGAATTTAAGTAACCTGATTTCAATTAGCATTTATTTCCCTTTCAAAATTAATTTTTAAGACTTTTCATTTTTCAGCCACCAATCATCGGATCATACTTTTATTATCCTTGTTCTGCTATACCATAAAATGAACAACTGGTATCTTAAACCTTCCCTCTGAACATAGAAGTCTTCCTGTAAATACAGTAACTTGCTCTCAAATGATAGTTATTGAGACTTGCTGCAACTGGTTCTTCTACTCATGCTGTGCTTTATATCAAAGGCAATTCATTTAAAGAGGTTAGTACAATTACAAAATAAAATAAGAAAATTAAGTCAGTCTTTCTCTCCTTCCTAGCTTTTCTTTCTATATAAACAACCACCATTAAATCCTATTGACTGTTCTCTTGAATTGTTTTACTCATGTAATCACTACAAACAAGTTTTTCGTGTCAGGATTGTTTTTCTCTCTTCTTTAAACTGTGTCTGGAATTAAGTAACAAAGATTTAAAACGATATTTAAATCCAAGAGTACTCTCCAGCCTGATCATAACAAAGCAAATGAAGTTCCGAATCAGCTCTTTTCTGCTTTATCTTCCACAACTCTCTGATTTATCTAGATGCTGCTGAGAACAATGAAGTTTAGATCAGTAAGAAATAAAAAATGTAAGAAACCACCAAGGTCAGTCTGCTTTTCAGACTGTGAAGCTACTGAAATCCTCAAGCTTTTTGAAATAAATAAATCCTACCAGTTACATGTACCATCATTCTCTTTCAAGACACAAGAATCAAGACATTGCTTCAGCAGCATATATCATATTGAAAGTAGGGAACAATTACTGGAAAAGTCTTATTTAAGATGCAGTAGTTAATCCTGTTGACCTCATTAAAGCCATTCTGAAAATAAAACAGTGGTCTCTGCTACTATAAAGACCTTGACCCTCACAGAACTTGCCTTACACTTCTACCCCCTCATCAAACTTCCTGTGCAAGACCATTAAAAACAATTTCTGAGAGATGCTGGGGTTTGTTTCTCAGCCCCAACTGGCTTCATTCCCCAGTCTAGCTCCAGGCCCACCAAGACACTACTATGAGAGCAAGCCCACAGTACAAGTGGATGCTTTGCCCGCAACTGGTGAGCTGGAAGGATTGCACCTAGTGCACACACTGGAAAGACTTTCTTCTGAACTAGCAATGAAAAAAACCATATTTCCCAATGATACAGAAATATTTAAGATGTTCCAGACCCCACGGACAAAGACTCTCCAAACTTGTTAAAGTTAGGAAATTTTATGTTTAATGACAGCGCTGGGGCAGCTACGTACTCAGACGTACTGCCGATTTCTAAAACAATACACAATCTATTTATCTACAATAGTCTTGAATATTCAAAATACAAATACATAGTCATAACATAAACACCTCCCATCTCCCGCTTCCTATGATAATGAGTTTAATATCATTAAGCATGCGTATTTCACTCCTTAAATGAGTCTGGGGTCTATTTTGAATTTGAGGAATGGGCTATTGATGAAGTCAGACCACAGTCTTCGTCACTGACCTTTCTACTTTTGCACTTTTACAATTGATTTGACCCTGAGATCACCATGTTCTACCCTCCCCGTTACTCATGAGCAGATTCCTCAAATAGAGTAATTAATACATGTCTTTTTTTCTTCTGATCTCTCTAATTCAGTTTCTCTATTTCTCATGTGGATGCAGCTGAACAAACTTCTAGTGACGCACAATCAGTCAGAGGCCTTCTTCTAGTTTCTTTCTCAGCTAATTATTAACTACTTAATTAACTGCACCTGAGTCTATCTACTACTTGGCTAAAATTATCTTCTCTTAACTTAAAATTTAGTTCTCACTAAAATTTTACTAGATTTGTGTTTCACCCAAAACCTGAACTTTGGCTGAGGCAGGGTAAGACAGATGCTCAGAAACTCAAAAGAATGTATTAGATACCAAAAAAAAGGATATGCATATGAAATATTCAAGTTTAAAATCTTTGCCTTGCTCAGCACAGATCAGAAGCTTTATCTTAGTTTGTTCCACCTGTTCCTATCTCTGTTCCCCAAGTCTGAACGTACTGGTGAGCTCCACAGAACCCAAGTCCAACTCATGCTTGATAAACCTTCCCAATTCCAGCTATTGACTCTGATAAGGTACAACAGAAATGTGAATCTTGCAACATCCACTAAGGACATACTCAAAAGAAAAAATGACAGGCTTAGGGTAGTTTTCCTCTTGCTTTCTGCAGTTTGCTACTTCAGCATTTTCCTTGAATTACTGCTGCAGGGGTGATCATTTTAACAGCACTTCTGCCTGAGTCTGAGCAGTGAGTGTGCCTCCACATCCAACTTCTGCCCTCTCCTCTTCCACTTGGGAGGGAGGCAGGAACCCCTTCTCCAGCATGTCACAGTTTTTGTTGYGTCCTGCAAAACTTTTGAGCAGAAGCACAAACGCTCCTATAGAGAATTCAAGGATCTTCATAGTAGGTTTTTGTTTTTTCTGGTTACCTACTCAGATCCTTTAAAGAAATTAATCTTCATATGACAGTCTAAAAACATCTGTCACATCTCAAGAATGATAACAGGTTTGATCGACATACATTTATTGTTACCTGCCTTTCAAAGCTCTCAAGTACTCATAAATTGTTTGAAGCACAAAATGTGGCTCTCAGAGTTATTGAGCAATATGGAATAGCAAAAAATCCTCACGCTCTTTCAGAATGATCTTCAGGTCCAATTCATAGTCATCCTACAGACTTAAAAAACCTACTCTTTTCCCAAACTCAGACTGATAACATTTTAACACAGATTTCCTTCAGCCTAAAATGAACTATTCTGGGTCTTGCTTACTATACACTGTACCTTCTTAAAATTTCATTTACCTCTCTAGCAAAGGCCTATCCTTTGAGAGAACTCAAAGCTGCTATCTTTGACTTTAAAAGTACTGGCAAACAGTACAAACATGAGTGCTGGTAGAATAAGAAAAGCCAAGTTAAGGATTTCTCTGAGTAGAACACATCAAGATCTCCATACCTCCATATCTTAGGTATTCCTTATTATTTTCAAAACAAGTATCTCAACCATTCCTCTTGGTAATCAAGGTATTTGTACAATTTTTGTAAATATTTATATCAGTGTAAAATTTACCTTAATATCAAGCACTACAGAGTAAAGAAGATAACAGAAGGACAGTCAAGGCAAGTCTACTTCCAAAGGAATTTTGCACAAAATGATGAATGGGCTCAATAGATATTACTCACCGGGGTTCAGCCATAGGTTATAAACTTTGCAATTTTAAATATATTATTTATTCAGTTTTTTCCCCTCTACAGTTTATACTCTGAATGAACCACACACATAAGAACAAGTCTAGTTTGAACAGCGATAAAGTATTACACTGGAGTGTCTCTGCTGTTTCTTAAATGAGTAGGGTTTTTAATTAGGGTTTGTCACTGACTTCTTTTTATGTATTTCTAAATTATACAGCATGCAAAGCAATAAGCATGACTTTATAGTATATGCAGCATAACACGACAAACTCTTGATAACATTTCTAGCAGTAGCTACCTACCTAGCTCATTGTCTATGTTTTTCTGCCAGGTTATGGTGATAAGACCCTCTGTTATGCTTAAGAAAAAAAGAATCCAGGCAAACTTACTTGATATAATAGGGAACTTTGTTATGTGAAACAGATCTCTGCCATGGAAACTGTACTGAGGCTGAGGAAATAAAGAGAAGGTAGTTATTAGAAAGCACCTGTCAAATTAAGAAATCTAATGATCTTTTATTTATTTTACAATTAATATGCTTATAATAAATTAAATGGAAACAATTAAAATTTCCCAGACTACTCTCAGTAATTAGAAAACCAGCAGAAGAAAATGATGGCAATCTATCAAGATGATTCCAGACATCTATTTGATGTCATGCTAGAAATAAATGTGGTGATTCTACTTCAAAGAAGGATAATAAACTCTCAGCAAGCAAGCTATCCATCCAGGGAAACTGCAGACACTTGTTTTCCTACCACTATAGGATTATTATCAGTTTATGCTTTGAAAATAAGTGATGCCACTTCTATAATTAATACTCTGCAACACAACAAAAAGAAGAAATATGAAATTTATTTTTATTAGTTCAACCCTTAGTTCCTATTTGCAACTCAAATTAATATTGATTAACGCTGTATGGCCAACCAAAAGATGCATTAAAACCTGTCTTTGCACTCCTTGCTGAAGAGCTGTAATATTTGCAGAATTTATGCAAAGCAGATATCATCCAATATCAAGAAGCCTTCTGCACATTGAGTTGAAAAACGCATGAAGTCATACATGACACAACAACTCTGCTTATCTAAAGATCCCAGGGGCTAAAAGGCAAAAAGTGTTCAGGCCAACAGGAGTGTTTGTGCACAACTTAAAAGTACCTATTTACTGAAAAACCATAGGTATGTGTATCTACCAGAAATTATCACACTAGGGCCTGTGTAACTAGAGTTTTAACACGGTGAAATCTCCTTTCACAGATTCCCTGTAGAAGCAGATACTGAAAGAACAGGTAGGAATAAACAATCATCACAATGAGGTGAATTTATATTGCACACATATGCCAACACTTCTGAGACAGAGTGTCTACTCTCGGGTGCCAATGCCCCTGTTTAGAACCTTGGCAAAATGAGACAGCGCTTTGATCCACATTGAATCTCAAGTAATTAAACTCTCAGTTAATGCAATTTTCTGCAAGCATGGCCCACTTTACGACTCATCCCTCTTTGGAAAAAAAAAATCCATTTGAAAGTAACTCTCTCCTCTTCCCTTAAGACCTCTCAAGACTGCAATGAAGCCTTACAAGCTGTCTAAGCCCCACAGGCTGTTGCAGATAGAGACAGAGGCAGATCTTGCCCTGCAACCAGCTGGCTGTTCYCTGAGGCGTTTCATGGTTGTGACCTCTTCCTAGACCACATGAAATTTCATGGTTTATAATTTAAAAAATATTCAGGTACTCAAAGATAGATTAACTGGGAAGAATATCTGTGAAACTCCAGGAATAAAGTAAACCACACTATTTAATGGAAAAAAATACAGAAAATTCCATCTTTATTTAAAGAAGAAAATAACATTTGCAATAAACATGTGGGTAGTTACCTGGTAAAGAAAAAGCATAATAAAGGCTAAATTCTCAAATAGATGCAGTTAGCTAAAAAATAATCCTTAAGCCTTCATAACTCAGGAAAAAAAAAGTAAAATCAACGAGATAGACGAAGGTGGCCATCAACTTTAGAGTTTCATTCTCTAGTGTTGCAATTTGGCACCTATGCTGGCTCCTGTACCACTACACTAATTATGTCAGTAAACTAATAATTTGCTTAACTAAAATTTATGTGCTATGACAGATATAGATATTCTGCACTGACATAAACATGGACTAAACAATGTAATCAATTAAATTTCTAATTATTATGGACCAAGTCATACTTTATTTATTTGGTAACAACCTTTGTAAAACATTGCCAACTCTCTGCTGTGTGAAAGTCTGGAAAATGAGATTACATCCTTTTTTAAAAACCACCAGTGAAAACTGAACATAGTTTTCAATTTGGCATTCACTAGCAGGCCTGCAGATGTTAGTATGGCTGAGAGGCTTTGAGCAGGCCACTGGAGACATAAGCTGTTTGTTAGGGAACATGTGGAGTCAGTGCACTGTGGATGTTCATGGATTCGTCTTAGAAAGCAGACAAGAAACACAATAGAGAAGAGTGGCTTGTCAGCCTTGGAAAATAAATTAATTACAAAAAAAAGAAGTTGCTATGTCTAAACGCAGGAGACAGCAAAACAATCTTTTTGCAAAGAATAGTGGATTATAAGGATTCTTCAACTTCCTCTGTTTTAGGGATACATAAAATTTACTGATCAGTAACCAACTTGCAAAGTGCTTACCTTCCATCTCAAAAGCACTGAAAAAAGAAAATTAACCAAATTCTTCCTCCCAATGAAGGAAGCGGAAAAACAGCACAGTAAAAAGAGGGATCATGGATTGCAGTGGTCTACTAATACAGCTTTACCTCAGACTCCTAACATGGAACATTTTATGAAGGACTAATATATTGCTTGCTAGTCTTCAAAAATATTTTGAAGCACTTCCATAGTGATGGTCTGCATGAATCCATGCAATTGGTGTTCCAAGTACACAAACAGCAGTATCAAATACTGCACTGTGTCTTTTTAGTAAACATTTCTAGCCACTGCAGAGATGAAATCACTGGACTAACAGGGCTGGAATCAGGGTGCTGGATAATCTCATCTAGGCTCCCTTTCCCACGCAAGACTGGACCAGATGATCTTTTGAGGTCAGTCCCTTTCAACCTGGGCTATTCTATCATTCTATGAATCTGATGAACAGGCAGAAATAGGTGTTTTGCTAGCAGAAATTCCTGATTAAATGATAACTGAGATCTAGTCAGCTGAAAATGGTGTGATGGCAAGTTATGGCTCCTTGTTAGGATTTGGAGGAAGAGTAACAGGTAGGTGAGGTAAATTGAAAATAACTGCTGTCAGATGAGCAGAGATAGAAACCTGCCCTCTAATTCAGTAGTGCAACTTTGGAGATGAAGATGTGCATGAGACATACATATATATCAATCTCAGTTTTAGCAATTTGAGATTGTTTTATTCAGTAATACTCTACTTGTTCCTCACAGTTAGAAGTCATTTATTGCTGCAAAAAAGGTTTGAAATTTTTGATTTAGCATATGCAGTCTTTCAAYCTCTCAGGATAAAGCCTTCAATTTTCCAGATTTAACCTTTTTTTTTATTATTTTCCTTCTGAGTTACCGCCCCTGACTTACATTTAACAGATATTATATAAAGTTGTAGACATAAGTTCTTTAACTCTGTCTACCTGAAGCTCTAAAAAAGGCTTAGTCTACTTTAATTTTTTTGTAAGAAGCGTTAGTTGTAGTTGGTGTGGGGAAAGAGGTTGTTTTTAACAAATGATTTAAATGGATAACTGTATGTTATTTCCAAAACTGTGCTGCTTAGCTGTAACTCTTTGTGGTATCTACCAACATGCATTCTGGAAACTTTCCCTGTTTTACTTCGGTATGTAACATAACTGAATGTCTCCTTAAGCCTGAAGAATATTCCCTAAACACGGCTGAGGAATGCTGATAAGGCACAGCATAGTCTCTGTGGGCATAATTCTATGAATGTTTTAACCAGCAACAAAGCCAGTTCACCACTCACTTGTATGGTTTTTTTACTGTGGCACGCTGTAAGCCAATTCAAGGAAATGATCCAGGTCAAGACAAACAAAACCAGCCAACCTTTTCTGGCAAGTTTTACATGTGGACTCTTCCATTGATTCTCCCCTGACTAGAGTAAGAGAGTTAGAGTCTGAGAAACCGCATCTTTTCTACATTGCTTCCTGTGTTATTTACAGAAACTAGACTGACTAGTCTCTCAAACCGTTCACCTGGCATTCTTCAGCAGTGTCAAAGGTAGCACTCTCTCTTATAGTCTTTTTAACAAATTATTACATAGGGGTACTGTCAAGGTTACAAGTTTGAGACTGCAAGAGCTACAAAACCAGTGTGGCAACAGTATGCAATAATTCTAATAGGGCTTTAAAAAACAAATAAATCATATACTTTTAAAGTTGTTTGCTTTTTCTGTCAATTTAAAAACAGGACAAAGTGGCTCCAGGAATTGCTATTTTGCATAACAGCTGTAATATTTTATATACACTGCATCTGGTCTACTGAAAAACTAATTGTCAATTTAAAAGAAGAACACAGTTGTCACATAAGTCAAGAAAAAAACCAAGATTTATTTGTTTAAATTATATTAGCCATTTAGCTATACAGTGACATACACTACTTCAAAATCTCTGGGAAAGAGCTGCTCATTTTTATGTTGACTTCTCAACTYCTGCAATAATGTCATCTTTATTATTGAAGCTCTCAGTTAACAACTGGAGAGGTGATTGGGTTAAAACTCTGTCTCATTAGCTCTCATGATGGCACATCAGGAAACCAACATGGACCTTCATACCACAGCCTATCTATCTGTAACCATTATGTCAAGTCTGCTTTTGCCTTCTTAGTATATGTGAGATTGTAGGCTTACACCTCTAAAATATTCATTAAAAAGATGCAAGGATAGCTCTTGAAGAAGTGATGCACATTTGCTTTCCCCAGCACTTTACTTGGAGTTCCAGGAATGTATGACATGAAATCTTTC
This sequence comes from Amblyornis subalaris, assembly GCA_018881555.1. NCBI lineage: Eukaryota > Metazoa > Chordata > Aves > Passeriformes > Ptilonorhynchidae > Amblyornis > Amblyornis subalaris. The sequence continues at coordinate 3,440,616 of JACAXG010000050.1, forward strand.
ATTAAAAAAAAAAAAATCCAAGCAGGTCTTATTTGTTTCACCCCAGCAAGCATGGAAGCAAAAGAAAATGAAGGAAAGAGTTGGCCAAGGATGAAAAGATGTGGTCAGAAACAGGCAAAGATTCTGGAACTGGGCAGATATTGCAGCAGAGGACAAAGAATAAAGCAACCAGTGCACAACCATCTCAGAAAGATAGTACAGTGGGAAGCACACCAGTCAAAATGTCAGTGAAGTTATGAAGATGAAACACCCCTACAAAAACAAGGAGGTAGATAATATCATGGAAGAGGAACTTCCTCAAGCCATGGAGAGTAAAGATCAGTCAATGTTTGAGAAAGCCATCATATCTTACATGTGTCTATTAATTCAAGCAACTTACTGGAAAGAAAATGCTGTGATGCAGGTCCAAAATCTCGGTGTGCCTCCTGCAACTGTTTAAGGCGATCCTCTACAGACACCTACACATAAACACACATACTCAAAATCTACATCGCATGTACTTTGTAACACCAAGGTCATGACAAAAAAACCACTTGTTTACATTCGTTTCTAGTGAAATCAATTTGTTTGTGTGTCATAGCACTTATTTGACTTCCATCTTTTTAAGGCTACATTTTTTCTTTCATTTGCTTAATGAAAATCATGTTTGTATCTTGCAATGTTCTTGTGTGAGAACTGTAGATCAGTAACGAACAATAGCAGTTTCATGGTGACTACAGATGACTGCTGAAGTTTCTGACCTCCTCCCAACACTTCTATTGTCCAATAGTCAGCAGGTCTCAGTTTGATTGTATTGATCTCACAGCTACCTTTCCAGCACAGAACCATTTTGGAAGATACAGCTTCACTGGCTGACATGACTCCCCCCAGTTTAATAATTGGAACTGCACTAGCACACGCAGAAGTACTTTGGCTGCTTCGTTAACTAAAATTGAGAGGACATGCACAACCCCCTCTAACCCCCGTCCCAGAAAAACCAAACAAAAAAACCCCCCACTACCAAATGATACTAGGAAAGGAAAGGTTTGATATGAGACATTAATAGCATTGCCTCTCAGGAGTGACTCATTCAAAACTACTGTCCCAGAAAATGGTGCCCAGGTTTTGAAAACTCATTCCCACCACCCTCACTAGAGATGGGATAAGTATTTCCTACAAAAATTAACAAAAAAAAAGAGAAACTTCAAAAATTGATAAATAAACTTTTAACTCATGCAAGAAACTTCACTAAATCATTCACTGTGAAACTATGTACAAGTTTCAACAGTAATCAGGCACATTGTTTTACCTTTCTCAGACCATTTATTCACAATAATCATAACTAGGCAATATGAATCCCTCTCTCAGCATATTCTCTTCTGCTTTGTATGCTAAATTGCTATTGCTCATATCTTGTTACAGCTCTTCTAACATTTAAGTCACTTTACGTGAAATTCCCTACAGAAAYTGAACATTCAAAGACAAAATAAAACAGCTTTCACACAAGCTGGAAACACAACAGAAATATTTACCAGTTTTTGGTAACACAGACTTACGCAGGAAAATATACTGCTATAAGACACATAAAAAAATATGCAGCAATAGTTCCCACTATTCTCCAGTTTCCTGTGTGAATAAACTGCTGAAATAGATTGAAAGGAAAAGCTTTTGGCCAAGCTATGGAAGGAAAGACAGCTCCTTTTGTTGCATTGGTAGAGTAACGCCTTAGTGACGAAAGTAATGAACAAATGGTAATAATGCATCTTTTAAGAAAATAGAAGAGAGTGAGAAAAATCCCTGCCCACATACCCACTGTGGGTTCAGAAGAATTCAGATTCAGAAGAATACCTGTAAAAGTTTCCACCGCATATTAAGATCATCCAGTTGACGAGACATCTTTAAAGATGGATAAAGGTCAAGTGGAGATAGYTGGCTGGACAAATCATTCACTGTTTTAACTTTTAAGTTGATGGGAGCAATTTCTTCTCTAAAAGCCTAAAAGGGTAAGAAACACACATTTATGTTCAATTGACATCTGAGCAGCACAAAAGCTGCTGTAAACTCCAAATGGTGCAGATATGCCCAGTGTGGCAGCTTATGCTAAACAACTGCACACAAGTCAGTTCTCAGAAAAGAAAGTTCACTCGCTTCAATATTCTTATTGTATCATTCATATCCATCTTCAGGGAAAAACAGTATGAAACTTACTCAAATGCCCATAAGCAAATTGCACCCCTAAAGCAATTGAATTTTTTGCAAAAGGAAATACACAATATTAGGAGCTTTAGCAGCATACAGCCTGCCAAGTGTTCTTAAGAAAATACGTGTTCAGTAGCTATAGTTTTCCAGTATTAAGCAGCTGACAAAAATCCAATTTAAAAACTATTATTGAACTAGCAAAGCATGAAGGAATGTATCTTCTAAGGAAAAGATGTACAATGTTTTACCTGATTAGAACCAGAGAGCAAAGCTATTACAATGACTAAAAAGAAGTAAAAAGTTTATTGAGTCAAATCAAACTAAACACAGTATTAAGACAAAACTGATGCAAGTTTTAGTTACAGTTAAAAAGATGCATCAAATGTCTTTCTTGCTGTGAGTAGTTAAGTGTTCAATCCTATAAACGGCTTGATTAAACATCATGAAACAAGCCAAAAACAACTGTAAAAAAAATATTTTCTTTGGACAATGCAATTATTTACCTCCCTTCAAAAATCACTCTCATCAGGCCCAGAAACAGAAGGAACATACTGTCAAGAAGGAAGCACTGGGCTTCCGGACAGTCAGCAGGCCCCTATTACTTCAGCAGATGTTTCAGCTTTTCCACAGCAATGGAAATCTGAAAGACTTTGCTTTAGCCTACTTCACAGAAAAAGCCATTAAGATATGACAAATCACTTCTTAGCATGAGAACAAGGAGCTATTCAGCATCAGCATCTTATTTCTTGCTTTACTATCTATATTAAAATATAAGAGAGAGAGGAAGAGACTAATTACTCTTCTCAAATCAACAGGAGTCTGGATATTAACTCAGCTTTGACTGCCTTTGATTTAAAGATTTCTGTTCCATTAACCTTGAAAGTAACAACATAATTTGGAGAATGAGGATGCTTACATTGCTATATGTGAAATAATGTAGCCCTGTGAGTTCACAGGTTGTGCATACATAGAGAAAATATTTACAGAAACTGGGTTGCAGTCCACGGCCTTTCATTCTTCTAACCCCAGCATCCCATGCTGGAGACATGGATGGTCAGGTTCACAACCTCAGGGTCTTTTAATACTTTGCCACATTCATTCTTAAGCTTAAAAACTGAAAAGCTATGTTTGTGAAACAGAAGCTTAGTAGTAAGTCATGAATTTGCCTGAAACAGCAATCTTCTCTCCCTACACGTTCATACCCACACGTTCTCCCGAAATCCCTGATATTCAGGCACTTGCCCAAGCACTGTACTGTCTCCAGCTGGCTTTCCTGGACGATGTTTGTTATCAGAAGACATTCCTTCTTTGGGGAGCTCTGCATTACTAGGTCCCTACCCAACCCATGAAGTTAAGCAGGGGCAGACTACTGCCCATCATGAGCAGCCACGCCTTGGGATGTTGAGCCCTGCATGGGTGGCCTGGAACCCAGGCAGTAAGAACTGCTTTGTCTACAAGAACATTATAGGGTAGTATGTGTTCTTCACTTTGAAATAATCCTGATGAGAAGCCAGGCCAAAGTTAAAGCAAATGCAAATATTCATTCATACAAACTAAAATAGACAATAGACATGCTGAGTCTGTGAAAGTTAAGGAACAAAAATTAAAACTATGTATATATTTCTGTATGATTGAAAAAGCTCTCAATGTTTTCCTACCAAGAAAGCTACCCATGACAGCCAAACAGATCTAACAGCTCACCACAACAAAGGGGAGCCTTCTGTTAACTGCTGGGATGACAACAGACTCAGCTCATTCATACTCCAGTGCCTGGGGCAAAGCTCCAAACAAACCCAAGGCTTAACTACGGATTAGACAGTACTTTGAGGAGGAAAATATTTGAATACTAGACTATATTTTTTTTTCATTTAATGAATGTTATATTCTGCACACACTGGTAGCTCACTGATCACATGGGCATATGCAATGACACCAACAGAGTTACTGTGGCACAGGACTGGACTTTGAGACCTCAGATACCTTAAAGACTTTATACTGTACGTAAGAATTTAAGCATACAGTGTATAAATATCTAATATGACTAGAGGGAGTAGAATGGAGAGGTCTGAGACACGCACAGGCTAAATATTTTCCAGGAGTTCCACACTTACTGTAGTTTTCTCAATGTGATCTGGTAATGAATCTATGAGCAAGTCTCCTACAGGTTTCCAGCCATTCCTCACATTTTCAGCCTCCTTCAAATCAGCATCAAGGTCATCCATGGCACACTGAAGGTCTTTCAGTTTTTCTAATGCTTTGTCCACTTGCTTCTGCCAGATACTGGCACTGGCATTTAGGTTCTCCCATTTCTCTTTTACCTCTGATGACTGCTTACGCATAGCTTTGGCAATCTTCATGGCTTTCTCCTCAGGGGTCAATTCTGCAGAGGGAAAGAAAAGTTACACTGTTTATTTCTTATGTGTGTCTAGTTAAACAGACAGTGCTCCTGAGGTACCCACTCAGGTAAGTTCAGCGTCAGCTGATAACCTATTTCAGCAGGTACAAGGTAGAAGAAAGTCCACCTTGCCATAACCGAAACAAACCTCAATCGCTCCTACTGACAAAATAACGCTTGATCAAAAGACAGGAAACTATTCGTAACTTCCATATATTTTGATATCCACAAAGTCAAAGCCACTTACTGCTGATTTGTTACTTTTGGAGGCACAAGGAAAGGAAATAAAAGATCCTTCTTCCCTCCAGAAACTTCAATAGAGAATCTTTGGACCATTTCATGTAGAAAGAACAAGAACTGTGCTTTGTTCCTGGATCATTTACCACCACCTTTCCCCCCATCACCAGATGTGTCTTCATATTCAGCAGCAAAATCCAGGGCATATTAAGTACTATGCAGGCTGTGGTTCTGCAGCTCTACATTCATGTTAACACCAAAGTCCTAAAAGGCTGGTTTAAATAGGTTTTCCAAACCTAAAAATGTTCACTGAAGCTATTGACTGAAAAAGAATCAAGCTTATGGTGCACTATTTCTCACAAATTTCAGGCTTACGTGTCTAGATCCCACACAATCCAGCAACCATGGAAATCCCATTCAAGTTAGCAAAGACAAGCTATCAATGGTCTCTGCAATAAGAAAAGCCAAGGTAGGTACACACAACCTCAGAACAAAGTCATACAGGAGATGATACTGATTATTTCAGTAAATTGCTTATMTTGAAATCACCAGGCCCTGGTGAGTCTCTAAAACATTGGGCAGAACTCCACACCAGCCCTCTTTGACATGCCTCAGCCCTCTTTGACAACAAGAACTGACAACCAGTCAGTTGGTGGCTTCTCTCGCCTCCACAATACATGATTTCTGCGTACCAGTCATGCAGTCTTATCAGTAAGAGAACATGATGCTTTTTCTGGGTCTTCAGTTCAAGACTGAGCAAGACCCAGACAGCCAGAAAGCTTAAAAAAAAACCCCCTGAAACATCCCCAGCAGATCGTGCTGTCTACTGCCCAGAGGGTTCTTGCTGAAAAAAGTCACGGGGAGCCTCCTTCATCAGGGAAGAGATGCTCCAGTAACAACAAACAAACATAGCCAGTCTCAGAGGATTCCCCTTCTACATAAAAGCAAGCTGAGGAAACTATATAATGCAAAAACCAGAGAACAAAAGAAAGAGCAGAGATGTGACATGCACTGAAACTAAGCCAATTGGCCTCCTATTCAGTCCTATATAAAACCCTTCGAAAAGGTTTATCACAGTCTTGCGATTAAAATTCAAGTGTTGCCTATGAATAAATTACACACAATCATGCAAAGATGAAAGTACCATTTTTGTCAGGAGTCAGATGAGACATGCAATCTTCCATTTACTGATAGGCTGTCTTTAAAATCATTATAACTGACTAAGCTTGGAATTGTTAATATGGTGGAGGAGGGCGAGGGGGCAACATACAAAAAATGGTGTGGGAGGAAACTTTTTGCTTTTCAAAGGTCAGATGAATGTCAAAGTAAATACACAGTTATGGTTGCAAGAGTTACCTTACTGTACCTCTTGTGATGCAACTATTGTTCCATCACACGCAATACAGAAAAGCATATTGCAAGTAATTGATGCAAAATAAAACATTAGAATAGATTTGATTCGTTGTTGAGAAGGCACTTTTTTTCCTCAGATAAAAAGTAACAGCGAGTTGTTTGGATCACAACCAGACTTTCTGTCCATCAATTCCACATATTCGCTCTGGTTTCTCTTTTAAAATTTTTTTCAAACCTTATTAGCCCATATTAGTCTTGATAYATGCTAGACTACGAATACTAGACGAGTATTCAACAACATAATCCAGATGACATCTGGGGAAAAAAACCAAACCAACAAACAAAAAGCAACCCACAATGCACATTTTGCATTATAATTGTTGATGTAGGGAGGAGAGGGTGTTGCCCAAAAGCACAAGGGATCTTGTTGGGAAGTGGTCATGTAGGAGGAACGGTAACCAGAGCACAATGGAAGGCAAGGGCAATCCACAAGAGCCAACAGCACCAAGGGGCAGGAGACACATAGCCAGGCTGTAGGTTGTGGTGCATGTTTTGACCTCAAAAGAGAGCCATTTGAAGAAAGAGTGCAGCTGAATGGTACAAAAGACATTTTGAGCTTACCAAGGTATTTCAGTGACTTGTTGGGTGTCATTAGCTGTCACATGAGAGCACTGCCTATGTCTACTCTGCCTGCAAAAGCAGAGATTATACCCAGGGACACCGCAATGGCAAGAAGGTACTGCAGAAGAGAAACTTGGAATGAAATAGCTATGAAAAATACCTGCAATGCTTAACCAGATACAAAGAGATATGAACTATGTATGTAGCTCTGGGATATAGAGACATGGCAGTAACCTACAATTTGCAATACTGACACACCAAAATAAAGATGAAGACCAAAGCTATGCTGTGATAAATTGCACCTTTCTCTCTGGATTTACAGCATTTCACAGTAGAATAAACTACATCATAGCACAATACAGTGCCGGAATGATCTTTACCCCAAACTTTGCAACGTATTTATAAAAACAAAAAGAAATAAAACTTAGGCTCTAAACAAAACCCTCTTTCACAAAAAAAATTCTTTTACACAAAAAACCCAGCTATAAATTGCTTATATAAAGACATCAAAGAAGTTGCTACCTTAAGTAGTCTTGGAATGATTCACCTTTGAGATTAATAATATTGATCAATGAATGAGAATCCACTACAGTCCAGTGACAAAGGGACTGTCAACAATTTAGAAGTCAAGCTGCACTTAAGTAGAAAAGTTTAATATCATAGGTTGTCTCACAGATTGAGGTATCCAACAATACAGCTATAGGTTGTGGATAACCAGACCTCAGCAGTAAAAGCTGCAAGACTATAAATGARGATTAAGGGAGCATCTAGAATTGGAATACTCTATATAAGGTAATGAGCTTCATTGAAAGGGGACAGAAAACTGCAGACGCATTGGAGGAAGCCTCCTCTGCTGGTATCCTGAACCTGTGAATACAGGGGACATTATACACAGAAACGGGACTAAGTAGAAGTTACATATACGCAAAGTTGCAATCTACCATTTTTTATCCAGCATCATGCAGTTGCATCATCCTTTACCTGTTATCAGAGCCAAAACCAACCAATCCTGCATAAAAGAGTAGAATGCTGCAAAGCCTGAGCACTTCTAAGCTAGATCATTAGCTGGTCTTTTAAAAACATCAGTCACTTGACAAAGAACATGCAGAAAGCTTTACAGTAAGAGCTGAAAATCTTGCAAAACTCTTTGGCTGTCCTTAAAGGTAGTGACACAATAGATCCAATGAGTGCATCTTGCTCTAATAAAAGCAATAAGAAAAAAAGCAGTGGTAGCAATAAATGGATTGAATGTAGCACTTGGGTACATTGTTCAGAGGTGGTTATGGTGGTGCTGGGTTAACAGTTGGACTAGGTGATCTTGAAAGTCTCTTCCAAGCTTGATGATTCTGCTATTAGAAGAAGGGAACAACAGCCTGATTTTAKTTGCCTGGCCAGCTAAAACAAGGCAGCTTTACTCATGACAGACTTGGRGATGGCAAAAACATTCCAAAATGATTGGGGTGATACAAGAATCCCAACATAACTGAAAACCAAAACATCTTTTAAGACCATTCATCAAATCAGTGTTATTGTGCAAGGATTATCTACCACATATTGTATTTGAAAATTATTAATTCATTGAAGGACTGCTTTATTTCACAAAAGCCTCGGAAGTCCTTGTAAACTTGCACTAAAAAGACATTTACTAGGGAAATAAGAGCAAAACACGTGCTTTTATGAGCTATATAACCATTCAGCATATATTCATTTAAGAGAAATACATCTTGTATAACTTCACGTTTTCCATCATGAAAGCCCAACTTATTAATGAGCAACACATTACTTTTTTTCAAGCAGAAATCACATTTTTCAAGATACTGGTTGCATAGCACAGAATTGTAAATCTCAAAAAAAGTGTCTTAACAGTAACACTTTTCTTCTGTTAATCTAGAATTCATTTAACCAGGCTGTCATTACACAAACCAGCAGACAGAATTCCTTTTGCTGTAAAAAGATTTTACACAGTACTTGTCGCTCTTTTGTTCCTGCTTCACATGAAGTCTTCTCAATGATCAGTTTGATGGGCATCTCCCCACCCTTCTATTTTAAATGGTACTTATTACATTATCTTCACTTCAGCAGCTGCTCAGAGAGTAAGAAAAGCCTGTATTCACTGAACCGTCTGTTTACCAGAGAGGAAAGATATTAACTGACCTTGCAGTTGGAAAAAGAGCAGGGAAAAAAAGTCTGCTTCCGTAGTGAAAAGAAAAAAATCATTATTTTAATACACACTTTTGTCACGAACAAAGCAATGAAAACTCCAACAGCTTTTCTGTGTCTCTAGCAAAGACTGAGTGCCACAGAAGGGAAACTTTCAAGCCTGAATTTTACAGCATATCGTTTCCTTGAGCACTTACATATATGGATCATTCTTCTTGCTTAAGAATTGGTTTTAGACCTCTTAAAGTATTTGACTCAAGCAGTTTTCATTCTAAGCAAATGTGATTGATCCTTATTATGTGGCCTTGAACTAGCRATCTCTTTCCATCTTGCCAAAATTACATTAATTTCCTTTCACTTTTGCTACATTCTTAACCAAATATACTGGAACTGGAGATGATTTCATGTTCCCTCCCTCTCACGTGATGTCAAACATTGTCTCTTCCTTGGTTCAATCAACCTTTGCAGGAAAAAACAATGGATGACACAGCACTGTAATCATTATGAAAACTTTCAGAGCATTAGAGTAGGCACAATGGCACATTATCAAACTCCTAAGCAGAAGAACCGAAAGCAGTCCTATTGTTGCATCATGAAGTCTTTAGCATTGCTCCAGAGAAAGCATTGTCCAGGTTTCCAACAATCTTGACAGAAAACTTAGTTCTTATGGGATGGGAACAGGAAGTTTAAAGAATAAGCAGCAACTGGTTAAATGCAGCAATTAGTCAGACTCCAAGCACCCAACCATCCAAGCATAACCCCCTATGTCACCTTCTCCTATTCAAATATCTATTGCATATTTAGTTAAAACAAACGAAGAGGACACTCATTTTCCTTTATGTCCACTTAGGTTTTCTTCTATTAAAACTGAAAGTACTTCAAACTAGAGAAATGTAATTAAATAAAGAGTGAGTGAGAAAAGTCTCTGCAGGATAAAAGACAAATTATCTTTGGTCAAGAGAAGACAGAATTGCAATAGTAGAGCAAAAGAAACTGTTAGCCTCATGTATGATGAAAAGTTCTGGAAAAGGCCTGGAGTAGGAACTCCAGATAAAGACAACTGAGAACAATGCCAGCAAACAAACATGTCCCTTAATAATGATTGCTGATATTTCCCAGGGGRTGCTGGTGGGGAAGACACAGAAGGATGAAACAAAGAAAAGAGCTTCTAATTAAAAGAGATAAAATTAAGTCATCCCATGGCATCTATCTCTAGAAAACTAATGAAGATTACAGTAATCCTAAGAACCAGACATTTATCCAGCATAACCAGTGTCATTTGTCAACATAAACAAACCACACACAATACTTCTCACTATAAACATGCCAACATTTTGCCATAAATGGTGTGATCCAAAGCAAGTTCACAATATTTGTGCATAGTGGAAGCCCAAACTTTATTTTGCTCCAGCAACTCCAAGTATGARTTCAGCATGCTCCTGCTGCAAAACCAGAAAAATGCAAATATAACAGTACTGTTACAGCAGCACCAAGCTCTGCCTTCTCCCAACTGCTGTTAAAGGGAAAGTATTAAATGAGAGAAGACCATTAGCACTGTATCTCAGTTACTCTAGGCAAGCAAGGAATTAATCCTGTTTCTTTTCAAAGCACTGTAACTGCAGATTGTAACAGGCCTTTTATCTATTCCAAAGATCAATAAAGATTTTCTTTTTTTTTCCTGTCACTGCAAATACGGCAGGTAGCTCCTCAGCACGACTGCAGGAGACATACATCCCCTAACAGCATTGCAAAACAAAACAAAGGCACATATTTTACTTCAAAACAATACAAAACCAGAAAATAGACAAGTTAGGCAGCACAAAAGATACAGCTCCCTGACTTGACAGCACCCTATAATGACCCCACAGGACTTTAAAATGTCCATGCTCTGAACTTTTCTGATCTTCTAAGCAACTCTCCTTATCCTCTTTTCCCCTCTACAGTCATCGCTTTTTTTTATTATTCTGCAATTTCCAATTTGCTTTCTTGAAGCTTTTTTACAATGTTTTTGAGCTATGTTTGCTCTAGAGAATAAGAAAGGCATTTTCTTTCACACAAGGTCCTAACCTTTGACAGCCATCAGTCATCTGCATTGTTCATGTCATAACTGGAAATTCACTTGCAACAAAGCTTCACTGGTTTCTAGGGTCTTTTAAACAAGGCAACAGTTAAACTTTAAGAACATGCTTCCACCTGGAAAGTAGCCCATATTTCAGGTAAAACTGGGACACAACAGAGCATACAGGTCAAGAATTAATATAACTATGTTTATATCCCAAAGTCCTCATGGATAAAAAACCCCAAAACAACCAACCAGTAATAAAATCAACCATTGTGATCTCAGGCTAGCCTGTTCCCATTAAAAACTCAGGCTTTAATATTCTCTAAGTTTGCACACCACACCACTCAGCAAGTGGAAACAATTTCCTTGAACTTTACTAACATCACTGCAAGCAGACAACCACGTAGACTCTACAGGAAGAATTTCAAGGCTTTACCCAAGTGGACTAAACTTGTAGGGTGACTAAGAGATACATTTTGAAAAGGAAAAAGATAATTACTTTCTGATTCTCTCATGGGTAACTGCACATTCTCTAATCTTAGGAAGAAACTCCTAAAAGTCACAAGTGAATGAGCTCCAACTAAAAAGGAGGCACCAATGTTCAAAATAGTATAAGTAGTTTCTGGATATGATTCCACTGATTTCCAGTGGGCCATACCCTCTTCATTCTCTTTGGAACTTCTAATTTCCATACTCAAGATTTCATACTCAGTCCAACTGTACAGCAGAGAAAAAAAAAATTCCAGTGGTGTGCGATAGAGAATAAACGAGTGATTGGGAATAAAAATGCTGCCTCCTACATACATCAGAAAAGACTGAATTGCCTGTTTTCAGTGAGATCTCTCTTGCAAAAAGAAAAATTATGGTAGAGAATTTACCTGAATGTGGTCAGTGGTGGGAAGCAAAAAAGTTCAGCTTTTATTTATTTCTGAAACAGGTAAATATGTTGTGCGTCTACAGGTTTAAATAAAATATCCACATACAATTCACTGATACTTACATATTTCTTTTATAATACAGATGTGATTTATGGGGCTTTCTATTCAATTAATAGGCGATAATAGACGGTAAATACTTATTTTTAAATGCTGTGTTTATCACAACAAACTTTGCTACCAAATAGCAGCTTTCAAAGCTAGGAATCTAATTGTCCTAAGAAAACGACAAGCTACTGAAGTACTTGGAGAACACTGCACACTCCCTGAAGCATTCACTGAGAATCAGTGTAGTGGCCTGTGATAATCTGCTAGGATGTTCCACCGCTTCAGTGGAATTTTAAGGACAGAACTTCAGGAAAGCTGTGTCATCAGTTCACAGAACCGTGGGGACATAAAATATGATTTCTGTTTTCCTCTGTCTTTCCAACAGCCTGTAACATTACTAACAGTACATGGATTTAAGAAGCCAGCTGTAACTATGCCATAGAGAATTAACATTTTTAGATCTAAGTTTTCTCCCATACCATGGACAAGTGACAAAAAGTGCTAAAAACATGAGCATTTTCAGTTTCTTTAACCTGTCCATCCATAAAATTCAGCAGCTGTCCTGCTGCCTTATCAATTAGCTCCACTCAGATGCTGAGGCAGCTCAAATACAAAAAGACTGTGAAGCTTGCTTTTTTGTGATGGGGCCTCTCTGCAGAAACATGGTAAAACAAAAATACAACCTTTATCCTCTTCAGATTAGATAACCAGTCCCTCTTAAAGACCCCCTCCCTTATACAAGGTAAGAACTAACCTCAAGAAACTGTGATTTTCCAATTAATGCAACTTTGATTTAGTAAAATAGTTTTTGCTATTTCTATTATAGAACTAACCAAAGCAATGTTCAAATCAAGACTGTAACAGCATTATGTACTGTTTGTCAATATTTTTAGAAAACAGACTGTCAGCTTACAATCCAAAACCACACTACTTCACCTTTATCAACATGGAATGTACTTCATTGAAGTTAACGATTTAACTTTCATCAACTGCAGAGAACACCATTGATTCAAGAGGCTGACAGAAAATAAAAAAAATTAACGTTTTAAAAGCAAACATAAGCCTGCACCCTTCACTGAAAATGGTTAATCAGAAGAAAAATTGTGTGTCTGGCTGTCTTCTAGTTCAGAGATGGAGTTTTCTAGAGATTGGTGGCATTCGTAGTAAGAAAAAATTTACTAGACTCACTCCTGGGTGAAAATTAACACCTTATTATATATATATGAGATCAGAGAAAATGACTCAACAACAGCTTTTGGCCTGAAAGTCTATTAATCTACAGAAAGTGCAGGCCCATTCGGCACAGGGTATGAGTGCCCACTGCTGGCAGCAGGAGCTTCACAGAGGTGTCTGGGAGAAGAGGCTGGGGCTGCCCTGTGCCAGGGACAGCAGACTCCAGTCAACTCACTATGGGGCACAGCTGAGGCCCTCAGCCACACTGGTGGCACCTCAGGGAAAGTGTATTTAAGAAACAGCAGGAAACTCCAGAGAGGAGGAGGCAACCAACAGAAGAAACAGCAGAGGGAAAAGCAAGGTCAGAGGAGGAGGAGCAACTCCATGGCAGGGCAGATTATTCCCCATGGAGATAGCCCGCAGAGGAAAGACATGAGAAGAAAGAAGCAGCAGAGAGAAMCTGCTAGGCTGACCACGGAATCACCACTTTCCCACCCTTTCATGCCACCTGTTGCCTCTCAGAGAGTGGCCTGCTTCACAACAAGCGGGGAAAGAGACAGGAATGAGGGAGTCAGGTTGAGTCTGTGAAAGAGGAGAAGAAAGCCATGGTTTTAACGTTTGTGGGTTTTTTTTCCCACTACCAACCAACTTAGTATTTAATTATTTATTTTAAATGGCAATAAAGAGTTTGTTTTCCCCAAGCTAAACCTGTTTGACCCCCTGTTTGTAAGGGATCTGCATCTGTGACCCATCTCATTGCCATCCTGACCCATGAGTTTTCTCACTCGTGTTCTTTCCATCTCCTGCCTCCATTCCACTGAGATGGAAGACTTAAGTAGATAGGTGGGAGCTTGGCTGGTAGTCAAGACTAACCCATCACATGCTCACAAGAGAAAGTTCATGGAACTATTAAGTGTGAAGAAGAAAGAGGAAAAGAACTTCAGTGCACATCTATGAAGTTTCCCAGTCTGAACATACGATTGATTTCCAAATATGACAAGTAGACCAGAGACATGCATATATCACCTGCAGACCACAGCTGTTACTGCCATGCAGTTTACCATGGTCGTCAAAGTCCGTGTTATACTTTTCTCACTGCCATTGCTATAGCACAAAATCATCATCATCATCATCATCATCATCATCATAACAGATTGGATAACAAGAATTTATGATACAGCTTATCATCTGAAGTTTGCTCTTGCAGTTTGCATCAAGTCAATCAATATTGACTAGATCATTGATATCAACTCCTCCTAGAAAATAAGCATTTAACATTGGTAGCATTTTATGTATTGGCATCGTTGGTGCTGAGAGGTTCTATGGTTTCGTGGAGAGAACCTGCAATTTCAAACTTCTGTGTGAAAGAATGAACAAACACACAGAGAGCCATCCTTATTTTTCAACTGCAAGGTTGCTTGTGATTTAGACCAACTAAAACATTAGAGATACCATATAGCAAATGGGTTTGAGAGTAAAGAGAAACTGAATATTTTCAGGAGTCGGGGGTTCAAAAAAGAGGTAGTAAGATACGTTACAGAAGCTAACGTACCAGAACTAATCAACAAGATAAATGGCTCATTGGCCTTAATCACCAGTTGCTCAAATTTTATCACAAAGTTGAACTATGGAATATGAAACCACTTAAAAATTTGCACAGAAATAACACAAAGTATGGATTCAGGAAAGATTAGGTGTTTCCACTGAACAAACTTAAGAAGTTTGCCATAGAGATGTATACGATGATGTATGGAAAGAAAAAACTAACTCCTGATAAAAGCAGATATACTGTAATTTTGTAAATTACACCGAACAGTAAATTATTCACATCTTACAGCAACTGAAAGTTCTGCAAAAGCAGATTACTACACATTCCAAGAACAGTTCTTATGTAAGCAGAAGTAAGACTTCATAATGCTGTAGCTTATATCAGAGACATCATTGTAGGACTTAAACAGATAATTTCCTATTTTGTGGTTGTGAGGGAGTGGAGAAAAATTATTACCTTCTTGTTGGTCTCTGATATATAGACAAATATCTCAACAAATACTATGCAAATATAGTTTCTAGGATAGCTCTGGTTCCATTCCTTAGCAATGATTCATCTAATATTCAAATCTTTAAGAATCTGTAATGACTGCCTTCCTAAAGCTGATTTATTTTACTTCTAATGAGATATACCACCAAATACACTTTTTTTATTTCTGTTTGTAGAGTAAAACTTTGCAATAAAGACATATGTACGTTTGAATGTGCATCTTTGAAGTACTATTCTGACTTCATTTAAGGTGCATATGTTATTGTGTTAAGGGAAAAGAACAGAACTGATTACTAGTGTTTTGAATCAAAAACTGGAAAAGGCAAGAGATGTTTCTACTTCTTCCATTAAAATGTAAGTACTTACAAAGGAGAGAAGTAATACTTGGGGGCTAAATCATTGAAATAAAAGCAATCAGCTTCTGATTCAGAAAATTCTGAACTCTGATCAAGAAATTGGGATATAAAACATGTACTAGAGACATGCAAGTCCTTTCTCTCTTTTTCTTACCATTCCCAAAAGTAAGTATTTTCTGACCTGTTTTTGAATGCAAGCTCCTTCTTGGTTCCTCAGGCCCCTCTATTGGTTGGTCAGCAAGGAAAACTCGTGCCTGGTCCACAGCATTGAGAATGGTTTGCTCTTTATCCTTCAGTTCACGCCTCAGTGCCTTTTGGGAAGGGAAAGAAGAATGCATTTGTAACTTGACCTTGTGAACTATACCACTTACTCTGTTTTCATCTCTCTAAYCAGACATGCCTAGTGAGTAATAGCTAAAATGTTATTCAGACTTCAAGATAAAATGCAAATTTTACAAAACAGAAGTGGCAAGAAATTAAGGCTGGAAGGGTAGTTTTTAGGAAATTGACATGAAGAAATGAATACAAGAAAGGTGATGGTGGTAAGTTTAAAAAAAGCCTAACAAACTGAAACTACTACATTAAACTTCTAATAAAAAAGGAAATTTAATGGGTTCATTGCTTTTAGGAGAACTGCTAATATATAGCAGATTGGTACAAAAGACTGTTTACTTTTTCAATAGCTGGAATAACAGGAAATTGTGTCTACTGAAACTTCAGAAAATTATTTGACAAATGCCAAAAAGAACTGCAAAAATTGTTAACATTCCTTAGAACATGAAACATCTTATTTCTGTCTGCTTTCACTAATATTTTAAAAATTTAGAAAATATGTATGAGAAATTTTATTGCAATAATACATTCTGAAAAAAACATCCTTTACTCAAACACATTTTGATCTTTATTATGCAAAAACCAATTGAAACATATATTGAAAGAAAAAAATCCATTTTTAAGATTTTTTTCATGATGGTGGAAATTAATTTCAAGATATTTTGCTCTCCAGCACTTATGACTTTTTTAAAACGTTAAGTGTAATTAACCTTTTTAAAAAAAAGTTTCATAAGTAGTCAGCTGTAATGTTTCTTATGAAGCATTTTCTTCCAGCATAAAGCATAAATCTGTCCCATCTAGAAGGAAACTGCTTTTCCTGTTTTATTGGTATTATTTTCTGCACATAGAAACAAAAAGATGATACTTTAAGCATTATTAGAATGCTTAAATGTTTATTTTTTCCAATATATTTTTTAGCTCTCATTAAAAAAATCAAGGCTTGTTTTGCTGTCACAATTTGGTAAAGCCCCATTCCAGCTCAAAAGAAGCAGTTAGTCAGTGCTGACATTATATAACAAAATGACTGTTCTACTACAAAAAATTGTGAGAAACAGACACCATAAAAGCCATCACAGATGCTGTCTTATCCTTTTCACTAGTAAGTCTCTTGATACCACAATCGCAAAAAACAGGCACATCTCAACTTTATCTTAGCAGGAGGTAAGATGTTACTTTTCCCCCCCTTCTCTCCAACTTCATTCCTTTATGTTCCTCATCTTTCCAAATCCTTCCATTCTTCAAATCAAATCAATTAATTAATAACCAAACAAAAACTAATCACTGAAAATGAACTAACCTCCATTACATTCAGGAACTTGCATTATACAGTCTAACTTTCAGTAATCAATAAGTATTGTATTCATACAAAAACTCTTCAGCACAGTGCTATCTCTATATGCTTTTGTATAGCAACAATATTCTTTGGAGGATTCAGTACATAATACATGTAATAAAAACCAAAAATTGCCATTTAAAAACCAAGTCCTTCTTATTTAAAWAGAAAATAAAAATACAGAAACTGAAACATTGTAAAAGCAACATTCCTGAAGACTCTCTTCAGTTCATCACAGTATGTATCAATATTTGAATTTCACATTACACAAACTAGAATAAGATTCTTGAAAGTCATCCATATTTTACAAATAATTAAAGCATTCTCTATGCAGGAATTTGTTTCAGGAAAGAAGGAAGGCAGTAAGCAATTATGGCTCAAAAATTACYGATTAAAAAAAATTTTGGTTAGTAGAACCTATGTGGATGCATCCGTAAAACACAATTTAATTTTAATTTCAAAAACTTTGTCAGAAACAAGGGGGTGATTGCTACACTGTGAAGTAGGAAATTTTTCTAGAATTACTTTTTTCCTCTCCATACAACTTCCCAAATATTTCCAAAGCATACAAGAAAAGGGAAGTTATGTCACATTTTAAGCATACTAAGAAATTTCAGCAGTTAGAAACAACCTAGAGACGGCTCTCCTTTACTCTGTCTCTCCTGTTTACCGTCATGTAGTGTGTTTCATCAATTTCTCTTGACGACCCTCAACAAAACTTCAATCTAGTTTGACCTAAGAGACCTTGGATTTAATTCTCCCCTGTCCCTGCCACTGAAGTCGTTCAAATTGAGGTTGACAACACAACAACTTTAAGACTTTGGCCCATATAGCTCATCAACTGTAAGTCACCCATGGCAATCCTTATCAGTATTTTTGAAAGAGAACTCTCTTAGCATGAAAGCAACCATACACTGAAATAATACTACTAAAATCATTTAGCAGTAAAGAAGAGCACCCTGAGCACACCACAGACTACTTAGATTACAGGTTTTTGGGGGGTTTTTATATGCCACAAGTGCAAAAATATTTTTTGGAACAGCCGCTCAGACTTGCGTAACTCTTTCTCAACGATACTCKATATATTTCTCTGTCTCTCTCTGCCAGTAAACAAGAAGAGCAATGAAAGTATACAATGCAAGAATAACCAAGTACATCAATAATACCCTCTTTCCTCCCACCAGACCTCTCTGCAACAGAAAAAAAAAAAAAGAAACCAACTTATAAATCTAATCTTGAGCTCAAATATCATCTATCTTGAATGGGCAAAATAAAGATTTCATTGGAAAAATCACATCTACAAGAACACTACAGAGTAAAAGTAAGTCATAAAAAGCCCAGCAAGAAACATAAAACCTGCAATACTGAATTTTATTGTTGTTAAGATTTTTATGTAGTAAGACGTACAATCACATATTTTGGTGTTTTATTTAGTTTTGTAAGAGATACCTCTCCAATGGCTACTCAGAATGGATGTGCCTCCTTCAGCAGACAAGGATATTATTTCATTCTCCCTTTGTCATTAAGAACTAAAATAGTTAATTAATAATAATTAATAGCATTTGTAAGCTTCCAGTGGAGCACACATTTTAGTAGAGGGAGAATTCTTCAACCTGTAGCTAGCTATGCCTTTCCAGGTGAAAATTAGGAGGAAATTGATACTAGAGTTTTGGTATACATGAAATAAGTGAAGGTATGGCAAAAAAACTTGAGAAGCATCTCAAAACCTGTCACTGAAAGCTGTCCACTAATAAGATAAACATACAGATGTAAGTAATTTTTAAGCATGCAGACGTGAACACAAAATGAAAAAGTGAATGCTGAGCACAGACATAACACATTTATTTTGCCCACACTAGGATTTTTTATGTTTATGAAAGTACCATAATACTTTAAAGCTATATTGGTCATACAAAAAGGGTCTGTACACAACYTTGGCAGTAATTCATACCACTATATTTCATACAACAGTTACAAATTACAAAATTACCGTATACTTTAGGTAGCGGTTTAAAATGAAAGCTTCACTTCCCTCAGTAAACTGACAGGTGACTACTCAATCCAACGTCTATGGTTTACACAGCATATTGTGGCATTTGCAAATCCACTTTTACTTCCTATATAAACCAGGACATGCAAGAGTCCTGGAAAAACCAACACTAATTTTAGACATTCTTGGTTATTATAAATGATGAAAAAAAGCCCTGGAAACCTAAAATCTTGTGTGCTGATGCGACGTCAACACAAACTGTTTTTATAGCCAACTCTAAATAATCCTAAATAATCCTAAATAATTTCAAAAATCCTCCTTTGAAACCTGAAAGAATTCTTCCACTGGTAGATGGACAAGGGCTTACAAAACTACACTCTTGAAATATTTTACACAGCATGAAACAAAACAACAACTACAATCAGCATTGCAGCATTCATTTTGCAGGTATGAGGTCTCAAGTTAGTCAACTATGGCAGAGTAACCCACGACCCCACTAACTCCTCTCAGGGAAGAGAACAAAAGTATTACCTCYATGATTTTCAACCATAAGACAACCATTTAATCTACATTTTAATTTGTTCCTCTTTCAATAACTGTGAAACATATGTTACTCCCTTAATAACTGTGGAAATTATAGACCATTTGCTCTGTTATACCAAGATAATCGAACCCATTTGCTCTCTTCATCACAGATAGATCTGATTTCCAATATAAAACCCAACTTTTCTTACAAGCTAAGAATTTTAAAGGAATTTGCCTAAATCAGAGCATTACAAAATTTCTGTTGRGAATGCTTTGCAGCTGAAGTCTTTTCCACTCTTGAAAAATTAGAAATCTATAAAACTTTTCTATTGTGATTTTTTTTACACTGTTTAGTGTATCCTGTAAGGACCTATTTCCTTCAGCTGCACCTTAAAATTATTTTTCTGAGCATAGTAAGTGGACTTCCAAACTTATGCACTGTTAATTTACAGTCTCTTTTTCTCTTTTGAATTGTACAGATTTGTATAGAATAATCCGAGGAGCAGATCAGCTTCATAGTTCCAACAGATGAAGGCAAAGCTAATTTCAAAGAAAACACATGGGATGTTTCTTAAAAACAGAGCGTATTTAAATCAGGTCTCATTATGCACTCTTTCAAGAAAGTAAAGATGCATGTTATTGTAACTCATATCAGTTTAGCACACTGTAGCCTTATGTGCCAATCAGCAGCTTCTACAGCATTTAATTACTTATTCATCTTTATTCTGCACCCGGTGCTTGAAAAACTCCTGTTACTTTTATACACTAAAATGAAATGGAAAAAAATAATCCATGGCATATAATAGGACAGAAAGAATAGGCAGGATGATTGAGCAAACTCAAAGAGTGAGATGAGGAATTGCTTGTAAAGATGACACAGAGATCAAGGTTGTGACAGTCTCTGCCAGCTGTCTCCATCACTAAAGAATCAACTGGAGAGAAAATACGCAAAGCATGTTTAAAAGCTGTTCCTTCCTGCCAGATGCTGTTTAATATAACATGTACACATAAAATTTCAAATGTGTTTTGGTCGTTGTACACATCTCTGTGTAAAAGTCAATTTTATAATGTATCTACCCCAGCTCATATAGAAAATATTCAAATAAAGAGCAAGATTTAATTTGAGATGGTGCAGCTCACCATGTGTTTACCTTTTACTACTTCATACTAAATCTATGTGGCAAGAGAAATAACGAAGGCGAGAAATGGTGCCTAATATACAACCATTAATACCTGGAGGTACAAAGACACATGTGGCACATGGGACTTTAAACATGAGACCGAATCCTACATGTTCTGATAAAKCAGTGACAAATGATAACCAACACCAGAATAGGGAAAGAAAAGGAAATATCAGAGTGGGAAAAAAATTAAAAAGAGGAAGCTGTCTGCCTCCATAATAAATATATATTGAGTATTTTAGATTTTTTTTTTAATAGAAGGATCTAAATAGACATCTCAAAAACGACCAAACAGAAGTGTCAAAGGCTGCATTTTTCTAAATTGTCTCTCGGTTTACCATGTACCACTTGCTGTCTCTTTTGCTGTGGTGCCCAATACAGAGCATGCAAATAGGGTGGCGACTACAAGGGTTCAATGTGAGTGTAGACCTGGAAGTCACAGGTGTTTTTCACCTGCATGCACAAGGAAACTAAGCTGACAGGAATATAAAAGCRTAGATGTGGGCAAAAGAGAATTAGACTATCCGTGCTGGTGATCTTTTATCAGAGGCAAATAAATGTTAGCTTACTTAAGACTTTCCCTTTGATTTATCTTAATAGATGCTTCAGGCCAGACATAGGGGTACTTTTTCACCAGGACTTCCTTGTCCCTTGATAATTTCCCTTCCCTCTCCGGTCTCTGGAGGAGTGCGTGTGCTCATGGCTCCTCACCGAAAGTATCGCCCACCTCCGAATATGCATTAATAGGCATGTATTACATAAAATAAGCATCTATAAGATCTCTCAACAAAGTACTTTGCAGTAGTACAGCCACAGAGATAAAGGAAAGTATGCTATATCACTACCGCTCAGACTTAGAGACACGAAACATGAAGCTGTTACTAACATTCTAAAAACCAATAAACTGACAATCTCAATATCCCTGTGAGACACTTTAATACAAGGAAGGGTAACTGACTTTCTTCTGAACTTGTTTTAGTCCAAAACCAGCAAGGCTATACAGAATCAGTGAGGCTATTTCCTCCATTTTCATCTAACAGCATTTTAAAATCAGAAAAAGATGTTTTGAAGCCTGTTTGGAAAAGTGACACTTACAATAACTTCACAAATACTGAAAGGCCTCCTTTGTGCACTAGAAAAGAACCCAGAACTACAGCACAAAGGCAGARGTAAGCTTAATTGTCACACAGCATCAAAAAAGACATTAAAAAGCTATTCTTAAATTAAAGAGTACAAGGCTATGCTTTTTCTTAAAAATTACACTAATTTCTTTTTTTTCACACACGTAATTTTTCAAGAAAGAACTACTTTAGTCTTTTCTGAAGCCAGAATTGCAAGTCCTGCATTCCCTAGAGATGCCACAGGATCTAAATCCAACTAGAGGTGAAGAGAGACACTGCTTAATTGAGCAAAGGTTACAAAAAATGAGGCATAATGATGTTCATTAATATGCCTTCCAGCACCAATAATCTTATGTAACTTGATTTCATATTTCCTGGTCCACTGAAATGAGACTTTGCATTTCTAGGTCAATGATAACCAAAACTTGGTTGTCCAGAGAAGACTGGAAGATCGACAGAGCATAGTCTTTAGGGACTGGAAAACATGGAATGCCTGAAGGCTTTTCTTTTTTCTTCTCAAAATTTATTTATTTATATTGGAGAGGGGGTGTATTTAAATATGATTTGGAACTATATACACCATGCATCTTAGAGCTAATGCCGAAGATACTATCTTCAAAAAGCTTTTTTTAAAAAAWATGATTATTTTCTTAACAAAAGAAAGTGAAAAGACAGATATCAGTGTGTTAATTATCTACTGAATTAACTACTGAAATGCCCAGAAATATAACCATTCGGGTCAGTGGAACCCTTCTGTGATGGGTTTGCTACACAGTGCATATCCACTGAATTTGCTTTGTTGGGTCTTTTTCCCTTCTTCAGGAGAGTAATTTTTTTATATTCAACCCTTACTTCGCACTTCACTGTAACATGAGTACTACAAAAGTATCATATAAACAAAATAGAATAAAATCTGCTAGAATATGCTTATTTTGCTTATCCAGCAAGTTTATAATGTAAGTGAGCATATTTTGGTTTAAATCCATTATAATATGACAGCTAAAAAAGGGCATGAGAATCATTAAATTTGATAGCTTGAATAAAACTACACAAAAGCAGTAGATTATAACAGGCTTGGTTTACATTGTGATGCACAGGAAAAAATGTTTTTAATGGAGCTTTCAGAAAAAAACAGCAGTTTTACATACCTAATCTAAGAATTCATACAGACTGTACCCCAGAGACAGCAAAAATGCCTGAATCAGTGTGGAGTCTGACAGAGGAAGAGGGAGGGAAGCTGTTGCACCTTTCTACTCTTCAGGTGATGGAAAGAAGTATTTACTTTTACACAGCAGCAGTAATCACCCTGCTAGTAATGGAACCAATTTTCAAATGYCAAACTGCCAGTAAAAACACATTCAGTTTTATATCAAAAGGACTACAGTGGGCTTTTGGTGAAGGAAAACTAATCCCACCAAACTCTGCTATGGACACATGACAGCTATCCGATATCAACAACCTTGAAAGACTTGACCTTTTTAAATTTTTTTTTTAATTTATTTCCTTATGACTTTGAGGAAAGCCATGACTAGGTTTTCGGGGCTGAAAGCAAAATGAATGTACAACTTCTGGCTTGTATTTCTCCTGGAGAGGGCTATTCCTATGAAGATGGGCTGACAGATTTGGGTTGTTCAGCCTGGAGAGGGCTCCAGAGAGACCATATAGCAGCCTTCCAGTACCTAAAAACGGCCTACAAGAAATCTGGAGAGGGGAAGGTTAACCTCCTTTGACCCACTGGTCACACTGTTACACACTTCCAACAAAACGAATTGTCTGTGATTGTTAAGGCAATTCTCCATTCTCTAAAGTAGATGGAATTAGAATAAACTCCACTATCTCCGCAACACTGGGAAAAACACATCACAGATTTTCATGAAGAATTCATTCAAATTCTTGACACGACAGTCTCTGAGGATTTTGTAAACCAATAGTATCAGTACAGGCATTTTCATACATCCCTGATCAACAGAAGGTGGGAAGAGAATTAACCCTCTCTACTTGCTCCATTTTTCATTTGCCTGTCTCCCCAAACTCTGCTACTGGCTCCTGTCAGAAAAAGGACAACTACTTAAGTGAAACTTAGGGACAAACGAGAACCTTTATTCTAAAGTAAATGAGAACCAGTGTCCAGACACAGGGCACTGACAGTAAGAAATTAGCTAAGATAAAATGAAATTTTAACTTGTCTGCCAAAAAAACCCTGAACAACTCCATAGGAAAAACATCATGCCAAAATGCCAAATAAAGCATTGCACTGTGTCTATTTCAAAGGCATTTAAAAAGATTATATCCTCTAAAAAGCAACCTTCAAGACAAGGCAATACACTATCAAAATAAGGATCCTTCCATTTCAGAGCAAACTGTTTTGTAGAGCTGCCTGCAGAACAGAAGTTACATTTCTTCCACAGTCTTCAAAGTTGTACCTCCTTTGAAGAAGCAAAGGAAATTTGTGTCCTCAATGCTAACCCTAATTAGCTTCAAACTGTGTAACTGTGCACTGCACAGTGTATAACAGGGTAGCTTTGGATAAGAGTTACTACTCAGTTACATCAAACCCAACAAATGAGATTATGGTGGAAACACYGTCAGAGCATCCAATTCGCATCTTTTCCTTGTGGGTACCAACTGGTATAATTTCTGCTTTTATGTCAGAAAATACTCACAGAAAAAGGGGGAGRGATAAAGAACACAAAAAAGGGGCATTATTCTGTTTACGCATCCTAAACATCCAACGCCTCCAGTCTGACACAAGACACACAAAACATCTGCTACATATTAAATGGCTTATTACTTAATTGAGCAAGAGCCCTCAAATACCCTATTAGCACTACCTATTTCCCTGCACCCTGAACAATAACCATCTATCTCTTCAACATAAGAGAGACACATTCCTCTTTCTTTGCTTGCTGGCAACAGACTGGCTTGGGTTTGCTCAGGCTGTATGATTGCTGAGCACTGATGAACTGCCATTAGTTTCTTGCTTCAGACTGAGATGATACCAACATTAACAAGTTGGCTGCTGCATTGTCGTCAAGAGTAGTTAAACTCAGGTCACCTTTTGCTCATTTTGTGTGATTAAAATTTCCTCTGCATTTCTTCAAAAAAGCATCAATGGGACAAGTCAAATATGTTTGTTACCATAAGCTACTTCACTGTTAAATGGTACCTGCTGTATTAATGCAGAGGGTCTTGGGAAAGACTTAGTAATTACAGTTCAAGCTCAATACACTCAAGAGCAACTTTGCAGTAGGCAGCACTATGAATATTCATTAAATACATAAAGATACATGCACTTTGTGAGCATGGCCACATCTCACAAGAGGTTCCCTGTATGTCAGTCTCCTTAGTGCAAGAGTACATCAGCATCCTTGCCAACAAATTGCGATCACCAAGAAAAATAATGGATGTACTATACGACATCACCTCTAAATTATAAATAATCAAATCACTGCAAAAGGTCTCAGTGGAGCATCTCCTGTATGACAATTGCATAAGGAGAGGAATATTCCCCTCTGCAGGAGGAAGCACAGGCATCAGAGCCCAGCTGAATAYTGAAGCAGCAAAATGTTGGAGACGAGTTGCAATTTGCGGCTACCTCTAGTGTTCCTGTTCTGCATGCATGCATGCATATGAGAGAAATCCTTTCAGAAGAAGAAACCCTGTCAAAGTTAATTACTGCTCTTTCTTAGAAACAGTCACTTTGGTTTCTCTTTGGAAGCAAGTGGTCTAGACAGACAACTGAGTAACTAAACAGTCAACAAACTGTCCTCACCACAGTCTACTTCTATCTCCCTCATAGCTTTTTGCTCTCAACTTTTTTACTATGGCTTCCCATTTTCAAAACTATCTAAAACGACAGTGTCTTTGTAAAGCTGATACCACACAGTTTGTTACTGTGACATGACAGATTATACTGGATCTCTCCTTTGGGTCACTTCTCCAAAATTTCCTGTCTCTGGATCATGTGCTAGTATATCCAACATCTGCTCAGTAGAGAAAGACTACTATAAAACCATCACTGAAAAAATAAGTTGTGTTTGAAAGAGGAAATACTCTACTCCAGACAATTTTCCAGGTGTTTATGAGAGAGACATGAGGAAGGAACACCCTAAGGACAACAGGACTCTTTCCCTTCTGGTTAAGTCACCCCCTTCAGCTCATTCTAGTTGCCATCAGAAGTTAGAGGAACATGAAAAGAACAGAGCTTGGCACCTATGCCATATCTGTACAAGGCAATGGCGTTGAAGGAAAAAAAAAAAGGAAAAAAAGGCAAGCCCCAAGTGTAATGTTTCACATACTCTATGGCACAGCAGCAATGCAGCAGGTATCACAACACAGTTGTGGTGGGATTGGATTTTTTTTTTTTAAGTGGGTTGTGTGTGTCGTGTTTAAGAAGAGAATTTTCCCTCATCATGAGCCACACAGAACATAAATAACAAATAGACTTCTGCTGGGAGTTTTAGCCCCTTGTCAACCAGGGGACACCCAAACTTGTCGCAACATGCAATAGTCTGTGTTGCTTTATTAGTTCCACTTATGCCTCTGCAAAGCAAACTTGCCCAACACAACAGTCTTGCTAGGTCTTTGCATTTTCAAACAGATGATTTAACAACATCTCATAAAAACAAAAGAATATCCAGATGGACTTGTGAGGTCAGCTAAGGAGATAAGCAAAAAAAATAATATGGCTGCTTTCAGACAATCCTACCAATAAGAAACTAGGATTAAAATACTGCTGGACATACAGTATACATATATTAATAAAAAACACTGACTAAATCTGCTTGAAAATTGTGTTTTCCAAATAGTGTTCCATCACCCAGTTACAGTGCCCTCCTCCTATCCAACTGAGCTTGTTATTTGATTTTAACAATCTGTTTGGGGTTTTATTCAGTTGAAAAAGATAGAAATTCAAGTAATYCAGGGAAAGTTCTGCAAAATATCCACGGACAATAAAGACAAAACTTTGCCATGTTTTCACCCATTGTAAATTCTTATAATAGCTGTTGACATAAACCATATTCCTTSATTAAAAATAATTCTATAAGAATGATTGTTAACTTGGAAAAAACAAAGGTCCTACTGAACCTTATTGCAAATGGTGTCATAAACCTTTTTTTTTGGTCAACTGCAATGTGGCTTTCTGCCTATGAGAAAAAAGTAATTTAACTGACACTGATTAGGGGTCAATTAGAGAAAGATACTAGCACTTAAAAGAATACTTCTATAAAGCAGGGCTATTTAACTCAGCTCCAAAAATACTTTCAATATAAGGTGGACACATCAGAGAGGCCACAAGACAGACTTATTACTCATGTTCACTCACTTCATTTCCTTTCTCTGCTTTGATTCTCCAGTATGACAAGCCTTTTTCTTTGCTCTTCAGGCAAAGAATTGCAATATTTTACATGTAGTAGAACCAGCACGTATTAAACAGGATTTCTTTTTCTTTAGAAACAGAATTTGAAACCACAAACAATTTCTCATTAAGCAAAAACAAAACAAAAGCATAGAATTAAATTGTTATTTTTAGTCCTCAATACTTAGAAACAAGCTCTATGCCATGGCAAAGTTACCTACTAAAGGTATGGAGAAAAGCAAAAGCAATAACTAAAATGCTGAAGGTATAAACAATAACACTGAAAACACAGGGAATGTCTTTAAACCAAAAACTAGAATTGGTTTTAGTGACCGGATGCCAAAGAATATTTCAATATATCTGCAATAATTTCCCAGAAATGTAAACTGTCAACTTAAAGCCATTTTAAAAAAGTGAAAACATGCAAACGCATGCAAGTGCAGCAAGACACCTATATACTGCTCTCTTTCCCCAGAAACCTTAATGAAAAGTGTACACCATAAATACAGATTTTAAAAAAGTAAAGGAATTTCACTGATTTATTGTATTTACTTCATTTATACTATATTTAGCAATAGGGTGCACTAGCTACAGTGCTTCTAACTCCAAAGTTATTGCTTTCTTAGAAATCTCTTCACATCTGTCTAGAAGTATAACCAAAATGCAGTAATAAGCATGTTTACTTGCAATATGTAGAGATTTTTAGACCATGCACATCATCTTAGTACCCAAGGTTTTTTTCCAGAGCGGTATTAAACAATGTGATTCACATCTGACCTGTGTTTGTTCTTTAATTTTTTCTCCAGCAAGAAAAGTACCTTTGTTTTTACACACCCTGGGGTTTTGTTTCTTTGTTTGTTTTATATACTGTGCTGTGTTTACCACATGCATGGATCTAGCACTAAGATAATAACTTCTTCCTTCTCTTCCAGTGTTGCTGTACCACCACCACCACGAAAAGCATGAGTTGGAAGACACCGGTGAAAAAAGGGTTTGAGTAATGCAGCCAAGCAACCATGCTCACTGGACTAAGAATCTTGTAGCAGCCAGAAATGTCAGAAGGCATTATCTGCATGATCATACAGAAGAACACAAGATCATCAGAAAATCAACCCAAATGAGGCTGACCTATTGAAAATGAGTGATTTCAACCAAGCATGACTGCTTTGTAGCAGTCTACATTTTAGTCAAAGCCCAGAGACTTGTTTCTATATTAGGGACAGGGGCTCCTGAAAGTGTCCCTACCCAGTGTGATGGCAGATGCTGACTGCAGCGCTGATGTCGGCATCAAGTATTGCTTACTATCGCTCTGCTGAAAAACTTGAGATGGAAAAGTCACGTGCACAGGATAAAATTATCAGATACCATGGACAATTATCTAAAAATCACACCCTCTTCCTCCCTTGTATTTATTTGATGATAAAAATATTTTCACAATTAGTCCTCCCTCTCCTTTCAGGGCATCAAAATGTTACAGTTTTAGCATTTTGTTCAATTGGACGGTTTCTTCTCTGGCTTGAACCTTATCCCTTCAAGGTAGTGAATGCTTACACAGACTTCTAGCCTATCTTCTCTGAGACAGGTCCATCACTCAAAAAGATGATGGAACCACAAAAGAGAAAATGTACAAATTGCTGTTACTAAAAAAATAGGAAGAAAAAAGAAAGACTTCATATCAGGTTGATTCCAAGGTGAATAAATAAAGACTGGATAAAATCTGGAGCAAGGGGAAARGAAATTTTAGATGACCTGCAGTAATATATAACCGAAAAATTATGTATTTGTTACAGTAATGTCTTTAAAACTATCTTGTTTACTATTCTCTCTTCTATTACTGCTAATATTAAATTCTTGCTGACTTGTTACACCGACTTAATGAAAAATATACCAATCAAAGTAATGATTGGATTCAATCATTGAAGTCTCTTGGTACTGAAAATTTTAATTTATACCCAAGTAAACCACACAGTTCAAAGTATGCATTTTTTAATGACCGTTTATAAAATAAGCATAGTCCTTTCATTGATCACGATATTTTACTTTATATTTTAAAAATTCTTCAAGCATGTAAATTGCAAACCAGCTGTTTTAAGGTACAGGAAGTTTTCTGTGTTTGAATTTTTTTTTTTAAATCTATTCTATTAGGAATCTAATCTATTCTACATTAGGACATTTAGACTAAAAAGTATTTAGTAACTAAATGCATAAAATTCAGTCCAACTTCAAACAAAAGGGAAAATAAATGTATCAGAACATTTTCATGATTTATGGCTTTGGTTTACTCTTTYTTAAGCTTATAAATATTGTTTGCAAACACAAAGTTGGTGACAAAAATATTATAAAACTTAATAGGAAATATCATTGGTGTATTGTATTACATCATCAAACATCGGCATAGAGATTTTTTCTCTCCATTTACACATTCATTTAACAAGAAAGGTCTAAAAGATTAAAATCGTATCACATAAAATACATGCATTACCATTAGTAGCAGCTATTAAGTTCTTTGAGAATATCTTTGAAATGTTCTCTCACTCCACTGGCTATGCGTGTTCATTTAAGGACATACACCAGCTAGAATATCGGAACAACTATGCAGCTTCYCATATCCCCTCAAAAGCTGTCCTACAGAGAAACAGGATATAGGGATAAGCAACAGCAGCCACCTAACATTAGCACAGTCATGTGTCAGTAACAGCATGGCATCTCTGACTATCAAAAACTAGAGWAAAGGTTGATCTTCATTCACTGCAGAACCAGAAGAGGCTGCTCATGTCACAGAAGTTAATGCATTTGTATTGTCTACTTGGCAGAGGGGGCTACAAAGTTTCACACCCAGTTAATATTCAGTGCTTGAAACCACTTTAGGAAACAGTAGCTTCACTACTAGCCCTGGCATAATGTTACATTATCATTAAGCAACAAGATAGAAAGGACCCTCGAGGAAACTTAGGTTTTGTACAGAATGCTTTTAAAGGGCCCTCACACGTTACATGGGAATAAATTACAAGATGACCAAGCAAGCATGTAAAATAACTTTTTAGTAGTAAATGTGTGAATGTGAGGACAATATTGCACTCCTTCCAGAAAGAGGTGCCTAAAGAACCACCCCAAAACCACCCAAAAACCAAGACACAAACCAAGAAAAACCCAACACCCACAACCAACAGCCACCTCGTCACGCAAATATTTTCTCTCTTAATTACACCACGCTCAATAGAATTCAGTAAACTACTGATTAAAACAAAGTAATGCCAGTAACTCTGAGGAATTACTGCAGACATTGTAGACCTACCAGGCACACCACCATATAGAGGAATTATACTTCTACCTTACTATTGAAACTCAGGGTACCCCGAGTCTTCTGATGAGGACAGCTACTGATGATACTTTAAATGACATGAGGAAAGGAATAATGTTMCTGGCCTCACAAGATGAGCATTCAGGTTCCAAACCTGATTAAAAGAAAAAAACTCGATTTGTCCCCAAAACAACTAACCCGTCTRGATAAATCTGTAAGAGGTAAGGACCTCTAGGAGCTCAAAGTGTAGGAGCAGGAACCCTAGACCCAACGTAACATCTTTCTGAAGCGCAACACTGAATTCACTCTGCAGGAAATGCATGTTAGCAAAAACATAACCTCCAGCAGCTTCCCCAAAAAGAAAGTTTCAGATCTTTAAGCATCATGTTAGGTTTAGCACTCTTTGGCATCTAAAGCTGAAAGATCAAAACTTCAGAAAAGAAAATTGTTTCTAGTAACATTCCTAGCAATTTCCCAGCCCCAAAGACTAACAACCCTGGAGGAGAGGAATTTGCTGAAACCCAGGTCAGAAGATACAGATGTATGGTAACTGTCTAGGAACAGCTCTTAGCTAAGGTTAAGAGCTCTTGGAAAAAAAACAAAACAGAACAAAATACCTCCTGCAAGATTACCTTGCCCATTCAACCAGTATCTACTCTTGCATTCCAAAAATGTAATGAAACAAAAATGGGAAAACTAACAAGAAAGTATAAGAAAAAGCAGAATCCCACCCCCTCCCCTATTTTGTACATACATTTTGAAACCTAGCCTTTAATCTCTAGAATCTGCATGAAAACAGGAGTGCGTGGCTGCCATGGAAACACAATTTTTCCAATTTATTGCTGATGTTCCTAGGGTGGATTACTGACTGTAATAACAAGGGATTGAGGATCCAGTAGTTCAAGAGTTAACTGGAATATTCATTCTTCTTCCCTAAAGAGTCTGCCTGCAGCAGCAAGAAGCAGGAACTAGATTAAGATGTTCTTAACAGAAAATAAAACAGATTCTTGATCAGTCCCTGTCTGCAAATGCAGTCAGTTTCAGAAGGATTTTAAAGTGGAAACAGCCTCCCTCTTTCTGCATATTTAAGAAGTGCATCATAAACTAATGCTTCCGTTCAGTTTCTCCAAAACAGTGATGCATAGGGGACTCTGCCCACTGAGAACACAAGACGAAGGAAATTAAACTTTCTAGCATTTGCACAAAATTCATATGGAAAAGTGTCAGTTATATAAAAAGGTTCTTAAGATTCRCATTAATGCCTGCAATCTCCATTCCACACCTTGAATGACAAGTGAACAGCTTTGCTAAATAGAGTATGTTTCTTCTTAGTCGTCCAATTTATCAAAACATATCACAGAGAAATCAAGGAGACCTGAGCTGGTTTTGTGACTATACAGAAAGAATCTCAAACTGGTGTCAAAATGAAAAAGGTATGAGGAGGATAAACAGTTTTCAGTTCCAATACAGGCTATGAAAGCTCCTGAAAAAAATATGGCAGTGGACAGTGTATTATTGTGGCTCTCTAGCAGCACTCTCCAGTTGAAAAAACAGATTCACTGTGACTGTGCCAGTGTTTTTTTCCTGGCTCTCTGCCTTTGGAAAAACAGACCTCAGCAAAAAAAAATATTTGCCTTCAGAGAAACCTCCTGTCTCATTTCCTTGTACCAGTCCATTTCTGTGATCCAGTGAGGGAGCTCATCTGTTAACATATTGTCCTTAGGTTTGAGGTGGTACCCAGCATTTTTTAACACAATTGAAACACTAACTGATCCCAAAAAAAAAGCATACACAAATTGAAATCCCTGAGCATTTTTCTAGGCAGTTACAACTTAGAAAAAAAGCTCTTGGGAGTTTCATTGACAGGGCCCTGAAATCATTTGCTTAGTAAGCCACTGCAACCAAAAAATTGCCAATAACATATTGAGCATCATCAGAAAGGACAAATCAAAAATCCACTGTTTTACTACAGTATCAAACATTGATGCAACTTCATCCTAAGTATCACATGCAATAGCAGTCACCTCACCTCCATAATGATATAGTGGAGTCAGAAGAACACAGCAAGATGAACAACACAGGCAGCTAAAAGAATAGAGCAGCTGTCTTATGGGTAGAGATTAAAAAAATGGGTCACTAATATGCTTGTGCTCCATCACCTTCACTGGCTGTGCTCATGGTTCACACTCAATGGTCAGGCCACAGACAGTCATGGTATTGCAGCTCAAAATACAGGAGTGAAACAGATGTATTAAAATGTTACAAGATTTCATTAGTTATAGATGGGATACTATTAATAATGATGGAACCAGAGTGATCTTTTGTGAGGTGAAACAGATATCACAGAAAGAGGCAYTCAACTCATCACAGCCTTTTAAGGACAGGGAGAAAGGCTGATTGCTGTGCTGTTTCTCCAATGTAAGCCTGATTTCTGACACATACATTCGCTTCCACAGCAATGTCAGAATGCCCTTTTAGATATTTGAAGATATCTACAGATCTTCAATAAGAATAGACTCTATTCAGTGGTTTGAAAAAGACCCAGTGAGGACCTAAAAATTTATATAGGAGTCTTTGATTAAATCAAATGAGACAATGGTTCCTCAGGAAAGAGCAACAAGAACTGTACACATCAAAATGACAGTATTAAAAAGGCAACCCCACAGAAATATTTTATTTATTGTACTGGAAAACTGTTTATGAATTGGTTTTTTCCACAGTAAAGACAACCTGCTTTACTCTGCATTAGTGACAGAATAATTTGTTCTTTCATTATCCAAGTTATTTATTATTTTAAGTACTGATTCGCTGCAACTTTCCTGACTTATCACAAAACCACCACACTTCTGGGAACAAGATGAAATACAGCCAGAAGAAACAATTTTTTTGTCAAAGTTAAAAATACACTGCACTGGCATCCTAATTTAACACTTTATTCTTTGTGCTATGCTTTTGTTTACACATCATTCTTCTGGAGAAAAAGCCCAGGAGAGCAGTGACACACACCTGAATCATTCATGTAACACACAGATCAGTTTGAGCAAATGCTTAGTGAGCAATGGATTTAAGTCAGTCCACTTGAGAACTCTCATTTAACTTCAGGCATTAACTACGTTCTTCCTCTCCCATAACAAAATATTCCCACCCACAATTTCCACCTTTTCRTCCTAAACACACCTCAAATAAAAGCATCAGTTAAAGACTAATGAGTTGTACTGTCCTTGTACAGTACAAATTTTTGGTATAGTACAATAGCGTATTTTTTTCACCAATAATCAACATTCAGGACTCTCAAATATGCAAAGCACTTAAAACTTCAAGAGTCCTCAGAAAACTCTTTCACAAGTTTACTTAAGGAGCTCTCATACCGTTCAGTAATGTTGATTGACTATTGGGAAGGCTATTCCCCCCTCTTGATAGAGCATGTAGTTTTTGAAACCACATCCTTACTTCAAAGAGCCACTTCACAGCAGTGTGGTACATATTGCTCAAGCTCCTGCTTCAGTCACATCCCTGTCCGTCAGACCAAGCTGCAGCTCTTCCTCTAAGCAAGAAACTGTATTGATCTTCCACTTCCAACCATGGACCACTTAATTCTCCTTTCTCACCCCCTCACAGCTCACATTTCAGTCAAAATTAATATTTCAGCAACCACCAATTAACTGACCAACCAATTTAGCTGACCACCTCTACGTAGCACAGATTTTATGTGTGCTTCATGTGTTATGTGATGAGAGGAGTAACAAATTAATAAAGTCCTTTCTAGACTATAATTAAGAGCATAGCCTAAAGCAGCACCAATAGCATAATGATTTTCTTTTGATTCTTAGATTTAGTAATTCCTAACATGGACGCAGATTTTAATACAGAAAATATCCAAGAAAAACAAATCTAGAATAATTAAGTAGGAATTGATTTAAGAATAAGCCCATTGCCCAAAGTCAAGCAGGCAAACCGAAAGAGCGAAGAAAAGTTAAAGGCTAGAAAAATACTTTTTCCTCACAGACTTTTCCTGCTGTTAAAGAGAATAACAGAATTACAGGCACCCTGARGGGAGGACAACATGTAGAAAGTTGTTTCCAGTTAGCTATGGTAATACTTTTAATTAAGTGAAAATGGCCAAGTAAAACAGAAAGAAACACTACAGCTTTCACTATTTGATTACTTTAACAAAATGAGTCTGAAACATGGAATACATAGACAGCAACCCCAAAAAGTTTGAAGAGTATTTAAAATATTAATGACCTATCCATAGACATAAAATTACCAATCAAACATTCACAGGTCCTTTGCCAACTCATTCTGAGCTCAAATGAAGCTAAGTTAAGCATCTCTTTGATCCAAGATGCATGCATTATTTAGCATTAGCTAGACATTTGTTCATTTATGCAGACACATGCCAACAGGATTTATGTGAGAGGGTACCCATTTCTGCTTAATTTGAAATGTCCTTTTTCTCTCTCTGAAATCTAAACCACAGTGATTTATAGCTTTTAGGTAGTCTTTGTATTTTAGGAAAAGCGCACTTTCAAAAAACTAGTCAGAAACTCTTCCAGTGGAAAAGTGAGATATAAAGTTCTCAGTGCATCTCCAAAGAACAAGGTGTCAGCATCTGTGTTGCCTCCTCTTGTACACATATGTGACTCTTGGTACTTCCGTATGTATAAAAATCAGCCCACTGACTTTTCATGGTATTTTGGTAGCTTTTCTTTTCCGGCACATTAAAATATGCACATAAGGCTGGATTTTCGAGGGATAGAGGCTGTGGGACTGGTGTTTTCAGTTTTTTGGTTTTAGCAAGTTGGTGTGGGGCTTTTTCCTGGTCTATGCAGCTGGTCAAAATTTGCATCACACACTTCAAAATCCTGAATAAATATTTGTAAGGAAGACTGGTAAAGAACAGAATGAAAGGGATACATGAGATGCTAAGAACTAGCAACACGGAGAAACTGAAATTATGGAAAAAACCCTGGCAATAAACTCTGAAAAGGTAGGTGCTTTCAGTTTCTTTTTCCTATAAACCATTTCCTATGTCCCACACTTCTGGAGTGTGGATGTAGACTCAGCTATAGGTACACTCCATATGAGCAACTTTTCAACTTGGGTACTTTTAAACTTCCTCTCAATGTCCCAAATTTTCCAGTATGCTTGGGACTTCTTGCTCCACAACCCACTCTCCAAGACAAAGAGATTTTAAGAATAATCAAAATAGGAAACTCATGCACCCTTATTTAAGCTTCCTCTTGCCCTGCCCCTGCAACACACAAAGCAACACTCAACACCCAGACTGGATGTGCCCAACGCTTGACTGCACTTAGCATTTAGTATGTGATACGACTATGAACTACTATAGATGACAGAAGTTTGGCTGAACAACACAAAAAAGAGTCTAAAATCTAGAAATATTAGCCACGTCCTGAAACATTTCTGTTAATCTGGGAAATATAGGATAAATCTATAGCCCTCATTCAGTTTATTAACACTGATGTGGGTACTGTTTGCTTTTAAAGCATGGGAGAATGAGTGATATTTAAAACATAAACGGCAAACCATTTCTTTGCTCCTGTCCAAACAGACCTCAATAGCACACAAACAATGTGAGCCAACCCAAACTGTCACATAATACTCTACTTATCTATCTAGCACTGCTGAAGCCAAGCACTGAGTGAGGGAGATACTAACAGAGGGAAAGACCAATAGAATTAGTGYCATTAAGCTGAAGCAAACAAGTCATCTCCTGTATCTGAGGGGGAAAAAAAGTAGGTTAATAAAAATAACAATTATTGAGTAACTAGAGGCAAAAAGTAATGCTAATACAAGAGAACCCAGAAAAATAAAGGGAAGGAGATGAGACTATCATGAGGGTACATCATACAGAGCTGAGTCACTATTTTACCACTTACATTTTGAAGTGCCAGCAAGGACAAGATCAGGTAAGCGAGCTGGAAATAATAGAAAACAGGACACAGAGCAGAGGAGCTAAAGTGAGGTAATGAACTGCTCAATTTGCATAAAGACAACTTCAAAGCTACACTCAGGTATGAAACTATAGGAAAGAGCAGAGGCACAAAGACCTGGGAGAACCTTCTCAAGGCCTGCTGATGTGGTGCTGCAGAAACTCAACAAAGGATCATAAAAAAACCCTTTGATCAAAAGTGAATCTTACAAATGAAATGGTCAGGAGGTTTAACGCTTGAAGAAGCACGAGCAAAGAAACATTTAAAAAAGTACCAGGACAGCCAGTGGTGAGAGCTGAAATAAAGGCAGTATCCTTTGGAGTGAAAGAAACCAAGTCATATCTCTGTAATATTCATCTAATACAATTACACCTCAAATCTCCACTTAAAACTCCCAGCTTAACACAGGATACATATTCTAAATGGAGCACTTTAAAGGCAAAGCAAGTGACACCAGCCAGGGATACCCACCACAAGGCACAGAGTAACTGACTACACGGAATCACAAAGTTTACAAAGGGCAGATTTGGCATAACATTTTGAAAAGGAAAATAAAAATAAAAATCACACGAATAAAACTTATGTGTTCCTCAACCAAGGACATCTTTATCCAACATCCTAACCACATCAACCAATCACTTAACTGTGCTGAGGAAGCAGAAGGATTTCTAACAGTTTTGGGGTTTTATTTTGTTGAGGTTTTTTTTTTTTCCCTCTCCAGTTTTCACTTTCTATCTGCAAAAACCACAACTTTTCAGCTTGATGAAGTTTATTAGTGAACTGCAGCTTCAGCAAGGAATGAACAGGTCCTGCTAAGAAACAGCAGTGAAGCAATGCCATGAGAGTCAAACGAATWGACAGCCGTGGTTCAGCTCCCCTACTCTGGCAGTAGCTAATAAGCAACACTTCCACAGAATGTGAAATGCCACCTGCTAATAATTCATATTGGTATAGCACAGTATCACTATATGATATGAGGGAATCTCTTGGTTCCTCCTAACAAAATAACCGTTAGGAAATGGTCATCCAGACATCATCTAAGAAATAYCTGCAATTGTATACTGTGCTCTTGCTTGGACAGGTATATAAAAAATAAAAGTGACACTCCGGGTTTCTTTAACTTCATGGTGTTGCAGATCATTAACGCAGCTTATATTAAATATTTGACTCAGGCAACTATATCAAATCTTCCCTGTGACATTGCAAGAATATTGCCTCTTTGAAAAATGGAAGAATAATCTCCAAAAGCTCCCAAATGCACTCAGTAGAGTCTTAACCTTGACACATAACAAAATATCAGTGATTCTTTAAACATAAGGGCAAGGATTAAACAACCCAGAGGTGCTCTCTCCTTCATACTGCTGCAGTTCACTAGTGGTCCAAATGAGCCATCCAGCATCATTACTACTAAATTTTTCTACTTTGGAATAAAACTCATTAATCAATTTGAGTTCTTCAGATAAGAGGCACTACTAGTATTGTTTTGCTATTACCATGCACATACTGTAACCTACACAAGACACAAACAAGCCTTTAGAAAATGACCTGTAGAGGTCTACCACCTTCCACTGACCTCCTTCAAAATAATATTTGGCTCTGTTTCAGCCATTTATTGCTGTTTGGCACTAGTAATCTACCATTTGATCATTATAAAAAAAATTCACAGCAGATGTGCCTACAAACAGAGCATGATGGTTTAAGTGGATTAGGAAGAGATGAACTCTCAAGAAACAAAGTTCCTGAGTTTATGCTAATAAATTTACTTTAAAAGACTAAATTAAGGAGAAACATATGCAGATTTCCTTAAGCACTTCTATTCTGGAGTTAAATTGCAAAAGTGCTGCTCATGTCAGACTACATTTTCTGTACTCCCCCACAGTATTCCAAGTGTTTCTGTATTAGTAAGTTTTTCCAAATTCAAATTCTGCCCTCACTAAACAACACAGCAGAAAAGACACCAGTGTAGTTGGCAGAGGGGAATATACTTACCATGCAATTAGCTATATAAAGCTGCATTTGTTCTCTTTCCCTGTTTACTTCACACAGATCAACAAACAAGATGGAATCAGAATTACTAGAATGAATTTTTCCAATGGCAAAAACATCTTCACTTGAATACTGATCACAGTTGGAGAGCTAGACTGCATCTACATTTCTTCATTCATGGAGAATGTAACAGTTTTTTACTGTCAGGAAGTACTTAGGAATTAATAGCCTATCATGTACAGACACAGAGCAGGACTAGCAAAACCAGAAAACTACAACAGCATGCTATAGTTACAACAGTACAAGCCACAGGTAAGTTTCAGTTCTYTAAAATAGTTTTGAGTCATCTTTGCAGTACAAATCTGCATGGGTAGGGGGCTGCTGTTACTGGTCAGTTTAGTAACATGTAGAAAGCCACTTTACACAATTTTACTGAATTTACATTCAACTTTGCTTTCATGATTCTTGTTCAGTTTTTATGTTTGTACGCCTTCCTTAACTTTATTTAGACTAAAATAGCAGTTCCACCTGGGAGGATTCCAAAAAATCAAGAAACAGTAAAAAAAAAAGTGTTCAGACTGAATAAGAGACTCAGAAATCTTTAGATAAAATTTTATAAATATCTCCGTTGTGCTTTACTGGGCAAGATGGGCAAGCAAAATCGGTGGAGAGCCTTTTTCCTAGAAATTAGTCACTAGCAAGCATTCATCATTTCTCCTGTACACAAATTTGCTTCATTCTATTATTCACAGTAACGTATCTATAAAACAAGCAACTTACTTTGCAGTGGTCATACTGCTGCTGTAAGGTTGGAACATCCCCTCCAACAGGCATTTGTTTTTTCAGTTCTTCATCTTTTGCATTCAGCCATTTGATTAACTCTTCCAGGGATGTCAGCAATCTGTTCCATTTCTCTGCACTGGCCTCCAAGTGAGCCCTGTGAAACAACAAAAGAGCATCTTTAAAGCCCTGAATGACAAAACCAGCATGGGAATACAATGAACACAATCACTCCATCAGTAAGATAAGAATGTCTCAAGTGTTTAACTGCAAAGCAACTTTGTGTTAACAAAACCTCTATTTCAAAACACTTTTCACAGCAAAYCAAAATAAGCAGAGGAGAAACAGGGGAACAGAGACAAATATGTACCTGATGCTTTAACTCACCTAAACCTAAAACCTTGAACACTGCAACGTCTAAGCAACATAATGAAATCCTGTGTTTTGTTGTGACTCCACCACTGTTGTGCAACAAGCATAAGCATCATTTTGTGAGCTAAAGCACTGCAAAACTGAACTCTTTCAGGCCAGGACCTTGACTCTCCAGAAGCAATAAAACAGCAAGTTCTCCCAGTAGTGATCAACAGCAAATTTCCTGTGCTGCTGAACATATCAATCAGTGACACAGGTTATTTAATGCATCATCTTTAGTCGACGTTGAGTTACTAGAGAATTAATACAGTGAATCTGTTCCTCAGTTTAACTGACACCAAAAAAGTCAAATTCCACAATATCTTTTTCTATAATTTTAGAAATACCGTGACTTAATGTCTTCTCCCTGCAGTGCCTAAAAGATGCACAGAATCTTCAACAGGGACCAGCTACCCCTCTTTTACTGCAGTCATTCTATGTTATGGAATCATTCAAGACCAGCATGTACCTAATTTGTATCAGTGAACAAGAGTTTCTTTCTCCACACAGGTGGTGGAGTAGAGCTGAATGATTTTCAGTGTAGTCTGACACCAGTTCTGCAAGTTCCTGCCCTGCTTCTGATGGATGAATGAACTAAACTCTACTCCTTTTCCTATTTTGCACATTGCTGGTTATCTTTTTTTTTCTAACTCACTGTGACTCACACCTTGAAACTTTCACCTGGCTTCACTTTTATCACCTCAAATGGCATTAGACTGAATGTTTGGAACTGATACAACATTTGGATTGAAGGGATGATGTGCTACAAGGTTAACTTCAACACAAGCTTAGGTTTGTCCACTCTGAGATCTCGCAGCAATATTAGGATAGGTGAATCAATAAAGCAATCAAGTAAGAGTGTATGAGGGAAAAAACACAAAGACAAAAAAATAAAAAAAAATTCCACATTAMTGAAAAGGATACACTAACTATCTTTAGGAAGAGGAATCTATTCTCCTTCACTCCCGTGAAGGAAAGCACTTAGGTAACTACTTGAGAAAAAATATAAAATTTAAGTACTTGCTAGAAGTGACATTTTACTGCCTACACTTCTGTGCATTATGGTTTCCATTGTCCCTTATTGCTCTCACTGATACCTTAATCTCAACACTGAGTTGCAACCAGCTGCTTGTAGCTCAGGACTAAAGAGCAGAGTCAGCATCCCACCTTGCACTGAATTACAAGCAAGCTGCTGCTGTAGGCCTTGGTTTGCAGGCCAGCAGCTCCTGAGTGGAATGTATTGTCTCCACTCTCCTGGTCTTTTTTCAGGTACTCAGAACTGGCCCTTCTTTCTCGAAGTGAAAACAGAGTTATACTTCTCATTAATCAGGCAGAGGAGAGACATTGCCCCCTCATCTAAGCCAAGGCAGCCTGCATTTGAATTTACAGCTTTACCGTTAGACTCTGACAGTTAAAAAAAAATCTTTATGAATTTTTAGAAGCAACTACAATTAAAATGTTCAGATATATAGCTTTCTGTAGATTTGATGGTGGAATTTCTATTCACCATGGCTTATTACTGTTTCTAACACATATAAGCAGCTCTCACCTCTAAAAATTGGCACTCTCTTTGGCTTCAACATTCTGCTCTAATTATTTAGTGGAATTCTTGTACACAAAAAAAATTGGAGTTTCGTAAGGAGGGAAAAAACTCCTGCAACTAGTTAAAGGACAATTGAAGGGTGACCCACCACTGTTTAACATACAGTGCAATAATATTAATAATGAAAAACTAATTTGATATTAATGTGAATGATACAGCTTATGATACTAGATTAAATGCACCGTATTTTACCACTGAGTACTTGTGTGCATGCCAAATTAATGTCAATACCAAAATAACACTAACACATGGTTTCGAAGTCCAGTGCAAGTTAATCCTGCAGGGGTAGAGCAGTTAGGGATGGAGAGGAAATGGACTACAGTAGCAGGGACTTGAAAATTTTTCACTGAACACAAAGTGAGCTAACCTCTCTCTTGAAGGATCAGAAAGACATTAAAGGGAAAAAATACACAGGGAAAAACTCATCACATCAGCCTGGATTTTTCCAGAATATTACCCTTTTAATCTTATCAAAAGCAATACGGGAAATGAAAGCAAGATGCAGCAGCTGAAGAGTAGACACAAGCATTCAATTCTCCTGGGGAGCAAAGAAACTTTCAGCAAACCCCATTCAAAGCAAATGCTGCACAGGAACAAGGGAGTCAAGACATGCTTCAAATTGCATTTCAGTGTAAAGTTTTAGTATCACGTTTACATTTGTCATACAGACATTATCAGAGACAGAAGATGCAGAAGTTCTGAAATGTTTCTTGGGCTTCTCCGTTCTC
The DNA here is from genome assembly GCA_018881555.1 of Amblyornis subalaris. Taxonomy (NCBI): domain Eukaryota; kingdom Metazoa; phylum Chordata; class Aves; order Passeriformes; family Ptilonorhynchidae; genus Amblyornis; species Amblyornis subalaris. The sequence goes on from JACAXG010000050.1 coordinate 3,482,780, forward strand.
TGAGTCAGGTTTTCTGGTCTTTGTTTTGGAATTGGTACTTCTACTGATAAAATACCTGCAAAGAAAGCTTCAGGTGTTCATGCTCATATGACAAATGAATCAGCAATCTCAGGGATTTACCAGTTCAACTGGTGGCCTAAGAATCTGCTCTGATCAAAACAGAGGTCAGTTATAGATGAATTGTTTTGAGCATGGGCTGGAGCACAAATATTCACCAGCATCCACCACCTGGTATTTAAAAGCACTCCTAAAGGAATCCTGGATAAACCTGAAAAACACAGATGCTCCCATTCAACTGACCAGACTGAGAAGAAACCTCCCTCCCCCTTCCCATGCCAAATAAAATCATCCAGAACAGCAACTCTGACACAACTCCCCTTCTGTTGACCCTGAGAGGTTCTCTTTACAGCTGGAGACCTCCTCAGCTTTTGATTCTGCTACAGAGGTAGCACTTTTCCTGCTGAGTGACAAGGGAACACATTGGAATGTGGAATAAAAAAAGATTGGTGGGTGGTCTAAATATAGAGACAACTTCTCTGTTTCTCCCATACTTTTACCTCTACCCTCCCCCAAACACTGACATCCTCAACTCCTGCCCCAGTAGAAAAGAATCTCCTCTAAACATTTGGCTTTAAAAAGCAGACCCCCACAAATCTGCAGGTTTGTTTTCTTCCTGGGAATAAGCTAATAAAGAGGGAAAAAGAAAGAAGTGTGAGTTAAGCCTACAAGAAATTTCAAGGGGAGATACAGTCCTCTCAGGTGGCATCATAGACACTGAAAGCACAGGTTTAAGCAGCTTCCATGCATTTAAAAATTTGTCACAAGAGTGCTGCTTTTCCAGTTTGGAACTCCCTTTAGTTACAGTAGCAAGGAAGTAAAATCAACACAGTCACAAGAAACACCAGATCTAAGGACTGAAGTGATGAGAAGAACTCATACTATCTCTATTTGGGAGAGCGGTACTTTCAGCAATTAAAAATCAGCACAATTAGAATGTACACGTATCTGAAAATATTCTAAAAAGCTTACAGAAACTTTAATTTAGAAGCACTATCCCAAGCTAAAACCCATAACAAAACAGTCAGTTTTTTCAATCTTCAGCCCTAGCATCTAACAGTTACATGCAGTTCTCACTAGACTCATCCATACAGTTTTGCTTTCCAATTCATCCTTGTAAAAAGATACACCAAGAAAGCAAAAATTGAAGGCAAACAGACTTCATATCAGTTCCGTGCTTTGTTATTTCCCCATGAAGGCTTTCAGGATTCTTGCACAAGTTAGAAAAGTGAACTGCAATCAAAGAACAGAGCAAAATACATGAATTCAGAAATACTATGTTGTTTTCAGCAGTGACTGAGATTTGAGAGGTTCATTTACTTGTCTTAGATTTGCATCAGTAGTCTCTTCCTTGCCTATCTTCCACTTTCATCTCAAGTGACATGTGGCTCTGCAGCACTGCAGGTACCAGCAGAGCAACCTAAACATTAATGCTGCCCAGTGGGACACACGTGCCATATCTACGCAGAAGTGAAAAGATGGGTCTGTATTCAGAAAATGTACTCCCACTTTTCTGAGCATGGACTGCACAAGCCTTTCTGTATTACAGCCTTGGAACTCATAGCTGTCCAGGGTAAATGGCTTGAAGGCCCTTTTTCATGGCCATCAATTTCTCCTAAATTATGACCAACCCCAGGAATGGCCAAGCAATTCAATGGTTCTTGCTGGACTCCAAGCTGATGAGCTATTATCTTAAGAGCATGCTTTTGTCTTTCTCTCACATTGACTTATTTGTGAGTAGAGCTCATAACAAGTTTAACAGCTTTTGCATTAAACTGCATATATGATGGAGCCAGTCTCTGCAAGTTCCTACACTAAACTGCTTGGTTCTTTGGGTTCAAGTTCCGCCTGTGGGCTTTTGTGGACCTGATTTACCTGTTTCATTTAACTGTTTAGTGGGTTGGTGATGAGGTAAGTGGAAATGAAAAGTAAATGTCACATTTTCCCCTCTCACTCTTTCAAACTCTTGTGCCTGACTTTGAAGCTCAGCTCATTTTTCCAGCCTTTGGAAAGTTCCTATGAATGCTTAACACTCTTCTGTTCTATTAAAAGAACAGTTTTCTTAAACTAACAAGCAAGCAGTTGCAATTAAAAGCTCTAGAAATTATTTTCTATGTAATTCATTTTCACATAGAATTTGATTCATATTAATGAATATGACAGTATCTATTTCAAAAATGACATCACGAAGATTTAACCATTACTACACTTGGGCTTAGCACCGATAGGATCAAAAAACTGCAAAATGCATTCCTTGATTAATAGGTATTTTAAAACATTTCTCAATTGAATAGCAGTAATTAAAAAATCAATACCACTTAAATGGATCAAGACACTTTAAATGCAAGTCCTATCAACTTACTAACTTCAAAACCAAAATTTTTTAAAAACAAAACCAACAACAAATCCCCGATTTCTCCTCAAAGTAACTGGAAATTTGCAGAATTATTTCACTGACACTGCTATTGATTTATAATAAGAAAAGACTCAATGTACATTCTGGAAATTTTGGTACAAGATTGGCAAGTTACGACTGCGCAGCTCTGGAGCGAGAACAAGTAGTTAAGCCTACATGGTGAATGAGTTCACTAAGTTTTTATATTTGCTCTCAGTCATCCTTTGTGAAASAAAATAGATATTTCACTTCAATGCTGTGGTCGTATTTATCAAGCCTCTTAGAAGACAAGAACTGTGCCCCATTCACACCTTGATGTTTTTATTACTCACCTGATGTTAGCTGACTTTGCCTTCAGGTCATTCCAGCGCTGGTTCATGTCATCAAGCCGATGYTGGAGCAGAGCAGCTTCCTCAGAGTTTCCCAAGGCTTTCACCATCTTCTGTCTGTTTCCRTCAATGCTTTTAAAGATGTCATTGTGGGCATCAATCTCAGCTTGGATGTCCTGAAATACCAGCAAGAAAAGTTCAAACATCTTAGTTCTGTAAGTAAAGGAGGGGAGAGCTTATTCTAGCTAGTACTCCTAAACACTAAGACAGAGCATGTATTCTGACTTTCTTGGGTGGCTCTGATGAAAGATGCAGAGGAGAAAACCTGCAACCTTATTAAGGTCATTATAAAAGCTCTAGCTTTCCTTAGTGTGAGAAAAGGAGTCTGAAAGTCGTCCAAGGCTGTGAAACAGGAAATAGAACTATAAACACCAAGTTCTGTGATGCTGTGTTTTGAGGCACTGAAGGTAACTGTCTACTGTTCACCCATGCATTTCACAGTGTGGTGTTTGCAAATGCATTAGAAGACATTTCCTTTCCAGAAATTACACAGATTCAACCTTAGCTATGTCATCTCTTTCTTCTTCGAAACAAAACATTCCAGAAATTTTACAGAGTCCAGTGAAATTCAGCCTCTAYCTAGTACTTTAAGTCATACATAATGAAACATTTAACTAAAATTTCTGTCCTTAAATTGCAGCTAAATGGCTACAGCAACCAGAAGTTCATTTTTACAATTAAGCTACTATACACTATGGCCTGAAAGATATGGACAGGTAGACATAAAATAGCAGGATGTATTATAATCTGAATTTCAGAGTAAGTACTGAATAGAAAAAGCAAAGCTTGTGATTTCCATTCAGTTGACTCATTTCTCCTCCCCTTAGAAATTAAACACATTTTATTCTCTCATCTACCATCTGCCTCAAGAAACATATTACAGATGTTGTCTTCATCTAATTGAGCACAGTATTATTTTTAAAACACATTATAAGAGCAAACAAAACTTCCTGCACCACCACCAGTGCTTTCTAGCATCCATACATCTATGTAAAGCAATGTAAATGTGTAGAAAGCCAGGAGGTGTACTGGCTGTCTCAATAGGATTAATCAACRAAGATTATGACAGGAACTTGATGCAGATGTAAACAAACTTCTTTTGCAAAGGAGGAAATTAAATAACTGAAATTCCTTAGAGGTTTTTATTCTTCCAATCAACTCCYCAGTAATCACCATCTGTTCCCAGAAGCAAAAAAGGAGGGGGCTCTTGTACCTTCCCATCCTAAAGATGTAGTCCTTAGAATGTATCTTAGAATGGCTGCCTGCACATCTACAAATTAAAGTGGAAAAGCAGGCATGAATTTGAGGTAGCATGAAAGCTTTCCTGAGTTAGTGAAGAAAGCAAAAAAAGTCAGGATACAGGTGGAGAAGTGGGGAGAGGAGAGATGGGGCACTGAGGAAGGAGGTGGGAGAGGGAGAGAGGAAATGGTGAAGCTCTGTCTCGCCAGATGAGCTACTATGTGACTTTGGACAACTACCTATTCTTTGCCCTGAGAGTCACTCCTTTAAAGCAGGTAAAAAGACACTTTTGCTGTCTTTAAAACAAACTGATAAAAGTCACCATTCTAAACATAAATACAAACAATGACATTTAAAAGGAAAAAACAAAATGGAAGTGTCCGATGATCAACCAACCCCAAAAAGATGGCATAGTCATCAGCTGAATGTGATGCTTATCTGAAAACATTTGCAGCTCTTGCCCTTACAACTCCAACAYGCCTGCAGACACAGTGAAAACCATCTCAATCCCACACAGCAGGAGATACAACCACATAYAGCAGTTACAATTCTAATTGCAATTAATCTGTGCTACAAAAGCCTGGTCACGTCAAATACATTTCTTTGCCTCTTCAAAGTCACAAAAGACAACTTCATTGAAAACAAACTTATCTCTAATCCTGCATTCTACAATCACAGTATTAATTGTAAACCCGTTCATTCTAGAACCTTCATAAAACATTCTTTGATTTTACTTGAGAGGACACTTCAGCATGCATKCTCAAAAAATGTTTCATTCAAAATGGGGTTTGATTCTTGCATTTTCTAGTCATCATGTAACATTGATTAAGGTACAATAAATCTGCTGTTCGCATTTTTGAGCCCCATCTGTGACGGCTGTGTTGAAACAACTCAGGTAAAAGAATCAAGATTTCTAATTAACTTCTCTTTCTCTTTTCTGATTTCCATTTTCCAGGGAAAAAAAAACAAAACAACAWACCACTGCCAGCTGATGGATGACCAAACAGGATTGATAAAGTTAACGAATGTGAGTTCATAACAGGCCCAAAAAAAGGATAGAGAGAAATTCAAGTAACATACTCCACATCAATGTGCACATAGAGGAAGTGCAGCAGGAAGGTGGGATGTGAAAAATGACTAATGGCAAGAGATGGACACAGTAAGTTAGTTATTCTCCAATAATGATACAAAAAGATCTGGATTTTTACTCAGTATTGTCCTCTGTTGGAAGACTAACAGGATGATGGGCTTCCATCTTGTCCTAAGATTGCTGTAGTTCATAGCAATTGGTAATACTCTCCTTTATTCACTGTATTATCAAAATCTTTCATTTATTATGAGATCTGTAAACATGTGGTTGCCCTCCCTTCAAACTTCTTTCTTCAAAGTAGAAAGAACTCTGTCATTCTGCAAACATCCCAATTCATGTTCCCCCTAATCCATTATTTCTCTTTCTCCTGCCTTTTTCTTGGTCTTTGATTCTCTATTGTCCTCTATGTGGCAAAAAATGGGATGAAAGAAGTTGATTATGCCTGCTCGGGCCCCAATGCGGATTAATTCTAGTAAGAGTTAATCCAATTTCAACTTTGCAATACTTTAGAAGAAATTATAAACACTTCCCTATTATCACATGGAAGTTCCCATACTCAGAGTCATAGGGACAACACACTGAAAGATGCAGGAGAAGAGGGAAAAATTTCTATTGCTTTTGCCACATGAAGAGGGGGCAACACCATCACTGCTYTTAGCCCAGTGAAAAAGGGATCTGGGTCAGTGCATGTGAAACAAATCAAAGGGGAGAGAAGAACAAAAAAAAAAAACCACAACAGAAAAAAAAACCTGACAAAAACCCTAAAGAAATACACTAAACAGAAAATGTCTTCTTGCTTTATCAACTTAATTTTTGAGGCACTACTACAGAAATGCCATATTTTGCTAATTTTGCAACTATTTATGTGCACCTATCTATTAAACTGGATTGATAATTTATTGTATGAGGTCAATGTATTTGTTTATGTGTCCAATTGCTTGCAAGATTAATGCCATAAATTAAAAGAAAGATCTCTCASGAAATAATTCATCCTATATATAAATCAAGGTGAAAACTCTGAAGTTTGAAAGATAGAAAGGAGAAAAAAATAACTAGATTGGCATTTAGATTGCCAGACTATTAGAAGATTGCCACTTCCCTTAAATTCCTTTTAAGTATTAAGATCAAACTGCTGTCTGTCTTTTCCACTTTGGTCTGGTGATTTCAAAATTYTATTTCCATTCTGAATCTCCTTTGACTTCTTTGCTTCTCTCTCTCTTTACCTTTCTTCCTGCAGGATTCAAGCTTTCATTTTATTTTTGGATTTGATTTTAAACCTTGTCTCCACAATATGAAACCTACTTCTTGCTTTAATTTCTATCAACTAAAATACTAAATTATCATGTGATGACAACTGAAGAGCATGTGTCTTTAAAGAATGTATAAATCTGTGCCACTCAGTAAGGCTACAGATGGCAACACTGAAAGGACCCAAAGACGTAGYTGACTCCCTTTGAAGTTGTTACTGGAACAGCCCAAAGGCAGACTGGAGTGACATGCCCAGGTTAAAAGAAGATACGTGAAAAAGACTGGAACAGAATCAAACTTATAAGCCCAACTCCAAGATCAACCAGSTATTATTAAACTTTTGTCTTTTCTTTCCCCCTTACAGACTGCAAGGGCATGTTAAAAACAGTTACAACATTAGGCGTAATTGTCCTTTGGAAACTATCAATACTTTATAAAGGCAAAAAACCTCCAAGCCATACCAACAATGTTCCCATGCTGATGGGCATTCTAGGGTCTTTTTGCTAAATGATGAGTCTAGAGGGCCTCTAACTCACTCTGCAACCCCCTGAGCTATTAACAGATTCACTTCACATTTTTTCAGATTTTGTTTGTCTATATTGGCAATATATCAGTGAAGTTGGTAACACAGGCAAAGTATTTCCCTTTTTATAGGGCCCAAACGCTTGTGTTGAAGATAAAAACACAACTATTGGAAGAAAACTCCAAGCCCAAATTAAAGTGGAAGAAATGATGCATTTTAAAATATGCAAAATGTTACTCTACTGAATTCTCAGTATTAAAAATGTTACGKTAATAATACAAATATCTAAAACAGAGAAGTGATTTTATTCTGTAAGGTAAATAAAGAGATGTTCCTATAGTATTACTGATTCTATTACCAAGAACCCTTAATCAATTTTTTACTACATATAGGATACAAAACTCAACTTAGTCTCTCAAGAAAAAAGTCAACAGCATTCTGTACCAAATGATAATTTCACAGGGGGTTTTAAGACAGTTACATACAGGACTTATCAATGTTTCACTTCAATGTTTTTTAAACCCACTACATAGAGCAAAATTCTGCATTACACTCTGATAATTTTTATGTTCATTAGGAAATAGAATTCTGCTGAATTTTCATAAACATCTGACCACAGAGCAAGGATGGCAAGTTATGCCACACAAACCACATACGGCTTGTAAGAAATGGATATACAGGTACAATGCTGGTGCTGTGCAACAAGACATGCAGCATCTTGTGTTGGCACACAGACTGCCACATCCTTTTAATCCCCAGATACAAGCCAGAGACACTCAATCTCTTGTGGCTTTYGAATCACATGTTCATCTTAAAAGGAATTAGTGGGGTTGAAGTGGACTCCTCACAAATGAAAACAGCTTGAAAAACTGCATTTTTCCTAGCAAAGGTTACTCCCAGGCTATTTTGCCAGAACAGTTTTGTGCTTCTTCCACCCAATACAAATCATGCCTGTGACTGAAACAGGTGCACAGAATTGCAAGTCCCATGAAAACGACTGCCCACTGCCTTCACTGACAGCATTCAAGTCAGCAAAGACACTTACAGAAATGCTGCACTTGCCTCTTTCAAAGGTCAGGAATAAATGTGATGACTGCTCATCACAGTATCTACAGAAAACTCTTCCAGCTGKWMCAGCTGGAAGAAAAATGTCAGTGCCAACCAAAGGACATAAAATGTATGCCACAGACAACAGCCAGAACATTGTTCTTTGAGGTCTCACAGCAGGTAGCAAAGGAAAGGACCTTTTTWTTTTTTAAATAACAGATTGTTTAGTTTATCTTGAACCAGATAAATCCTACCTGCTGCTGCCAACTGCCTGTGGGAACACTGCTGTGTCAGATGTTCCTTTTAGCCCCTGCTTCACTTGGAGCTTTCACYTTCTGAAGACTCTTGAGGAAGGAGTAAGAATTAGGGCATGATAGAGGCATATGAAAGTGACCATTGTGAAAGGGAAACTGGACTTTTATTGGTCTCAGCCTTAAAAATGCTGGGGGCAGCTGGGAAAAAAGGACACTCTTGTAAAAACGGGTTAAAAAAATCTCACCTCATGCAGGAAGTCTCTTCTCTGACATCAGAGGACAGTCATGCCTTTAGAAAGGCTCATCCCATCTGCTGTTTCAGAGGCCTGCCTGCATTAGCAGTTGCTGTTAAGCAATCTGTTTATAGCGAAGTCACATCCAGAAGAGCAGAGCACATTGAAAATCTTTAGGTAGAATTATCATTATCATAAATCCACCAGTGTCAAAAGTGTGTAGAAAGACGGACATGAAAACTCTCTCAAGTATCATACACAGACCACACTGGGTATTACTACAGCCACTGYGACCATAGTGTAACATCAAAGCAATTTACAAAGCAATTGGCTGTAGATATGACAGAAATTTAATTACTACTTAAGTTCTTAGATATTTCATGAAGAAAAACTGGAACTTTCTTCAGGGAAAACCGACTTTGGGACATTTTTCATATCTAATTTTCAAAGGCTAGTATTACCAAAAGCCTTGCACCAACATGTCAAGTTTCTAAAAAGTTGTCTTGACTTGCACTTAAGCGTTGTGGATAGTATCGTAAGAGGTGACATACAGTGTGGGTAAAGATTCATTTTATCACAAGAATGATGATGCACTTACAGGAAGGCTGAGAACGCCAGCCTGCCTTCAACAACCTCTGTGGCTCCATTGCATGGCGTAGACTCAAAATCTGAGGGGCACCATAAATGTGTTGATACTAATTCCAGCAGTCACATAATTATGACTGAACAAAGCCAAAGCAGCCCTGCCTACTGCAGTGTAATGTGACTCTGCTTTTGCATAGGAAGGGAGTGCCGTGCAAGCTGCTGCAAATGCCATCTGGTTTCTGCATTACAACCACAGTAACAGCACTCATAATTCTCTCCGTAGAACGTATATTAATGAATCCAGAGAGCTGAAAGCAGCTTACAAGCCAGGATCGCTGTCATAACGCTGTTTCTCCTGGCAGCGAACACCTCAGGAAGGACAGGATGGGTGTGTGGGGAATCATAAGAGGGAGAGATGAAGYAGGGGAGGAGGAGGGGAGCTTGTTAAAAGAAAAAAAGGAAATGAAAAAAAAAGAAAGCTTGCTAAATAAGCACAGATTAAAATTTTAGAATTTGTGATCAAAGTCCACCAAACAAAACATTAACTTTCTTCTCCAGCATCAAAATATCCTCCTATGTTGCATTACAAATTGCAGCACAGTAAACAACAAAATTTCACAGCAAGCTTCAAGCTAAAAAATACAGCAGAGCTGTGAGACCTTAAGTTTTGGTTTTGTTGAGAATTGCTATGATTGATTTCTTAGCGATGAAATCAACACTGGAATATTCAAAGTCACAGGGGAGAGCCTGGAGTTTGCAAATACCAGGGCTTATATGATTCACAAAACATCAAAAAAACTGGTTTCAAAACTTCTCTCTTAATGAAGTCATGAAGCATCTCAGAGTCCAGCACRTGTCCTAATCTTCAAAGGCTACCAGCAGCAGTTACAAAAGAAGAGTGAAGCCCAGATGACAGACTGGGAGCAAGGGAGGAGCAAGTAATCTACACAGTGAATAAATCCTATCACAAATGCTTTCGCTGTTACTCTTAGCTACTTTTGGAAGAGTCATGCTGGTGGGATACKGAATAGTACCTGTCTCAAGCATACCTCTCCCTGATAAACATGGCTGGTAAACCAGTAACTGCTGAGGAGGAAAAGGCAGATTTACATTTAAAAAAAAGAACATACTGAAGTTTGGAAAACCACAGAATCAGTCTTTACAAACTGCTCTTCTACCATGTGACCACAGTTTTAAGGTTTTTTATCTTAATTTGTCAATAAAATACTGTATATTTTGTTACAGATTGTGGTCTTGCAGGACACAGGAAGTTCGTATGGCAAAAAAAAAAAAGACAAAGCAAATCTAACAGTGGTTACAAACATACAAATGAGGTTTCACTGGAAGTGCTGACAAATWGATGAAAACAATCTGTTGTTTAACATTCTCATTTCTCTTGCTCATCAGCACAATCACTACAAAGCCAAGACTCCTGCATCTCAGTGTTACTGTTACCAAACAACCTGGTAAGCAAAAAAGAGTAACTAGCTGGAATAAAAGAAGAACAGAAGAAACAATGGGAAAGATCCATATTCATTGGAAGTAATTCTACTTATAAAAAGCCAYCATGAGATCTTCCAATTTGACTAAGACAACATTCAACTAAATTTAACAGCAAACTCCAGAGCATTTGCTTTATGTCAATAGTGGAACAAGGTCACAGGTAGCCAGTAATGTCCCCTTACACCCTTGACTTAGCAAAGCCCAAGCTTTTCTTCATTTCCTTTAAAATTAAAAAAAGTAAAGAAATAAAAATGCCCACAATCAGAGGACATGCTCTAAAAGTAATCTCRTAGGACCTGAAATGAGGAAGAGAAGCAACATTAGATTTCCATAAACAAGGGACACATGAGGACATTAACAGCAACACAGAAAACCTAAGTTAAACATCAACCTGCCTTTTTTATTTATTGTGTAGTTTTCAAAGGCATACAAAGACTTTTTCAAAGGCATAAGTGTGTGCAACTGCCTATCATACCTTTTCAAATTTTGTCAGCAACTCACGTAAGCTGAAGTTCAGCCCAATCATCATTAAGCGTCTCCCAAAGCCTACATTTTTCTGGTACGTCCTCCAAGCCAAGTCTGTAGCCTTTAGGGTTCTCTCTTTTTCCACCTATGCAGTCTCAAAATTCTCCAAGCGCTCCAGTGTGTGTCCCTCTCCTGGGCTGCGTTCCCCCGGGGACAGTTCACACAGTGCCATTGTCACAGTCTCCCTGTCCCTGCTCCTTCCCATCGGCTGGGCACCTGGGGATGAGCTGCTGACACTGGGTGATGCTCCTTGCAGGGTTGACCTGACCCCATGGCACTGTGGGGATCTCCTTGTCTCCACACCTCCTCAGGACTGCCTCCAGCTCACCTCAGCAATGGCCTGCAGGATCGAAGTGCTTCTTGCAGGCCTCAAGCTCAATGTTTGGTCTCAGTGACCCCGAGTGAAAGAAGCTATAACCTGCTGGTATATGATGGGTGGAGAGTAAGAACAAGTCCTTCCATGTTGCTCCATTCAAGGGAAAAACAAAATCCCCAGAGAAATTTCTGTCTCTAGAAAGCATCAAAAGCCAGCTTCTCAGAGAAGTTAAAATGGGACAAGGCACACTTCCATCCTAGGAAACACAGCGGTGTGACCAGACAGGAGGCCATCTCTCCTCTGCCTTCCTCAGAGCCAGCACCATGGGCTRGTGCTGTTATGGCAGTAACCAGGCACCTCCACAGCCTGCTTCCCTCCGCCCAGGAGATGCTGCGCCACAGAAGAGCCAAGGCCCATTAAAGTTGTCTCAAAAGTAACTTCCTTTGCCTAAGCAAAAAAAAAAGTCCAGCAAAGGATCTTGCTGCAACCTCCAAAGCCTTCGCTGGGGATCTCCTCCTTYGGTGCCGTCTGCTCTAACAGCCGTGCGGTAATCTATCCCCGGCATTTGTTTATTATTGTAATCAGCATCCTCCCTTTCAGCAGCCCTGGTGCTGCTTCGAAGCCAAGCACACTCCCCCTTCCTGGAGGCCTCCCTGCTGGAAAACCACCAGCACCCCTGAGGCTGCAGAAACCCCAGATCCAAACCCCTCGCTCGCCCCTTTTCTTTCCCCTCGAACGGAAAGGTGGCTGTTCAGCCCCTGAGCAGGTTCTGGCGCTGTAAATGCAACCAGTGCTGCACAGAGCCACCACGGGCTGTCGCCGCTCAGGAGGGCAGGCTCGGCACAGCCGGATTGTTTTTCACATGAGCCCTTGCTCGCCCGCGGGAAACCTGACACCCCATGGGTGGCTGCGAGGAAATCACTCCGTTTCAAACCATTCCCACTGGAAACCCCGTGTGCATGTGAAGGCCTATTTAAGCTGCTATTAATGCCTTCCTCACAAACACACATTACTCAACCACCAAAACCAGCTTCAGTAATAGTTGCCAGCAAGTCAGCAAATGCATAATTAAAACCAAACCAGCAACCCATCACTTGCAAAACCCGTTACAACTAATTCTCCTATGAACACATTGGGTATCACATGTTGCTTTTACTTTTATTTCATCCAACCATCATATGCAGTACGAATGAATCCACCAGTAGCAAAACTGTCTCTAAAATTATTCTGAGCTAGTGGATTATACTGATATATCTAGTATGGGTCAGGATTTAAAAAATAAACTCTGAAGGGGGAAAAAAAATATTGGCATTAGCACAATTTTTACTTGGTTTATTTGTAGTTTGCCTCCTGTCTGTATGTTTTATGTGGGCATATTATACAAACTGCAGAAGTGCTTGCAAAATAAACTTAGGAAAGTTTTCCAAAGGTGACAGAACGAAACCAGCTTTATAGCCCATATAACAGGTCAGCTCAAACAGTCTGAATTTATTCCACTGCTTCTGCAAGCAAAAAGCCTATTCATTACGTGACAGTATATAAAATCATGTTCACATACTATTATTTTCCAAATTAACTATTTACAGAAGAAAAAACCAACATAATGGAGTAAAAAAGTAAAACTATTCTGCAAGAGATTTAACTACAATCACTACTTGAGAATCTCTTTCCTTCTCCTCCTTCTCCAAAGACAAAGTTTGGATCCTATTCCCAAGCACACTATGGCTTTCTGCTGCTCTTGGAGGAAAAAACCCTTGCAAACCAGAAGTGAACAGCCTTTAGATCCACTTCAGAAATGCTAGTGCATATAAATAAAAATGGGTGTCAGGCTAGATTATAATGAAGCTTCATAACTCCAGGACTGAATCCAAATATACAACATTAATTTTATGTTTGGTTTCAGGTTTCATACTTAGATAACTTGTTTTCTGATTTTCAGTTGTCATAAAAAAAAAAATTATATAGTCTATATCTTTCAGTACCATTAGATGTAAATGAAATGCCCTCTAAGGTGAATAGGTACCATTTTGCATAATTTTATAAAAGGTTATCAAATATTTATGTATATACATGATGTTAGACCAATGCTGCCAGCAAAACAGCTTTGAAAATTGTACTGAATAACCACTTTTTCAATTGCTCTCTCACATGAAAGCACACTGCAGTATTTGAGAAATTCTGAATTTGTAGAAGACAATAAAGCAACTGAAATAAGCTCTATGTTGGCATATATTTAATATAGCCTGTACACAGCCAGCATTTCTGTAAACATGACAATGTCATATTGTAAGCTCAAAATGTAAAGCTGTCATACATTTTAAGACAGCTTTACATTACTTATTACTACTAAAGTTTTCTTGATCAGTTTCGTCACAACTTTTACTGAAAGTAGCTCTGCATACACTGTTGGCAATGAAAATGAAAATTTTATACTGAAAACTACAGTTATTACATAGATCAAATGTATGAATGCTAGAGTCCAAAGAATTCAACAATCTGAGAGTGTAAGCTCTCATGCAAATACATGATCTACAGCTGAAAACAAGCAGAACACCAACTGTAACAAAGCATCCTTCCAAAGTGCTCTTGTAGACACTAAGACCCACAACAGGCAATTTAAGACACTGGAGCACAACATACTGCTGCAGAAGATTATGTGCAGTGAAGCTTTTTGTTACTTTTGGTATCAGAGCAGTTTGGTGCATTTTCTCATGTGTCTTAAATAAGAATATAAAACTGGATAAAAATAAAACAACCCGCTAACAGCTTTTTATAGCCATTGGTAACGTAACTATTGGCAGCCTGCACAACTCAAGGACTATCAAAAAAAAAGTACGTCTATCCATGGTAGAAAAAGGATGGTCAGCACAGCAGCCTGTGACACACAACTACAATCACATTTGCTGGAAACTGTTTTTAGGTGTGGATCCCGAAGTGCACACCCCGCAAATCCAGGCTTAAAAGCCTCATCATTTAGCAAGACATTTAATGCAGAGATTGTAAAACTAATAGCAGAATTTTACATTTAAAAACTTCGTACTGCAAAGATTTCACTAAAAAAACCCTCCTCTTATCAAGTATAAATCCAGAAGCAACTGAATGTTAAAATATTGGAAACAAATGAACCAGCAAAATCAATGAAACCAAAACTAGATAAGGAAAAAGTTATTCCACTGATACTAGAAATAAAAATACCTGATCAACTTGGAGATCATGTTACACACTCCACTGAAGTACAATTTCAGAAAAGAAAAAAGTCTTTTAGACTTCAATGTATTCGATAAAAAATTTGCTTCACACTTGAGATGATGTGCAAAAAATGAAAAAAAAACTGTCATACTAAACACAACTTAATTTCGGAATGTAAACCAAAGAAAGGGGAAAGCAATTTTTTTTTTCTAGAAGAAAAATGGAAAAATAAAGAGCAGCAAGAATCTTAAGAGTAAATGTATGAGGTTGTTTATACACAGAGCATACATACGTCTTATGTAACTCACAACAGCAAGTAATGACAACAAAAAGATAAAAAGAATAGTGTTGCCTTGTGTGACTCATGTAACAGGCACAGAGGTCAATAAATGGTTACAGCAAGTCAATACATCCTGTTTTCACTCAAGACATGCAGCTTCAGGCAGGAACACAAAAAATCCTACCGTTCAAAAGCACTGTGGTATTTTCACCTGCCTTGCAAAATATCTGGTGTCAATCTGATCAGACCAGGAGGGGGAGATGCCTTCTCCCTTCCTACAACAGGTCAGCACTTAAAATACAGAGTTAACACACAGCTCCAGCAAGGTCAGGCCTATAATAAGGCTCATTATCAATTGAGCCTAACATCAAGGTTTTAACCAAGCAGAGACTCACCGATAACCTCTGCCAGAAATCAAATTACTCAAGCAACACAGTACCCCAAGGACTAGCAATTCATCAGGACAAATGGACAAATCAAATTCTTAAAAGAAAGAGCTACAAGTGGCAGAATAAGACAAAAGTAACGTAACTATGATTGCCAAAATTACCAGTAAGATATCTATTACAGTGGTGATTGCAATGCAGATTATGAATTACATGAACAGGTTTGCAGAGTTCCTAGAGCTTAGAGCCAAGGCACTGCAGCCACTGTATTTTTCTTCCCTTTTCCCCCCGCCCCCCCCCAAGAGTAAAGGGCATTGGGTTGCCTTGGAAGGTATTTTTACATGGATCAAGCAGTAACATTCAGTGGTCTGCCCTGTGCAGTATCTGCCACATTCAATGACAGAGTTCTGCATTGGGTAAGTACAGTCAGACTGCGGCCTTCCTCAAACAAATGAGACTAGACTTTAAATCTCAAGAACAAACTATGGTAGAATTCCAGATGTAGTCTTGATGACAGAAGTGTTATATTGCCATGAAGGATTAGTAGAGGACTGGGTGGTTTGGTGGTGGGGTTTTTTGCCCCCTTATTTTTAACTTGTTTGGACAACACATGGCTTTCAGCGTTATAAATCAACCATGATTTTATAACAGCTTAGACAAATATAAACTGTTGTGTTCTTTGAACTTCCCAGAAGAACTCAGCCCTAAAAGAAGAATATTTCAAACATAAAATAAAATAAAAAGAAGGAAGTATCTCATACTTGGAGTATACCTAAAAGAGATTAGATGTCAAAGTGAAATATGCAGGAAAAGTACCAACATGGCATCCATTTCATGCATAAGGCCATTAAGAAATTTACTGAACAAAAGATAAAGATTTAAATTCCACTTTTGGGGCTGACCAGAAAATGAAGGTTTTAATCCTCGCCCTAAATGACAGAATGAGGGAGGCAGCAGAGAGTATGGATGAAATCTGGCTTTTATGCCAGGCAGGAATTTCATCATCAGGTGTTACTTTCTAGTTAGTACTGGTGACTAAATAAAATATTCCTATTGATCAACAGTCCATAAAGACTTCACTGGGGAAGCCTCCTTCTAAGACTTAGTTGCCTTTCCTCCTCATTTTCCTTCTTCAGGTGTAGGATACTAGTGCTTGCTTGCAATAATCACACTAGAGACAAGAAAGCCTTGGGGCACCTCATGGTCTGTCTTAAATAGCATTTCTAGCTCTGTTCTCTTTGCACAGAAATGAAATAAACACATTATCTTAGATGTACTTATTAACATTTTTATTTAAAAGGGTAAAATTGAAAAGAGGGTGACTGTGTAGTGGTGATATAACATGACAGACTGCCAAAGCAACACATCCAAGGAAAAGAATCTACAGGCTACATTAACCCACACCCAGAGTGAATATCCAGTTTCCCAAGTTCAAAAAATGGGACATTAAGTATTTCGGCCCAATCTGAAAAATGTTTTCCTTAAAATTTTCTTGACTGTAATGAAAACAGTTTTACAGCTTTCTGACAGCTTAGCCCAGTAAAAGCCTCATTAAGTCCACGCATATTACACATCTTTAACAGAATTTTATACAAGAAGGGCTTATTCATATATTTATTACTTGGTAAAGGGTACCCATCTCTCAAGATACTAAAACTGATCAATGAAAAGATGATTAATTTAGTAGTTTTTAGACAAGTACTCAATCCAAATAGTGGAAAGACCACAAAAAACCATTTTAATTACAGAGTTCGTCATAAATAATTGATAGAGCATCTTAAATTCTATAGCACTGATTCAGTATCTGTGGGTTAAAATCTCATTCAAATAATGTACTGCAGTCTCCTCTTACTTCACTTAGCACAAGCATTAGACTCAAGTGTCTAACACGGATTCAGTGCCATTTCAGTTATCCTGTGTAATTTATCATTTTGCCACACTCCAAGGTTAAGTACCTTCTGACTCAGTCTGCCCATATATTATTTTATGCCCTAACTTGTCTTTTATTCTCAGTTAACTAAGTGGCCTTATCTTGCAGGAAGGAGAAGTATTACCTGGATCTAGTTGATTTGGGGATTTTATGGGTTTTTTTGAAAGCCACTGGAAATGGGACTCTCCCCATCCAATGTAAACTCTATTCTCAGACATAAAAATATACTTCAGTTGTAAGCTTTTCAACAATCAACTTGTCTGTATTTGAATATTGGCTAGGTATTTAAAAAGAGTAAAAAACAATGTAATTGGTATTATTTCAAGTAACTTTTTGTCTATGAAATGAGAATCCTTAGAACATTTACCATGAAACATGCCTCTGTATCAATTTTAACACGGCACAAGAGAAGAGCCATAAGAAAATTACCTTGGGAATTTAGGTACTCTTGGGAATATAGCAAATGGCCATCTACTAAGTAGTTCTACGAAACCACAGAWGGTCTATTTCCTAATCAGAGACGAAATACCAAAGTATACCATTGCAATTTACCAAAAAGGTGAAGGTTTTGTTTGTTTTCAAAGTTCACTAAAATGGATCAATGACCCTGGACTACAGGGATGTTCCACTAACATTTATTTTAAATCTTTTCACGCTGTGGAAACTGCATCAAAGCAGCAACCCACAGTGCTTCATCATCAAACTGAGATTTTGCTGTGAGTGGAGAAAGAAGAGTATCTGCTGGGGGCGGCTTACTTTAAAGGCCTTATGACTGATACCTTGGACAACCTTGTCTTCATCTTAATTAATTTTCAAACCATGGAATTAAACCTTAAAAACTGGTTGTAAGATTAGGATCTAAGTGTTGTAGTCCAGAAAGAGTATTCATTCTTCTCACTAACTGTAATGATTCCCTGAGCCAACTCCATAGTTAGATAAATTAAACAAATAAATTATATTCCTGTATCACCACTGAACATAAGAAGAGAACAGTTTTTTAATTACTTTTTTAACTGAACAACCTAGTACTTAATAAATCAGTAAGTGCTACAGGTAATATCAAAAGTCCTAAAAATTAAGTTCTGATCAAGGAGCACAAATACTCAAAGCTGTTAAGAGATGAAATTATTCTATTTTGTAGCCAACAAAATTGGCAAAAATCATTCTCACAGTCGTTGTCTAGAACTCAAGCACATGGAAGGAATACATGAAAGATATCCATGTGCAGGAGTGACAATTCTGCTATTCATATATTTTTATATGCACATGCAGTCATAAATTAATTAAAATTACTTGAATTAGTGAGGCAAAATGGAAAAACCGTAACGTAGCACCTCAGGGTTAAGAATAAAGGCAAAGTACAAATTGCAGATATTCTTTTAAAAACACCTTTGCTTCTGACTGGAAAAGTTTCCAAGGCAGTTAGAAAGCACTACAGAAAGACTGGATAAGCCTCCTCTGAAGACCTTTAGAACTTTAGAACAGTAAATAAAAGACTTGACTTATCACAAGGCATCAAGGGAGCCAATCACTGTATGTTTTCTTGCTGAATTAATGCTATATTAAATTAATTTACATTAAATTAATTACCATTAAAAGCGTCAAACGACTTGCAAGGGAATACCATGTGCTCTTAAGTAAAAGGATGGTTGAGAGCAGTTTTTCACATAATGCTGCTGATCTTTCTGGCATCTCCCACAGCAAGAAGTGTTCTCCACTGCAATGCCTGAATAACTGGCCTATCATATTTGCTTCACATAGATTGTTTTGGTCTCTTGCCTCCCTTCTTTTTTTTTTTCCTAAATTTGGTCTGTGAAAGTATTCCTAGCGTTTACCAGAGTAAAACATTAATGTAAAGTCTCAGTAAGAAGTACATGCTTAGATGCACCTTCCAAAACCACACCATACAGCTCCTATCTTCTTTCATTTAAGGTTGCTGTAAGTGATTGCTAGTAGCAAATTTGTGTTTGCTCATTTAAGGGTCAAACTAGGAAAAAAACCCTTTTTTGTTCACTTATGGAGCATCACCCCTTAGGATGACGTAAGTAAAGCTCAGAAAACAGAGTGCTCTGGAGAACGGACACGTGCACACAGGAGGCTGTCTCCACACTCATGCAGAGAGACTTGGAACTTGAGCCTGGATTTCCCACTGCTACTGCTGTAAGCATGCTTTTCTTTCGAAATACCCCATCTGACTAAAGTTATTAAGCACTAAACTGAACTTCCTCACAGAAGATTTATTATCATTTTGCATTTTGTGTCATTTTGATAACCAAAGGCTCACATAGAGATCTTATCACTGGCCTGTTGACAAAAGTAAAGAGCATTTACAATTGAAATTATGATAATTTAATATTTATTCTTGAAATAAAATGTAAGCTGCATTATCCATAACAGCTGCTTTTGCTCTGGTTTGAACAAGAAGCGTATTTAAATACAATGTGCCTAAGGGTTCTCTAGCCCCATTTCATTACTAGCTACTATACAGGAAACAAATAGACTTTCCAAATTTATTCAGACAGAGCTTTCATTGTTTAATGTTAGTCAGAAGCTCCATTTCCATTGAATTATTGAATGCTTTTATTCTCATTTATTTCTCATTTGAAGTCAAGGACTCCACCTACTTTTGAGAAATGCCCGAGTTTGTGCTGGAGGAAGGAAATTGAAGATTTGTACACATAAGCATAAAATGAAGGTTAGTCGGCTTCACAAGGACACGAGCACTGTGTCACCTTACAGCATTTGCAACTCAACCCTTCTTGGCTTTTCATTAGGTAGTAACTTATTGAAGTGAGGTTTGGGGTTTGTTGGTTTTTTTTCTTTTTGCTTCACAAAGAAATGGCTGGCACTGAAAAAGTCTGGTCATCATACAGGAAAATTTGAGGAAAAGAATTAAAGAATTTTAAAAACATCCACTGCTTTACACTCATTCATACTGAGTTTTTAAAAAAAAAAATTGTAACACTGAAAAAGATTAGCAATCCCTGAGGGTTCAGACAGAAACTGTTYAGGCACGAGAGACAAAAAGTACTTGATCCATGTTGGATCCATGTAGGATCGAATTCTGTTGGCCTTTCTGCACAGAAGTCCCAACAAAGGGAGAAAGGGGAGAGGAAGCACACAAAGCAAAACAATAATTGCTATTAAGTTTTGAGGCTAGGAGAACCCTAGGCATATTCATGTCTGCATGGAATAAAAAATTACTAAAATGGACTTTCTACAGAGGACCAGCACAGAAGAGCAAGAGTAAGTGCACTAGTAATGCATGGCAGGCGAGCACACCCATTTCAAACACACTGATCCAAACAGCTGTGAAGGGCAGAGAAACTTGCTCCTTGCATTTCCACCACCAGTGGAACACAGCTGGATGAAGGCTAGGAACTGAATAGCCCACAGCAATCTGCATTCCCAGAACGGGTCCCTTCTGCTGCTACATTTTCTATTTGAGAAGCTTGTGCCTAGTCAGCCACTTAGTGATAATGTGAAAAAGGTTCAACATGGCAAAAGGTAAGTCACTGCAAAATATGCAAAACGAAAAAACACAGAGAAGAGAAAATAATAAAAAATAAATTTAAAAAAAAAAATTCAAAAAAMCCAATGCCCAAGACTGTGTCTTCAGTATATTCAGTAAATTCAAGCTATAAAAATTTCAGAGCAAAAAGGCACAGGCAAATGTGCAAGCTGCATCTCTCTAAACCCCTTCTTCATTGCATTTTGCTTGCTTTGGAAAACCACTCTGTTAAATGTGACTTGTCCAACATATTGAGCTATATTACTATTCTAGGGCTATTTTAAGAAGAACAGCAGCAAAAAAAAACCCAAACAAATTGACTGTATGCTTAATACTGGCAAGATGAAAATTATGACCTTTCACGCTTAGCCATCATTTCCTTGAAAAGGAAACAAGGGATATTCCAAGATACCAGCCCTGAATGGGTTCTTCACGTCACTGATTTCCCATAGGTACCAACTGTCATCACAGACCAACTCTAAACTACTCTGAGACTCCTCAATAACTACCAATGAATGAACAATATCCACATTGGTGCATACATGGTTTCTCTTCCCTCTGTGCTTTTCCTCCGTACATTATGAGTATATACAATGAGTAAACAGATTTGTAACAGAGCAGATTTGTTAAAAAACAACATTGGATCATCTGTCAAGGATGCCAAGTACTTGCAGCAACCCTTGAGACTGTGGACCTTAAAGGCAACATGCATCTAAGCAAAGCCTAGTGTTCATACAACTAAAGCTAAAGCAAACATGAGTGAAAGCCTGCCTGCAAGGAAATGAAGCCCATCAAAGAATAATATTCTATAGCTCCAAAAAGTCACTGTAAATGACAAATGCTTCTTTTTATTGTGTCAGACACTTTCAAAAACAAAGAATCCTCAACTGTTATTACTGCAACTTAACACCTGCTAAAGGAATCTCTCACCTGTAACAACCTTGCGGATTTTCCTCCAGTATTTGATAAAAGCCATATTTTCTGATCTCACATCTCCCTTGAAGAGTGAGCGTTGTGGTGTCTCTGGCTCTCCCGGGTTAAGGAACACATGAATGAAACTGAATGAAGTAGTTCTGAGCTCATATTGGGGTCCTAYCGAAATTATGAGAACATGGTGTAGTTCAAACCCTGCTACATAGAAGAAGTAGCTAGCACCATAGTCAGTAATTTTTAAATATAGCTAACGTGAAGTAGTGCCTAGGCCACGCTGTCAGACATGATCACAAATACTTTCCTTCAGAGCTACATTATATGCTGACAGTTTGTGAACCGCAGTTTTCCTGTACAACACTCATGACATTAAATATACAACAGCTTCCTCAGTAACAGTAGAACACTTTTAAGACAACCCTTTTGCCCATAATGCTAAAATGTACACCAGACTTCTACAGAGTAGCAGAAGAAATCAGTGGTGGAAATACAAAAACCAGGCATTTCTCAGAAGAGGGACGCAGAAGGGGTAATGAATTCAAAATGTTTAACGCTTGTGCAGAGACGGAAGCTGTCTTACAGAAGACCTGGAAATAACAGACATCATTCACAAGCAGTGAATTTTTAAAGTTAGTTTTCTCTCTATGACTGTTTACTGCCTGTCTARAACAGCAGAGCAGAGAGCAGCATTAGCAATTTGGCCTAAGGTCTTCAGGGAAAGAGGCTCTGCCCTACTTTAACAATAGCAGTWGCTGAGGCAAATTAGGTCTCTGACAGGGATAAAATGAAGTTCCACTGTAAGCATAAAAGAGCTCCCATTGATTTTGGCCCCTTTCAGCTGATGTAAATAATCAAGTAACCATAAATTTGGCAAGGAATAATTGCTGCCTTGTCCATTACACAGTGTACTCAAAAAGGCATTTAAAATCACCTTGAGCAGAGGGAAAAGGAGCAAGGAAAGCTGAGCTCGGACAGTTCTTCTCCTTCATCAAGCTCTATTCTACAATGTCACCTGCAACAACACAATCATCTTTTAGTGAGAGTGGAAAAAGAGTTTGGTGGTCTAAACAGCAGATTTGAAATTCCATGCTCTGACAGGGTCAATGGGCTCTTAATTCTGCCAAAAAACGAATTTATGAAGTTTCATTTAACCTGCAGACAAGCTGATTTGAAGCAAAGGTGATCTGTGAGCAGTGGACCCAGTGACGCACGGCTCCCAATAAATTTTTCTGCAGTTAAACTTCCACATGGCTTCCCTTAGCCTTAATGGAAGTTCAGCTCATGTTCTTGCAGCCTTGATACAAGACTGAGTTTTCTTTCACCTCTKGACCTGTTTGCACAGGATTTTTCCAGCAGTCTTCTCCACTTCAGCCAGTACTTCAGTTACATTACAGCGTCCCAACAGGACTCTTCTTTGCCGAGACACAGYTGTTGTCTGCTAAGGCAGCAAACACCTTTCTCCTAAGGTGTTTGCCATGGGCACCCCGCAAGACCAAAAGTATTCTCTAGTCAATTTGATCTATGCTTGGGGGTGTAGCAACTAAATACATCTTCTCTGGACAGAGAATCTCACTACCACCACACAGAAATTATTTTGGCTTCAGGACATGTGGATAATGTTCAGAAGCTGCTATGAAATTCTTCCAGCTTCTGAAAAGTTGGCAAAGTGGCCTTGCACAAAATGTGGGTATTAACTTCCTATTTCATGCAAACAAGCATCAGGAAGCCATACCCCAAATAAAGCAAGTATCATTATTACCTTTGTTATTTCAGGCACCTACAGACTTGCAATCACCTTTTTGTCAACAAAATCTGGTATCTGAAGTTTTGTACAATGATAAACTAGTATTTAAACTTGCTTAAAACAGCTGCTGCAAAAATAATTGGAAATTAACACTTGCATTTCCTATGAGTCTAAGTACAGGGATTCTTAGCAAACCTGCATAGGTCATTGCATCATAAAGGGGCTACATTTATTAAATAAAAATCATTACATCCCCTCTTCTTTTGTTTCAAGTAACTGTTTTGGTGATCTCAACGAAAGTTTAAAACTTTTTCTTTCCTTTTTATCATTTTGCTAGTGAGGAAAATGGCAATGCACGTACTCACATCTAAAATCAGTTTGGATTTGTTGTTACTTAATATAATAGTATTAGTGAAACTTCTGAAAGGAATGAAGGGAGAACCAGAAAAAAAAAAGGACCATCATTATTTCACGAAGCACATTAGGCACATTTAGGAATGTTGGATGACTTCTGAGAATTTTATGTCTATTTTAACTGTTGCCTCAATAYCTCTCAAAGGAACAAAAAAGTGGAGAAAAGCTGTACTGATCTCAGAAGAGATCTAGTAATAATCATAAAAAAGCACTTCAAGTTGTCAGGAAAAGAAAAACACTGTTTATACAAGCTTTTATGCTAGAAAGCAATAATGCCTGAAAAACATGTACAATGGCATCTGTGGATGGAAGAATTAGTATTAAATGCTACTTTTAAGTAAGGAGATGAGGGAATAAGATGCTCATGAAGGCTCGGGTACCAAATTTAGGTTTACTTGCAATGTTTTCAGTATGTCTGAAAAGGCTGCTGTTATGGTAGAACACTTAGAAAAGAAAGCAAAACTAGTCCAAAAATATTTTTGTAATATCAAGAACAAAGGACTCCAAGGGAAGAGACCAGTAAAACCAACCAAAAAGGAATATAATTAAATTTTATACATTTCAACAATAACATTCTGAAAAAAACATGAAACAAAAACTTAGTACCCTGACCCCCAGAAAACAGAAAATTTTAAAGAGTTTCTTAGCTATTTCGCCTTGCATTTAATTTACATKTTGATACTTTTGCAAGTATTGCATGACATTGCACTGACCGTTAATTTGCTAAAAGTCRATACTCACTGGACTCACATGACCCTTTTGACTGTTGCTTTCTTTTTYTCCAGGACAGAAAAGATAGTTATGCTGATATGCAGCTGTTCTGCAACAATGAAAATAAAACATGCAAGCATCACACCCATGCTGCATAAACCTCAGTCAATGTTTCTCATGTTACCATCTGCTGATGTTCTGAGTGCCTAGATAAGCACCTGGCCTTGTTTAAAACACCACTAAGATTTATTTTTTTTTTTAATTTTTGTTTTTAATGGCTCTCAATATATCCACTTTCAAAAAACTCCATGGGGACAACAATAGCAACACCAAAAAACACCCCTTCAAAAATGCACCAAAAAAATTGCAAAATACCTTGCAGACCAAGGTATGAACATGCTTAGAAACACCAAAAAATGCTTAGAGACACCAAAAATTAGCCTACGCTATTCTCTATCTTTAACAAATTTACCTAAAATACAGTCTGCAGTATGGCAGCCTAAATAGAAATCGGGATTCTGTGTGGAAAAAGCTGTTGGAACAAATGCAAGAAGAAAATTCTCATTTACCACTGCATTACAGGAACTGAAATACTGTAAATTGATGACTAAAAGAAAGGTACATTGAACCCCCCAGAAAATGTAAATTTGTGGGTTTAAGGTATCAAAGATGAGAAACACAAAGACTGGAAAAGCAGAACAGATCCACCATCAGTTAGAAAATAAAGCGCCAAAACTCAGCTGTTAGACCTTCAGSCTATAAACAAAACCATTGTGTTGATAGCATCTATCTCCATAACAACAGTGACCAAACAACCTCTGCTGGGCATCATCTACAGGCTAACTTGACTGACTGACTTTCACTATTTCAAACTGAAAAGCTAGTTCTTGTTGACAAGTACATCAATCCAGCAAATATCTGCAGTGAATCGAAGGCAGAAACCAATGACAGTATTATTTRACATGTGACTAGCACAAGTTCTGAGGATTCATTTATATGCAATATTCTTGAATATGCAAAATATCAAGTAATTATTGCTATTTTTAAATAAGAAACACRCTTTCAATCTATTGTAACAACATACAGATTCTGAAAGAGGATTAAAGGGATATCTTTTGCAAAGTCCTTTATACATTTCAAATGCTACATCTCAAAAACTTATTTGAGGTTAAATTACCATCTTGTTTATGCAAAATCCTTTCACTCACCCCTGAGACTTTGTCAGTACTGTTTTCATTATTCATGTCTCTGCTTAAAGGTACCTTATTTTAGCTGAAGTTAATTCTGCTGATAATTAACAGCCTAACCAGATTAATTTTAGCTTAACTATTTTTGAAGTATTTTAACCTATTATACATTGTTCAATTAAACTTACTTAAAAATTACAAGTGAAAACAGTGCAGTTTTCCAGACAGATCATGAAAAAAATTATAATATCGTTTTGCTGCAGGAGCTAAGAATTGAACTTTTACCTTTTAAAACTACTGTGTCCCTGTGAAGTACTTACGCTCATTTTGGGAAATAAAATAATTGAATATATGATGTAGAAACTGCCTGCAATCAGCTGGACCACAACTATGCTAAAGAGAAATAAGATATCCTTTAAGGCACACTAGCAATCAAAGGGAAGTGGCACGTACTGACACAGCATTAGTGGTGATACAAGTGGTCACTGAAAGTTACACTTGACATTGTAAGAACTTATAAGCATCTCTCTCTGAACATCTCCAGATTATTTTCTTCTATTTAAAAATACTAACAGTTACTACTGCATTTGTGCACATGGTACTATAGCCACAATAGATCTTTATTGGTCCTATTGAAATGTAATTACACTTGCAGCAAAGATGCATTTTTAATACACAATTCTTCATTGCTGTAAGTTGCTTGATACTTTAGTTTATAAACCTCAAATGTAGAGGATGCTCCTAATCTAAAAAGATTGGACACAATAGTGCCATTCAAAACTTTGAAACTGTGTTGGACTTGATCATGTCAAACAGGTGCTGGGGTTTTTGTAACCTACATTGCCTTGATACCATTTTCATAATTTTGTACTTTAGAATTATTACAGATWTGACTTATGGTCTTACACCAATACGGAAGCAGAAACCTCCAGAAGTGCTGTTGAACTCACAGTTCAAATGAGCAAGGGCTGTTTGTTGATTTTTTGTTTCATATATTTCAATTGGGAAAGGAGTCTTTCCTTCTCCGCACCCCCTTTTATTTAACAACCGCTTTTCGATTTTTGGCAAATGTGGTACTTACATCTGCATATACTAAGGTTTCATAATAAATGAAAGAATACAAACGGTGCCTTCTAAATTACTTGCACCAGGTTTCACAATGTTCTTTCTCCCCATTGCACCAGTTAATGAGACTGTTTTCAGTAACACACAGACTTAATAAATCACATAGGGGTACCTGCACCTTTTTGGCTCATACCAGTAACATGCTGAACACTAGAAGACTGCAACTTTTTAACAGAAGCTCTCATTTGATCTTATCGAGAAAAAAAATCTACTTGAAAATTCATATAATTTAAAGTRTATGTCAGGGATGCTAAAACCAACCCAAATTAAAGTATATTATTTTTATTAACCTYCTTTTTCCTCCAAGACTGTCACCACACTTATCTTAGGTGCCCTTATCTGTGCATGTGGATCAAATTAACCTGTTTGGGATCAAGTTTTAACTATACCTTATGATACAGTTTAAATAGTCTCTTTCTGAGATATGCAAAATTTTCCTTTCAACATTTTAATTCCCAAAACACCCAATCCAATTCCATTCACTTTATCTTATAGAAATGTCCTGTCTGAAGTAGCCACCAATTTCCATCATTTCTAACAGAGRAGGAAGGACAAAGACTGACTCATGCTACCAGAAAGCACAGATGATGRGTTAATCCTATGAGAGATGGAAAAAATGCTCTGTTTACAGTGATCACTTAGAGCAGCCTCCAGTAAACATTCCCCTCCAAGAAAACAGAAGCTGCCAGACCCACTGGAAGAAGCAAGTTCTTACTGGAAATCTCTGTAGGAATTCTCTAGAGTGAAAAATGACTGGAATAGTATGAGAAACATTAAACTTAATTATAAAAAAATCTTTCAAATACAGTAAATGCAACTATAGCTTAAGTAACTGTATCAGTCTACCAAAATTATTTTGAATAAAATTTTAAAGGGAGCCATGCCAGATGCTATATTTGACTTGCTTTTCAAATATTTATTTCTCAACTTGAAGTATTAACTGAACACATGGGCTTTCAAAGCTCTAAAACAACACAAAAATGTGTATTTTAGGGAGAAGAAATTTTATAACTATTTTAAGGAAAAAGTTCTATTTGAGATCCACTCTAGCATGCAAATAGTAACGTTATTGCAAATGTACTTACTAGAAGTGGTTTCGTTTTATGGGAGTTTTTAAGGTACTGTAGTTATTCCTGCAGTGTTTCACTTATCAAACTTACTTTTTGGAAGTGAAAATTGGAAAATATTCATCTCTAGAACGTAATATATTACAACTGAAAAAATAAGGAAATATTTATACAAACTTCAAGATGATTTCAAATTTCTTCCAGCAATCGGCAAATTTTTGGTCTTTTCAGCATAGCGAGGATCCTGTAGGGCATGCAGCACATCAAATCTGATCTTAGTTTGAGGGAAAGTTCAGGAAGTGTGCTCTCCTGGCAACAGAATGGGTACTGACGGAAGGACACAGAGATGACTAAATGGCATATACAAATTAGTGCACTTAAGCTCTGAATTACTAATGAAATGAGAAACATCTGTCTCTCTTACCAGCTTCTGCTTAAGCTTTTTCAAAGTCTCAATTGCCCCACATAATTGYTATGTGCAATGTCCACCAAGCAGAGCTTTCTTGGCTGTCGTTTTCCTTGCTTAGCCTCAGTGATTGATGACTCTCTGGAAGACAGACCCCGCAGAATTTGGGGAACGCTACTGACCTCAGACTGGAATACAAATGCCTCTTTAAAAACTAATGATGTAAGGCATGATTGGATTGAAACTGGGAAGACTGCACTGAACACACCTACGGTGATTCCTTGCAGTGCCATCTGGCAAGYGTGGGCTAAGAGAGCAGCTAAAAGCCTCACTACTTAAGAGCTGCTGGGAGCAAGACAATGGAGATGGAGCAAGCTCAATTAATAAGAAGAAAAGATGCAGCTGAGCTCATGCCAAGGCCCTGGGATCACTAAAAGAAAAACTATTTCTGGAGAATCTTGTTCCACTTATATCCAGCAAAAGCAYGTGATCTGATATTTAAGGAGGAGCTACAACAGGAAAGGAAAATTACTAGATGCTGGGAGCCCAAGGCATCAGCCAACAACTCCAGTTGGAAATTAAGGAAAAAAATCCTGCAGTACTAAAACAAGGAGAAGGAATTACTCACGTAACAAAGTAACCAATTTTTTTAAGGCGTTTTGGACAGGCAGGTTACTCCTCCAATCACAATATGACAAAGATATTTGGCTGCTCTTCTGATTACTGCAGATTTCAGAGATACAGCAGACTTAGACATAGGAATCTCTTACTGCTACACGCTACAAGAAAACTACTGGCATAAAAACTGGGCTACATGGGGCACTGACATCTTAAGGACCTGCGTGTAAACAAGTAGAAAGGAAACCATCATTTTCACATATCAATAAGCTATTTTCTGAAGTACCAGTAGAGCACTGTAGCAATTAAAAGACAGAAAGGAGCAAAACTGAAATAATACAAAAGGAAGATGCTAAAAAAATGAAGCAGTAGAACCAGCTAGCATACTGATTTACAGATTAAATACAAAGGGCAAAGAAGAAAGTCAAAGAGAAAATGCAAGAAGTAGTGGGGGAGGTAGGGGTTTTTTTATTCTTTTCTACTGGGTTAAAATTTTWAAAAAAATGCAAGCCTTTACAAAATGCTGCACTGCAAGGCATTATAAACCAAGTTATTCTGCTGCAGGAGGCTATAAAAATGAATTATAGAAATGATTGAAGACACAAAGAAAAAAATACGTTCCTGCTATAGTATGTTTTTTTACTGCCCTTATTACTGAAAAATTTTGCTACATAGCCTGGCTAGAAGCAGTGAATTTACCTATGCCATAAGCCTACTGTCAAATCAACTGATCATATATCAGCATTTGTAAGAAATGTATGAATTTACATCAGCTCTAAAAAGGTGATTCACTGCAGCAAGACAATCTCACGTATCAAGTAATTTCTATACTCTGCACACATTAACTGCTTGCTGAAATAAGCACTTYCAACAGAAGTCAGAACTGCACCATCACACAAAAACAGCTGTGGGTTTTGTGTCAGGAGGAGCAATGTTAATTACAGCAGCTTAAAAAAAAAATAGCCTCCCTCTTTGTTTATTTTGAACATGATCAAACTTAATGTGACCAGAGCTGAACTCTCTGTTGGCCCCTTCCTTGGCACCAGCACTCGCGTACTCCCATGCCGGGGCACTGCCAGCCCAGAAACACTCCCACTCCATTCCAGACACCTTTTCCTGCCCTYCTGCTGCCTTCAGTAAAGGCTGGAGGAGAGTAGGAAAGTTAATATTTGTAAGGAGTTGAACCACCCTATCTAGTGATTTCTACAGCAAAAAGGTTGCCAACAATCAAAGCATAACCGAATTGCTAAGAGTGAATATTTTACATTCCTATATATCATTGAGGGAATGCCATTTGGAGTTACAAGTAGTTTGTCAACCAAGAGAGAAAAACATTACTGCTAACACGAGATGTAAAGGGGAGGAACAAGCATCTGCAAAGGCATCCCCAGAGAAGTCAAGAGTCAGAGCAAAAGACAACACTTCAGAAACAAAGTTGCAGATGAGAAGGCAAAAAAGGAACATACTGAATGCTCCTAATGCATTTAAAATAAATCTGCACGAAGTGAATAGAAACAATTGTTCCTTGTCACTGAGGAAACGCCATGTATGAGCTTATGAATTAAATTAAAAAGAAAAGACTTGGTTTAGAACACACTCCACCACCAGTGATACAAAAAAAAAAAAAATTCTCTGTTTTAGATGATTACTCCACTGAATAAGCATTGTTTGAAACGTGATCGTATCTTCTGAAGCTAATAAGCTACTTACAATGTACCATCCCCAAAATTCACCTTCCACATGTGAGCAGATAAATCAACAACATATTTAAACTGTTCATTTTTTTGTCCATTTACAAAATACATACTTTATGTATTAAAGTTTCACATTTTTCCTGCTTCTACTACCACTTTCTTTTTATAAAAAAAATTATTTCTACTACTTTAGATCATTACATATATACCAATGAGGGGCTGTCATTAGTATATTATTACAGCCACACATTTTGCTTATGAAATCCTCTTGATCCATGGAATTCCCAAAAAGCCAATATGAGGCTTCCAAATTTGAAACACTGTCCCCAGTCCATCATGTATTTTATGTTTCCTGATCAATGGACTATATATTCAGTAGTTTTTGACTTCATGGAAAACTATTAATGCTATTTAGCACCATATCGTTCTCTGTTCAGTTGGTTTCTTCCTTCTTCTCAATATTTAGTTCTGACTCACTCTCCATCATTTTGTTTCCCACAATGAACTCCTTAGTACAATCACCCTATTTTAAAGTTCTGCAATCCAGCAGAATCCTGATCCCCCAGCTTAGAGGGAATATCTTTCCATCTTCTAGGCCCATTTGATCAACACTACAGGCTCAGGCATTATCCCTGGTTTTCTCTTCCATTAGAGCCACCAGTGCCAGGCAGGTGTCTGTGGCATTTTGTATGCTTTAAAAGTGTTAGTTCAACACATCCCCCACAAGCAGGGCAGAGGCTGAAAAAGTGCATCCATTACATCAGAGATGTGTCATGACCTCAAACAGAAGCTATGGTTTCAATAATTACAATATTTTAATCTTCTATTTCCTTCTTCAAATTTAAAAAGAATTTATGCATCTCATGCAAAAGAAAGAATGCCTTACATGCATCTGAACAGGTTATCACACCTTTTTCTGAACTACTAAACACAGCTGTCTAATAAGCACTCACTGCCTAATTCTTTTCTCCAGAAAATAATTTCACTATAGTGAATTATCAAAAAGTTGCAGAAACTTCAGGATAAGCTATATATTTGCTCTTGTTTTTGTTCAACCTTTCTCTGTGAGCATTCAATATCTTCTAATAGTTGGTTGCCACCTAAAGAAAAGGTTCTTTTCACCCATGGGATAGTCCTGAATCTAATTCCAGTACTACAGAGATTTATCCCATTCTTCTGAAGTGAGGTTTGCTTCTGTATTATGTATTACACAGAAACAAAAAAATAAAACTACAGATCATACATTTTTTAAAGTGTGATTGGTTCACTCACAAGCAGCAAACAGTCTTAGAGAGGAGTAAATTAGTATTTTGGCCACRTATCTGTAGTCTCCTTCAGAAGGACATAAAATTCACACTGCTACTGTTGTGCCTTGATCATCCCACTAGAAAACTGCTCCTCTGCTGGACAGAAAAATTCTGCCGGGGAGACTGGATTTCAAAACAACTTTCATTAACAGATCCAACCTTTCACTGCTCTTAGCATCTGTCTACCAACATCTTTTCAACCAGCACTTCAGTAAATCACATTTTAAAGGAGAGGGAAGGAGACAGAGGGCAGACATCTAGAGCAGTCTGTGCTACAGAGCTAATAAGTCAAAATAGAGTATCATAAGCTTGGCTTTCATTCCTCTTTCTCTCTCTGAACTAGCATCGAACAATCAGTGTTTCTGAAATGTCAAACACAGACACCCCCACACAACAAGTATCAAAAGATGAGGTAGTGAGGCATGGTGGGCGAAACTGCAAAAGCTCAAAAGCTGACCACTCCAACATATGAACGAATGTAATTTGTCCTCCACCTCGGGCTGGAAACAACCCCAGGTCCCAGCAGTAAGGTCCACGGTTGCATCGAGCAAGCCAGCCAGCTGTGCACTCTACAGCAGGGCTTTTGCTAATGACAGCACTCCCATGGGAGGAAGGCAAGCTATGGCTTGCAGAACACTGAGCTCAGCTTCCCCCATGCTGCAAGCAACCACAGCACTGTGACAGGACTGGGCCCAGCACACCAGACTGGCCCTTTGAGAGAGAGGATTCTCTCCTGCTGCAAAAACAAATCCAGTCCTGTTTAAGAGATGAAACACATTTCTGCAGCTAGTATGCCTCACCATTTCTGTGGCAATTTAAATGAGGGGGTTCTTTAAAAAAAAAATAGCGTTGGTCATTCCACTCAAAATTTCATTTCAATCACACAACACAAAATGTAATACCCTGAGACATCACAGAATGGATTTGATATCAAAGAATCAAAATACAGCTATAAAAAGCCTTCCAGTCAAGCTCAGGTATGAAAGTATAGACACAATATATTTTCATACAAGTCGTCTTCATAAAAGCTAACATTGTTCAACATCCTTATGTTATTTCGCATGTGGAGTAGACTGCTCTTAGTAAAGATTCATAACTATCTCTGCACATCCTTCATGAGTTCTGGCTTTGAAATACCATGAAGCACTTGGAATATGACTGATATTACGACTAGCATCTACACCACCATGTGATTGTGTTTGGGGGGGCCCCACATTTGTGTTTATACACGGATATATAAATATAGATATATATAAACACACTGTGTGCACTCAAAGGATGTGCACTGCAGAGGTACAGAAAGTTTTTTACTTCAGTATTCTTAAATATCTTTCATCAACAAGATGATGTGTAGCTACACACTTCCTCAGCACAACCAGATTTGAGTTTTTGACTGTTATCTTTAAGCCCTAATCGCAAGAGTACTTGAATACATCTATGGCTATTTCTTACCTTTTCAGACTTAGAAGGAAACAAAAAAGGTCWTTTAAAATTTGTAGGGAAAAAACCCACAAAAATCTCAAATCTAGGAAGACTGCTTCTGGGGATAGACACTTCAAAATTTATGTCCACAGTAAGCCAGAGCCTCAAGTCTGATCATGTTACAACACCAAAATACATTTATAAGCATAATCTATTTGCGCACYCTTATTATGCTAGCTGATGTTTTCTTTGACTGCTATTTTGAACACCTTTAGGCTGACATTTGATCAGAAGACTATCAACTGGTCATGACTAATTATCTTTAAGAGACTTCARTAGTTATCTGAAGGACTATTTATTTATTTAAAATATATCTAATTAGGCTGCACACACTCTTTGCAAACAAGCAACATCAAAATACAAACACAAATCAGTCTCCAMGTAGTAGACTATGAAAACAAGTTCTCAGGTGTTGGGAGTAAAGTCAGTGCATCACTCCAGTCTAGTTTATGGCAAGCAGTTAACTACTGGGTAAGAAAAATACCCCCAAAATTAAGCAAGACCAGCTTTATTTTTATTGCAACTATGCATAAAACCTAAGTTCAGATGGACGTTCGCATGATAAGCAAAAGAGAATTATGGCTGAAAAATCACCTTCTCATCATAAATAGCTATGCTTTCCTTCCATTTATCAGGAACATTTCAGAAAAATCCAGTCTTGTGAATTTTCCTATAAATGGGCAGCAAGAGGCAGCTATTCTCACATTTCATTTAGCTTTTTGACTAGAAATAAAAGGCTAAAATGTCACCTTGTCCAAGTCATTATTTTAAAAGTAATAGCAGTATCCACAGTTCTCTCAATTTTGAGGCTCACCCTTCTCTGTACAACAGAGTTTAAAAACTTTCTTTGGTAAGATTGCCTGTATACATCCAATGAGACAAAGTGACAGTATCATGTACACTGGGGGAAAAGGGGAAAGTAGTTGGGAAAAAGAAATAGCAACACAATTTTATAACTGCAATATTTAAAATCACTGGTGGTAAACCTCCACGGTGATTTCTAACTGACCTCCCTCCTTTCAATTTTTAGAAAGATCTCTGAAAGTGTTCTTGAAAACACGTGGATAAACATTTGGAAATAACATTCACTTTCTACAAGAAGGATGCTAATGGTAGAAACAGCAGTAGTGAGCACAGATTAAAAATTATTGTGCAAGTAATCTTCTGCTGTATCTGTATTTTGTGGCAAAAACCACCCAAACAAGTTGCTTTTTTATTCACATACCCCATTCCACCTGTTGTGTTCGGTTTTCAYCATCTGCCTGCTAGGAAGTAGGACTTCAAATTGCATGGAAGCTATACTAAAAGGACCAGGTCTCCTCTTCGCCAAGATAGCACACTACGAAGGCAAAACCCATGTGCAAACTCRTAAGACTTATCTGAAGAATTAAGTTCATGAGTGACCATGACCATTCACTTACTAATCAGCTTCAGAGAGTTTTATTAAGCAGTTTCATTAGCAGAATTACAATAGGGACAGCACTTGCAGTGTTTGAGTGAAACAAACTTTTATAGAATGGCACAACCATTTAGGGTGGAAGGAGCTCTGCAGCTCAGCAGCTCAATGCAAGGCTGATTGCAAAGCCAGGTGACACTGCTGAGACCATCGTGCAGTCCAGTGTCTCCTGTCTGTGCCCTACTTCTGATTTATAATGAGTTTATAATGATTCAAAATAAGAGATGTTTTCCCACAGCATTTTGTATTCTGCATGTTATGCACTTTTACCAATGCACATTAAATAYACCGTACATTGAAAAAAAACTTCGGTAAAAAAATTAAGGCAGCCGTCTTCATTTCTTGTCGGCTTTCTCCTCCTTGCAATACATCCATATGAACTACTGTACAGATACCTACTACTTTAAAGATTATGAGCATGCACTCGGAAGCACTAACAAACGAAATGCTATGGAAAATGCCACTTGAAAGATATGATCTTTTGCAAAGCAGTATCGTACAAGGCAATTAAAAGGAACATTACAGAAATCCTCGCAAATCGGCACTAAGAATGTCATTCTTTTGATGACAAAGACAAGAAGGGAAATTGTTCATTTTGTGAAATGAATGTGCTGCATATGAATGTGTAAAATTTCAAGCCATATAAAATTATCTTTGCAAAAATACAGTGTAACAGCTTATTTAACTGTAAATTAGTTGCCTTGCCACTTCTACCATTCATTTTGAAAACAACTTGTATTTGCAACAATCTAGCATTACCAATGAATTAAGAACCAGTCTGCTATGCAAAAATGTAATTACACTTTAATTTTGGAGAAAATAATTCACTAGGTCTAAATTAAATGGAAAATCTCCCTTCTACAAAAGAAGTCAACACAGTATGTATACCTAAGTATTTAATAAACCTGAATAGGAACTGTCTTACATGATGTCCCTTTACAAACTAGCTGATAAGACAATGCTAGCAGAAACCAAAACTAGCAGCAATTAACACATCTATATTGTGAATATAACCAAAAGACTTATACTGATTAAAAAATATTATAAATTAAAGCTTTATTGGCTCTTTGGAAACGGAATCAAGGGAAAACAGCCAAATATTCATGTATAAAATGCTTGACTKTCTTTCCCCAGGAAATTTTTCTAAAGAAATACAAGGTTTTAAGTAGAAATTTATTCTTATGAAATAATCTAATCTACTCCACAAGAAAATATGACTGCCATCAGGCTCTATATCATGCTAAGAACTGAAAGCCTTAGAATGAGAGCCTTCAGCACACTTCTTCTGAGCTATAAATATATTTATGAAACATATACAAATAAATATATATAAGTTTACATGCAGATCATAAATATAGTACCGGAAATGAGTTCCTGAATTAATTGTAAGTTAAAAAATACACACAAGACTAGAAGGAAGAGTCAACTGAGGACAACATGACGGAAGCAAGCAATGTGCTATGCTTCTTACAAGTTTTCCCTTCCTTCAACAGGAGACTTCTGGTGTATTTCACTGCTATGAAAGTTTGTGATTCTCTCAAAAAACACTGCCATGTGGAAGACAAGACCTCTGCTTAAAGTTTCTTCTTAAAAAGATAAATCTATTCCCTCCTTTTGAAACAGCAATGATTGAGACTATCATTATTCAAGTTAAGGCCAGAGCCTGTACACTGATAGGAAACAAGCAAAAGGGAAAGAAGCTCACTTCATCTACTCGCCACCTGTTTCTACTTGACCCTCATGCAGTCCAGCAAACTCCAGTAATTGCAAGAATATTACAAAAAAATTACAAATATTAATTAAAATATCAACTCGATTAGAAGAGATTCCATCCAACTGCTTACTTTCTTTCTGTTCATATAGAAGGGTTATATACTTGAGAGGGAAAAATTAATTAACTTCAAGGTATTTGCGAATTATTAATTTTGAATTTCAGATAAAGAAGTGAAGACATTTTCATTTAAAAAATATATGGGCAGTGATTATTTTCAGTAAAATAAATAATGTAACTCTGCTTTAATGAATTAATAGATATATTTTGTTTGTTATACCAGAAGACATCTTAATTTCCCTCTCATTTCCTTCAGACCTTAACAAAAAAAATCTAAATCAGATACCAGCACCAGTTTAGTTTAAAAGAAGGTTTACAGACATGAACTCATTCCTGTCATGTAGGG
Organism: Amblyornis subalaris; assembly: GCA_018881555.1. NCBI lineage: Eukaryota > Metazoa > Chordata > Aves > Passeriformes > Ptilonorhynchidae > Amblyornis > Amblyornis subalaris. The sequence goes on from JACAXG010000050.1 coordinate 3,519,798, forward strand.
AGTTTTATTTCCCTTAATTATGCTGATCAACGTTGCCCCCAAAAACCAGGCAATGGAAGATGTAAAATACTCTACGACATGGAAAATTCCTGTCCTTGCACGTTACTTTTTTAAAAACACATATTTGCTGCTTTCCCCACATAAGATTTACAACATTGTTTCACAGTGCTGACACACATGCATACAATCAGCTTCCTAATGAAAATTAAAACAAACAAGACAAAGATCCAAACCAGCCCTTGGAGAGTTTCAATTAATACCCCATCCATTAGGCATCTGTTTCATTACATGATGCAGACCTCTAGATTAGAGCAGCACTAGTAACTGTCCACAGACTGAAACATTTACATGAGTTTCTATAATGAAACCACAATGCACAGTGCAACCCTAGGTGATACATTTGGCCTTTACCACCATACAAAAGTAAATTCAAGTTGGCAAAAGATTTGAAAAACATCCCAATCTATAACTGATGATTTAAAATCCTTGGCACTTTCTCCTCAATATTATTTCAGTTTAGATTGAAAGTAACACAGGATTGGGTATTTCTTTAGAATTCTGCTTTTAACACCTACCACAGGCAGCTATGCTTTCTTGGCTTTCATTGGGAAATTAAGATTCGTTGATCAGGGTAGCTCCAGTTGCCACTGGAGCACAGGACAGGACACTGAGAAAGCAGCACAGGTGTCAGGAGAAAAGCCTCAGCACAGAACAAACAGCACAGCGTGTTTGTGCACACAAACATGCCATCCCTGCTGCTTTCCTCTCCATCCTGCTGGATGGGGAGTGGCAGTGACCAATGGAGAGCTCACTCACAGTCCCCACCCCCCAGCAAAGCTCACACATGTGATAAGAGACAATAATCTGGCCTCTGATTGGCATAAAGGGAGCCTATGCCCAAGCAGTCATCTCATTTCTAGTGAGACCAACTACTCCGTGATGAGAAGGCTCATTCTCAATGAAATTCCTTGCTGAAAATATATCCAGAAAATCTTTTATGGCTTCAAACAAATGCAAACATTGTCCTCCTCAGAAGAGAAATGAGCCGGGAACCACTGCAGCAAAGAACTGRAGTTAAAAGAACTTCACCTGCATTCCCTGCAAGTGTATTTAGTCACCTCTTATGTAGTTTTTGATTCAAAGTCAACTTTTCACAATCTTGGGAAGCTCAACCATAGTTTTGCCAGAGATAAACTGTAATTATAACAAAAACCTAGCTGGTAGAAGTTATACCTCTTGTTCAAAGAGCAACTGCACGTTTGTTTTTCATGATTACCTTGCTGTGTGAGTAATTTAGCACAGAGATATGCATCTCCTTCCCTTTTGCAGTCAATAACTGAGTTTCTACAGTCCATAGTTTCACATTAGAAAAAAAGAKGATCCATTATCCCAGCCAAGATTCTTCAAAATCATTATTAGTAATAAGTGAAATTTCATTCCATTTATCAACTACTTCAAGAACTACCTAAACATGGAAGAACTCGATCAATACTAAAGAAGTAAAGCAGAAGTCAAAGTATTTCCACTGAGTAATTCTTACAAAAATAGGGCAACAAGGGTGGACTCCATTACATACAACGCAGCAGAGAAGAAAATAGGAAGAGAGATTCRTGATTTTGTAAGGCTTTCTTTATTTTTAAACTTAGTCAGTCACCCAGGGTATACTTGTATATATACACCAACCTTGATATACTTTCACAGTAGCCTTACATTAGGTGAAGGTTTCTGTAAAAGTTCACATTTTAAAGATACATAATTCAATCCCAACAAAAGATGACTATACTGGAATCACATGAAACCATTACAACATGAAGAGACCTGTTGTGAACCAATCTTTTGGGAACACTCAGTTTCCATGTCAGGAATTGAAACTAGCATTTTAAAAATACTTTTCAAAATAGCAATTGAAAGAAAGGCATTTATACACATCCCATCCGGATGTACCTTTTGCAAAGTACTCAAGCCAATGTGTAAAACTAAGGTTTGGTATTCACCTGAAGCAGGCAGCACTTTCCTTATTGGTCCTGTAATACAGTCAGCAATGAAATTAGAGAAAAACCCTAGAGGGATCAAGAATCTATTCATAATGGATGTCACACTCTAACAGGGATGATTAATGTCAGCTGAAGTAATTTAATAATTTGAGATTCTTCAGTGCAAGATATGCACCTTCTTATATAGCAGTAATTAAGCATTCAACTCCTTTTTGTTGTGTCTATGTGGGTCCCTTGAACAGTTTAAAGGACAAATCTTCACTGCCAACCAGAAATACTATTATCCCTGTATCTGGACTCATAACATTTATATTCTTCTTGCTAAACACAAAAAATGAACTGTGTGCTTGAGTTGTAGCTGCTTAATTCCTCCAGTGGAGGAGGAATTTCTCTTTTGGGCTGTGTATCCCACCAGCACTAAGTACTTAATGCATTACAGGAATTTGTGGAAGTTGCTAATAAACTTAGACTAGGGCAGTAGGTACTCCAGTAAAACTCTGGTTACAACATTTCTGACAATTTTGTAATAGAGGTATTTGTAGTTAATAAAATCCATGTCTCTTTAAGAAAGGAGAATAGTGTGTATAATGTGTATAATTAAGACCTGCATATTTATGTCTCAAAGTAAATATGAAATCAAGCTTGTAATAAATTTCCATGTTTAATTTGATTTCACAACCTTTATGTTGATTATATATTTATTGAAAAAATGTGGCCATTACATTAACATTAGAGTATTTCATATTATCGTTTGATGCATTTCACACATTTATATTGCAGCAGCAGATGAGATATACTTCAGTTTCTCTGAGGCTAATGCAACAGAACTTTGTGGTTTCATACACGGTTTCACATGAGCACAGAACCTATACTTAAAAAACATCATATGATGTACTGCCATCTTAGAGGAGGTCGTCTAAAGTGACATTTCAACCACACTAAAGCACTTATTTAGCCTAAAAATAATTTGCAGAATATTTACAAATTAATACAAATCTTACTGGTATGCAATCTCTTTTCTGTTCATAGTTCAACACTTTGGCACCCTTTTTCGTAACATTTCGCCCATCACTGCTCCTGAGAAAGCTGATAGCAATGAAACTATGTGATTCTGCTATAACTAGCTAAGTAAACGTAAGTATGAGTCTAACTTGGACTTCGTGCTCCCATTCAAAGTCAGAATCTGATCTTCAACAGGTGAAATAAGAGCACACCATTCACCTCAAACATCCACTAGAAGTTCAACTTGACATGCATTACTTTGGTTAGAGTCTTGGATTTCAACCTCTTGAGGCAGAGCGATAATCTTTATTCAATAATTATATTCAACTTTTGTTAGGGTTTTTTGTTTGATTGCTTAAAAGACAAACAAAAAAAAACCCACCCAAAATCCCCCAACAACTTGCCCTCATTAGTATCCCTAATACTTTTATGTCAACTTGTTCTTGTTTACAACATTATATTTGAAGAGGGCAACTTGTCTTCTTGTTCACTCAGTAATATTTCTCTACATTACTACTAGTATGACTATTTTTAACACAAAAGATTAAAATTATCAATATAACAAAGTCATACCAGCATTTTGATATTTTCACAGCTGTATTTAAGTCTATGTGGATGAAAAACGACCACTATCTTTCTTTAAAAAAGAAATCTTGTCCGATTAAACCTTGCTCTGCTTTCCATAATTTTACGAAATGGCTATAAATACATTTGGGCTAGAACAAGAGGATTTACACTGAGAACCTAAACTAGTCACCATTTATTTCAGCAATGGAAACACAAATAATCTTTCCAAGGGCAACCCAGAACAATTAAGTTCGGCTCCTAAAGACCAAATATGAATTATCCTCTCCTGGTTGTTGCTATTTGCCATCAACTACATAGGAGAGACTAGGGATTCTACACATCAGAGTAGTGAGATTCTAGCATACTTTTCTGATGGGAGTGGTAGGAACAAACAACCAAGCAAACTGTTAAAAAGTGATATCAAATAGCCAAGAAGTTATTTGAGCAGCAAAAAGAAATCCTCTACTATACAGGATATGTCAGTATACTTCTTATTTTCTTAGTAGCTCAAATCTCAATAAAATAGGAAAAAAAATCATGAAATATTAATATTTAAAGCAAGGTCCAGAATTCTGTGATGCAGACTCTCACTTCAATCTACAGTTGAGGAAACATTAAAACTGTTGCTGTGTTTCATCATAAAGCCAAAACAAAGCTGACTTTGTCTTTATTTACATGCAAACACTTGCCAGGGGAAAATTTCTGTTTAGATTATTTACTTAATTTGCATTATTCCTTTCCTAAGCAGTATCTTAGCCAAATACTAAACTGCTGTCACTTAGAAAAATGAGGAGATTGAAAATCTACATTCTCCATTCAGTGAATTGTAATGGGAGGATTATCAGAAAAATTTTGGTTCATTAAAAGTGAGTCCTGGGTCTGAACCACAGAGACAAAGAAAACAACAGATATAAAATTCCCCCACTGATAACCAATGCTTTGCCTTTCTCGAAGAAGTCAGTAGACAGCTAACTGAAAACATGGAAGATACGGAATGCAATCTTTATAAGGCTGAACTATGCCTAAGAGAGCACTGGCATTTCCAGAACTGAGTCTTAAATATCCCTTTTACCAGCCACAATTTCAGTTTTGATTTCCAGCAATTCAATGGAAGTGCTTATTCTATCGGGTTGCAAATGTCAAGTACTGCTAAAGATTCAAAACCCACGAGTCAAACATAAAAGCTTAATACTCTTCTGGTTCAAGGGTTTTAGGATGCACTTTGTTCTCTTCATAATTTTTTTTCCTTAACACTTTTTAAATTAAAAAAAAAAAAGTGAGATTACCACCTAATAACAAGCTCCCAGAGGAAAAGTGCAAATGTTCTGAAACTTGCAATGGTGCTGGCAGCACTGAGCTCAGCAGTAACCCAATTAGGAAAGGATTAACTGAAAATATCTGTACATGCATGCATCTACACTTTCTCCCTCCCCTCTGTGCCAAATAGTCCTCTGAGATGTACAGACACCAGGCTGACTTCCACCCAGCAATTGAGGGTTTCGAAATTTCTTTGCTTGATATGGTGCAGAGGGGACAGAAAAACATAGAAATAAACAACACCTGAGCTAAAGCAAACAACTGAGTGAGTTGGAACAAGTTTTGTGACCTTTTCTGTCTAACTTTAGGAGTATAAGTCAGTGTGCAAGGAACAACAAATGGGGCAGCTCTAGCAAGCAAACAATGCATTTATCTGTGCGAGCCTGTGCATTTTATACATCCATGCTGCAAACGCATGTCTAGATCTTTGCAAATCCTTTTTCTCCTCTCCTTCTGGGTCACAAACTGTTTCTCAGTGGTTGGCTCACTGATGTCAGTCAAAACACCTTTTATCTGCAGCGGACAAAAATCACTCCCTAGTCCAAAGCACAGCAAAAAAATCCCAAACATTAAAAGACTTCAGTTTGACCAATTACTATTTCAAGACAGAATGTAGTTTAGAACCAAAACCATAGCTTGCATTTCAAAGGATCAAAATAAGACATTCTGACAATAGTGCTRTACCATCAAATAAAAGTACTTAATACAAACAATATGAAACCTAAAAAGCTCATCAGCCTCTTTGTTAGGAAGGAATCTACATTTTACTTCTGCTTCTAAATAAAAGCAGAACAGGTGAATGGATTGTCTTCTAGTTTAAGACAAAGAACAGGATATACAGCCATGAATGTAACTTCAAAGCAGCTGCAAGAGGTCAGACTATAGAGAACAGCTCAGTATGCAATAGCAGGAATCCCTCCTTTGATACACTCTCCTTGCTTCAACTATTACTGAGCCACGGGGCTTAAGGAATCAGACACAATCCAAACATTATGTTTAATAACCCTGATGGACTACTTTTTTGCCATGATTTTCTCCAAACACTCTAAGTTCATTTTTACATCTGGCCACTACATCACCTCTCAGAAATGCACCCTAAAATTTAATTATCTGTCATATGACATATTCCTTTTATTTAATAACTTACTGCCTCATTAGATACCGCCTCATTCTCATGTTAGGAGACATAAGGAACAAATCATTCCCTCTTCGTCTTCTCCCTGCTATTCAAAGAGTTCATAGACTTCAACGAGATGAATATGGGCATATGGCTTTCCATATCAAGAATCATAATTTATTTACTTTTGTCCCATTCTAAGCCATCCAGGACATCCTATTGCTAGGCTTACCTTTCTCAGTACCTTCTGTAGTTGAACTATATCCTTCTGAGGATAAGGCAAAACCAAAAATCATAGTATTCAGTAACAACATTCGCCCAGGGCATGCAGTAGTATAAATAATGCTTTCATTCTGTTCTCTCTTCCTTTATTACAAACTATTAATTACTTTCAATTCCTGAAATTGTCTTTGCTTCTTTTTGTTTAGACAGCTCTGTGTCTAAAACAACACTAAACTCAAACCCAGAATTACCCTGAAGATCATCTTTTGAAGTGTAGCCAATTAAGAACCAATTATTGTTCATGTGTAATTAGGACTGTTTCTTTTGGCACAGTCTTTCATATTTTAATCACCTTTCATTTTAATCACCTAGAAAGCATCGCAACTCTTCACAGTCCATTTTAGTTTTGCTGTCTTTAATACATATATGCAGGCAGTACACTTCAAACGATCCCATTATTCATCCTTTTTCCACAAATCATTTGCCAATATATTGAACCACAAAAGTTCATCATCAAGAAACCTAATCCAAAAGAAGACTCCTTCTTACACCATGACAGCATGAGAAGGGTAGTTTTTTTTTTAACTACAAAAAGATTAACCACAACAGCTTCCCCTCCCTACATATATATATATATATATATATATAGGGATCAATCAATACGTTTTGGTAATACAAACATACTGTGCTGACTAAATCACTCTGTGGCCTTTTGACTCTTTGAAGAACTCTGAACTATTTTTGTGGTGTGGCATCTCTTCAAAAGCTGATAACTGTTTCTCAATATGTAACAGTTATTTAATAGCTACCAATTCTGTTCCTATGATTTTCAGCTGTATTGTTGGTACGAAAAATGGATTTGCTGGTCTGTGATTTCCAGGACACTGGAGTATTTTTTTTTTTTAAAGCTACCATAACATTTGCCACCTTTCTATAACTGGATACACAGACCAGTGAAGGACAAACGTTGTGCACCAGAAACATCAGTTCATCAATACCCTATAAGATTAGCACGAAAATAGCTCATTATAGTAGTGTCCAAGTCATTTATGAAGATGTTGAAGATCACAGGGCCAAGGATGGAGCCCTGTAGAACCCCACCAGCGAAGGGTCGCCAGCCTGATGTCAAACCATTCACTGTAACCCTTTGCACCCAACCCGTAAGTCAATTTTGCTGCATTGCTGTTCTCAGACCTCTGGTCTGGGTTCCCATTAACAACTTTATCCTATTTCCACTAACACTTCAGTCATATGAGGAAACAAATACATAATAAGATGTGTATGAAAGTTTACCTATGTCCCCTACGCATTCACATGTAACAAAAATTTTTTAAAAATCATTTTAACACAGATAAAAGTTCTTAAATATAAGTAGATATACATGTGTGTATATATATGGTTCTCATTAACAATAYGATGTTCTTGTAATTACTGCTCAAAGCAAAGCATCACACCTCAAGTATCATCAGTGACATAACCTATACCTAGTTATGCACACCTCTCATTCCCTACGCATACAATTTACTTGCTTCAAAATAAAATTCAAACACTAAAATAGATTGGCTTTTAGGTTTTGTCTTGTTTTTGCTCAGAGGTCTTATTCTTGCATAATTTACTTATGGAATACTTATTAAAAAAAATTATTTCCCAAATCTTCTATTAGAGCAAAAAATGCACAAGGGAAAAATCCATTTTCCTTCAAAATTTTTATCCCAGGGCCTCAGTCTGTATCTGGGTCTCGTACATACCATGAGGAGTAAATAATAAGCTAAATATCAATAATAAAAATAAATAATGTACAATAAAAATTTTTAGTAAAATAACCGTACTATCTCTCCCTTTAAGACAGCATATTTCCATCTCATATAGATTTTGGAATAAAGTCTTCAGCTCCAGAAGCCTGACACAGAAGAGTGATTTCAGATTTGCATCCAGTTATGCTCTCTGAGGAGTTATGTAACAATATTTTAATGTAAGAGAGGTGGCCATAAAGCCAGTACAATCCTTAACATTACCTGGATTAACTATAGACTCTTTACTTTTGCCCATCATTTCAGCAAAATTTAAGCATTCAAGATAAAATTATCCATCTTTATAGTTGTTTTTTCCCTTTGTCCTAATGAAGAAACAAAAAAAAGAAGTTTTCACCTTATTTTAAAAACAATACTTAAAATAACTACAGCAGCATGTTTCAGGAGCTGGGCTTGTCTCCTCTATCACCAAATTAAAATAAACATTAAAATACACCAGAATTTGATTATTTCTCTGAGGATTTAAATACATAACAATAAATTTAAATAAATAATAAATGTATATATAAATTGATGAGTAAGTAAAAGCCAGTATTTCCACAGACAGGAGAAAATAAAACTTTAGGAGCCTAAATGCTCCAAATTTATGCCCAGTCTGTATGGGTTTCAAACCTGGGCACAGGCTTTCCCCGTGGAGTGGAGAATGCTGAAACAAACACTGACAGCTGTTAAGGAAGGGAACAAGAAACTGATGGGGAGGTGCAGCATGCAGAAGAAAGGCTGGACCACACTATGGAAACATCTGCAAGAGAAAAACCAGAAGGAGTAGGTGGGGAGAATGGAAACTGAATAAGGAACCTGGAGAGAACCTGGGACCTAAACCCAGACAGCAATGAGAAACAGAGAGAGGAGAAAAGCATGACTGGAAGAGAAATCGAGTTAGGAATCCACAGCAGTAACACTCGAACATGCTGAGGAAGATGACCAGGATGGGAACAAGCCAGCATGAAGAGAAGACAGAAGTAGGAAGAAAATGGGACTGTGAGGCTTACAGTTGCAAGGATCAACATTTGCAGAAGCAAATGAACAAGAAACACTGTGGAAAGACTGCAACAAAAGACCAGTAAGTGAACCTGTCCTTCAGTCACCTTCTTGTCAGCAAAAGAAAGGAGGATTACTCTAAAACAACTCGACTAGATCCTAAATAATAAGATTCCTTATCTATACCTAGTTTCATCTCCAACACAAAAATCCTGCAGGAAATTTGTCAAAGCCACCTTATGACAATTCCCACACTCCCCAAAAGGAGCAAAACCATGTTCCTTGTGTTTAGATGCCAGACTTCAGACCCCAGGCACCACTCTGCAGACTGCCAAGAGCCTGCAGTTTCAGATGAAGTCAATGGAATTTGTTCTGTGAACAAACAAAGGTTTAGTAAGTGCAAGCACTTACAATACAGATAAGCAAGAAAAAGCATCTTGAACACTTCAACTATCCAGAAGCTGTTGCATGGTTTTTCTACTCTATTTCTGTTTCTAATTGCAAAACTGAGTAAAGGGTACACTGCTCACCTTAGGAGACAACTTCACTACTGTATTTGAAACACCTGGGTACTATAGTGCCACATTGTACAGCACTGTAAAAACTGTGTCTAACAAATAATACTGCTCCCAAAAGAGTTCAAACAGCATGATCTAAAAAGGCATGGGGCCCCATATTAAACTACAAGGAAGAGGGAAATAAAACTGAGCAGGTGTTCAGTAGGCAAGTACTGGCTTTTGCACACTAAATGAAGCAAGAGGAAAGAGTGGAAAGATAGCAAAAATCATTTAATTAAGGACTGAACCATAATGCATGCATACAAGGGAGGCAAATTAAGGTTACGTAAGTGACCTTAACTGTAGCATATCCTAACTTTATTATTTAGCATGACAATATTAATAATGTTTTCCTAATATTTTGTGTGCAGTACAAATTCATAATCAGAAAAAAAATTGAGTCAATCCTCTGAGCTCTACAGGCTCTCCTTTCAAACAGAAAGCCAAAAAAAGCGAAGCTGATGCTCAGACTTAAACTACCAAACTTATTCTGCTTCATCAACACAAAGCTTGAACAAAGTGACACAAGACAGGGAGAGATGGGAGGTAATGGAGCACCAGTATTTCTACACTGAATACACAGACACATGTTCTCAGCTGATTTACTCATTTCTGAGTTCCCCCAAGCGATCAGGAAGCACACCTCATATTCAAATCTGAGGAAACGGATCTGTACCACTGTAGTACTATGAAAAGTGACATCCTATTAAATTACATCTTTAAATTATATCTATCATACTCAACTACTTAGACAAGGAGTAAGGTTACCCTGTACCCTACCCCTCTGAGGACATAGGTCTATCCATATCCACCCATCTCCTATTTTGCACTTCAGATTCATCAAAGCAGGGAAAATATTTTTAATCTGTTTGCGCAGCACCTGCTTCAGTAAGGCTGAGGGAGGATTCTGGGAGGCTGTCCTGATTAAGAGCACTGTAATAGCTATGCTTCTCCTGTCCAACTATAATACTGCTCTTGCACATTAATGTAGCAGACAGACCTTGATACAGGCTACATCTATATCAGAAAGCACAGAAATGCAACAGGAACAGACCTGGGGAATGCAAACATTTGAGCTGACAGCTACACGTTCTGTTTCAGTGCTCAGGGCTTCAGGCTAATTCTCAACTGACCCTACAGACTGACTGCATGCCTACACCAGTGCCTTTGGACCATACCTTGGTGTGACTTGGGACTTCTCTTCTAGTGCAGTTTCATCCAGAACAGTTTCTGCACTCCAAGTTCACTTGAAGATACGAACCAAAAAGGGCGGACAAGCCTGCTACAAGAGATTTCCCTCAACAGACCATTTCTGATTTGAATGGAACTGCTGATACAGCAGTTGATGTGGATGAACATCCACATCCCACCGGCACTGAACAGCAGCTACCAGCTCCAGCACTCTATCTCGCTCCAACTTCCTACAGCTTTCAAGATCATTCCCTTCTTTAGTGGAACTTTTCAGATTCTGCTGCTCTGCTGATACAGCAGGTAAAGTATAAAGTCCTTTGCACAGAATATGAAACTCATTAAACTTCTGTTGCTAAATTTAAATGTTGTACAATCAGAAGAGAGAAAACCTACATGCATCTGAACAGTCATTCTTTGCATGTGCAGCACTTGTATACAACTGACTCAGTTCCACATGGAATTTGCAGTACTTGTAAAATTAGCCATTTGAATGCCAGAGTCATTTTTATACCGGGAAAAACGTATTGAGTTAATAATGAATAAAACTGCAGTAATAATAGCTCTTGATATCTTTATAACTGCCTACATCCCAAATTTCCTCATGGATGTTAACATGCAATCCTCCTTTTTTTTTTTGCCAACTGAACAGATGGCACTTTACTACAAAAAAAAAGGAAAACAAAACCAGAGATCATGTTGAAAGAATTCTGGGCTTACTTGCAGAAACAGGAGCTAAAACAAAAAACCCACCCTCTTTCACTGCAACACAAATGGAGACATTAACTTCGTGGGTATATTTTAAAGGTAAAGATTTTACTTCTATAGCAATTATACTRTCCTAAATTTTAAGATGATGGTTACTCCTAGAGCAGCTCTGAATTCAATATTTAGCTGACCAGGACTGAAAGTAATTACTTCTAGACACTTTGAGGGAGATAAACAAAATGCAGTGTAGCACAGTACAGTTCCTTTGTACATGCAGCATTTGGAACTATTTGGGTAAGGGATAATAGCCTATAATTTACTCTTCACATAAAATGAGTGAAAAGTAGCAGTACCACATGAGGCTGCAAGATGTAGGATACTTGTAAGAGAACGAAGAAAGCTGAGTACCGCTAGGCTGAATTTTTCTCAAGCACAAATGGCTTGAGAACCGGATTCCATAACAAACAGTATTTGCCAAGACTTGTGTTGATACTCTTAGTAAGTGGTATAGTTCAAGCAGTTACCACCTTTGAATTTTTGAGTTTCCAGAGGTTGTGGCTAAAGGCTGTTTCAGTAACACTGTGCAGACAAACTACCTTATTTCCACCCAGCAGCTCCATAAACAACAATCTCATTATCCTCTCAGTCATCCCTGACTATACCATGACTTGTTTTAGATCAATATTGTTCCATCCCTCTAGGATATTTATGAAGTGTATATATTTCTCATCAGCTGCTAGGAAAAAATTCTACATTATCCTTCTTTCCTGTCAGCTGCAGCACCTCTTCCTTTCTGACCATCCTATTTAAATTCTATCTAATCAAAACACCTGACACAAAACAGCTTCTTTCAGTGCTCCAACTAACATGACCATCGAACGTCTCAATTTTCTTTGCAAAGCACTTTCACATACTGTTCGGAGATTGTTCAATCCCCAATTTATGCATTACACCTGCTTGCTACACGAATACCTTGGTAAGATTCCCTTTCCAGTATGCTAAGCTTTCCTACTTAAAACTTGTTGCTTTCTACTGCTAGCATCACCTATTTTTGTTCTCTTGCTAAGAAAATAATTAAAATAATCTGCCAACAATGCATTTGCAATGAAGTGAAGAATCAGACACTGGTTGTTTAGAACATATTCTCTCTGATCATGTTTTACAATATTTATCACTTGCTTTGATTAAGACTGCAAGTTCTTCAGGTTTTAATTTCTATTTCAGTAAAGTGTCATGCTTATCATGCACTATAAATGCTAAATAATGATTAAAACCGTTAATCTATTGCCAACAGAAAAATGCAACTGGATTAAAGTAAATTAATTTGTTCTAAACATCAGTCTGATTTTACAGAAAATTATATCTAGGATGCCTGCTGCATTTCTAGGTTGGTTTGTTCTGTTTTCTCCTTATCCCACAGATTAGCTCCCATAGTAGTATTTTGTTCTTTTTTGTAAAGAATCAACATCTACAAGAACTCAGTTTTATAATAAATTGGCTTTTTCAACAGATGAAGCACTATATCTTCAGCAACACTGAACTATCTGTGTCACTTTCCACACACATATGGTGGAATAAGCCAAAATATACAAKGATCTTTTAGTAGAGCTGCCCAGCATTTACACATCCCCATGTGCATATTATTCATGAGTGTCTGCAGCTACAGTGTCATTAACATTCTTGAGCAGAGAAATATTTTTGCAAGTGCTTGCTTCAAAAGCATCATTACAATACTGATGAAACAACAAAACACTAAACCACTAATCTGACTTCAAATCAGGTCATGTTCAGGTTCAAAAAAGGTGACAAAGTCTCAATCCCACACTGGTGTGAGCATGGAAAGCACCAAAGCACACCACAGGGCCTCTGCTAAATCTCAGGAAAAAGTAATCTGCAGTAGAATATCCACAAGCAGAAGTTGCTGCTGCCAGCTTATTATACCTCTTATATCCAACTTCAAGGCAGTCTTCCAGTTCTCTCCAGCTTTCCTTTAAACTCTATCACTTTTTGTACATAACACTTCCAGGGTATTAAGTGACAAGCTATCAAAGACTAATTAGGTAGAAAAGGATTTTAATGACCAGCTGGACAGCTTGAGTACTAAATTTTTCGCTTGAGACACCTTGACATTGTTTGTCTTTTTTCTAACACAAATCCTAAATTTACGACCTTGTCTTACAGAGACGTGCACAGAACTGCACATACAGAACTGTATTCAAATTTTATATTTAATTGAACTCGTCACCAAGGCCTGAAAGAACAGATTTACCAGTAAAATAAGCTCATTGCACTCTGCAGAAATATTTAACAGTGATAAAAAAATTATACTACTTACAGTCACTCAAGAGCTCACCATTATCAGATCTCCCAGCCTCTGGAATCTCAGCACAAATGACCTCCTGAATCAGGTCATACCACAGACACCTGGCTGGGATGGCACAAAATGTGCCACTCTCCCCCCAGGAACAGCAAAACTTAATGGAAGAATCCATAGCACTCAACTGCCAGGTGGCACACTGCTCATTGGAGACTGCTTGAGCCTTCCTGCCTCCTGGTCAGGCACCARAGCACACATCAGGACAAACATCTGCCTGAGGCTATGGCACAGCAAACTCCTGAGAAGGTGTTAAATCAGTGAGAGAGGTTGTATGAAAGCCCTGGGCTAAAGCAGGTGAGAGTGAGTGCCTTGCATGTAAAGTCAATATGCCCCACACTTAAGATAATGCCCACAAACACATCTAAATCAAAAGTTGTTTTGCATTTAGGTAAATACAGTAATTTGAAAGAGCCATTTTATTTTTGTAAGCCAATTCACGTTTTCTTGAAGGGTGTCATGGTTTCTTTCATATATCTGCTGCCCAGAGAGATCAGGACTCTGGAGAACGTCCTATGCGTGTATGCAGCACTTGAACTTATTGCAGAAACTCTAATACTGCAGTTTATCAGCGACCTTTTTGTCAGCTGATCTGTAATGACATGGCAAGAAACTCAACCAGCCCATACTGAAAAGGAAAATTCCAAGAAATTCCATCTACAACCACTTCACAATCCAGGTCACTGGGATGCTGTGAAAGACAGACAGGATTCTTATCCCAGTCTCATCCTCCAAAGCAAGCTGAAGCAGCAGCAGAGTAAAGAACCAAGAAACACAATGACAAAAGGACTCAGAGTAAATTGAGTTGGTAACACTAGGTAGGAAGAAAAACACTCAATTCAGAAGTAAGCTTTTCTAATACATTAATAAAAGAGGTCAAAAAATCCACACAGATGCTAACAACTCCTTACCTCTAGCAACTCTTAGGAGTGGCAATTCCACAGTTAAAACAGCTACTATCCAAATCCAGAATTCATTACTGCAATTTACCAACTGCATTATTGCAATTAAACAACAACAATTTAAGCTTTATGGAGATTCTAAACAAAAACTCATTAGCTGAGAAGGCAATTTTTTTTTTTCTTTTTAAAACACTGACACATAATAGACAAAGTATAAACATGAAAACACAACAAGTTATTATTACTTCCTTGGAATAGACCAGGACATGTAAACTGATGTTACCTGCTTGGCAACACCACAATCTACTCTGCCTTGCAGATGGAAGTACTGAATGTAGTGCTGCACATTTTGGGCACCATCACAATACACACCATGTCATTTAGATAGAGCTCTTGCCCTTGATGACTCTCTCTGTGCTTTCCCATCTTAGAATGAACAGCATTAATTTTGCATGTTGTTTTCAACTTCCAACAACACTATACAAAAAACGGTCAAAGATCAAACTTGCTTATCTGAGAGCAGGCTGCAAACATTCAATCAAAAGTGAACATAATCATCAAGACTAGACATTTCTGTCAAGGAAGACATAGTGATGACCAATCAGATGAAATACTGTTTAACTTGGGTCACGGCAACAAAAATACTTCCTGAACAACAGCTCCTTATTAAAAACATAAGTATTGCTTTCTGATGCAATTCTAGAAGATTGTTTTAAACTTCAAGTCAATATTTAATACTTGTATGCTGCTGACCCTAAGAAACAGGCAAATAAATCAAATCTTACTATTTAGTTACTGATTAAACTTCTGATAAAACAAGGTAACAATTAGTTTCCATTGGAAGGTGGCAGAATCTCATCAATGTTTAATTAATCCATACTGAGGTGGAGGACATTTCCTCTATTCTCTCCCTAAAAGTGAATGTTGTGATTCAAATGATTATTGGACTGGTTTATTAATTTAATTTTCAACAGGAAGTCAGGGAAGAAAAAAAATCTATTTTTTTTATTTCCAAAGATATAATTCACTTAATAAAGACCTCTAGGCAGAAATTCTCATCTTACATTAAGCTGCCTGTACACTTTTGCTAAAAGCCAAGTATTTACCTTAACAAATACATATGTGAACTATAAAGCATATTTTTAAAATCTTACAAGTGTCTTCACTTACTTTAGAGGGGTCTATATTTCACAAGTTAACTCTTTCCTCCAACAGAATTAACATGCTTTTAGAAGTTGCTCTATTAACAAATGTAGCTTCTAGCACAAGAAAAAAAAATTGAGTAGAATGGATGAAAAAGGCTGCCATATCTCTCTTCCCAAGTCCTGAGTGCATCAAAAATCCCAGTGCTCAACTCTATTCTCACCCCAGGAGTGACACCAAGCAGCTCCAGGGATCAAGGACTTCCTGACATTACTTAACTTGCTTGCTTGATAGGCGCAGTCAGAACACCTACAACAGTTGATTACCACACACTCCCCTCCCCCCCCCAGTCTTTTAACAGCCAATTTTTAATGCTATTGATAGGGTCTATAGCTTATGAAAAAAATAAATAACTACTACTCATTAAAGACATAAGATGCTTTTGTGGATAACTCAGAAAATTAAAATAATTCAATAACACTCAAGAACAAAAAATATTTCCCAGTCTAGCCAGACAGAGACGAGAGTGGCAAATTTCATTTTATGCTTTTACAAACTACATACAAGAATACAGAGGTCTGAAAGAGCAACTCTCTCCATTACTTAGCAGATCAAAACATTTGCTCCCATCCATCTTGTCCTGGTTTTGGCTGGGACAGAGTTAATTTTCTTCCCAGTAGATGGTACACTGCTGTGTGTATTTAGCCTACATATTAGAATAATGTTGATAACACACTGATATTTTAGTTGTGCTAAGTAGGGCTTAAGTCACGGACTTTTCAGTTTCCCACGGTCTGCTAGTGACGAGGTGCAGAAGATGCTGGGAGGGAAAATGGTCAGGATAGCTGATGCAAACTGGCCAAAGGGATATTCCACACCATAGAGCATCACACTGAGTCTAGAAAACAGAGAGTTGGCTGGCAACCACCGATCACTGCTCAGGAATGGGCTGGCCATCCGTCAGCAGGTGGTGAACAATTGTATCGTGCATCACTTGTGCCTCTTTTTTGCTTGTGGGTTTTTTTTTCTATTACTACTATTATTATAATTAGTAGTAATAGTAGTAGTATATTTTATTATCATTACCATTATTATATTTTACTTTGCTTCAGTCATTAAAGTGTTCTTAACTCAAATGTTGGGGGTTTTACCTGATTCTCCTCCCCTTCCCATGTCGGGGGGGGTTTTGCTTTTGTAATTTTTTTTTAAATTATTTTTTATGAACAATTTAATCCACTGCAGTATCACAACGCTGTGCATTTAATCGCCATCTTTCATGGCACAATAGGAAGGAGAACCATAACATGTGTAGCCATCACAGACAACATTTGGCAACCACTAGGCCACTCCACCTTAGTAAAAAGCTTTGCTTAATTATCGTTAAAATTTATAGAAGAGGAAAAATGGAAGCAAAGTTAGTTCAGATTAATGATTTTAAGTGACTTGCTTATCTGTCTTGAAAAAGTGTTTCATTTACGGAACAATTCCACCCTAAATTCTGAAAGATTTAAGTAATTTATTACTTAAAAATATAAATCCCTATTCCCAAGGGAGACACAAATATTATAAAAAAGGTAAATTTTATTAATCACATGCTAAATAGTGACATCCAGTGACACCTCAAACAGAAGTAACCTACATCTTTTTGGATGTTAAACAAGCCATGCATTCATCATAGAGCTACTTTAAGAAGGACATGCTTATGCCTTGCTTTTCTTTATGATTCTTATTTTCAAAAAATTCAGACAATTACCAACTATAAATACTGTTATTTGAAAACAACAAAACAATAATTAATAATTAATTCTTAGTGTATAAACTGAGGAGCTTAAATTGAGAGGAGAGCTAAATAGTTCTTTAGCCTTCCATAGCAGACTGTTACTGCGGCATGCAGAGCTTTTTAACCATGCATTCACATGCCAAAATTTTAAAACGATGTCAAGAGACAGCAAAAATTCAGCAAGGACAATTAATAAGATAGGTAGAAAATTATGACCACCTCAAGCTAGAAAAAGATTGCATTTGTTTGAAGTCTGGCAAATGTCATCTCCTGTTGAGAATACAGGAAACACACATGAGCAGGCTATAAATGGATACACGAATATGTGGGAGGAAAAGCACAGAAAAAAAAAAAAGCACAACACCACTGCCTTAAACCTACTCAGATACTAAGCATCCACCCACAATATAGAAAAAAAAAAAGAGACCACAGAAAGACATGAGACAGGAATTCCAACCAAAGGGCTTTGAGAGTTTTTGCCACTGGTACCACCTCACAGTTTAAGCCTAAGACTTTAGCAAAGCATGATCAGCTGTCTATGATTAATCACTTGTGTTATCCTCACACCCAGGAGCTCTGAGCCAAGAATATCAACAAGCAAAGTAGTGCACAAGCACAGACATTGAAGGCAGTCTGTAGCCCGAGCAGAAAGCGAAACACAGCTACAGAGAACTGGGATACTAAAGAGACCATCAATACAAGTCAGCATGAGAGGCATCAGTAACTAGCAGCAAGCATATTTTAGCAGAATAAGCTTTTCCAAGGCATTTTAATCTTTTATAAAACTCATACATGTTGAAAACAAAACCAAAGGCTACCCTCCCCTGAGATGCACCAAAAATTGTCTTCCAGCTGTGAAGCAGGAAACATACGACAACAGAAAACACCTAACAGAAAGGTGTAAAACCAGCAAAGCATTTTTATAGTGTACTTGCACAGTCAGGTTAATGACTTAAATCTTTTGGATCTTTTTGCTGTTTATTGCTGATACATATATTTTCCTTTAATTTTCCCTTAGTTTCACTGCTGGACGTAATTTAAACAAAGTTTCCATTACAGTTAACAAGTTATAAATCAAAGATACATTGCCTACCCCAAAAGAACCAAGTATTCTCTGTGCATATACAAGTGTTTTTCTGATCAAAAGCTCATTAGAATAGTCTTCAATTTTCATTATTACTACRTTTCTGTATTAAAATGTCATTTGTCTTAGTTTTTCACATGATAATTTCTTAAAGAGTTGTGCATGTCAAATTTGTATTATGTATTCCAGAAAAACCCAGGTTGAAAGCCACCATGCAGCTTTCCAGAATTTATCTAAGCAGATCTAAAAGATAATACAGTGCCCTCAAACATTTATCATCTGCTTAAACAATTTGCTACTTACTACTAAGCCTTCCACAGTCTTAAAAAGGTAAAAATGCACAATTTCATAATCCTTTTTAATTTCCTCCACTTAAATTTTCCATGCTTAAAGTGATCAGAACAGAGGTTTTGTTGCGGTTTTTTTTTTTCTTCTTTATGCCTGTTTTCCATACACCATTCACTATCAACACATGTTCCAAGATATGCTCAGTTTCCAATTAGCAAAAAAATGTTCCRGAAATGCCATCCTTCCCATTGTGAATGTAATTGAGGCAAAATCCCTGCCTACTTTTCAGTGCCAACTGGTCATATTATCATTTCAGCAAGGTCTACAMAAACACCCTTATGTAACCAACCTTTCTTGGAAGAGTGACAGGTAGGTCTCATTACTACTACATATCATTCATTCCCATATCTACCTTTAAGAAGGAACACATTGCCAAATTCCCGACCTAAGATACAGGTCGTCTTCGTTCAAAATAGGTCTCTGCTTTCCAGCATCACAAAATCAGTCCTTTTTAAGTGGATACTTCAAAAACTGCCAAAGGTGTCTAATACACACACTAATTCAAGCATTCATGTAATTACACACCTGCCTCCTGCTGAGGTTTAAGGTTCAGATCAGTCTGTTTGCATAGTTATTTCTAGACTCAGTTCTATACTGTCAAAGATTTCTTCACTGCCTGCAGATCATCCTTCTTAACAATACAAAGATGAGCTCTTATTTTTATCAACAACAAGCAAAAAAATTACTATATTATTTTTAAATTAAACATCCTACTAAGGAAATAGTTAATTTCCTTTACAGAGAAAGAAATTCAATAAATGGTATCTTAATTCCTGTGTTTATCTATGAAGTTACTTTTTGAAAACTGAAGTTTTTTATTCAAACCACTAACCACAAAGTGAAGCTATTAAGCAATTATGTTGAGAAGGAAGGAACGTTCAATACTTTCCTCTGCTTCCAATCTCAGTAATGAAGAATATTGTATAGTTTCAGATAATTATTTAACCATACAGACGAAGCAGCAAAAATCTGAGCTTCAACTGGCAAGAAAAGGCCAGAAAGTAATGTGTGGCTTTCTCAAATTATGTATAACTTATTAAATTTGCCAAATAATACTTAAATAATAGGCTGTTAGTGTCTAAGAGCTATTAGCAGTTATCTCTGAGCACCCACAGAAGATGGCAGAAAAATGCAAATACAACTCTTCTCTTTAAATTAGGGATTAAAGAAGGAGCTAAGGAATTTACTGTCCATAAGCTTTATTTCAATTCCTCTGAAAAAATAGTATGCACATTATACATAACTAGAAAATTAGCACCAGACAACATGATTTGTCAAGAATCAATCATGTCAGGCTAAGTTAATATCCTTCAATGACAGGATAGCAAACCTTGGGAATATGGGAGTTGTAGTAAGTGTTATTTATCTTGACTCCACTAGTTGTCAAAAACCTTACAGGACAGTCCCAGATGCAAGCACACCTAGCTGAAAAACTATATTTAGTAGTCAACATTTCACAATCAAGGTGCATATAAAAGAGAAATTGTGCAGGGACATGTCCTGAGGCCAGTACTTTGGAATATTTTCATTAACAACAGGATAACAGAAAAAAGTCATCTTTCTGATTTTTACAAAGACAACTAAGACAGGAGCAGCTACAAAGATGCTGCAGGGAAAAAAAAGGTAAGAATTAGAAACAGATTGTGGCAATTTTGAGAACTATTCCAGGGGAAAAAAAAAAGATAGGTGGCACACCTCTAAGACAAATGTCCTGTGGTGTAGTGCAGTAACACAAATCAACATTGTAGATGCCATGTGAAAAGTGATGACCTACAGGATTGCACTGCAAAGACAGATCTGGGTACTGTACCCCAGGGGTCCTCCAACAAGACTAATCAAAAAAGCATGAAAGACCAACACCACCTTCCTTCCATTCTGCTCGGCTCTACCAAGGTCTGCGCAGACAAACTGCACCGAGTTTTGGGCATGGAGCTTCATGAAAAAGTTAAATGAACTGCAAATTATCCAGAGAAGAGTAAGTGAGAGTTTATCTAAGAAGAAATGAGAAAGAAGCAAGCACAATAGTTTTTCAATATATATGTGCAAACTACCATGGGAATACATTCTCAAACTGTAAATTCAGGTATGTGGTGAAGAAGGACCTTATAATATACTTCTCTCAATTATAAGGAATAAAATTTAATTTACACATCRAAATTAAATACCAACAAAATGCTTTATTAGCTTGAAAAAAGTTACTCAATTTGTCTTAAAAGGGGCTGTAAAAAACTTTCTTAAACAGATCAGACAAATATCCTTATGAAGTGACATAGCAAGAGATGATCTCAGCATCGGGCTAAGACTAGTTGACAAGCAAGTCTCTGTGCTTTTATCAGCGCTGTTTCTTACCACTCACATTATTTTTTCATGTACTAGAAACAAGAAGACAACATCACCTCAAATGCCTACCCGATCCTTCTGTAGTGAATTTCTATGTACAACTCTGAATTCTCCAAATACAAGAGAAGTATCTTCCAGAACCAACCCTTGTACACATACAACCCTTGTATACATACATAGCTCATCTTTCCACATGCAAGCCAGAAAATTTGGGGGTTCTACCTCAACAAAACTTATTTTGGAGACATTAAAATTCAAAGGGGAATGCTGGGACATAACCACAAGCTCCCAACTTATACCTTTTTCTAAACTTGAGTAGCAAATTTAGCACATATTTGCCTATCATAAGGAACAGATGTTCTTAGTAAGGTTCCTTGCTAAATTCTATTTGCAATTTCAAAGGCCCTTCTGGGTGTAGTCATATCATATACCTCCACAGCACTATGTCCCTCATTTTAAATCACATCCATTTTATCACTCAGGCTGAATTACATAGCTCACCTCGTTCACACATCTATAAAAATACCATGACAGACAAGACTGGATAAGGAAGCAGCTTTCCTTTCTATGCACAGCTTCACTGTGATCACACAGGCATGGTGCAATTTAATACTTTCTATACAGTCTCGSTCTAAAAGAACTTACATATCATACCACAGGAAAACCATTTGCAATATTCACTTTGCCAAATCTCAGAACTATTATTACTGAAACCAGATGGCAGTAGAAAATACAAGTTGACAAAATATAGGAATACTTTGAAGCCATGGCCTTTCTTCATTAGAAAAATAGGTTTCTCTAAAATACACAGTGACAAAATGTTTCATTCTACTTTATGTTTACAATTATGTCTCCACCTACATTGCACCAGCCAGCAAAGTGCTCGTGGAGAAGAGGAAAAAGGCTTCCCCTTCCCTCACAAAGTGAACACCAAGCACTTGTGCTGCCTCCTGCAGAGTAATCAGTAAGTGGCATTTCAACGCACTTACTTTTAACTGACAGGTGACCATTTTGTAGATTTTCACAAAAATGAAAAAGTGGGAAAGAGGGAGTAATCATTTTCCTTTGGAGCATGTATGAAAATTAATTTCAAATGATCATGCAAAGGAAGTTGCCAGAACCAGTTACAGGGGAAATCAGCACACAAAATTCCTATGGCTGTGATCAAACTATAAAGAATAAAATTAGCCATAAAATATCAAAAGGAAAAGCACTTTATTTACTTCCCTTTGTTCTGCTTTCTTCCACTGAGAAAAATTAAAATGTACTTTCTCTTACAAAAAAAAAAGCCACAGGCAGTGATGGCCTGTGCATCTGCATAAATTTACAGCACAAAAGCAAACAAAAAGAAGGTGTAGCTTCTTTTATCTCTTAGTACTTTGTGCAGCCTCTGACAGTCTTGCTGCTTAAAGCAGTCAAATCACAGAAATAATGCAAAGTCTGAGAAGGGGCTGTATCAGAAACAAGAAACATTAATTTTCTGTTGGTGAAACTTTTAGGGGTCTGGGGAAGGGGGAGAAAGGTTCAAAAAAATTAACACAAGTGTCAGCATTGGACCAGGGATCATAGCTGATTTTCTTGCTGTACTGAGAAATTCTCCAGAGCATGCACTTCATGTCACGCAGTCTCTTACTCTTCTCCGGCAGCAACAGTAATTTAGTCTATTTTCACCTTACATCTACTAAAACGTTGCATCAGAAGAACAAACCAGACAGTGCTGCAGCAACTGGGGAGAAGGGTGTTTTCTAAAACTCAGTGCCTAGTTGTGCTATTTTATGTCTTTTTGTCTTTCCAAAAGGTTCATTAACTCTGGCCACCTTGCCTGTAAAAGTTCCAGGCTCTCCTACAAACTGAAGCCACAATACTCCAAGTCCTATAACGACTGACTGCCAGCTCTCAGTTTAAGTGTGTTGACTCTGACTTCAAAAACCATCCCAGTAAAGTAAATCACCATCAGGTGAAACAACAAGACCACGAAATTCATACCACCATTGTAAACTGTAAGCCAGCTGTTTCTCTATCTAAAGTGTCTTCAATCTCATTTTATTTTTCCCTAAGTCACTACACAAATGCCACTGCAAAAGACTTATCTCTTGCGAAGATGCTGGGACAATACCAAAACAGTCATAAAATCTAAACATATTTTATAATCAAATTAAACAATGCTAAATAAGACAAATTATTATACTTAGCTTTATGCCCTGGGCTTTCTAAGATTATCTAAATCACAGTTCCCTTTCAACATGTCCTATGCAATTGGACTGAAGCCTAAAAAAGATATAGTGTAGAGGCATTCCTACACCTTCTCATTTCTATTTCAAAATTTATTGCCTGCTGTTCTRGATCTGCTATTCAGAGAGTATGAAAACTACCAGTTAAGTTTCATTTCCCTTGATTTCATACTAGAAAAAAAATAGATATATTCTATGCATATATTGTTTCTTTGTCCTTGATTCAAAAATGGTATAAGGTTGTTTATACACAGACTGATGTAACTTCTAGCAGCACTCACCTGGCACAAGTAACTTACAGTGAGCACGCTGACAGCCAAGTTAATAAAATATGCGAAAGTAACACCATTAGATGGTCTTAATTTCTTCTCCTTTGCAGCTGTTAATTTTTTGCTCAGCCTATAATGCCTCTCTTTTTCTAAAATCATGTTCATTACATTACAACACAACCCACTTGAACCTCCAGGGAACATACACCTTCTCAACAATGTACCGGACCTCAGTAATATTAAAGCTTCTATTTGCTCATTAACAAAATCTTCATTGTCTCCCCAAATCTTGATTAGCAACATTTAATATTAAAGATTAACATACCTACCAATCCAAGCCATTCTATGATTCTATGATATTTACCACACATTAGCCAAAGCTATCTTTCCTTTGGTTTTCACATTTTCTGTTCTTTACTAGTTACTCCACACTCCACACAATTGTTCTTTCATGTTTCTTCTTGTGCGAAGATTACCTGTTAACCTAAAACCAAAGGTTCATTATAAATGCATGGAAAAGATTAGTTGCCCTTCAGCCACACAGGATCATTCCACTGAAATGCACTACTGATCAGTGTTACCATCTGCAGATCGACATGTGTACCAACAACTACTTGTGTTGCCAAACTAATATCGCCTTCTGTGCCACAGGAACAGGTTAGGAGCCTTAGACAAGCTCAATCAATTGTCATTTTACCCAAGCAGGCTATAGTCCTACCCTCTTATCGCAGTCACTTAGCAGCAATATCAAAATAAAACCATGTTGAAAGTTTTAGCTATGCTATTCCCTCTGACACTTTGCCTTCACTGAATCGACCTTAATCCATAGCTGAAAACTTTTATCTGGTGCCTTCAATTTATGAGGCTGCTTCAGACAAGGAAAAGCACTTCCAAAGTACAGAACACTATAGTTTAGACTATTATTGAGTGATAGCTCAAATAGGAGGTTTTGCCAATGGATAAAGCCTGCTATAGCCCTCAGAACCTGATCACAACTTCCAAAGATTTCTCCACAATCACAAAATCCATGGACTGGTTTGGGGTTGTTCTGAACTCTTTTCTAATTAAAACAAGAGTTGACACCTTAATTAAAAGCCAGCCCCTATTTTCAATGTTTTTTGCAAAGAACATCCTTCCCCTTCATCCCCCGTTTCAGTYACAGTCAAACACTTGCAAAATGTGCATTCAGGTTCTGCTGGCAGAGTGATAGTTTCTCACTATGAAAGAGGTCATTACCACACCTCTGCAACTGAAGAAAAGGAGGTGAAATACACTTGTTTTCATCTAAAACAAAACTGCTGTGCTCTCATCCCACAGAGTCTGAGATGCAATGATAAATGTCGAGTTTCAGGTAACAGTAAGACAGAAGTCAGACATCTGGCAAAAAGGAAGTTTAGACAAAATGAATATTAAACAAATTGCTAGCCTAGTGCAAAAATTGTAGAATCCACTTGTTTTCTAAATCTAAATAATTGTAACTAACCCTATGTAAGTGCCTTATCACATCAGGTCGCAGAGACAACACTCATGGAAGGTCATGTCCAGATCCAAATTATTCAAAAAAACCCTCTTAATTACCTCCCTTATTTTCATTTAGAAGTACCCTTACTATAGAGGAAACAATGTTTGAAAGTCTTCCACAATTTGGCTATTTGGCTAAACTATTTGCTTACAGATAACAGATGAATCATTTAAGACTGTATTCTTCTTAATGAGGACTACAGAAAGAAATACGCTGTTGGGCTATATGAAGTGAAAGATAATGGCCTGCAAACAGATATATAGCAATTTCACTGGAATAGCTGAGGGACCGCTTTTATCTCCTGATGCAAACACATAGCAAATAAGTGAAATCTCACTGACAGGTTTTTTTTCTTTCTGGACCCATTTCCCCCCCTCTTTCAAAAGAGGAAATTCCTGTGCTTACTAATAAAGAAATACGTGGGGAAAGGGGATTTTGTGTAATCTGTAACTTTCATTATGCTTCTATCCTTCACAGAGGTGCCCAAGGATCCCAAATATTGAGTAACTTTCACTTAAACTCTGAAATTTGAAATTTGCCTTCAGTAACAGAAAGAAAGAGGAGAAAGACATTTATTTCAACTAGCTTGCTGTGTTGGAACTTGCAGCAAAAGAATACTCCTCTTTGTAGCACAAAATAAGAGAGAATAATAACCAAGAGACTTCCAGTATTTGATATGGAACATCCAAAATTGAACATGAAGGGTGAGTGATTATTTCACGGTTAATAATGCATCCCCTCTTAAAAGAAAGAAAAAATAGGAAAGCAAAAAGCATAGTTCAAACTGAGTCCAAAGATGGCAGGTGACAGAAAGTGGTGACCTCAGATGACTGTTCTAGGACCATATCCCAAAACCCAGCACAATTAGCACTAATTGATCAGCAGTCTCAGCAGAAATGCCAAGAATAGAGCAAGCATTGAAAAYCAAAGTCTCCACCTCTCCCCAGAAAGGATGCCTTCCCCAGGTCAGAAATCCAGAACACCAGTGCAGAGAAACCAGCACTTCCCCTATTAGCAAAACACTGTGCCCATAAATACAGGGCTCATCAGCAACCAAGGAGCACCTACAGAATCACAGAATCATTAAGACTGGAAAAGACCTTTAAGATCCTCAGTTCCGATCATTTACTGAGCACTGCCAACTCGAGCACTAAACCATGTCCCTAGGCAAYACATCTACACATTTTTTGCAATATGTCCAGGGATTCTAATTCCACCACTTTTCTGGGCAGCTTGTTCAAATGCCTTACCACCCTTTCAGTGAAGAATTTTTTCCTAATATCTAATCCAGACCTCCCCTGGCACAACTTGAGTTGAGCAGCAATTCAGTTTGTTACTTCACTTGCAGCACCTACCATATTTACTGTACTCTATAAAGCACCAGTAAATATCATTACTCTATAACTACGAAGAATTGCTTTCTGTAGGGCCACACAGGATATCAATTATCAAAAACACCATTGACATCTTTCACCCACATTCAATTACCCAACTCTGAGGGGCTGAGCAAGTTACTTCTGCTTTGAAGTAAAATCCTTTGCACCAAAATGTATCAAGAGTGCCCAGCATGAAAACATCACAGGGCAGCCAGAACATCACGCAGGTCTGCAAGCAGTGGATATTACACAGAAAACTCTCAGGGCAACTTTGGAACATGATGTCTCTTAGCAGTTTGTCTTGATTAAAAACAGAGGGGAAGGCAAAAAGGAGGACAGAACTCTTCCAGAGTCCCTGATGACTAACAGTGACAGGACATCTTCAAACAGCATTATTTTCCCAGCTACCCAGTGAGTGCAGGTTTTTTTTAAAATAAGCTCAAATGATCTGTCTGAAGAAGACAAGAAAAAACTGTCAGTTCTCCAGACACAAACTGGTGAAGCACTAGGCTGTTTAGGCAACCACTGCTTCACAACTTCATGAATTTGGGCAGGGTAATTAAGCCCTAAGGGAAAGAGGGAGAAAAAAATTGCTTCCTGAAAAACAGCAGCAATCAAAAAGCACTGTGGCAAAATACTATGCTAAGAGGGTCTCATATTAAATATTGATCCAGCTCCTGTAAACATGTGAAGTTCATGGAAGTCAAGTCTCCCATAAATGCTACATTCATACTTTAATAGAACTACCCCATATTTTAGATTCATTTTTGCTGCAATAGCAAAATATTTTCAGCTCAAAAATCAGACTTGCCTTTAAATAAATGTAAGAGGATTCTAAAAGCATGTCCTGAAATATTTCTCTCATCTCCTCTCTCCTTTCCTCCCTTCCACATTACTACTGAAATGCTATTTAAAAAAGCTATATCCTAGAACCTATCTTAACTTCTGTTAAGCTGCATTTTGCTTGCAAATAGGAATGATTGGCGAAGCACTTAAGAATACTGAAATTCTGAAGCTTTATGTCCTCTCCCATTTTGTTTTTCCTTGTTCTTTCACTTTAAAGAAACAATTCTATTTCTAGAGAAGCCTGATACATAAAGAAGTAGAAAGCACAGACTTCTTTTAAAAAAGGGTTTACAACAATGTACCAATTTATTATGCAGTTATATTTGGCACTGATCCTAATTAGAGAAATGGCAAAACAAAGCTGTTACATTTAGGTCAGCCCATCACTCAAGATGTGCAAAACCTGTCTTCTGCTTTAGTTCTGAAAACATCATCTGAAAATACAAGCTGGGGGGAAGGTTAGATGACAATATTTTATGCTATATTAGAATGCCTTCTCATCACAGGCACATAATTCAGATATGCACCAAATGCCTGACTGTACTGCATTAGCACCATTGAGGTTCAACTACAGCAAAAGGATCTGCAAAGGAGTACATGCTGTGGCTATACAGCAAACTCATAGCAGGCCCAGATTTAGATCAAAATACAGCAGAGTAGTAAGAATTTTTCACATGGGGTAAAATTGTGAAGTTCCTTTTCATAGGAAGTGAGCAACCCACAGCTGAAAACTGCTTCACTATCATTTTGACTATTTTAGTCTTCACTCATAAGCTAATAAGGCACTAGCACAGAGTATCTTAGAAAATCACAAGTTGGAAGACCTCTGGAGGTCAAACCTCCTGCCAATGCCAGGAAGCAATTTCAAAGCTGGGTCTGGCTCCTTAGGGCCTTATCTACTACAACTGTTAATACCTCTACAGATGGAGATACAACAGCCTCTTTGGGCAGCCCACTCCAGTGCTCAGTTACACCTGCTGCGCAGAGTTGTTTCCCTTACACCCAACTCCCCTGCTGCAGCTTATTCCCACTGCCTCTTTTCCTTCCCCAGGGCACCTCCAAGAAAAGCCTGGCTCCATCTTTTACAGTAACAACTCACCAGAAGGCAATGACAGCAGCTGGAAGTCTCTAGCGCCTTCTCTCCTCCAAATTAAATAAAGTCAGCTCCCCTGCTGCTCTACTCCCACATCATGTGCTCCAAGCACTGCACTCTCCCCAGTCTCTCTATCAAACTGGGGGCCTGAAACCAACTGTGGTATTCGAGAGATGACCTCATGAGTGCTAAAAAAAACCCAAAACAATTCTTCCTGTCTGCCTACAATCYCTCTCACACAGCTTGTACCAATGCATTGGGTTACTCCTTCTCAGGTGCAAGACTTTGCTTTGGGGTTTTTTTAAAAATCTTCATGGGATTCCTGTCAGCCCATCCCTCCCACTTGGGGTCCCAAGGAATAGGAACAGAACTGTTCCTCCACAGTCTAGTATCATTCACAAACCTACTAAGGGCACACTCTATTTCACTCTTTGGATTCATAACAATGTCAAATAGTACCAGTCTCAGTTCCATCCCCTGAGGAACACAAATGGTCCCCTTTTTTTCCCACCTTTTGGCTGATCTATCTTGTCCATGTATCCCAAATTTGGCTGTAAGAGACTGTGTCCAAAGTCTTTCTAAAATCATGATCAGGGAACAGTACTGCTTTTCCTTCCTCCAAAGACACAGTGACATCTTTCTCACAGAAAGCAAACAGCTTGGACATCCTCCTTAAAATCCATGATGACTCTTCACAATCACCTTCTTGCTCTTTTATGCTTGGAAATGGCTTACAGAAGTAAGCCATTGCTTGGGGCCTCACTAAAATGAGGGCACAGGAGTTCTTGGGGAAGACCCTTAGTAAGCTCCTAAATCTCACTATCAAAAGGTCTTCCCAGTACTTTACCTACAAGTTTCTCCTTGAAATTCTGCTCATTCTTCTACATGCCACCTCTAGTCACAACTAGAATCTGCACCTGTGCCAATCACTTGTCTTCATAAACCAACTTATTCTATCCTAGGAAGAGTATGGGAGTTCTCAGGATCTCATATCTCTCTGACATTATCGAAACATTAAAATATCCCTCCAATATCCCACTGATTTTCACCAGATCCCTCCAAAAGTCAAAAGCAAATCAATCAGTAAATAACATGCTAGCAATTAACAAATAACATCTTGCCTACACACCAAAGCCCTTAATTGTCCTTGTCCATCACTGACAGAGTGTATACAAAGGTGCAATTCCATACCAATGGAGAACTGAATTCCATTATAGCTATTATATTTCCAACTGGAACTTAATTTCTTGTCCATATTTTTAGTTTTCACATCTTTTGACTCACTGGATAGTCACTTCCAACCTTCAGCTACCTAATTTTTTTTAAAGCTACTAAAAATCTCCCTTCAGCCTTCCATTGCTTCTCTAGTTGCTTTGATGATTCTATAACAAAGGCCAGAAGCAAATCAATTGTCACCTCCAAAGACTTCCAGATGCTTATCATTTCAAGCATTCTCCCACTGGTTGTCAGCTTTACAACTTTTAATCCATACCCACAAAGAAATTATGTCCATCTCATTCGTTTTAAATGATCATTGACTGACATGCATTCCTAGCCTATTTGTGTTCCTCCAAATAAGGTTTATCTTCTCTGTCACTAAACCCCATCATGGTACCTTTTTGCCCTTTATTAGCTGTAGGTTAACCCTGTTCTGCTTACCAAGCACCCAAGTCATGTTTCGTCCCACCCCTGCACATACTCTCTCTCAGGAAATCACACTGAATACCAGTTCTTCTACAATCATTTCCAACCCAAACAAGGTGTGGGTGTTTGGAGGTGGGGTTGTTACACTGCTCAGTTGTTTTCTAAAATCGTAAAACCTAAGCTCATGAGAGGCTGATCATTAGATGTTATTTACTACATCTCCTTTTTCAAAACAGCCATTTTGTTTTCACCAGTGCACTTTTAGCCTCATTGTATTTTAGTGGGTAATACTCATTATTATCCAAGGCTCCCTTTAATTCCGGCCTCCTCCCTTCTCCAAGGCATTTTTGTAGATCTAAATCTCATTAGAATGTCCCTTAAATACAACTAGAACCTTATCAAGCAGTCTGGACTTAACTTTCTCATCTAAAAAAAGAAATTGTCTGCATAATTTAGCAATGCTTTTGACGACACTGCTTCATTTTCCAATCAACAACCTGCTTAATACAGAAGCCTACTTCGGAACATGGTTCCAAAACTAACTTTCGTTCACACTTCTACCGTCCAATGAATGTACTACATCACTGCTACTCCTCATCCACACTTGGTTATCTGCCTTTTACACCTGAATGTGTCAAGTGCCAATGATTTATTTTCTAAATCAACTTGAAGTCATGTAAACATTAGAAAAAACTTATCTTTGTTGAATTCATTGGAACCAGGATTAACCTATGCATTTCTCAACAAAGCCTTTCATGCTTTTTTTTTRCCCTGCCCCCCATGACCTTCATATTTTGTTCAAAATTTCATAGGAACAGAGCCTTTGCTGCTACTCTCAAAATTCAGCATAATGTAAATGTCTTTTGGAATGCATCATCAGTATCACAGCAAAAACGGATTTTGGCTGACCCGAGCATTCACTATGCTTTTAACTTCCTGCAGTTTTATAAATTTAACACTAGCCATTAGGGAAAAAAAACCAAAAGCATAAAATGAGAGAATTGCATTTTAAGTTACGTATTCTTAAAAAAAAACAAGGGAACCGTAAGACACATGTTTCTGATGCAGCATTTCTCTTCATAGCTGAGGAAATCAGGAACTCACCTAAATTACCACATGAAGACTCATGTTGGATCAGGTTTGAGACTTGAGTATTTTGTATGAAGGGCATTGACTATTTATTTATTTTTAAAGCAGGTTTTTCTCAAGAATTTATTACAGAAGTGAGAGACAAAACTAAGAAAATACCCTCACCCTAGATATGTTCCTCAGCCTGTTTTCCAGTGGATGAATGCTCCAGTCCCTGAATGCCAGCAATGTACTTCAAAAATATCACAGTCGAATTCCACAAGCAGGATTCATATTTCAAGGTAATCATTTAGCTGTCTGCCAGAGATGCACTATTCTTTACCTTCTGTCAGGGAAGTTAAAGAAAATTTCACAATTTTTGACTTCATTTTTATAACTAATGTTGTATCTGGTCTCTCAGAACAGATCTATCAATTTGTACCTTAAAATGATTTTTTCTGTTATGAATTCATTCTAGTCTGAGCAAGTTGGATATAACTAATAAGTCTTTCTTTAAGGAACAATCATATTAGCAAGAACACAGAGCAGATGACAGCCCCTACAACAGTTTTCTGATTGTTCATTGTCAGCATCAAAGTCTTACAAAAGAGTTATGAAACAAAGCTGCTAACAACAATAAAGCAAAACTTATTACACACTGACAACACAATTCTAAGTGCAGACATTTTGCCCTGGTATGCCACTAATTTCAGTGTAAAAGAATCAAATAGCAACAAGTGAAAAGGTTTATCTGGCAAAACTCACCCTGGTATGAAGAAATTAGTGGGAAAAAAAAAAAGCATCAACAGAAGAAATATCCTAAACTTTGGTTTAATGTTTTTCAACAATGCTGTAGTATGTCAACAAAGTGTTTATTTTTGTTTCTGTTTAAAGAAATTTGTAAAATGAAGACTATGAATGCTGAGTGCTACTATTATATGAGGCTGTTAGGAGGAACAATTATGACTTTCCCCAGTACAGTTCAATAAAAAAGCCTTACTTATTCTTTCATAAACAGTGAAGTTTAAAACAAACACTAAACTTCTAGATTTTGTCTTAAATATTTCATTGGCCCTCTCTTATGCTTCAGAGGACACTTCACATGAAACATTTAGATGCTAGCTCATGAAGCATCTACCCTGGATACAATGCAATAATTCATACTCTGTAGTAAATAGTTTCTCTTCAGTAGCTCTGATCTATGTCAGTGTATCCAGAGTTCACAAGACACGTACAAACTTCTGACATTTTGGAGACAGGGGTATACAGAGCACTACAAGAAATCCTTCCTGACATGCTGTCATGGTTGCTTTTAGTAATTTCCATACATTTTCTCATCTAAGCATTAACATTTCCATCACCAGACTTCCATCTATCATTGCCTTACATTGACACCTGCTGGAAGTGACTGGGATCGTAAACCATTTTTTCTTTTCCCCTCAATTAGTGTCTGATTTAACTCTACAAGACCAACAATTCTACTTTCAGTAAACTAAGCAGAGACATCTGAATAAAGTAAGCCACATGACTTTTTAACAAGCAGAAAACCATACAATGTGTAATTTTAAGCAATGTGTAATTCCTAAGGCTATCACTGCATGAGTTCTCAATCAGAAAATGTATTTTAATAACAGCCTTTTAGAAGATTTTTTCACTACCCCTTGGGTAGATTTAAACTCAACAAATTAAGTATGCAACCATTTACTAGGCTCTCAAGCTAATTAGCAAATAATTATTACTGTAAGAGTCACTAAATAGTGGTTTGACAAACACTTTACAAACAAGTTTACACAAAAAATGTGACTAAACAGGCAATTATAGACCATGTCTTTACATCAATGAAAAAAACATTTGCTTTATTCACAAAAGCAAACAGGCTGTTTAATGACAACTGATAGACAAGAGCAACTGAGGAATCTTTGTTAAAATAGGTTGCATGTACACAAACTACAGTCTATCATTCTTCATAATGAGAATACATCTATTAGTACAGCTTGATAAACTGAAGCACACTGAAACAGCCATTTGAAGACAATGTTTTCCCCCATATGCCTGAACTTCGCCTACAAGCTTCACTGGTATGAACCACATACTGCATGATACTTTTTCCTTACTTTCATACTCTACTATAAGGATGGGATCTCTCTAACTTGATGTAATTTTTATATTCCTCATAATAGAAGCACATTTCAGATCAAACGAAGTATGATGAGTTAAGGTGGCTTTGCTTTATCATCAGAACAAGATTTTGGTTCTCCCAGACCTTGTATGCAAAACGCAGACATATTTTCTTAAAAAACACAGACAGTTTTAAAGTATCATAAGCAGCAAGAATAGAAACCCAAGTTCAAAAGCAGCCAAACAGAATTTCTGTAAGGTTATGTCAGTACATGTACAGCTGAAGACCTATCAAATTTTATAATTTCGCAAAGTTTCAAGACAGAATCCTTATATTAAAGTTCAATAATAGCACCACAGTATGACCACCTCACACAGGCATCAACACTGCAGCAGTACTAAGTCATGGACTTTACAGATGAGTTTGAAATTTAGTAATTTTATTAATTTATTTCAATCCGGTGAGTGATCAAACTACTTTTAAAAGTGAATTTTACTAAGTATCCTAGATCACCACCGTAGTACCAAGGTTCAGAACTACTGAGTTTGTGAAAAAAACAAAACATAAACACCGTCTTGGTGGAAACAGAAACAATCAGCCACCAAAACAGGTACCATCAAAAATACCAGTAAGTGGTAGCCTATGTCAACATGCTTTTCCTCCAACTTTTCCTGATTTTTTAGCTCTGAAAGAACTTGATAGGTGAAGTCAGAAATTAATGGCTACATATTAGTCTGCTGAACTCATTCCTAATTAAAAGTTTCATAAAGCTCAAAAGAAAAATTACACTGGGCATGGAAAAACACAGTTATTCTACATAATGGGCACACAGGAGTTAAAGAATCACATTTACCAAGAATTAACTAACTCCCATGGAAAAGAAGTGGCAGTATTTTGCAAAAAAAAAAATAAAATCRTAACAGTTTCCTTCCAGACACTTAAACGGTGGGCAAGAGAGCACTTTTCTAAAAAAATGTATCACTCTGACAAGCACAGGGTTGTTTTGTTTTGGGGTTTTTTGTATTGCTTTCTTTAACAAAACACACATGGAGAAGCATTGCAGGCTTAAAAACACTAGACAGCCTAGATGATTGTGACATTCATCCATACTCACTTGCTTTTATTTTTATCTCAGAAAGACAACAGAGTTAGCATTACACACACTCGAGATTTCGGGCTTACGTTTCTTACCTTACAAAGCTTCTGGTAACGGGGAGAAGAAACTGCCATCCTCTGTAAACGATGCAACAACACCACAACTTTCTGCAGAGAGGTTCTCACCACAGCCATCATTTTAAGTTTGCCACACTTCTGAAGACACCTCAGAATTTGCATTATAAATGAAGAGCAACTATCATTTCCTCCCGGTCACTGGACAATGATTTGCCAGCTTTCTGAGCATGCTCTCTTCCAGGACTGCTTTTGCAAGCTACAGGCTTTATACGTTTCAAAGGCAAAGAAGATTTATATAGCATAAGTTTTTCTCCCAAAATAACCACACAAAACAAATGCAAAAAAATAACAGCCTTCACAGATTCTTCTAATCGGTACTGCTCAGCTCTGCTTTTGCAGAGGGCAGATGAAGTTGAGCAGCCGAGCGTCTGCCACCATTCAGGAGTGCACTAAATAGCCAGAAAAAGGTTATTAATTTAAGCCCAAAAGCTGAAGGAACAAAAAAAGAATTCCTTCAGGACGACGGCTCCAGTGTATCACAACAGTTGTTCTTCTCTAGTAGCTGCTTTCTATCAGCAGACTGAGTGTTTGCTCCCTCACTCTGGGAAAGGATGCTCTCGTTCTCAGACTGAACGCAGCTCTGGCAGAGCTGTAGAGTGAGTGAATAACAGATCGTGTTATAAATCCTGAGAGAGGAGCACACGGATACCTGCCCTAATTATACCAGCCATAYGTTAAAGGCTAATAAATCACATAGACGTTTCTCAAAACTAGATTACCCAACACAAAAGGRAAAACCACAGGGGGTAAACCTCTTTCTGTAAAAACTCTCTTAAAGCTAATTTAGTCAAAGGGATCTCAAAGGATTCTCACTTGCACCAGAAAGTAGGAATGTTTTTCATAAGCCATTTCCAATTAAATATTTTCCTGAATGACTTTAGACAAGAAAAAATACAGTTTTGACAAAGTAAAAGCATACAGTTGCATCATCACCTCTTTCTCTAAGTCATCCTTGAATCCAAAGAGCTAACATAATTTTGATGTATTTCCCATGACAAAGCAGAATTATTTAAGCCATCTAAGGATGACAGCAGGACATTCACAAGCATGGAAGTGTTTTGCTACCAGCAAGGCACTCCCAACGCAATATAGCCAACATCCCCCAAGGTGTGGCGAAACTGCAGCGTAAACAGAGCCAGCCACTCATTGCTTCCAAAGGTGCTGTGATGAATCTACTTAAACCTCTATCAGGGGAGCTGCTGTAGCAAAGGTTCAGGGAGGCCTGAACACAGTAGGTGGTGGACACCACTGCAAGTTATCATATAATTTAATGTGCGTATTTCCACATGAGAAGGTACCTACACATTTCAAGCACATCAATCAGCACAGTATGCAGGCAACAGCTATCCTGGTAAGTTCATATGATCTGAAATAATGCATAGTTTAGATGTCAGTGCAGTATACACTGGTTTGCCTCTTCTAAGGCACTTTCCTACCAAGCGGATGAATGCAAGGTGCAGGTTCTTCACACAAGAGAAACTTTTCCCATCCAATTCTGCTAAGACAACCTTTTCATCTTTATTTTTAGGACTGAATCAATGTTTCTACCACTCCTCAGATAAACCCCATTTACTCGTACTCTGCTTTGCTCTTGATCTGTCCAGCAACAATAACAACATCATTTTGAGTAAACAGATATACAGATTCCACTCTGTATATAGAATCCTTACCATCTATATTCTCCACCTTGCCAGACTCACCTTCTTTTCTCATCTCCACCACTCATTTGAACTGCTTCTCTGTATGCCATTGCTCCTGGCTATTCCCACTAGAAGTCTGCTTCTTTAACCTACCAGATCTAGCCTACCATGATTAGCTGACATGCTGTTACCAAATATCTTTTAAGGAAACCTATGCAGCACAACTCCAAAAACACTGAGGCATTCAGAAACGACTGTGCAAAAGCTCAAGCCTCTTCTGTGTAAGACAGAACCCACAGTCCACATCTTCCTTCCTTCAGTTCTGCTTTTTATCTTCCCAGCTAATCTACAAGTTTGAATCAAGCAGTGAGACAAACTGCCTGCCACTACTCATGTTAATTTTTTTTTTTAACAATACAACAAAACCTTCAAATTATTTAGAACACCTTCACATCTGTAGGCACAGGACTTCACGTACATTGCACTGCTTCTTACTATTTCCTAGCTTATTTTCTGCCTAATGTTTCAAATTAGGTTTTGATCTCTTCAAGTAACTGCTAAACATTTTCCAACACAGACTGGAGCATTTTGGCACTAATCTGAAACGAAAGTCTTCTACAACATTTAGATACTGAGAGAATTAATTAAAAGAATTGATGGTATAATTGTGGATTTCTCCTTTTCAAAAAGACACATTACCACACTCAAAGTCTGCATCATTTGCATAGTATTGTTGCTAGCCTCAGGTATCACAACGGAAGGCAAAACAAGGCTTCAGTGCCCAGATCACTGATTCCACTGTAGAGTGGCTTGAGCTGCAGCCAAACAAGTTAGCCCCAAAATGTAATGGAGGACAGTCTTCCCATGCATGCACAGATGCCAGTTTAACAGATGATCCTATTTTGAAAATGCATGACATGTAACAGCAGCAACAACAAATTCATCATGTTTTGTCTAGGTTCAGCTCACTTCACCTAGAATTTATCACACCTTAAACTCATAGTAAAGTTTTACTTAAAGCACAGGCCTTGGGGGCAGAGGCATCTTCACACAGAGCAGAGAGGTCATAAGCCCTGCATTCTTTTTAAAATCATTTAACCACTAACCTTAAAACCAATACTTCTTCACATATTCAACAGAGCACCATGAGAATAATATTGTTATTTTACACCACTCAGCAAGAGAAGAAC
This sequence comes from Amblyornis subalaris, assembly GCA_018881555.1. Classification (NCBI taxonomy): domain Eukaryota; kingdom Metazoa; phylum Chordata; class Aves; order Passeriformes; family Ptilonorhynchidae; genus Amblyornis; species Amblyornis subalaris. The sequence goes on from JACAXG010000050.1 coordinate 3,557,464, forward strand.
AGGACATGATCTTTGTTTAATCAGATATTAAGCTTAAGAACTTGCAAGTGAGTGGGCTTGATCTTTTGAGGTGCAGCAAGATGTTAGAGCTTCGTTTTGTTTTCAGAAGTTCAACAAATATTTGGAAACATAAACATTGATTTTGGAGTGTTTACCAGTGTCATGATACGACTGTCTTCATTTATATTTAAAGTGAGACTGTAATACGGTAGGGGACAAAGTTCGTTCTGGAAGTTATTATGCTATGACAGTCTTTGACATGCTCTACTTCACTTCCTAGGGTAGCCAGAAAAAGCTTACTGTATTATGTAAGGTCATGGTTGAGTTAAGCAATGATGCTTCATGTGCACAGTGTGTAGAAGCATAGAGTCACACAAAAAGATGGACAATATCAGGTAACAGGATGCTGAACCAGGGGAGGCCATGCCCCAGCACCTCTATCCAACCTTCTCAGTGGTTACAAGCTAGGACAACATGCACAGTCAAGAGCTGGTTATAGACCTTCTCCACACAGCAGGCAGTATTCCCAACAGTTCTCCCCCCACACAGCACAACTCAGGCAATTTTAATCAGACTGCAGCACAACAAGGAATGGCAAACCATCTTCCACACTCACGGTGCTTCACAGCCACACAGAGCCAACAAGCAAATTGTGAAATAACAGTTTTATCTTGGTGTGATTGACTATACAGAATGCAAGGTAATGCAGAAATAAGTCTATTTACACATAGCCCTGCCTTCTCTTGTTAGGTTCCTGTGGTCTGTTTTAGCTCTTTCACCTCCACTACATTACAGTAGTTGGGAGTGGTGCCAATAAAAGTATAATATTAACTTCTAGGTGTCACCACTACAGACTAGTCTCAGCATTTCACAAAAAGCCACATCTCTACAGATGAGTCCTGGCTGACTACAATAATTTGAACACTGGTGAGTGACATGTCATCTCCAACAGATACAAGCTTCCACAAAATATYCTCCCCTTCACTATGATTAAAGAGAATAGCTTGCTATCAGGTACTTTAAACAGTCTTGTTTCATTTCAGTTCAGCATAGATATGTTCAGATTACAGCACTACTAAAAGCAACATCTTTTTTTCATTATAAGCTGTTCAAACTCACTTAGATCACAGATGACATTATTCCAAATCCAGAGTGCAGGATTTAATAGGTGGTGTCAGTTAAACTCCTCAGTCATTTCTCAGGTTTCCAGGCTGTGGCCTGAACAAGAAGGAACAACAGCTGGGGAGCTGCTGGACAGTAGGAGAGGGAGAAGAGGTAATTCAAGCACAGCAACTTCTTGGATTGCTGGAAAAGCAGGAGGAAGGTGGCAGGCAGATATAGGAGACAATGCAGCCCAGGAGGGCTTTACTTGGAGGGAAGTAGATTAAATTGTTTGGTTGGACAATCACACAACATGACTTGGTTTAATCAAGCATACACTTCCTGAATACAGTCACGCTCCAAGGACATTTAAGAGCCCCCAGTGCCACAGACATACACAAAAATATGTACTTTAAACCTTAGGAAGAAAAATCTGCTTCCTTCACACACCTAACTTCTAAAACACTGGTCTAGAAAACATCTTTCAACAGGCTGCAGCTTTCCCTACGCTAGTAGACAGCTTTTCTTTATAACATTTGCCATTGAGAAAAAGCCTGAATAACAGCAGTATTACTTAGTTTCTCACCTGCATTTGCTTTCTGAGTTCCCTTATGCAGGCACTGTCCTGGGCAGCGTTTTCACGCTCGGATGCATCTGCCAGAACATTAACTGTCGTCTCTGCCTCTTGAAGCCACTTGAGGAAGCTCTCCAGATCCTTGTGTGAGGCCTGTATTGTCTTCATCTCTGTCTCCAAGAAATTCTGCCTATCAACAGCTCTGAAAACAACACAAGTGTCAGAATATGCCCCCATAATATACAGGATTATGTACATCATAATGAAACTACTAAAAGTAAATCTGAAAGATATCTCTAGTAAGAAACAATGCATCCGTACAGCTTCTTTTATCACTATGTATGTCACTGTTTCTCTGGTTAGTATATCTATAGCTACCCACAGATGTTCTGAACTGGTTATACGTGTCACAGACCTGTATAAAAAGGCATGCAGAAGAAACTAAGTTATTAATGTAAAACCTAGATTTTCCTTTTAGAGTAGTACCATCATCAACTTACACTACCCCAAATGGTAGAAGTGCTATTCCCATGTGTGAAAAGTGTGAATGCTTTCCCCCATCAACAAAAACCACATGGAGCAGAAGCACTGAATGCTTGGGGTATTTTTGGTTCCTCTTTTACAGTGAGCAGAAACACAGCCGTAAATTCTTACGAGTTAAAGTGCTAAGGGACAAAGTCAAATACCTGGTTCTCTCTGCTAGAAGACAAGACTTTTGACACTATCAGTCAAACAGAATAATACGCTGCCCTCATAACAGTCAAACCATGCTCAACAAACTTAAATCTAAAAAAGACTGGCAGAATATAGTCCAAATTTTCAATCATCCAAAAGATTTCTAACTGGTGCAAATACAAAAATCTGTGTCTGTAAAGGGATTTTTTCACATGTAACAACAATATAATCCAAACATTTTAAATTATCAGCAACTTTTAACAATTTCCTAGAAAAATAATCACATTATAGTTCTGCATAACAATACAGTCTCCTTGTGACTGAAATGAACTTCAGATGAGAAACTATTCTAGTCCGCAATTTTAAAAGCTCTGATTAGCAACATAAATAAAGCATGACAAACTAAATTTCATCCATTTGAGGCTGTTACTCTGTAGCATTTCTTTTCCCAAAATCAGGACAAAAGAAACAAACTTGTCTGACACCAGCACACTGTACAGAAACCTCTAACAGAGCTAASAGCTACAATGCTATTGCGAAGTAAGTAGAAAGTTCAATTTTATTTTCACATCAAGTACTAACTGTATTTTAAGATTTCAGGGGTAAAATGATATTTAATTTCAAGACAGACAAGGTCAATACTGGGTACAGTATTTGATATTCCACATTTCTCCAGACAGGCTCAAACTCGTGTCTTCTGTGTCCTCTCATCTACTTCAGCTTTCTTTCCTCCTTGCCATGCTGTGGCAAAAGTACTGCTCAGCAGTATTAAGGAATCACCGTGTTTGGAGCCGCAAATTTCAGAACTAGTTAAAATATTCCTTTTAAAAAAGAAGCTGTGGGTGTTCAGTACCATTCGGGATGACATTTCAAAGCAAGTAGCCTGGTTTACTAGCACATCGGAAAAGACAGATGCAAGTGAAAGCTGTTTTCTTTCAAGGGCTGTGAGAAAATCTCATGCAACCCCAATTCTGCCAGGCTCACATTCCTAAGTATTAGCATAACAAACTGAATTTTCTAGAGACAATTTGAAAAAAGATAGTGTTGCAACCCCTACTTTAGGAGCTTAGTTAATAATTGCTTTATCCAAAATAGGAGTCTAAGAATCATTCCTGACTTCATACTTGCACAAGTTCTGGCTATAAGTAAATGACTAGAACAAGAAGCCTTCATTCTTGCTTCTCATTCGAAGCTGGAATGCTTCACCTACTCTTGAGGACAAACAATAAATAGCGTGCTAGGGATAACAAATAGTTTGATATTGCCTAGAAAAGATAATTAGCACTAGCTAAAAAATCAGAGCACACCAAGGAACTGTGACAAAAATGTAAAGTAAAAGCAGTTATGAGCTCTAACTTCAAAACTCTCTCCCTCTGCAGGGATTTTCTTCTCTAGCAGGAGGTTAAGGCCAAAGGTGGAAGAACAGGAGTGACAACAGGAAGAACGGACTGGTAATAAAGATGACCTTCAAAGAAAAAGAACAGCCCCAAAGGATGAAACACTAAGCGACCCAGATCTCTAAGTCTAAGTACTGATGTACTAGATGGGAATCGAGACAACCTGAACTTTGTAGTTAATAACATCCATTGAAGAATATCATCTTCATCCTAAAGTTTTAATTTCTCAAGCTTTCTGCTTGGTTGAACTTTAAGGAAAGAATGAAATCCTATTACTGTCCCACTGCTGCCATATATTTGAATTAAAGCTGAAAAACAAGCCTTTCACTAAATACATTTAAATTTACAACCAATGTTCTAAGATTACATGGGTGTTTTTAAAGAGGACATGTATAGCAGTAGTGAGCGACACTGTTACAGAGCAAATGTAAATACTTTCATCCCCTTCTAGTAAAGGCCTCAAATATAAAATAGAAACTGGAGAATTCTGTACTGCAGATCAACAACTACTCCATGCTATAAAAACATGACTCAGATTTTCAAATAATTCTAACATAATTAGAGCAGCCTCAAAAGACGGAGGACCTGTACATCTTCCAGGATGCAAGAACTAAATGTGAGAAGAAGACAGAGAATTATTTTCAAATGCAACTAACTTAGTACAGTGATAGTGGAGAAAACCTATGCAGATTCTATTGGCAAAGGCACATCCAAGAAAAAAAAAAAATTAATTTTACTGTTTAAGTTTCCATGGCTCTGTTTCAGATTTATGTTTCACCCAATTATTTTTTCAGACTTAAACTAAAAATCTGCAATGCATACAAGTGTGTGATCAAAAGAAATTCAGAAAGTAACATCTGAGACAGTACAGACAGCAACTATAATCCATTACTAASGCAGCACAAACACATAGAATGACTATAGTTTTACCCTAAAGTATAAAAATAGAACATAAATAGCCACTGGGCAAAGTATCCAATTTACACAATATCAAGCTGGGGAGCTTCAATCTCTTAATGCCAACAGTTCTAAAATAAGCTCCTTCAACTTTACATGCCATGGCTAGAGTCTTCCTGGTAGGATTCTTGTGCTGTTCAGAAGCACAATTCTCCCAGGTGACGTTACTAGGGACCCTTTCCACAACCTCCAAGCATGGGAACAAACTGGTATTTTAAAGCATTATACTATAAATACAGATTTGTGCTTATAAAAGCCATAGGGCTACATGTGCACTCAATGAATAAGCCCTGCATGTCCTGAGATGTGCCACAAAAAGTAAGTCTTGCCRCTGGAATTTCTATTTCTTGCATTTAAAGCAAGTATAAAAACCTTCATCCTGTTGAAAAGGTGCTTTGACTGCATGTTCTCCCCTTTTAATTCTAYCGTGCTGCTCAGATGGGGTTACATTAGCAGCTCCACACTGGCTACCCACTGGCTCCCAGAGTTGTCCTTTACATTCTGTCACTAGTTAAAAAACAAAGCAGATATTCACCTTCCTTAGGCTGCAGAGTTAAAACAGTAGCCCCAGTRATAATTGAGGAGCTTCAGTTATATACAACAAAATGCAATAGCTTATTATTCTAGACTTCAAACAGATTCAAAAATAATTAGAGGCTTCCAGGCAGGAGCTCTTCTTTCTGGTCACCTTCTCCAAGTGGTGGATAGTTTTATGCCACTTCTAGCCCTAACACTGCAAAGTCTAAATGTGAATGAGACTACTATAGAGTTTTAGTCTACTGTCAATGCTAATCCAACAAGGAGCTATTTCTCTTCATCCTCTAATTAACTAGCAAACAAGCTGCTACATCCAAAGCACAAAATGACAGAAGTACTATTTTCCTCCAAAGAAGGATAAGATGACATTCTACTCTGCTTTCTTCATTACCTACTTAACTGAAAATAGTCCTGCTGAGAAGGACTTGGGGGTGCTGGTGGATGAGAGCCTGGACACGACCCAGCAACGTGCACCTGCAGCCCAGAAAGCCCATCACATCCTGGGCTGCATCCAAAGCAGCATGACTAGCAGGGAGAGGAAGGGGATTCTGCACCTCTACTACTCTCTACTAGACCTACTCTTGTGAGACCCTACCTGGAGTGCTGCATCCAGCTCTGGAGCCCCAACAGAAGAAGGATGCGGACCTGTTGAAGTACGTCCAGAGGAGGACCACTAAGACAATCTGAGGGCTGGAGCACCTCTCTTATGAGAAAGGCTGAGAGTTGGAGTTGTTCAGCCTGGAGAAGCGAATGGCTCCCAGGGGGCCTTATAGCAGCCTTTCAGAGCCTGAAGGGAGCCTACATGAAAGATGGAGGGAAACTTTTTGCAAGGGCATGTAAGGACAGGGCAAGAGTAATGGCTCTAAACTGAAAGAGGGCATATTTAGATTAGATATTAGGAAAAAATTCTTCACTGTGAGGGTGGTGAAGCACTGGAACAGAAGAAGCTGTGAATGCCCCATCCCTGGAAGCGACCAAGGTCAGACTGAATGGGGCTTTGAGCAACCTGGTCTAGTGGACCATAGTCTGCCCACAGCAGGGGAGTYGGAACTGGATGATCCTTAAGGTCCCTTCCAAACCAAACCATTCTCTACTTCCACAGTTTCTATAAAGTTCTCCTCCCCTCGCTGCTCAAGAAATAACATCAGCTTCATAAGATTTACTAAGTAGGCTTTTCACTCCATTAACTGACATGCCATTACAAAAGCAGCTGCTCCTTTCACATGGACATATATGCACACAGGTATGCATACATACATACAGACTTTAGTTGTCATTTTCCCCACTCCCACATACAGAGGATCAATTTTGTCTTATCTCCCTCTAACCACAAAGCATATAGTCTTTTAGACAGAGTCAGACACTATCCTAAATGTTAATTGTCTATCAATATCAAATACTAAAAAGCATTTCTGCAGAAATCAGATTACCCTGCAGGAAAAAATTATGCATAGGAAAATACCATATTTTCATTAAGACATATCTGCAGATGCATCTTAAATAGAGCATGAATAGAAAGAAGTTTCAATCAAGTCTCASTTCCTTCAGCTCAAGTATTTTCTGTTTGGGAGTACTAGAAGGATCACACTCAAGAACCCAAAGCACAGCCCCATTCAGGGGAAGTTTCCATTAGATGAAAGGCCATAATGAATTAATGCATGGGAAGATGGAGCTGAACACTTAGAGCCTTATGAATAGAAAGTACAGTAACAAACCACAAATACATAAATCATACCAGCAATAAAGAACAAGAGAGGAACTTTCAAAGACACTTAGAAAATAATAGCCACAGAAAAATCCGAATGCAAACATGAGAAGTCCCTCTTTTTTCTGCTTAAAAAAAACACCATGTAAATGGGAAGTCTTGCAGAAGCCTTCCATGGTGAACTGTAGGAATTTCAATCATCAAAAAAGCTTGAATGTAATTTACTAATTAACCACAGTAGCCCTAAACGCTGCACCAAACCACACAGAGAAGAATACACATGTATACACAGAATGCAAGTTTAAGACACCAACTGTTACAGATAGAGTGAAACCTTGTAATTACCTTTGGTTCAGATTAACCCAACAAGTGTTCATTTGGTCAGTGGTTTCCTTCACCTTCCTTGAGTCATCATCACGATACTCTCGAAGTAGCTTATTAGAAAGATCATTGAATGCTGCTACTGTGATGTCACCTCTATGCAAATCCTGTACTAACAGCTAAAAAGCAATTCCAAAATAAGACAGATTAAAATTAAAATCAGACTATTTCTCATACTATGCRTTTTATCATATAGACCCCTCATTTTTGCCTCTTTTCTAAAAAGCAAAATGTGCTCATTTTTCATCTAGAATGAAAATCTTAAAGAGAAAATCTACAGATATTAAGCGTCCTGATAACGAACTAATCAAGACAGAAATAGGTGAGAAAAGGTTGTATTTGCCAGAACCACCAAAGGTTAGAGAAATCCTCTTCTATATTCTAATGGCAACAGAAATAAAAACACTTGTATATTTTGAGTAGCATGAATAAGTTTGAATTATTATAATAGCAATATAAGTGGCATCTAAAAGCGGCATAAATGAAACGTGCAGTATGAGAATTTTATTTCATTCTTATGGGTTTTTCAGTTTTATGGTTTTCGGTTTTAAATTAAGAAAATACATTAGAAGCATTTGTTTACTGCAGCAAGATATTTATAACATGCCTTGACTTTAGAGAATCTGAACTCAAGATTATTTCTAAATGAAAAAAATACTCGCGCATATATACATATATGTATATATCCAGTTGCATATTATGACCTCTAACTTTGTTTGGGCATGGGCCTGCTTTCACTTAAAAAAACAAAGTAGACCTAATAGTCCATTACTAATTCCCTGCTCATGTAGAGACAGTGAAAAGCACACATCTTTACTGTCTACTTACATAGCTATGGATTGGTAAGCAACTCCCACAATCCCTGCCTCTTTCCATACCCAGCTGCACCCCTACATTGTCCCTTCATGAATATATATGTGTATATATATGCACATATGTTTTTAAACTCTATTATAGCCCTGTTCTAAATACTGCACTGATAAGAGCCTCTCCTCATTGCTTTGTGTCTTTAGTTCTCATACTGTGCTACCTACAGCCTGCCCTTTTTCTGACAGCCACTGGGACAAAGGACACCAGACTTACAGATTTATCACAGCATGCCTGCCGTGATATAGAATGCATTGAAGATTGCATGGAATCAAAATTTTAAAAAAAAAGAAAAAAAGAAAAAAAGAACATTGGATATGCCTGGCACCCATCAGAAGTGAAATTCAGGATAATTTTAAACACCTGGGTCCATTCCTAGACTTACTAAGCTACTGTTAAATACTTTTGTGAAGTCAATTCTGCGGCAGTATCATTAAACTTCAGTTGGTCTGGGGTTCATGCTTTTTTGCATAATATCATGTCTTTGATGCTACATTATACTCATTTCAGCTAAGCTTTCAAAGACACACACGCRCACATGCCACCTGTTTACCTCCCAGAATGCAATTCTCGGGAAGTCTGATCTATTGAAAAAAAAAGACAATTTAGAAAATACTATGTCCAAAAAAGAGACAAGTGCTACAACTAAATTGCACATTCACTCATCAATTGAATCCAGTAGCATTACACAGACTGCAGAATCTGGTATAGAAAAAAATAAGGGCAAGTGGTCTTACTTTGCTCTCTGCAATCTGTTTGGCAAGCATCTCTTTGGGGGCCTGCAGGAGCATTCGCAGACGGATCTCACACTGCTCCATGAGGTGCTCCATTTCTTGCCTCTGCTCATGCCACTGCAGGCTATCTGTCAGCATGTATTTCAGCTGCTGCTGCCGCACCTCCACGCCGTGCTGGGTATTGTCCCACTGGTTCTTCAGCTTCTCCACTGGGGAGGACAATACAGAACATGAAAAATATGAGGCAAATGAACCAGTAGCCGTAACTACCACTTAATTTTCAGGACAAAAGGCAATAATATAACTCATTCTCAAATACAGTAGTCTCCATATTCAGTATTTTAGTTCCCCATACAGTTGACATATTCACAGAAGCAAATGAAAAATGCAGGTGTTTGGCTTCCTCTTGTTTAAGCAGGTCAGCATACAAGTAGCAATATTATTTCTGGAATATTTTAAAGGCATTATTTTAYTTTCTAAGTACACACATGTGGGAAGCATATCTGCTACAGCTGCACTGCAGAGATATGCCAGCAGCAGAGCTCCAAGGAGCACAATTTTAGAGTGATAAAACCAGCAAGTCATCTTTGTGCATCTGTAACCTAAACCAGTACAAATAAATAAGTAAATAAATACCGTTTAGATCTGGATAGCTTGTACAAAGAAAACTAGGCATTACAGACCAATGTGTGTTAAAGGCAGTCTCATGGCACCCATGCTACAATTTTGGCCAAGGCAGAAACATTCCAGTAACAGCCCACTTTGGCAATCTAATTCCACCACAGGTTTCTACAGGCTTAAGAAGATTACACACCAGAAGAGAGAAGTTACCGATCACATCCCACTTCCTTCGAGTATCCCATTCCTCTCTCAATAAATAGTTATATTAGATGACGGATAAACACACTTAACCTTAATAAACAAGGAGTCAAAAAGACAAGGTAAGAGCCTRGAACAAAAAATACTGTATCCTAAAAAGCAGTGAATCTGTCTTTGGAGAGAAATGCATAGCATCATACCTTTTCCTGAATACTTACGAACATTAAAGAATGTATATTACTTGAAAGTCTATAGAGGTGGAAAAACGGGTTTCTCTACTACCTGTCATGAGAGTTATAGGGAACAAATTATATCACTAAAGAACGTGATTTTAAAAAAAGTGGAAAAAAGGGAATGCAAAAAAGCAAAACCAAGAAAAACTAAGCTGGATTTCTGGAGTATATCTCTACTGTTAGCAGTGAGAGGTCGGCAGTATGTAGGACATCCAAGGTACTTATTTAAACAGTGAGTACGCAATTTTATTCGAAAATTAACACGCTTAACACTCAAGTCACTACAATTTTCCACGAAGCAAAAATGCCGAAGGTTGTGCTTCACYATTTAAGTGAACTTTACATTTTTTTAACCTTTTGCAATTATACAAAGCCATTGAGCTTCATCTGCTTGAGAAAATCTCTTAACTTTAGTACATTCGACAATATTCTGTTTAGTTTCATAAAGCTCTCAAAGACTGTGGTAGCAAAGCCCACCTGTCAGAGTAAATAGTACTAGTGGACAAACCTAATAATTTGTGCAATATAGATTCATCCATTTCAAGCCACAGGCAGCTTGCAAATTAATTTTCAACCACAGGTATATGATGCTTATATAGTATTACTATTATTATTGTTATTACAGAACAAATACTGCTTTATATACTTTTTCTTATTAATGGACATGTTAACCTTACTCTCTGCACTGCTGATGTATTTACCCTTTTTTCAATCTCCAGCAAAACAAGACAGAAAAGTGGCAAAAGTCTTTGTAGCCTCAGGATTCAGAAGGTTCAATAGGTAAGTTCCTAGAAAAAGCTGACATGGGCACCGGTCTGATATCAAAGGCAGAAGGGTTGGAAATGATGATAGTATTTTTTCAATCCCCAGTGTCCATGGAGCAATTGGGACGGAAGCTCCAGAGAAGGAAGGAAGCTTTTCACTGTTTCTCTGCTCCTAGCCATTTGACTAATTATGCTTCATCTAAGGACACACAGCAGACTCACAGAAGTTTGTAGGACATTGGTATAYTCTGTATTTAGTGTTTAAACAATGAGGTGCATAAAGCAGTCCCGAGCTTCACTTTTCTTCAAAAGGCAAACTTTTCTTAACAAATGTCAGTAGCAACAAAACCTTCCCTTCTTTCATGTTTCATAGCAGGCAGAAAGTCTTTGCATACATCCAAAGTGTCTACTGGAAGCTTAATCCATGGCAGCATATACCTTTTCCTACCTATAACTCTTTTCCTACCTTGGATGGGCATGACTATAGGGCAACTCAKATTTTCAACATACAGTCTTTTACTACTTGGTCAGCTTTTCTGACKAATCAAGAATGTTTTGTGACTGACTCCCATGGACTACATGGTTATGATCCTCCCCCAGGTTTCCACCTGACCCCTAGTTCTGAGTGACTGCAAAACTAAGTTGCTTCTTTGAATCTTACTCCCCGCTACCAATCCGTAGTCTGTGAGCCTCAGACAGCAGATGCCATCTCATCAGGTCCCCAGAAAAACCATCCAYGTGGGCTTTCTATCTGAGCCCTCCATTGAGTCTTATGGACACCAAAGAAATTCATGTAGATGTAGTAAAGGAAAACTACATTTTAGAGGAGAACATTAGAAAATTCATGCAGCAGRGAATGCCATAGTTAGAAATAAAAATGGAAAGGTATATTTCCTTATCTTAGCAATCAGCAAAGCATAACAGTTAAAAAAATAGATTGTCCCTTAGTTACAAATTGTGACAATTGTACATTTCTTTTCTTAAGTACCAGWAAAATAAATTTTCAAAGATAGTGGGGGGCCTTTAAATTGGAAATTAAATTTCCAAGTAATGTCAGYGACTTAAAATCTCTACTAGCACACAGTCAACAATTTTCAAAATACACATACAAAGTTATTGTCCAAAGTCAATACATTCATGTTTTTCACTGTTCAGTGCCTCTAAGTTCAACAAAAATAAGGATACATGATTAACTCCTTTTCTCAATAAATAAAATCCTCATCCCTAGGTCTGTGGCTGTGAAGCAACTCAAATTCTTCACAAGATATTTCAAAATCCCAGCAAAAATATTTACCTTTGAACTTGAAAAAATGGTCAGTCAAAAAAACAAGCAGCAATTCTTGTTCCAGGAATTTTCATTAGACTGTTTAAGTGAAAGCCACTTATCTGCTAAGTTTTTTTTCAAGGAAGGCATCTTCAGCTAGGCTCAATCAAGAATTTTAGCAAAAGATATAAAGATTTTTTTACTGGCATGGAAACAACGTATTTACAAACACAGGATGGAGAAACTTACTTTTTTCTGTGATCTCTGTCCTAATGTCTGAACTGGAAGTTTTATTTTTCAAATTCTGAGCCAACGTAAAAACAGAATCAAGCTGAGGGTGTCGATGGTCCATATCTGCATTTGTTATCTGTTGAGAATTACAATATGATTTTTAAGTCCAAAAAGTAGAATTTAGTTAAATTCATCTGTATTATTAGCAGGTAAAAAAAACACGTGTCTCCACAAGTATATGGCTGGTCTCATCATTACTGTAACCCTTGAATTGTCACAGTATTATAGCACCGCTTTAAAAAGCTAAAATATTGTACACTACAGTTACTGAAAATCCAGAGGTAAAGGTTAACCTGTACAAACCACAGTTACCATAGTTGTTGCACAATATTTTCCAATATCTATTTTTCACTCTTTCATAACTTATTTYCCTCCTAACCAAGCTCTCATTATTTACATATATCAGAAGCTGCAGTGGGTACAGATGGAAAGTGGAGAGGGAAAACAACTGGAAGGAACAATCAGACTATATAATGTATAAAAACCACTGTTCTCTCACTGTGGCAAGGTACAACAAGCCCATATTACAAATATCACACAGTTAAAAGAAAGTGTTTCCAAAGCTACTGTACATCACATTCTTCTTTCAAATTCCAGACTACGTTAGACACTCACAGAAATAGTTTAGCATTTGTTTAGCCCACAGCTTTTACTCTACACTTAGTCACTAACAGTTAGTCAACTGATACTAAGTCAAATAAAATGAACCTTAACAGCCACATACATCTCACAAATACTGCTTAGTTATCGTTCAACACAGCATGAGCTTAAAGAAACAAACATTTACATCATAAGCATTTATGCTACAACTTTTAATCCTCTTAGCATGTCTCTAGAAATCAGTTTAGTCTAACTAAAGCAAACAAAACTCATTAGAAACCAGTAAAGAGTGAATCAAAGGTCATCCACTAAGCAAATATGAAGCTGCTCCAAAGTCTTCAGTGTAAGTTAACTATACAATCCCCAGAAGATGTCAGTTTCAGGAAATATTCTCCATTTTCTTTGTTTTAAACAAAAAAAATAACAGTGCTTAGCTCACATAGGGACACAAGAATTAATAGAAAATGGCTCGGAAGAAGAGAGGAGTGTAATAACAACAGCGTTTAAAATGTAACTTTCATGTTATGGATTTAGTTGCAGTCCGGTTTTTTTCCCCCCCTTATTTTTAAACACGTTATTGCTTTTAACTTCTTTACTTAACGTAAAAACTATTAAAATGTGAGATAATTTTCTACTAGCCTTCACAAAAACACATACTTTCATTCGTGCAATAGTCCGATTGATCTCTTCAGTATTTCCCACAGTGACTATGTTTGACTTGAGCATCTGGTCAATCAATACCAACCAGTCAGCCAGCTCAGTTCTAGTTTTGTCCAGATCAGCAGGTGCAGAAASTTCCAAAGCCTGCTGAGTCTGAACAGGAATTTCCAATGAAGAAGATGCTAGCACCACCTTTTGGATATCTGAAACAGAGTGTGGGGGTTCTGTTAAAGAAAAAGTAATCATGGCCACACATGCAGTTCAGGGAACTACAGGGAGTTTTTTGTAATTCCTATAAACATGCAACAGCATCTACAGAGAAAGCACAGCAAAAACTATATTTTAACAACCAGAAGCTAAGTAATCAGAAATTCTTTTTGCACCTTTAAGGCTGCTATTTTTTCACTGCATGCCAAAATGACTCACTCAAATGATTCAGCTGAGATTCAAAATAAGCAAGATGAAAACTTGCAAAGACAAAATTACATTAAATCTAATGGAACAAAGCTAAACRCTCTTTGACACAAAAGGCAACTGACCCTTACAAAGCATAAAACCAATAGTTTTGTTTAAGACAGATGTCTAAAATTTTCTTCCTCAGTTTTCTATTATGTAGCAGAAAGGTCTTCTCCACTCTTGGCTCAGAATTCACTTCAGCACAAGTAAGACAAGCTTCTGCAATAGATGCTTCATGGACTTGGCACTACACAATTGTCTGAGGAAGGGACAGATGCCCACTAGTTCAGCCACATCCTTTCTACCTTTTTAACCTGACACAACAAAGAAGTGAGGAATGAGCTGAATGAACAGTAAGATTCACTCCAGAAGTTGTGTTCTAATTCCAAGAAACTTTAAGTTACATCAAGCTAGAGTATGAATATTTCACACTTCCCTCAAACAATGAAACACAGGAGCTCTGCTTAACAAGCACCTTGTATGAAAGGAGAACAAGCTGAATTCAAGGTTTTAAAAGGATTAAACAGAAGTTGGTTTGCCTCTTTTAAATCTTGTTTACTGATGCTGAATTTAAAAAAAAAAAAAGTTAATTTTGAGTTTGAGTTGCAAATTCTTTCAAGCAAGGGCTGCCTTTTTTACCTAATTTTCCAAACGGGAGACCTGGGCATCTTGTTTACAATCTGTATCTGCTGGACTGCCTCCAACAACTTGAAAAGACGGCCAGCGTCAGTGTCTGATACAAGAACATATATTTAGACAGCTTTCCCTAAGAGGTTCCAGGAAGGTAAGTATCTCACAGAGAAAGACCCATCTATGTTGCCTGAGCTGAAAGAAGTAGAATGGCCTTTATTTATAGRACTGCAAAGAATCTGCATGCAGAAGATACTTTACAAATAATTAGCTGTTTGGAAAGCTTCTAGTGGATCCCAATTAGTCAAAGGCGTGACCACGAATCCACAGGAAACCAGGCTGTCACAAACAYAGCTATTCGGATTTTCACTCTGTACCTAGTACACTGGCTTCTGATAAGGAGGCCTAAACTTTATTAAAACATTTCTCCATTTCGAAACTCTTTAGAGAAGCTCCAAAAGAATCCCCCAGCCCTGAACAGCAGCGTGACTTTTTCCCCACACAAACATTCCCTCTCTCCCATAGTAATGTGAAGGTAGCCTCAAGTTACAGCATGATGGTTCAACATTTCTTATTTATATTTGTCTAAGTTTGTAGATGTTTTTCGTTTTTTAATTATTTTTGACTGCAAACAGGATTAAACTCAAGGTAATTAAGCAGAACAGAAGGACTGATCACTCACCAGAAGGCTTGGTCTTTGTAACAAGACGAGACTGCCCAACAAATGCCTCTAATTCTCTCACTTTGTCAGGCACTTCTCTGAACACCTATAGCCCAGCAGAGAGAAATAAAAACAGTAACACAACCTATATTAATTGCAAAAAGTAATGTCTTATTGAAAGACAAAATATTCTACACCATGCRTCAGGTATATTTCAATTATTTTTCTGAAAGTATCTTTTAAAAAAAAACTCCAAGAGGTACTAAGGTGTTTTTTCAATACATCCCGGTTTCATACTTAAATATTGAAAAGAATTAAATCAATTGTTGCAGACAGGTCATTTACATGTTTTTTACTGTCAAAGCACCAAAATAATGACTCATTATTTGAACATACTTTGAAGAAAAGATTGCGCAAAACATGATTTGTTGTCAGTCACACAAAAGCAGAGAAATATGGAATTAATTGAAAAAGGAAAAAAATGCTACAACTAAATTCCATTGTACTGAAAACAAATTTGCCTAGTTGCTTTTTAAAAGTATTTAAAAGGCAGGGATGGAAATGTAATATACAGAACAGTGGGAGGAGAATCCCCATTTTCATGGCTGAGTTGGTAAAACCATGTCTTTTTTCTTTCCCTGAACTATCAAAAAGCCCCTTTCTCGAATAAATTCTTACCTCTCTGATCCATAAAATAATCTCAAATAATTTAATTTTTTCATTTGGATCTCCAGGCCTTGCTTGGAAAAAAAACCTTGTTTTACTCCAACTAGCCTTGCCAATGAGACTGAACACAGGAGTTTCTAATTTACAGTAATTATGCTCAAGAAAAATCCCAGACACACTTGATAAGATTTTCTCACTAAGCTTTACCACAGCTTCATTTGTTTTCCTCTTAACTGCTGCAAGCATTCAACTTTTCTACACTGCAAAGATTGATTCTAACTCTCAATTTCATGTTAATACATTACTGTTTGACTCAAATAAGCAAAATATTTTTGATCGGGCTGATACTTTTGATCCATCTTTAAAAAAAAGCCAACATAAAAAAAAAAAACAAACAGAAAAACCTAAGAGAACTAAATAAATCCAACCTGATGGAAAAATGTCCGTCAGTATTTTCATGTGTAAATGGTTTGGGGTACATTTCCTGATTATGCCTGCATGGCTTCCAAGTCATTTTATGTACATGCTACATGTCCCAGACACACAAAAAGGTAAACAACCATTCCAAGTATACCACTATATTTTCAATGACAGCTACCCAATGCTGAAGAAATGCACACCTTATTCCACCTCACATTGAGGGACTGCAGGCAGTCAGAAAGTTTGTCTTTCTCCTGAAGGTCAACATTTTTATCCAACAGCACTTCAGGTTCAGTTCTGTTCAGCCATTCCAGTTTGTCACCCAGATCTTCCATCTCTTCACTTAAGACCTAAAATGGACAGAAGAGTTTTAGACTGAAGGAAAATGCATACATGTTTAAGTAAAGGGGGGAGCTTTCTTTTAACTCCAATATTTAGAGGCCAAAACCTTAAAGTTTAAAAAGCAGGTTAAATAAAATTTTACACATGCAAGGAAGTATTAAAATCACCCAGTAAATGGAACAATGGTGCTTACTTACCATTTAAGGTTATCAACTTTTTTCTATAGGTTTTGACAATTATAAAGTTCACACATACACATCATCTCCAATGAAATTCTACCTACTAAATTTTATCAGTAGTATATCCATTTCTCACTTCCTCGTATGCAGACAATCTTCTGGCTACATAACAGATATCAACTCAACCCAACTTCATTTTGAGATGCATCTTGCCTGTGTAAGGTAGTCTTGTAAAATTGTCTCACACGACCATAATATTTCTTCAGCTATTTACAATGTGAAAATTTCCCTCCTCAAAAGAAATGTCCTGATGCTTTAGACAAGACATACAAATAYATACACATATACACACTAATCAGTCTTGCCTGTAATTCTTGCAAGTTTTCTTCATGGTTGAATGTAAATCTTGTGTCCAGTGCATTCTCTACATTTTCCAACCAACAACGCAGCTCATCAAGCTTCTTTCTGTACTCTATCAGCTGCTCATTCTCTCCTTTTAGCCTTAAAAAGTGAAACAAAAAGCCCAGCACGTCAGTCCTACATTGCTTCTGATGYGACACTTAAGTGGTTTTTAGTCCTTGCAGTATTTTAAAGGATTCATTTTTATCGTCAAAAGATTCTATCATCATCATTAAAATGCAAGATACTTGCAAATTAATAATACTACCCTAAAACCAGACAAATTTCAGTTCCAAAGTCACAATATAGACTTTTTTAAAAGACTGCAGAAAACATTAAACATAAGTGATAGTAATGACAACACTTTCAGGCTTAATCATTTTAAGCCACTATAAGGCCACTGAATTTTTCCCTCAGAGGTTTTATGGACATAAAATATCACTAATACTTTCACTAAATCACACAAAGCTTTAATGAAACTTCTCAAACTAAATAATTACAAAAGATCCTATTACATTTCTAAAYGTATCAGGAGACATTAAAAACATGTAATTACATAAAGATCTTACTTTATATGACTGTGGAAATTCAAGAACATTAAAAGCTGTTTCAATTAGTGCATCTCTGTTGAGGCTAAAATAGAAATTAAGATAATGTACATAGAGTTCAGCCAGAGAAAGCAGCCGAGCAATTCTTCCTAGAAAGTCTGGTTTTATAAAGAAATTATTTTAAAAACAACAGAAAACTGCACSAAAAGGAGTTTTGTGGTTGTCATTTTGTGAGTTGTACTAAACAATAACTTACTAAGCAGACAAGTGCAGGTGCCCTTACAAGAAATTTGTTCTAGAAGACTGTTCAAAAGAGCTCTGAATGTTAGGAAAATTCAGATTAATGACGGTGTGCAATAGAATGCACTCTCTCTCCCAGAGTCTTCTAAATGAAATTCTCCTTATTGCATCTGAAGAGACATCCAAATTTTTGATTAACTTATTACCTCTGTTGTCTATCCGTGACCTCTGTCGTGATTGCTTTCCAGCGTCTATTCAATCCTGCCAGTTTCTCCTGTAGAAAGCTCCCATCTGTAGCAGACAGTTTCTGTATGATCCCTTCCCCAGTTCTGTTCAACACTGAAACACTGGTCTGATGGCTGCTGATGCCCTCTTCAAGTTCCTGTTAGAAACATAAAAGCCACACATAATTTTATTGCTGACCTAAAGTGACTGGCATCTGTGGCTCATGATATGCAGGATGAATCCCAAGTGTATATTTTTTTACTAAAACAGGCACTTAAAATCATCTTGCTTAGGAATGGACACTGTCAATTAAGTTATTAATGTCCTGTTGTTGAATCTAGTTCAATTTTCTGAGTGTCATAAAAAGACAGTGACACAGAACAGGCTGCCGAATGCTACAAAGAATCACAAGAATTCATTTAAACCATCAGTGCCAAAATCTACACTCATGTTTGATTCCTTTTCTCTTAATCTACAGCACTTCTTAGTGATGCTAACAGATGGCATAACTTTTCTAACCAGTTCTTTTCATAATCTATACCCCAGATACTTCTTTAACTTCAGAGTATTTTAGGTAGGATAATTATGGCAGTGCTGCCATTGTCCCAGACACCATAGAAAACCCATGAAGCTGAAGGAAGTCGGAAGATGTTAGGATTAAATCTTCAAACATCCCTAACAACTATAAAAATATTACACTGTTAGGAAAAATTTCTTTGCACCTAGATTAGGAATAAGATCATTCAAGATGATTCAAGAAGGATAAGTGAAATGCTCTAGAAGAAAACTTCAAGCAGCAACAAGGCTAAAACACAAGCTGTGTCTTAGACAAAACTTTATTATTTTTGAAGCTATAACAAAACTTATAAACTGACAAATTATGCCAACAGTTGAATTATCAAATTATCTGAAACCCATCCATACTAAGAGTAATCACAAACCCCATACTATAGCCAGGTGTTGAGCTCTTCCCCAAGAAAAAATTTTAAACTGCAACTGAAATAGAAGTGTAAAGAGTTACTGGTTTGTAAAGTATAATTGCACAGCCCCACTGCAAATCCAGATGTTTATACAGAAAGATATAATTTTAGACAAAAATCTAGACTTTTTCTAGCTTGCTCATTTTCTGCACAAATCACACATACCTGCTGATGCAGCCCAGCTGTCTGCAGCTCCAGGCTGCCATCTGGCCCACGGGCATCGGCCAGTAACACTTCAGCTTCCGTTACCCAGTGGGAGAGATCATTGAGATCACAGTGGAACTGCCTCCATGCCTCAATCGCTCTATCAAAGCAGCTGTTGGAAAACAAAGGATCGAAAAATTATCCACACCATTTCAGGGAAAAGACTAAGAATCCCACTACAGTGAGAAGAAATTTGCCTTGCAGAACAGAAAGACTAACACACAACYTGGTTAACCAAGTCCTAGTATTGAAGGCTTCCTGGCATAGCAGCAGCCGGTGAAAGCCAACAGCACAGACTGTCATTAACTTCCAGCTGAAGGAAAAAAGGGCAATCCTAAGCAAACTTTTGTTTCTATCACTTAAAAAACAAAGATTGATTAGCTACATCAAATTGGTCTGCAGAACCCTTTTTTTCTTTATCATGAAACAATTCAGCTCTCAGACAATGTGAAACATGAAGTATGATTAATTGCTCATATTCTTTTTCTCCTTCATAAACTATGGGATGCTAGTGCCTGGAATTTAGTAAGTGAAGGTGATTTTGATCATATAGATTATATATTCGATTACCTAGTATTACCAGTGAGCATGCATAAGTAGGTCTTATACAATTTAATCACACAGTAATTTACCAGACATTTCATTGTCATCATCTTTGCAGCCTCAAATTAATGTGTAGCAAGGGCAACATTTTCTAGCATGGAACAGGCAGAACTATCACAGACAAAAAGTTGTCTTTTAACAAAATGAGAGTTCTCTTAAATTAAATCCCAGAGTTCCTAGTGAGATTATTTTCATCAAAATTAAAACTCGTTTTTACAAAAYATCCATATTTCTTGACACATACAGGGATTATTTGTTATTGTCATTATTATTCATATTGGCCAATTCCAGTAAAGAAGTCTTAAAAATCTCTACTTACTTTTTCTAACCTTATCTCCTAGTTCTACTATTTCAGTTTCTGGCACTTATCTGGATTCAATACCCTAGACCAACCTGTAGACTGACCCCAAATCTCAATTTCCTTTTATTTCTTAGGTACATTTCAGCCTAAGCATACTGTTCTATGACAGTAATTCATTCCACATTTAATGAGAAGATATATTCTAAACACTTAAAATAGATTCAAAGGTTTTATTGACTTCCTTAAAAATTAAAATTTTTGAGGGAGTTTTGACCACATGACTTTTTCAGGATACAAAATTTTAAAACTTCAAAGAGAAGATTAAGATACAAAGCTTTAACTTCTGCCACTTCAGTTGCGAGACTACAGTTCCATTAGTATTTCAAGCAATGAGACAAAGTTTCTCTCCAGTTTTGAGTCAGATGCACATGAAGCTGTTTCCCTACAGACTGCCTCAGCTGAAAGATAAAAGTACCAAATTCCTGTGACTATTGCACCAAAACTTGCTTATCCTTTGCCTCCTCCGCAGGAATCCACTGTTTCCAAACCGCATCTCATTCCCAAGTCATTAACGCTTTCAGCACTGGGGGAAAACCCATAGCAAAAGGAGCAGAACTAGCATTAAGTCCATATATACACACAAAACACACCCACATTTCACTCTACACATGTTCAAGTCCAACTGTAGTCACTGGATTTAGCTGACTACATAGAAGCTTTGCTAAGTAAAATTTAATTTCACTTGTGTTTGGCTTCATCAGAGCTTTTATCAAAGATTTAACTACTTAGCTGGTATTCAATCACAAAATCTTTGCAACCTCTGAAAACTAAGTCAATCTTTTGCCAAAGGCTTCAGATGTTGCTTCTCCCAATTTTGACAAAATCTCCACCCACTCCAGAAACAGAAAAAAATCAAAGATGATTAAGGAGATAGTCGTCTAGCTTATACTTAGTGCAACACTAGGAAAAGCAAAATTGAACTAGGCTAAGAATTCTTTGTAACAAAAAGGGTATAAAAATACTAATGCCATTTTAATATTGTGATTAATCATGTCTTCATTAATCAAAGTACATGCTTCTATTAAAATTGCAGCATTTTATATATTCAGGAAGCTACATATTATTTATCTAAATTGCTAGTTCAGTAGTCCCTTTTAGTATGAAAACCAAGCCAAATATTATACTCAGTAATATGCAGAGCTTTACAAACTTCATGAAGTTCAAGATTAACGTGTATCAGCAAAGTAAATGAACAGGTAAACAGCTGGCATTTTGCCAGCTATTCATAAACATTAAACTTACTCTGACACACTTACCATTTTCAATATGACTATGTTTCCAGTTAACCCTGGCTACTTAGTCAAAGCAAATTTGAGTAGTAAATGAAACTACTCGTACTTACAAAATTATAATATTAGTCCAAGCTTTTCAAGTAATGTACAAGTGGAAAAAAAGCATAACTAAAGCTTAGTCCATACCATATCTATGAGAACAATAAAATAGCTGCAGGCATATAAATACAGATGGGCACCAGACTCTGGAGCAGCTGTCTCCAAATACAGCAGGTGACCATGAGCACCCAGCAACAGCACAGAAAGCGGTACCTAACTGGCATCTCTGTTTTCTAATTAAAAGACCCACACTGAAATAACATTGCTAACATTTCTAGTAACAAGTTATCAGAAATCTTGATCCTTCATTGATCCACGGACCCAGAATTTCTAGAAGTCTTTATTTAGACAATACCACCAACTGGTTTTTATACTCCTATACATACATCAATGATCTGAGAAAGAGCTGAAAACATCAGCTGATGTAATACATACTCTTCCTAAATAYATCTCTTCAAAATACACTACCACATGTGTTTGACATCAGATTTCTGGTGCTACAAAGCAAGTCAACTTGGCTAGGCATTACTTTATGCTCTACAAAACTTCTGCATCATACTGTAAAAGCAAATTAATTACAGTTTGAGTCTTTGCATTGAACTTCAAATTTCATAGAATAATTTTCAGTCATTAGGAGGTTTTTTGTATAGCAGCAATCTCAGCGTCTACTGCTGTTTGCAGTGTGAGCACCTCCAGCTAAGTGGTAACTTCCTGAACACATACTTTCACGCTTTTACAAATTCCAACTTAAAATACTCATCTAATACACTTTTCTAAGTTTGACTAAGTGATATTGAGTTTGTTTTTAAACACTTAAAACTGATTTAGATAAGGTATAAGGTTTAGACTATCTTCTGTAAGGGGTGTGGAGAAATCAAACTTTTTGCAAAAGTGAAATTACACAAAATCTGTGCAAAGCAAATAAGAAATATATATTTCTTCAGCACTGATTTCAGTACTCTCTTGTTTTATCAACCACAAAATTTTTTAATCAGGCCATATCTCATCTTCAATTACTTACAACAAATATTACTGACAACTACCACAGGTGCTGTACTTTAAAGACCACCTTCTTTCAAACTGCTTCCCTCCTTCAAAAATCAGCCTTGAATTCTTTGGTAAAAAATGACCTACTCAACACTATTCTTCTACAACTATGCTCTGCGATACCTTTACAAAACCAAAATTTTAGATTTTATAAACAAAACATTCCATCTTATAAAGTAGAAACAATCAGCTTTATAAAACCAGCCAAACACCATTTCCATGTTAACAGTTTCAACATACAATAATTTCAGAAACTATTTTGAAATACCAACATAGTAAAGCTGATTACTCCCAAACTCATCTTCATCATTAAGGTACATTTGAAAAACACTTATATAAACACGTACATAAAATATTTACCACATGGCCAATCATCCTTGACTTACCACTTACGATCATTGTACATTCTATTAATTCTGTCCCATTCTGCATTCAACTGAGTTAGTGCATCTCCTATTTGTATTGCCTCGGGTCCAGATGCTTCCAATATAACATCAGGCTGCTTCTCATGTATGACTGCAATTTGATCTCCAAGTTTATCCAAAATATCTTTTATGTTCTGCAAGCACAGTAATGACACAAGCCGTTAGTAAAGTCAACACCAGCAGGAAGCAAAACAAAAATACAAAAAAATAATCTCTTCAAAATACTGGTCCAAAAATCAGCATCTACAATAACACCATGACCACCAGTATCAGCATTTTACAGTTTAAATCAGTTTTAGCAATTGAACTGAATAGTTTATCACACCCTTTTAAGCACGTGTCATTTTCAGGCTTTTATGAAGAGGATGAAATATTTTATATATCCAATTTGCCCCTAAGGTAAAGGGGCACACCATACTTCTCAAAACAACAGTATCTTAATTATTAAGCAAATCTGCCCATGTCGTGGAGACACTGTACATACTCTTTCCTCATGTAAAAAAATGGAACACATAACGTGACTTTATCATGCTTCATGTAGCCTCCCATACGCACGGAACTGCAAAAGCAAAAAGCTGCATAAAGGCTTTAGATTTAAATGACAAAGTTAATCAATCTCAAATATCATTGAACTATGATGTGAAAATTCCTTTAAATCAGATATTGTTGTAAGACTGCCTTGGTATTCAGAGGACAAACAGTCCATGCAGACAGTGGAATTTACTTATCTTTTTGAATTTAAAACAGTAATGCTTCCAAAAATTCTGTGCTCTGCTATTTGCTTTTTTTGAAAACATCCTTAGAATATATCAAAACTTCAAAATCAGATGAGACACCCACACCAAAAGGAAGTATTTTAAACCCATCTTAACATAAACACTCCTAACTGCACTCAAGGAAGCAGAGTAAACAGCAACAAGAGAATTTCATCAATGAAACAGAAAGGCTGTCCACTTTGTCAAAGGCTGGCACCATTCCCATATTTGCTTTTATAAAATATGTAAATAAAAATAAACCAAAACATGAAAAATGGAAGCATGTATACAGCAGAAAGAAAAGCATGTCAGAAAAATTATTAGAATTCTGAAAAGCCTTTAAGGGACCTATATAGCAGCTGCAGAAACAGCTGATCTAGCTCTTGGTGAGAGGCAAAGCCTGACTACACCTCAAATATAATGACACATGGACCCTGCTATGATTCCCAATCCAGAGAAGTACATCTACACTGCACCACACCATGTGTAATTCCCAATGGATGTTTTCTGTGGGAATCTCTGTATCATGCTCTTTTGTATGACAAGAATTAACCAAGACTCAGACTTCTACATATTTAACTCATATTTGACAGCAGGATTTTCAAACATAATTTCCTCCTCCCCTTTGAAAAAGGCCAAATCTATTAACTATTAATATTATATATATTATACATATTATATATAACTATTAATATTAACTATTATCTATTAACTATTTCCTCATTACTAATCACAYGGGTAAACCCACCAGCTGATATGAAGGGGGAGCTTAAAACTGAAAGAATATTGATGTTTTGCTAAGCAGAACAGGTACCATCATCTTGTGGCCTCATATATAGCTTCATAAAAAGTTAGCAATCTCCCTCTCTCCCTCTTCCTTATGTGAGCAATTGTTTTCACAGGACATAAGAACAGTGTCATGTAGACTACGTGATGAAAAATACAAGTGCCTACAACAAATCAAACCCTGCTCCCTCAACCTCTCACCCAGCTTTCATGCTGCTACACTTTGTATCCAGATTATGTATAGAAAAAAAAATTAGCCAACAGAACTGTCATTTTTTTAGTTTTCAGTGCATATGGATCCAGTATATACCAAGCAAAACCACAAATATAACCATACAGTTGTAAAAGTGGTGGCCTTTTTTCTGCTGTTTCCCTTCTCCACTCTAAATATAATGTTTAGGCATGCAGTACCTTCAATGCATCTTCCTGAGCTGAAAAATCCTCATAGATGCCAGTATTTAGCTCGGGTGCATTCAGCAGCAGTTCAACATCAGCCATGGCCAGCAAAACTTTGTTGATTTCAACCAAGTACTCAGCCGAAAAAGGCAAGGTCCTAACTCCCGTGGTAAATTGGCCTTTTAACCTCTGCTGGACAGGGATTGCCTAAAAACATGAAAATTCACTTTATATTTCAAATAACAATCAATTTTATTAGAAATCCTAAATTAGTAAACCATATTCAGAATAAGCACATTTCTGCATTAAAAGACAAAGGCCTTTCTAGCAAGGTTACATCAATTCAGAAAACTGCAAGTCCTGCAGAGGACAATTTATCTGTTTATTTTAAAAGTTAGAAAACAGTAGATGTCACACTTCACAATGACATCTGTATCATTCTTGATTAAAACTCCAGGCAATGCAAAGGGTACTGCTGTTTCTCTTACCTTGATCCTTAACTAGATACAGGCTCAATTAAGAAGCGTAATTTCTGGAAATGGTGTGTTACAACCCACTCTTCTTCCTTCATCACCAAGTTACCAATTTACTGAAGCAGACTTTACTTCCTATTCACATTCTTTTCAAAAAGCATCCCCACCCACATTCCCTAACCATTTTTTAAAAATAAATTAGTGCTCCACTAGTACTCCAACATTTTGCAGCAATAAGAGGACAGTAACTCCTCAAGAGCTTGGCAATTGTTTTCTGCTCTGGCTGCAAGACTAGGCTATCCAGTCAAGAACCATGTTAGCAGATAAGAGAGTAAGAGCAGTAATTTAATGCAGCTTTTTCTTGGCTCATAAATGATGGGCTGGATCTGAAAAATTAGGAAGCCTGCTACAGGAAGCTATACTCTGCCATGCCTGGCAAAAAATTAGCAGAGGCAGGTGAAGCAGACTGACAGCAGTTTTTAGCTGAAAGAGTTTCTTGTCAAACAGGATTCTGTTACCATCTCTGAAAACAGTCCAGTTCTTTAAAATCATCAAATGAAAAGAAAGCCCACCTTCAAATACTGAAGAATTCAAGCAACTTCTAAATCACTACCTTATACTTGGTGAATTTGAGTCAAGGAAGACAGAGGTACTGGCCTGTGTGATTTACTAACAGCTGAGAACACACTTAAGAGAGTAAAGAATAAAAGTATGTTCATAGTTGACTTCAGCCAGTGAATTGTTCTTTGCAATTTGTCTGGGCTGGGTGAACACATGAAAATCCCTAGCACAGCTGACAACCAATAAAATATTAAAACCCCACGAACAAAGTGGCTTCCAAACACCTGTTTGTACCTTCCTCCTTCATATGTTTCTAAGAATTTCAAGTATGTCACTCAGATTAACTGGAACCTAACACAACCAGCATATGTAGTGCAAAAGAAGCAAGGACTGCAGCAGAAAAAATATGTTGATGTATTCACCATTTAGTGCCTTCTCAGGCACTAGATGTTCCTAAGGATTTTCATTGTTCTGTGTTGTTTTGGGATTTTTTGTTTTGCAAAGTAGATAGTCATCCCTGTACTGAAACTGGGGACACAGCTTTGCTTCCACAAGACCTTTACCATAAAATACGATTTGCTTTCAGTCATTCATTACACACCAAAGAAACAGGATGCAAGGGCATACAAGCCTAAGTCTACTAAAAAAAAGAATTACAGAAAAGCATCACAAAGTACTCAGTACTGCTTTCAATTCAGTACACGAAGCAAGCACTGCAGTTAAAAACAAGGCTTACTCCATATGCTTTAGCTACAAACCCAGCATCTTAGTCCCTGATGCTCCCCAAATGCATTTCCTTGAGGGTCTGCATATATTTTATCAGCTTCCATCAATGAAATTTGGAGCAAAAGCTCAAGGCTTAGACAGTGGTATGATTTCCTGTGGAAAGAGAGGGCCCCAGCTCCAAAGAAATCAGACAAAGTCTGTGCAACTTAAAGTATCTTTTCCCTAACAATATGAAACAGTTCCAGGTAAGAAAAAACACCAGGATGCCTGCTACAGCACAGCCATCTGTGACATTTTCACAAGATGTTTCCTCTCTCAGTCATTCCACAAGTCCCATTCTCATATAGGCAACAGTCCAAAATCAAGAGTTCACCCAAATGAATGGACTTTACTATGTTTCTACTTCCCACACATCGCTTTGTCTTTCATTAGAAAAAACTTGCACAAGATTTAAAACAGAATGTGTTGGCACGCAGCAAGCTTGTCCTGTACTTGTCGCCACCACCGACATGTTGTGAAACTTTCTGCTTTCCCAGTAACACCATCCTGGACCACATTGCTTTCTTCTGCTCGCAGTGAATTCCTCCTGGTGCTGTTCCTCCAGAGCACACCTCATTGCTAATCTCCTCCAGCTGCCTGCCATCACTGAGATGATGCTTCCTCCTCTCACAACCCTCATTCTTAAAGGTGAACATATGTAAGTGTTATAAACACATTAGTGCTTTATTACAGCAGAGTTTTAATTGTTCAGCTGTTCTCTACCTTCCATTGCAGACTGGAAGCTTCTAAAATGCCGCATAATATGCTAAAAAACAAAAGAGGAGTTTTATGTAACTGCCTCTCACAGTTACCTGACAAATACCTAAATATCACAGAAGCTGGGTTTGGTTGATTGGCTCCATTTTCTGGGAGCTTTTAATTATGAAGAAAAAAAAAAAACCTCAGGCAAGCAAAGTCTTTTCACAGAATCAGAATGGAAAAGGACCTTAAAGATCATCTCATTCCAAACCTCCTGCCATGGGCAGGGACACTTTCCACTACATCAGGTTGCTCAAAGCCTCATCCAACCTGTACTAGAATGCTTCCAGGGATGGGCATCCGCAGCTTCTCTGGGCAACTTCCAGTGCCTCACCACCCTCACAGTGAAGAATTTCTTCCTAATGTCTAATCTAAACCTATCCTCTTGCAGGTTAAAGCCATTGCCCCTTGTCTTGTCCCTCCATACCTTTGTAAAAAGTCACCTCCAGCCTTCTTGTAGGTCTCCCTTTAGGTACTGGGAGGCTGCTATAAGAATCTCCCCAGAGCCTTCTCTTCTCTGGGCTAAAAGACTCCTTCTCAGCCTGTCTTTATAGGAGCAGTGCTTCAGTTCTCCCACAATTATTCTTAAGCATACACAGATAAAGTCAATCAAAGGTTGTTTAGGAGAAAATCTGACTGGATGACTTAATAGCCCTTTTCTACTTTAATTTCAGTGTTGACAGAGCAAGGTTAATAMATTTGTTCTCTCTAAATACTAGGAAAAACAAAGGATTGGGGGAATAAAGGGAATACTCACTTATTAGTGAACATTCTACAAATAAGGCCACTCAATGAGAACTGCTAAAAATAATTTTAATTCAGGGGTCAAATAAAAATTTGTTTCCCCCTGTACTTAGCATCCAGTTTAACCTGTAATTCAGAACTCCATTTCAAATTTTCTTTCCCTTTCCCCTTTTACATTTAAATATATTTTGAAGCAAAATCTACCAAAGAGTCAAGTCATAGAGATTATCTGATTTGCTTCCGAGTGGATTTTGTGAAATACTGACCTAGAAACTGACATAAAATTAAATAATTTACCTCCTTGGATGTTTAGCTATATAAACATTTTAACCAAAACGTTTACCCAGTCAAATCTCAGATTTACTGTCTTTGCAAAAAAATACCCTTTTGATTAGACACACTAACTTTTTAAACATTCCTTGCCCCTTCTCTCACAGTCAAAATATTTCAGAGACAGTTTTCTAGGAAAAGGTTTTCCAAAGGCCAAAGCTCATGTCCATTTAATCTGTTCTTCTGTGTTAACTAATGCAATCAGCAAACAGTGGTTCATATTTAAGTAATCCAGAACCTTTCCTATAAAAAGCACATTAGAAAAACAAATGTTTTCTTTATTACAGAAATAACACTTCAAGAGCCTTCAGCATGATGTCTGTTTCAGTTTATAGGAAAAAATGCACTGTGCCTGCAACAGCATATTCACTTATTTGCAAAATTATCATTTTTACTTCAAAACAACTTCCTAAAACCCGGAAAAATCTCTCAGGAACTTTAGGCAACTAACTACCTCTGCAATTTAAGGTTTAACTTTTTCCTTTTCCTCATTCTGAACCAGGTCAGAATAGTCCAATTTAAACAAATGCTAAAGCAATGTTAGAAAAAAAGGACCTCAAGGAGATACAAACTTCCAGTGCAGGCTTTTCTTGTTAATGGATTTGTGGCAAAACAAGGCTTACTCAGAAGTACCTACTATGCAGAAGGGTTACCAATATTTCTGAGATATTTTAATTCCATAATCCCTAGAAGCATAAACGATGAGGAATATTTATGATCCAGTACTTCCAGCAAATCAATATATAGATATGACCTTCAAGCACCATAAATAAGTCCTCTCCTCCACACTTGCTTACAAAAACATAAATAATATATTACATAAAACCTTAATTGAAATCTACTCCCCAGCGCAGCAGCTAAAATCTTCCTTTCCCTCCCTGTTTGTTCATTTCAAACACTAGTTTCTCTTTATCTGCTCACTGCAGCTTCCTTACATTGAGGTGAGGGCTAAAGCCACCTGCACACCCATGGGTCAAGAATTCATTTAGTGCTTCTCAGTCCAGAGCTGAGATGAGCAACAAGCACTGCAATTTTCAAGTCGGGTGGCTCCAAGAATATTCTGGAGCAACTGTGATTATCTAAAATGATGATGATATCTGGGAAGACTGTTTCTCCCTTTAGCAATGTTATGGTCTCGCACCATTGTTGTTGTTCAAGATTGATTAGTAGAGCTGGTGAAAGAACAAGCCATAAAAGTAAAATAAGGCCACTTGAGACAGGCTGGCTTACCACTCAAGTATCAAAAATCTAGAGGCACAGGCACATAAAGCAAAAGAAGCAGTTTGAGTTTCCAAGTTTCACATCAGTAATCAAAACTGCCGTGGTCCCTTTCTGAAAGTCTAGCTGACTCAGACAAACCAGAAACTACATCTGGAAGAACAAGGATATTTTTACACAAATTAACTAATTCTGAGCAAGGATAATGTTTCTCCATCAATAGTCTACTGTAATTGCTACAGTAATCCCTATGTACGTGACATTCTGCATTCAGCAACCAGATTCACTTATCCAGGAAAGGATCTAGCAGCACCAGGAATTATCTGCAGTATATCCCTAAAGAAAAGGGCTTTACAGGAAACAAAGTATCTTCCTTAGGGAAGATCAGTCAACCTGCACTGAGAACAGCAGTGACAAGGAAGACCTGTCTGTGGCACAACTGGACTGCTTCCATTAGCAAAGAGCCATCCAGGTGCACCATTTTTCTATTTCAAACCAGTAATTGATTCACTCAAGGAGTCTGATGGTCAAACAGAAAAAACTGAATCGTGTTGTTTTACTTTAAATGCGCATGGATCCTCATTTCCTTCAAAAAATTATTTCATGGCATTAGTCAGGTTCCAAGCAGCTTATGTCACCAGAAGAGACTGCTGGAGACCCAACAGAGCAGTCAGATGTCAGACAGTTCAGCAGACCCTGGGCCCTTCTTGGCTGCCCAACTTCACATAGGAGGCTTGTAATGTGAAACAGTCGTGCTAAAGAGAAGCAGATTTAAAAGGTTTACTTTCACAGCTGATACTGAACGGCCTGCGAGACCAAGGGCAGCAGACCATCTATCACTGGCAGCTGAAGCCACGTAACACTACAGCTGTGAACAAGGAGCACCAAACTATGATTCTGTGGTGTGAGACTCACAGGGAACCAGAGCATTTTACCCCTGCCTCCAAGTTAACTGGTGCTACAGAACAGTCAAAGAGATTGATAGGTGTTAATTATGAAGCTTCAGATACAGAAATTCAGAAGCACTTGACAGATTGCCTAGCCTCCAAGCTTATTCAAGAAGTTACTGCTTCACAAGGTTCTTCACTATTATTGCCTAAAATATTAATGTAATTACCACATAATCAAAGTGTTTTTAGGGAGAGAAAGGAGAAATACAAAAGATTTTAAAAACACCACAAAAAAATATCCACAAAACCACAACAAAAACAATCAAAATAGTATCTGTACCCTCAACAATTAAGACATACAACTTTCTGGGCAGTAAGTTTTATCAGACCCCGACATTCTATTAAATCAGTAGTGAAACTGTTTGTCAAGACCCACACATGTTATCAGAAGTACTTCAACCTTTGTCTGTTTTATTAATATTGATTGTGCACAGTAATATCCATCACATGAGGGCAGTTATCCCTCTCGAAGCACTAGAGGTAGTAAAAGGCAGCAGAGTAGTTACAACATCCCGACCACACAATGCAGAGGCACTGAATTTACGCCTCAAACAGGGCTTTTATCATACCTGCAGCGAACAGATATTGAATCAGGCTGTTTGAGTTTTAAAAAGGGTTAAGTGTAATCCTCATGGATCAAGACTGGCAAGAGAAACTGTCCGGGATCAGGCACACTGCCCAGATCATGCTCTAAGATTTGGGCCTGAAGTATGAGATATTTTGGACCTATGATGACTATGCAGAAATCCCAAACTAGTATATACTGACAATTTCCTAACAAAAAATGAACGCTGTCATTTTGAAACACTTCTTTCCACAGCAGTGTCACCAGAAGAGCCATTAAACCCTAGTATATGAATCTCAAAAGTTCATACACAGCATTCACTGTTTGCTCTAAGAAATAGAAGCCTCGTTTACCTGTAGTTTTTGTTCATCCTCCACACCTTGCAGCCCTGACAGACGGTCCTCAGCCTCATTCAGCCACTTCATTAGACTATCATGTTCCTTCTTATACTGGGAAAACACTGGAGAGAGTTCCACCACCTGTCTCCTTTGAAATGACCTGCACTCCTACAATCCAGTGTATTAGGAAAATATGGTATAAAAAGAGGGAAGTAGTGAACAGAATAGGTCTTATTTATTTGAAAAATAAAAATACTTGAGGGATTCATTTGAAGAAGCAAATTCCAAAATATGCAATAGTACTAGTTTATTTTTGTAATAGCTATATTCTAGTTATCTGCAGAGACTTGTAATCAAAACCAGCCTGAGGGTCTTGTCCTGCACCTTTGAGCTACACCTCACCTTGCCAAAAGGAGTATAAAAATATAGATCCCCTTTATTCTAGACAAAAAAAACTTTTAATAAGGCATGTGTATGCAAGCACCACAACATATTGCAGTCTGCAGTTACTGCTAATACCCTCTATAGGAAGAAAGGAATTCAGGAGCAGGCTCGTTCACAAAAATAGCTTCAGCTGAGAGGTCAACAAATATGTTTGTGTACATGTGTAGACATAGTCACTCTTCACACAGCCTGGCGGTGGAGACAAACCTCTATTCAAGGGCCAGCAAAGACAGGTGAAACAAATGCCCAACTCAATGCACCTATACGTGTAAATACACAGGGTGGCCCTCTCTGAAGCTGTGAAAAGGACTTCCAAAAAATCAAAACCACTCCCCCAAAACTTAGAAGTGACAAAATTCATATTTTGGAATTGCAAAGATTCAGAGACTCGGGCGTGCATGCACATTTATCTCTCCCCCAGAGAATCATCTACACTAAAAGAGTTGTAAATTATAAAACACAGATTATGGGTTGGAAGTGGGATACCAAAGGGAAAACTGCATAAATGAGCCGTAGTAACTATTATAACTGTACCTGCACACTGTTGTACTTTTTCTGCAGGAGCAACAACTGTATGCGGATCTTCTCTCTCTTATGGTCCTCCATAGGCTGCTGGAGCAACTGCCCTCCTCTCTGTAAAACTTCTTCAATCTGAGCTCTTTCTTGATCCAGCTAAAATTACACAGATCTATATTATGTACAGAAATTCATTTTAGAAACATTAGCTGCTCAAATATTAACTGCAATTGTACCAAACTTTTGTTTTATTATCCAAATGGGAGCCAAACAAATTCCAGCAGAGATTCTCCTCCACAACTACTAAATCGTAAAATCCAACTTGTTCATTCCATAAACTTTATAAAGAGATGTACTGAAGGAAATTTAATGAGCCAGCAGTAAGCAGTCACATCAATAGCGTGCTATGGCTTAAGCTCCATTTCTATTCTAGACGTTCCTTGACAATAATATGCAAGATCAGAGCAGAACAGCACAAAACCAAAAATTCAATAAATATAAAAACAACACAAAGAGAAGCCTCTGTTCAAAAACAACATGCCCCCTTCTATAGAGATCGTTTAAAATTTGCTTTCTGTACTACACATGGCATTTTCCATAGACTTATTTTCAGTTTTCCAGCTCAATTTATAGTATTTGAGGTGCTTAAAAAGAAGGCAGATAGAGTGGCCTGACAGGAATTTACCCAGTTTTGTAGGCAACAAGGCTTGTCTTGGTGGACAAGATGCTAACAAAACTATGACAGTTTTATATGGGTGAATAGCAGAGCCTAGATAAGAATCTAGAAGATACATTTTGTTCAAAGTTTTTATTTGGACTGCCAACAGAGCCATATTACAAGACTCGTACTTGCACTTTACCTCACAAACATCCTCTGACGTGACCTACGATTCATTTTATCATAGCAGTTTAAATGTGAACTCCATTACTTATACAGGAAGGATTCCTTATAAAGAGCTACTTTGAGTAGAAGATGGATAAACAAAAGTCAGAGCTCACTACCTGCATCATATAAAACCATGATGAAAATACAGACTCAAGTATGACTAGTTACTCTCAGCACACCAGCCAAAAGGCAACAGCCATGGGAAAAGTATTGGAAAACTGTGCAGGGTTTCTAACAACCTAGTAATTCCCTTCATTTTCTACTGCTAATTTTAAGAGATTTTCTCATAATTCCACTGCAAAGTCTTGAGCAATGTAACATGGGGACAAAATAGAAAGGGAATTAGTCAATTATTTAATTGTTCCATTGCTCACAAACCTTTTCATCTTCCCCACTCAATTCCTCATGCTTTTCCACAACTTTTAACATATTCTGTATGTCACTCTCAAATTTTTCCAGGTCTAGAAAAGCTACTCTAGCTTCACGGGGCTCTGACATGACAGGAAGTCGTTCTTGTCCAACAAGCATCTGCAAAGCAAAATAAAACTTTGTTCAAGCTGAAAATTTAGTCTCAGCTGTCACACACAATTCCCCATGAACAGGCATACCAGTTTGCAGGACCATTAGATATCAGCATAAATAAAAATTGCAAGAGTTGTTTGATCTAGCTCAGAGATAGCTTGAACATAGCACTGGTAGTTTCTACAAGTTTCTACATTCAAACTTCAATCTGAGCATTTTGGTCTCAAAATAAATGAAAAAACGATACCATAAGCTAATGTTCCGTAGCCCACAAATATGTACTGCACTACACACAATTTTCTGAACAGTCGTCTGTAAATTTTCCCACAAAACATAAGTTATGACCTGTTACTCAGCTAAAAAAAAGCAGTTGGTCTAAAAATCAGTCTGTCTATTTTTCACGTATAAATACCTACACTTAAAAAAGAACTCAAAAGCAGCAAAGTGCTGTTATAACAAATAATGACCTGTCCACTACAGCCAGTTGCCACCTTCTTGGCACAGACCTCCCAAGCACGTTTTGAGGCTCGTTAATCCTCACCTTGGCGCTTTTGATGTGCTGAGAGACCTTCTCAAAATTACGGTTCAGTTCTGCCAGTTTGGGTTCAACAAGCTCACGGCACGACACCCCCCGACCGTTCATTAAGATGACAGCCTGGTCACGTACATTATCCACTCGGAGACTGACGTCATCTAATTCACATGTTAAGCGCTAAGAAGTGAAAGAAAATTAAAATGGTTATCCTAGGCAAGGAAAGAGACATTTAAAAATAAACAGGAAGCAAATATGACATCATTCAGAATCCAGAAGTTCACTGATAACATTTTGACAGATGATGGCAACATTTCCTACCTTCACAGTTTCCTCCTTTTTGCTAGCTGACTTTTTCTCGATCTCATCCAGCAAGGCTTCAGCCTGATATAACCAAGTACTTATGTGTGCAACATTTTCATCAAAAATTTCCAGCTGGCTCTGATGATTCTGGAAAAAGATGAAAAAATTTATCAATATTAGAAACCTTAAAAGGGCCACAAAAAATATCCCAACACAAAAAAAAAAAATCTAAAAAGCCCACAAAAAAAACCCAAATAAATCAATACTGCCAAAATTTTATGAGTAAAAAGGAGATCACATGAACACATTTTCGAAAGAACCACTGAAAATTAGATTATACCTTTCATCGTAATAGAATTTACAAGAATTCAATTTTCATTCTAGACCCTTTGGTAATATAGTTCCTAATTAACAGAAAGGGAAACAGAAGTAGCTGAGGTAGTTTGTACAACTAAATAAAGATAGACAATGTATTACAACACTACAGCCACACCGCAATACCTCAATCAACCAAAAATCCACAATTTTTTCAATCAGCACTAGCAGGTACAACAGTAGGTTGGTGTGGTGTTGGTGTGGTGGTTGGGGTTTTTTTAATTGGAAAGTGATTATGCCAGACTTAAAAATTACAGTAGTCAAGTTTTGATATTTTACTGATGACATTAAAATATTTCTTCCTCTTAAGAAGAGTCACAAAATTGCAGACATGTTGATTAGGTCTGCTTTCATATGCAGTCAGAAATTGTAACATTAGGTGCCACAGACAGATATAACACATTATTCTGTGTGACAAAAAGCTATCAGATTCAGAGAAGTACCAGTCTGTTTAAGCTTCTTACCAAACAAAAGGTAGATAAGCTTCGCTCTTTTAGAGTAACAAAACAAAGGGAGGAGTGAAAAGAGAGAAGATCTATGATTGTCCTCTGTAAGGACATCAATAAACTTACAGCTCCATGCAGCAAAAGAAGAATTTAACCTAACAAAGCACACAGACAATGCTCTCCATCAGACATGAACATAATTTAGAAGTACTTTCTTTCTGGATCATCCTTACAGTATTTACATGTAACGGTAAACTACCTGACTACTCCTAACATGGACCCACTGGATTACAAAACGAAGAGTATGATCTGCAACAGGCAGTGGACAGCAGGCACACAGCTCACCATCTATGTATACACTGAAGTTTCCACAACTTCCACCTTCAGAAGTCCCTGATATGGGCTGATTGTCATAACTAGCCAAACAAGACCAAACTAGCCTAGCTATATAAAAGCATCAGTCTGATACTGATATTAGCCATCAGTCATACACTGTTTCATGTCCATTAAGTATAATCAGCAGCTTTAGGGGTACAATATGCTTTGTCTTTCATTCACTCAGTCAAACAGATGCTGCAGCCATACCCAAACACTTGCAGTTATTGGCTGTCCAAAAGAGCAATAGGCTGACAGGGCCACATGCTTTGCTGAACACCACTAGGAAGTTACCAATTATTCATTAAATATCCATCATGTGGGTCTCGAGGAGAACATAGCTCCAGGTGGCCAACACAGCCAGGTCTGGGATGCAGCTCTGAGAAAAAGTGGCAAACGCAATCACAGATGCAGCTCCAAGAAAAGTGGCAGCAAACCAAGCCTTGAGGAGCTGAGCCAAGCCAAATACTGCCAACCACAGTGATCCAGAAAAAGCGGGCAACGCAATGCAGACAATCCAGCATTTCGGGCACTCGTGCATCATAGTTTTTCATCGTCTCAGGGTCAGGGAACGCTAACCACAGAGAGCATTCGCCATCATGTCTTTGTCTCAGGAATAACAAGGTGCCACTGCTGAGCCA
The DNA here is from genome assembly GCA_018881555.1 of Amblyornis subalaris. Classification (NCBI taxonomy): domain Eukaryota; kingdom Metazoa; phylum Chordata; class Aves; order Passeriformes; family Ptilonorhynchidae; genus Amblyornis; species Amblyornis subalaris. The sequence goes on from JACAXG010000050.1 coordinate 3,594,420, forward strand.
CAGGCATGTCTGCCCTCTCGTTTCAGTCTTGCTGGCCACACAGAACTGAGTCGAGATGGTGAACACCTTTTGTGTGTAAACCACCTTCCCTTTTGTATAGTTTTGTTATTAATATTGTTGCTGTACTTTTCTTATTTCATTGCTGTTTATTTTCAGGAAATTTTTATCTCCACCCATAGTCTGTCTTTGTGTCCCTCTCAGTGGAAGGGGGAAGGAGGAAACAGGAGTGGCTTACTTGGAATTTAATTCCGATGTGGTGCTAAACCAGCAGATCACATCATTTTAATCTAGCAGAATCAGCTACTATTCATTTATGAATGCTTGTATGCCCTATAACCCCCTTAGCCTGGGTAGGGTAGATGTTGTCCCCTCTGACATTTCAGAAAGTTACTTCTATGCACTAGGGCAGCAAGAATTGCATTAAGAACTAAATAACAAGTGGATGCAAAAGGCTAGTGCTATTGGGGTAGCAAAAGAGAACGTGATACAACATGAACAGAGAACAGCTACAAGATAAATATCTAAATAAGGAGAAAAGATTAAAATTGTAACGTGGTGGCACATAAAGGGTAAGGAAAAAGATTAAAACAGATGTGTGAATTTGTTCTCTAAGTGCATGCTGGATTTTCTGTGGGAAAGAGAAATTACACCATAATGTCTAGGGAAAGTAAGAACCCAGAAAAGTCCTAACACTAAAGCCAGGAGAAAGACAAAAGAATTTAAACCTAGTTTTATTCTCTACAACTGAGCAGGTTATTTGCACTAGGCTAAGTTAACCATCTGGGCTACTTACGTAGTTTCATCACCCTCCAGATTCTGCTACTAAGCATGTGGCACCAACACATCTAAACCACTTGCAAAACACTTTTCCACATTCCTCATTGTATACCACCTCATGATTTACCTCTTCATCTACAGAGTAAACAGATATCAATTCCACCTTCCTTTAAGTYGATGAGGCATCACGGAAGCTTCACTTCACAGTAAAGTGAGACAAGTGAAAACTCCAACTGCCCCAAAGGTGTGAAAGGAGAACTACCATGAATACTTCTCACGCATGCAACTTACCAACAAGGTGTCACACCAGTCCTCAGTCCAGGTTCGAACTCTGCTCCAGCCAGCATTAAGGACACACAGCTTCTCCTCCAGGACAGTCTCACTCCCTTCCACCAGAGACTGGAGCGCAGTGCAACTTTCCGTGATGCTCTTCAGATCAGCTTTCCTCCTCTCCAGCTCTCTCAGCACATTCTGAAATAAGTGGAGCCATTAGCACTGCACCGCTCCCAAACACTAGGGCAAGGGCACCAGATTGTTGGCCCCACAGGAAATAAATATATCGTAGATGATCTTCACTCGTGAAAAAAAAAATCAAACCAAGTATAATTGCCTTCTGCTTACACTCACTCTCTGTAGATAGTGATCTCATTTTTTAAGAGAGAATGAGAGCATAGTGCATGTAAGTGTCCTGAACAACTTAGTGACCTTTTTGGTTTGTCTTGGATCTTCACAGTTCCTTTTTATTATGTAGGTAAAGCAAATGCATCACACCAGATTGTAATTCCAATTTAGATGATTTTTTTTTTTTTGCACTATAAAGCACAGAACACAAATTTCAAGAGACACTCTGGATTGCTCTGTGTTTTCTCCTAATAAAGTACTGTTACATGGGCAACAATGAGAAATGTAGCAGGCCAAGGCTGAATGTATTTTTGAGAACCATCACAACTTATTACTGCAGATGTTCCAATTCACTGGCTATGTATTACAGAATCCCTATTGTTGTATTACCTATACAGAGATATGTAAATACATGTATATTTACCTCTACCCTTTTTTCAAAGTCATCTCTGCTTTTAAMTAGTTTTTTAATCTATGGAAAAAAAAAAATCACCTTCTTTGAWAGCATGCATACTGACATGCAAATTAAGTAATATGTCATCTCTTGAATATCAGCACATGGTTTCCTTGTGGAAAACAGCACCTCTTGCCATACAAGATCACCTATTACTATTGATGATATATGCCTACTTAGAAAGCTCTTTGATGTCAGTGTACAGTGTGGCAAAGAACGCACTTAATCACAACCAGTGTCTGGAGCTCCTTGAACATCTTACTATCTATGAAGTAAATAATTTATGATTTTATCATAACTTATTATCTTAGAGACAGAAACAAATACTCAAGTATTTGCCTCTAGAACTCAACTCAAATTGCCTCTAGAAAACCTAAAAACAGAAAGGACAACTTTACATGCAACATAAAGGACTTGTCCTCCTGATGGTGCAAGCATAGGAGTCATTACTTGCACAGCTTACAGGTGTGTGGTAAGTATACTTCCAATAAGGATTTACAAGTTTGTTTGGAGCGGAATCTTGGGGATACTGCCACAGCAGAACTCTAGTGCTAGTAATTGCTAATCCTGATTGAAATGCATGAGAACAGGTTATAAGTAGCTGAGTTTGCAATTTGGTAAGCCTTCGAGTTTTAAGATTGCAGACAGACCCATTCCAGAAGTAAAAGGTGACAGAAAACACAAACTGGAAAGATTAGTATTGCTGAACTGTATCAACTGACACTTGTTGCTAACTAAAAGTAATATCCAAATTTCTACAGTGTGAGAAAGAATAATACTTTGAAGCAAAGTGGCTAACACGTTTGCCTGTTTCAATGACAAGCTTCAACTTATAGGTGAAAGACAATAAGGAATTACAGTAGCCTCCTGTTTTGAAAAGTCACAATTTTGAAGACAAAGCTATTTCAATGAAAAGTTACAAACTCAATTTTTCATTAAATGCACTTTTCATTCAATGCACTTTGTCTGCTTTACTAGTAAAATATTTGATCCAGTCCACAACTATATTTGCTGATAATTTTAAGAATATTATACTTAGAAAATGTGTGAGAGATACGGTAAGTCTTAAATACCTCTTAATACTAAATATGTAGTAATATCTTAAATATTTCACTGGCCATTTAAGGTTGAAGCAAGACGCCCAAGACGAAACAGATCAGAGTCAGTAAGGTACTGAGTATGAAGTACTGAATCTACTAAAATTTCAGGATGTGGGAGATTTAGGAACAAGTTACAAGGATTTAAATTCACAGCCACTTCTACATAGTATTGCCATGTYAGAAATTTATTCTAGAAATATTTAGTATGCATGCTTACTTTGGCCCAGGCAATTTCTGAATCTAGATCAGAAAGCAAGCTCTCTGAAGTGGACTTCTGCACAAGGTCAGCTTCAGTGGTAGCCAGCCACTCTGACAAAGCAGCAGACTCTTTCCTCATTTTGCGTGCTAGCTGGGTTGCTCTTTCAAGGTCTTGTTTTCCTTCTGTCACCTACAGAAAAATTTTGGAGGAAAAATAGAAAACAAAAATTAGATTTTAAAAGAAAGCAAACCCAAAAGTGCTAGCCAATTAAAATATCCACCTAAATATATAAAATCCTTGCATCTTAAAACTGTCTTGCTTTAAGGAAGGACCCTACAAAGAAAGATCATTTATAAACATCTGCATCTTACTATACAACGTGGAATATATAGAAATAGAATAATTTTAAGTTAAGATACACTTAAAGAAGACAGAAACCTGCAAATCAATTTATTTATAGCTAGTCATCATCAAACTGATGTTTATCACTTTATTATGATCTTTAACTGAAACTCAAGGGAATGTAGAATCCAGTCAGGCAGTCACAGGTAAAATTCAATTCCTCCTAGTATTTTGAAAGGCCTGCTAGCAGAAAGCTGTAAAGAAAAATTTCGCTGAAGATCTAGTCTGCCCTTGAAAACATATCAGTAAAATTAATATGAAATTCAATGTTTGCTGCAGTATAATCATTTGTATTTCACAGTGGTTACACAATTAGTCTGGTCAAACTTTAACACAGACTTGAGAATAAATCCAAGCGTAGCAGTCAGAATCAACTGACATTTCAAAATATTGCGCTCTGTTCTCAGCTCAAAAAGAAAAATCATAACATTATACTGCAAATAACTCTGCCTTTCTATCCTCTCCTAATCTCTTGTCTATGTGCCTTCTAGAATCCACATCTTCCTGAATATTCTCAGCTTTACAACTGCAAAATATTTCATAGGGCCCGTTCCAAGATATTCCAGCACTGTCATCTGACCCCTTACCCACAGCTTCATTCACAGAGCACTGAACAGACACGAATCCACTTGGGATTCTGTCCTAATTTAGGCAGAAACAGAGTCCTACCTGCCCCCTAATGGTTTAACCATTTTTAAATACTTCACTTGGATAAGTAACTATTCAACTACTAAGAAAATTACACAATATTTAATGCAGTTCATGGGACATACAGGTTTGCCTGCATTTGCTATTTCATACTGAGTGCAACCATTTAGATGGATTACAATTCAAAACCATCATGGCACCTCCTAAAAAATCTCAGATTGACTCACACTTCTCACATGACAATCTGACCTAACAAATTATCTTGCAAGACTTTAATGAACGGCAGGTCAGCTTTGCCAGAGCAATGAAAGCCTTTCTTCAAGGCTACCTCCCCTCCAGGAACACTCAGGGGAGTGAGCTCAGGGGTCTTGCACAACTACAAGATTGTTATGTGTGATCTTTAATCTGTCAGCTGATTGCTCCTGGATGCAGCAACTAGTTTATACACTATCAGCTTTAGAATCAAACCATCTGACAACAAAGAAGGGAAAACACATGCAGACAAACATTCACATGTACATTTATTTTTCTTACCTGTGCCCCCAAGTCGTTGTAAAGAAATTTCAATGCTGTCAGTTGTTCATCCATCCCTTTGGGATTATCTGTCTGTTGTTTCTGTACAATTTGCCTTCCTGTCTTGATGACAGTTTCAACTTCCAATTTCACCTCACTGAGGGTCTTATAGAGTTTCTAAAAACACAAATATGTATATTGGTGATCAAGTTGTAGTGCAGATTCCTTCAGACTTTGCTTCCTTTGGGGACTTCAACATCAAATTGCACTTAACCTCTAAACTATGGATTAATAGCAATGTCTGACAAGAAGATTCCAAACTCCTGATGTTCTATATTTTATTCTAGTTTTTATTTTCAAAACAAATTAGATCAATAATTTAACAGTGTTTTCTCCAAGGCTAACATTGTGTGATCTGTACTTCATCTTATGTATGGTATTTGTTTTGTTCAAATACTAATGACTGTGATGCTTCTCCAGAACACTGAGATGAATCAGGGAAGTGAGTTTTCATAAACTCAGCTGTTACACCACATCTACAATCAACAGTCCACTACTTTTACGTCCATGTTCTCAACTACAAGGATATGAGGTTTTTAGTTATCAATTGCCCTGTTAGCACTTTCCAGTGAATTGCAACAGTTCCAAGAAGACTTTAAGTAAAATTTCCTCACAAAAGAATTTAAGCAACAAGAACCACGCAAGAAAGAAGCACCCCAAGYATGAGTCATGAACATTGCATACATACCATGCACTTTTCCAGGTGAGCTTGGATTACGTCTGGGTCAGTATCCTTCACATCCAAGACATGAAGTTCTGCTTTTACACCATCCAGCACCCGCTTGCAATCTAACATGCGCTGCTCAAAATTAGCTGGCTTCTGGAAAAGCTGATACTTTGTACATACCTCGCGGAGTTTTCTCTGTTTTAATGAATATTATGTTGAAAGATTGTTTTAAATTAGTACCTGCACTTCAAAAAATAACATTTAAAGCATCTCTCACCACAGATTATAACCTGTCATGGCACCACAACTCAATATATATGGAATTTTGCTTGGCAAATAGCATTGCCATCATCTATTCCTAATCTTTACCTGAGGTGCAAGAGAGATGCAATTGTGTATCATATGCTTTGAAAATATTAATTCTACTGGAATACAGACACTTTCTGACTTTCAGTATTTATCCCATGACACTTGTGAAATTTAAGCTTCCTTATTCAATTCATCTAGGGCTGCTTGTTTCCTTATGAAAGCACAAAAGCACATACTCTTTTCTTCTGAGGTTCAGCTGACTGCACCAAACAATTTACAGGCTGACACAGCATATGTGAGTGAGACTCATGTTTTTACCTGCAAAGCATCCAGCTGAGTTCCACCACGGGGAGACCTGCATTCAGGAGAAGCAGGAGGGAAAGAGCGAGCACTTTTCCGCAGCTCCTCTAAGGTGGATTCATGAGCTGCAATCTCAGCTTGAATTTTCTGCCATGTCATAGAAACAGAAAAAAAATACACTACAAAATTGCTTGCAGAGAGAGGAAGGGGAGCTTGCTCACCACCCACCAGAAGTAAATCTACTCTGTAAAACTTAAACACCAGGTTTATTTTAAGTACTCTGTCTTTGGTGACAGCCTGCTATATTGAAAGCTGCTGTTACCTAATACAACATTCTTAAAAAAAGAAAACAATCCAGATTACAAAAGATAATACCTAGTGCATCAGCACAGGATTGAAATTAATTTCTAAGTCTAGGCTGAGCACTATTGTGAAATATTTCAAGAAGTTTTGTAGTGAAGAGCTATACTGAAATACCTGGGCCTCCTGGGGCATCTGAAAGGCATCTATTCTATCAGTCAGGTAAGATGTCAGCTGTCTATCCAGCTCTCCTAAACTTTCCTGCAAGACGTGCAACATGTGGTCAGTTTCCCGCATGGTCTGAAGCTGTTGTTCCAAGGTGATCTGTCGGCTCACTGCCTGCACAGGACAGAAAGGTAAGAGAAGATGGAGCTGTAATTCAATACAAATTATAGTAGACTTCCTCAAAACAAGATGGGAGAGACCAAAAAAAATCCTATGCCTGGAGGACTGGCTAAAAAGAACTCTAGAAGGCAACAATTTTGAAGCTTGCTGTATCTTTTGAACCACTAACTTACAAACAGTGGAACAGAAGGAGAGTTCTGCTGCTAGATATATACAAAATAGTGAAAACAGGTCTCTCCTATCACTTCAGGAAGAAAGTATTCTGTTAAAATCATACCAGTTTCAAAAACTAGCTATTCAATGGGAATCAGGAACTTTGCTATACACCACAGGTCAAGTTGTTTGATGTGTAAATGTCTGCGTTTCCTTTCAAAACAATAAACTCATTCTGCTATACTGTCAAAACAGAAGTCCAGAGTTCTTTCCCTTTATTGCCTCTTCCTTCAATATCTGAAATGTCACTACCTGCATGGCAACACAAATTCCCCACTATCAATGCATGCACAGACCACTGCACGTGCACACACACAGATGTGGAGAGTTGTCAAGAGCCCAGTGTGACAGCACTGTAGCTGCCAAAGCAAACAGGTTTTTATATGGCAATAAAGTACTGTTTTAACAGGAAAAACAGTAGTGAATACTAACTTAAACGACAGCACATAGCCCCCAGCTGAGGGCACTGCACTCACGTTGCTCATTTAATGAGGATGAAACTGAAATTCCTCCTATGACTATGCTTTGGCAGTGACAGAAAACAACTCCCATTCTCCAGTTTGGCAGGTGCCTGTATCACCAGGATACAGAACACAAGTTACAAATCTGTGCAACCTGAAATACAGGTGCTCTTCCTCTACTTATTAAATCTATAGAAGACTAGACTGAAGTAAGAGAAGAGGGAGAGGACAGCATAATAGATGAGTAATGAGAAAAATGTTTTCCTTCTGTTCCTTATTTCAGTGTGACTTCTTCCTAGGTATTTCTAAGAGTGAAAATGTCACTTATGCTCCTCATTTTTACAGTTAGAAAGATGATGACCAGTAATTTATGGCAGTAGCAAGGCAATATTGACCTCAGTTACTGAACTGTTCCTTGAGTTTAGAATTGCCTTTTAGTCAAAATTACATTAAAAAAATACCAGGACGTCCAGGCAGTGCAAGGATGTATTAAGCAAACAAAAACCTGACTCAAGTCATGAAAAACAGGAGAGCATCTTGCTCTTTGGGCATTTTTACAAATTGAAAACAGCTGACAACACTGATGTTTTTTATTCTCTTTCCATATTGCAGTCCTGCATCTTTGAATTTGGCTAACAAGAATCATTTCAGACTTGAGCTGAAAAATCCAGTCTCCTTCAACACTAACCCCAAGTTCTTACCAAGTGACTCAACTCCTCATAGCGGGCATTGAAAGCTTCCAATTTTTCACTGATGATGTCATCAAGAATCCCTCCATCAATCAATGTCTGCCCAAGTTCCCGAATCTGGGTTCGATTATCAGCTGGATGACGCAAGACTGATTCCAGAGACTAATTAGCAGAAAAAATTTTAAAGGTCAAGACACTGAATATTACTGTATTTTCAGAGCTAGAAATCTGGTTGCATACACAAGTTTAACACTTCAAATATCTTGAGAGTACTCTAAAAGCATAAATTAGTTACGGCTTAATTCATGATGGCACAAGTCAAATACAGAGGTGATTTTACTTTAGATAATTAAACTTCACAGCATTTCTTGTCTATTCATATCATTTCATATTACTATAGCACTGGAAGGAATTAATCAATTCACACAGGCCAGGAGAAAGCATATGATTTTATCACGGTACCAAGTACAGCACTATCACGTACAGTAAAAGTCCTTTTGATGAGGATCTTACAAACATTCATTTCCAATTCAGAGTAATATGTTCATTTCATGTGAAGAATCAGAATACTAAGAAGTGCAGATTTTTTTTTTTTTGAACAGAGCTATCYGAAAAATTACTCATCTGATAGAATCATTATAATACCTCAAGAGCATCATTGACAGCATCCAATTTATCAGGCAGATTTCCTGTCATTTGCACCCTTTCTTCCAGATTGTTTAGCCAAGCTGTTTCTAAATCAAGATACTGAAGCAGCTCAATCCAACAGGACCACACTTCCTAGGAGCAACAGAAAAGAAACAAATTAGCCTAGAATGTCAGGCATAGCTCATAYACCCTATGAGCAACTTAAAAACATGTTTCTGAGAAATTCACCTAAAAGAGACAAGTAGAAAATATCAAAAAATACACCGTGCTACAGTATGCTCTAGATAGAAAAAGCCGCAGCTTTATCAGGAAGATACAGAGAAATAAGCATAATAGTCTCTAAACTAGTGTAAAACTATCACTAACATAAAGGTTCCCATAACTATGTAAGAATGTAACAAAATGCATCAGCTCCTCTTGAAAGACAGAAAACACACACCCTCCCAGACCATAATCACATGTTCTAATTATTATCGGATTTCAGCCTTTAATTTCTGGTAAATTGCTTTTTGTCATTTTGGAAGACACACAGATAAGTAACAGATCTGTGAGACAAGGTTACTTATTTGCAGAAGCACTGAATACAATACAGTTATAAAAAAAAAGTTAGATGGTCTCTCATGGATGCCAAGGATGTCATCTCAAGGGAAAATAATCTTGGAAAGGAGCCACAGTAAAATGCATTTATGCTGAAGCTACTGCATTCAGCTACATTTTCAGTGTCCTTCTCCATTCTCCTCTTGTGCCATCTGCCTTCATTTTACAGAATCACAGAATCGACTAGGTTGGAAAAGACCTGAGAGATCACTGAATCTAGCCTGTGACCAAACACCACCATGTCAGCTAGACCATGGCACCAGGTGCCACATCCAGTTTTGCCTTGAAGACCTCCAGGGATGGTGACTCCACCACCTCCCTGGGTAGCCCATTCCAATGTCTAATCAGTCTTTCTGTGAAGAAATTCTTCCCAATGTCCAACCTAAACCTCCTCTGCAGCAGCTTGAGGCTATGTCCTCTCATCCCATCACTGGTTGCCTCGGAGAAGAGGCCAAACCCCACCTGGCTACACTCTCAGGCAGTTGCAGAGAGCAATAAAGTCACCCCCAAGCATCCTTTTCTCCAGGCTAAACACTCCCAGCTCCCTCAGCCACTCCTCATAGCACTGGTGCTCCAGGCCCTTCACCAGTTCTGCTGCCCTTCTCAGCACCTCAACGTCCTTCTTGCAATAAGAGGCCCAGAACTGGTCAAAGCAGTCAAGGTGTGGCCTCGCCACTGTACAGAGGGACAATCACTTCCCTAGTCCTGCTAGCCGCACTGTTTCTAATACAGGCCACAATGCCATTCTGAGCCACCAGGGCACACTGCTGGCTCATAGTCTGTGCGTGTTTATCAGCACCCCAAAGTCCTTTTTCACTGGGCAGCTTTCCAGACACTCTTCCCGCTGCCTATAGCACTGCATGGAGTTCTTGTGACCCAAGTGTAGCACCCAGCACTAGGTCGTGTTGAACCTCATGCAACTGGCTTCAGCACATCAAATCAGCCTGTCCAGATCCCTCTGCAGAGCCTTCCTGCCCTCCAGCAGACCAACACTCCCACCCAACTTGGTGTGCATCCACAAATTTACTAAGGGTACACTCGACATCCTCGTCCAGATTGTCAATTAAGGTATTGAACAGATATTACTAAGCAGAGAGCCATCATTCTCACCTCCAAAGTGTGGCATTTCCCCCGGATCCGATTGCACAGTAGCTGGTAGTTCTCCAGCACAACGTTCAACTCGGTGGCCAGCTCCTGACCACTGGACGGCACTTTAGCGGCCAACATCTTGATGTTGTCCTTGAGAATCTTCACCCGCACCTCCTTCTGCAACACATCCTCCTTCGCTCTCTGTCCAAAAAATGTATTACATGATCAGCCTTCAACTGTGATACACTCAGCTACCCACCACTCAAATCCAAGATCAGCAGTTTCACGCTGGAAGTCTTGCTGCTAATGTATTCTTGGGCCTGAACACAACAAAATACAGCACTAACTCACATAGAATTCAGATCGTGTTAGCCAGTGTTGAAAAATCCTGTTTTATTAAGCATACAGGTATATTTACCATTTTTTGTTCATTTAAAAAATCATGACTCAAAGCAAAAAAAAAATTTAGTTCAGTGCTATTTCTGTGCTGTCACGCAAACAGGAAAAACAAATTGACCAGAAGAAATAAAAATAAACATTTGCTAAAAACAAGCATATGAGGGAGAAAAGGGTAGGGTGAATTTACAAAAGTTATGAGTCTCAGACCTCACTAGCTATCTCCCAAAGTTATCCAGGAAACATGATGTAATTGCCCAGGACACAAAGCTGGAACCTCCCCCACAGCTGTTGACTGTGCTAGAAGAACACACAAAAAGGACAACTAGAATAATTCCTTCAATCTAACTACACTCAGAGGAGCCTGGCAACACACATACAGGATAAGTACAGTACAACTCCCAACACATAGGTCTGGAGAAACTGTATTATCAGTTGTCAAATTTTGCCTTAACCAGAACTGACGAAGGAGGATAGCTGGAAGACAAATCAGGCAGACCAGTCTGAGCCTCTCTGTTGAGGCAAATAGAAGCCTCCAGAAATAAAGAGACTGTCCTGTATCTTTCTTTTCAGGTTTCAAGAACAGTTTTATGAAGTTGAAATGCCTCTGATATAATAAGGCATTGCACTTTATAGTAGAATTTAGCATAATTTTTGTACATATATTTCAAATGTCTTCTAAATGTAAGGCAATAAGAAAAAAAGCCAGTTAATAGAAGGGCAAAGAATAGAAAATTTTGGAAACATATTTTATGGCAGGATTATCAAAAACCACCAAGCCTTATCTTAAACCCATTCCTTCAAATGTCAGCAGGAGTTCCACTCTCTGTTCAAATGACAGCAGAGTTGGCAAACTCAAAACCATATGCAAAAACACGCCAAATCCGGAGAGCGCTCTTTCCCAGTCCGAAAGTAGACCTAGGATAATACTGTTACTGCAAATGAAAGAGGAATTGTAAGTGTTACAATAAGCTTACTGGCTCACTGACATAACTGTCATAATGTACATAATATAATCTGGATTTGACAAAGGTAAATGTGCTCAACTCTCACAGATTTGTCAATGAAAAGAGGGTTCTTTCTCTCCTTGGCCTGTGTTCAGCCAGCTGTCAGACTATGTGATCTCAGATGGCATCAAAGGACATGAATAAATTAAAACACTTGTTAAGGACTGCTTCAGAAAACCCTTTCAAAAAGAACAATTCAAAACTTCAAGTAGCTTTGTCAAAGCACTTGTAAGGGAGAAAATTCTTTTTTATGATCCATCAAGTAACAGTATAGTGGATACTCATTTAAAAAGTGTACACACAAGTCAAAACACTTATGACGATATGACTGAGCTTTCAGATTAAAAAGCAGAGAATTATTTACTCTGTATATATAGACAAGAAAACTATCTATTCAACTGACAACATTATAATGTGACAAAAATATCTCCTTCCTCTCCATTTATTTGGCCACCAGACCCAAAACTAGACAAGCAGGGACCAACATCACTCACTGATCCTTGTGGATCTCTTCCAACTCAGGATATTAAAAAAATCCCTGTTTGCAACAGATGACAAACAGAAGATAACYTTGCAGCACACCTGTTTTAAAGTGATTTTCTAAATGTGGAGTACAATATTTAGGGGACAAGAAACTGAAGTCCAAGAGCTAGAAGCAGAAGAATGTTTTCACTAATTTAGATAGAAATAAAAGATGATACTACACCTTTCTCAGGTTTCGTCTCCTGCAATAACTTTCCATATTTTTAGTGTTTAATATGCTATACATAATAAGCCTGACTCAACAGCTGGGCAAGCTGTTATTCATTATGAAATCCCTATCCCTTATGGCCAAATAGAACATCTGCTTTTATAGTTTATGCTTTAAAAATCAAAAATTTCACAAAGCRAAGACTAAAAATACCACTACTCTTGTCATGACCTCAGCTGCCCAACCCAAACATAATTCCACAAAAGGTCAACCCCCAAAGCCATAAAGTCTGTTTCTCTTTAATCAGGCCTCTACAATGAGCTGGTATGGCTGACCTTCATTTCCTCTACTGCATTCTCTAGCTCTTCAGGGGACTTGTACTCAAAATCTTTCTCCAAATATTCTTCTTCAGCTTGGGTCATCCATTCTTGCATCTCTGCCAAATCCTTCTTCAGATTTACAGCTTTTTCCTGACTTTCAGACAGGCGATTTTTCTGACTAATGATCTAGAATCCAAGGTGGAGAAAAATAGCAGTTTTGTTACCTAAATGTCCTTGTATATGTGAAAAACCACAAGTCTTTGTTAAAACATTTTACTCCCAAAACATTTTCAGGCTTTTTTAATCAACAAAACACTTTTACACATACACACACACACACTTATGGACCACTTTTAGCAGATCAACAAAATGTACATGTGAGGGAAGAAGGAATATGACTTTTTTTTCCCTTCATTGCATGTAAACTGGTAACAATCCCTGGAAAAAATCAGACAGAATAAAATCCTCTTCTGATTACAAGTACCATATAGTTAGATATATCTTTATATGGAGCAATAAAACACTGTCCTGGGTTAGTTAAATATTCTATTACCATCCACAAAAGCTGGATAAATTTCATAATTACACACCTGGGACTCCTTATCTCAACTGAGATAAGCACTCCAACCGACAGGAAGTACTACCCACCCTGGTTATCTGATCTCAGGTAATGGCCCATTAGCACCACCCAGCTGATTATCTGAGCTCAGGTAATGGCCCATTAGCACCACCCAGCTGATTATCTGATCTCAGGCAATGGCCCATTAGCACCACCCAGCCTGACTACYTARCCTGAACCCTTCCGGAACATTGTGAAGGACCCTAGGACTCCTCCAAGCTCATTACTGAAACAATCAATAGAACACCCGGAAGATCCTCTTCCATTGTGAAAGTCCCCGCCCCTGGGGGAGGTGCCAGCCAAGAAGCACAGCATAAAACAAGGGGTTTTGGATGGGAGAGGATACCCTCGATTCGACGGGACTCCACTCTCGGGACTCCGCTCTCGACGAGATTCTCGACTCGGCTCGACGTGACTGGACTCCGCTCCCCGGAATTGGACTCAGCTACTCCACTCCACTACCGGGACTGGGCTACCAGGCCTTCCTGCAGGATCAGTGCCTAACTGGACTGCACAGCTACCACCCTGGTCAACAGGGTGTCAGGTTGTACCGTGACTCTGTCGGTTTGTTTAAGCCCGTGTTTCTGTATTACTGCATTTATTTTAACCTTTTTTATTAAAATTGTAATTTTGAGCTAAAATCTCTCGAGGTATTCTGTGTGGGGTTAATTTCCCCTGCTGGTTTACAGCCAAACCAGCACAAACACTCTTCAGGCCTCGCTTCTTTCCACAGTCCAGACAACCTGGATTCTGTATCAACAGCAAGGCACTCCAACACAGATCCTCATCATGAATTGCAACAAAAGAAGTATGTTTCTACAGACAGCAGAAAGCTTACACCCAAAAGAAACAACTAAATACACTAGACTGGAGTGGTAGTCTATTTCTAGCCTTTTATTTTTCAAAGCTGCTTGGAAGCAGACAAAAATTATACAGGGACAGAATAATATTCCAGACTTCACAAACAAAACAAAGAAGTCAGTCTTTCCTCCCACAAACCCCAGAAAGAGCAGCATGAAGCAAAGTGAACAAATTAATTTTTAATTACAAACAATTAAAGAGTTTACTCTGCTTCTTCCACTTAAGTACCTAGAAATACGTGTATTCAAGTTGGACTTCAGCCACTTTGACAGTGGAACAAGTAAAATAAACTCATCCCAGTGTTTCCCCGTTACATTGCTTCACCTCTTCACCATCCTGCCAATGCCATGCAAGCAGACAGCTGCAGTAACAAGCAAGCACTAGCAACACAGGGAGAACTCACCTGTTTGCTCAGTTTCTCCCATTGAGTCTGGCAGTCTACTAGCCTAGACTTTGTCCAAGTATTTATGCTTGCAATTGGCTGAGCTCTTAAAGTAGCCTCTACTTCTTTCATCTCTTTCAGTGATGGTTCAATTGTCTCCATTTCATTGATAAACACCTGAGCACACATCAGAAAAAATGAATGTTGTTCTTTAGCAAGATATTCCATAAATTTATAATGGTACCAATAATTTTTCAACTTTTAATTATTCCAGAGAAACTTTTTAGCAGCAGATCAATACCATGTTCAATACCAGACTGTTCAATACAATCCTTCAGTAGTTCAAAACATCAGAACTATGCAACTAAAGAACAAAGTACAGCTTGCTATACACAGCATAAACATTTTCACATGCCAAATGCCAACACCAAAACAACCCAAGTTTGAAGATTACATGCACTAATTACTCTGCTGTTTCTGGCACACCTCAATTTATATTCTCCTGGAAACAAACATTTGAAGGTACACTGTAACTACTTACTATAAGGCGAAATTCTACATAACTGTGATCATTAAGTGCCACTTACTAGCCAGGAATCTTCCTTGTAAGGCAGATACAATTCTAAACTTTAGAACATTCATCAGACTTATTTGCTTGTTACTTTTACTGCCCTTGGAAGTTTAATGCAGAAAGCACTTTTCAC
The DNA here is from genome assembly GCA_018881555.1 of Amblyornis subalaris. Lineage (NCBI taxonomy): Eukaryota > Metazoa > Chordata > Aves > Passeriformes > Ptilonorhynchidae > Amblyornis > Amblyornis subalaris. The sequence continues at coordinate 3,609,792 of JACAXG010000050.1, forward strand.
CTACAGATTCAATTCCATAATCAAAAAAATTCGGAAAAACATATAAAACTTTTACGGAGGAAAAAATCTCAACTTTTAGATAAGTATTTGTAAATACAGTGAAGACCTTTAAAAAGCACAAAGTATTATAGCTACACACAAGAAATCAATTAAAACATGCCCTGATGAACGACATAACAATTTTTCTGGTTGGCTTTATGGAATATGCTATGGAAAATACGTAATAATACAAGCAAGATAATAAAGAAGAGATGCTACTCATTATTTCAAAAGATTCCTTATAAGAGCAAAACTCACTGTGCACTGGTCAAGTTGCCTTTGAAGTCCTTCGGTATCCCCTTGAACAGCCTTTTCAGTCATTAAGAAGTCCTTCACACCATCCATCCACTTCTGAACAACTTTTGAGTCAGTCTAAATCAAATATAGTAAGGAACAGTTGATACAATTACATGATGAAGAACAAATGGCTGTTGCATTTCAGCTCCAAAGAATATTCTAAAAGCTGCTAGCATTGTCTTGATTTTCAATCAGACCAACTTTGGTCTAATTTTTGGGTTTGTTTTGTTGAGGTTTTTGTGGGAGAGAGGGGCATCCCAAATTTCTCTGTTCTCAGATTTATATGAAAGTTAAATTTACAATAGTGATATTCCTTCATCCACCACAGCATGGTTTAACTGACACTGCACTGTTCCAGGCTATCTATCACACAGAAGCACAGGATCAGTTAAGGAGAAGAGCATGGCTTCAAGTATGTGGTTACTCTTCCCATGAAGGACCTGGCTGAAGGCTGGAAATATGCCTAAAAACTCTGATAAAAACTACACATGACTCCACCACACTTGTTTGAAAGACAAACTGCACTCCCAAGGAAAAGAGAGGGCCCTATAAAAATATATACGTGGAGAAGAGGAGTGGATAATCCTAAACATATTTGACAGGTAGAAAATATGTTGGGAAAGCCATTCGTATAACCGAGACAGACGGAAAAGGAAAAAACCGCAGAGGATTAGACTAACCACTAAAATTAAAAAAACAACCTAGCTCTTTGAGACCTGCAGCAACTACTCTACTCACTAGAGCAACTCATGGGAAAAAAAGTAAATACACACCCAATCTCAGAGTTATCTGATCTAACAATTGGCAGTTGCCTTATATCCTACAATGAAGTAGGAAGGGAAAGAGGAAGAGAAGGAGACAGAAGCATTGTCATCTCCTTCCCATGCAATTGTGAATGTTCCAAATCATCCTTACAAACAAAACCARTGCAAACTTAGAGCACAGAGAGAGTTTTTCCTCCTTGGTTCAAATCAAGTTATGTGGTTGTCATTTTTTAATAATACAGCTGGACTTCTTTTAATCAACAGTTTTGGACTATTTGGTTGGAGTTTTCAATAGATGAAATCTATTTATCCTGACACAATCATCATGGAACAGCTCATCAGCTTCACCTTCTGCTCTGCATGTCACTGAGGAAGAAAGCATATACTTTGTTTTCTTAAAAACATCACACTAACAGTTTTTTCAAGATCARTATGTTACACACTTTTTCAAAAAATGTCTGCACTAATGAAAACCCATTAGACTAAGTTTATGTTTATTTTTAGATCAATGCTACCATTAGAGGCCAAAATCATGACATTTTCTTCATTCCTTTTCCATTTTGGGGGAATTTCCTGCAGACGATTAGCCTGAAAACCACTTTCCAAAAAACAGAGCCCAGGAGGCTTAACAGTGAACCACAGCTTAATGTAAAAAAATACGTATTTATAAAGGCTGCCATTTGACAAGGCATTTTAGCACATAACTAATGTAGCTTTCCTACAATAAGCTATTTACATAAGTAACTGAAAGGAATTAAGTAGGATTACTCAAAGTTAGACACACATTTAAATAACTTGCTGAATCACAAACCAAGCCTACAGAAGTTTAATGAAGTAAATGCTCCTGCGTTGCACAGGTAAATAAGTATCAATGGTCAAATAACCAGTGTAGGCTGTTGAGGTACAAGAGCTCACAATTTTTAGAGATGAACATCCTCATCATAGAATGGTTTGGGTTGGAAGGGACCTTAAAGATCATCCAGTTCCAACCCACCAGCCATGGGCAAGGTCATCTTCTACTAGACCCTATCCAAATTGGCCTTGAACACTTCCATGGATGAAGCATTCACAGCTTCTCTGGACAATGCGTTCCAGAGCCTCACCACCCCCACAGTAAAGAATTTCTTCCAAATATCCAATCTAAACGTACCCTCTTTCAGTTTAGAGCCATTATCCCTTGTCCTATCCCTACAAGCCCTTGTAAGAAGTTCTCCTTCAGCTCTCTTGCAGGCCCCTTTTAGGTACTGGAGTGCTGCTATAAGGTCTTCCCAGAGCATTTACTTCTCCAGGATCAGTTTCTAAAATTTATTCCAGGCAGGAACAAAGATTAAATGTGCTGAATCTCAACTTGTTCACTCCTAGAAAAACCACGTGATGTACAGCCATGCAGTAGATTTTAAAGATCTGAAAGTGATACACAATCAAGGACACTGCAAGCCATACATTATTAGAGGTATGATAACAGAATACAAGAAAAAGAAAATTTCTTCTAGAAAATACAAGATGCAAAACTGATAAAATGAGCCTTGTCTACTTTTCCCATCACATGAGTATTACACTCTCCCAGTAAAACATTGCTCCCAGATCATGTCACTAATGCATGTGTTGTCAGCTTGAGGGAGCCTCTGTCACATCACAAATAACAGAAGAGCCACCTAAGCAGCAGGACTCACAGCCAGATCTGCCATTGACATGCTCATCAGACTAACAAGGACATTTTAATCATTGTTCACCTGTCTGCTCACTGCTGAAATGAGAATATTTACATTGTTTCTTTCCAAAAGCCTAATGTTAGGAGTACTATTTTGGGAAATGTTGGTTTGTAAAGCTGMAATAGGAAAAAAAAAAGAAACATTAAAAATAAACTAATACTTGCACATAATATGCAGTTGCACATAAACCACATGTCCTCCAAGGGCTGACAGTCACTTCTTATTTTTTTCTTTTCTTCCCCACCTAATTTTTGTTTTCCTTTAATAGCCAGGTGCTTCAACTCCTCTCCTAACCAAGGAGATACTGCCCAGCCATTCTCCAAACCAATCTCATGTTTCTGGTTCGGTGTCTGCACCAGGACCATACACCAAGGCTGCCATACCAATCTATACCAGTTGTATAGATTAGTGCCACTCCTTTAAAAGGAAAAGTCAGAGAATATAACATGACTGTCCACCCACTGACAGCCTTACAAAACATCTAGAAAACAGAAATTGCGTACTTAAAAATACAGTTCGTAAGAAAACATCCCGAATGTAAACACCATATTTCTAGAGATAACACCAGTAAGTATTTCTTCCATTTTCAAATACTTAATAATAATAATAGTTTAATATTAATAAAGCAATTATTAATAAGGCAACTGTTTAATAATTGCTTCCATTGCTTCTTCTGCTATATTTCTCTTTTCAGCTTCTGTACTTCCTTTTAAGGTAACAGGAAAGTTTTTAACATCTTGCTTGGGACCAAAGTATCTTCTCAGATCCACCCAAAACAGTGTACAGCTTCAATGCTCTGCTCTCCACAGAAATTCAAAAGCCACATGAGCATAAAAATCTGTCTTTCACCAGTGAGTGCTTCATATATGTGGCGGTATCAACACCCCTTTGGACTGCTATGGAGACAACAGGGCACCTTCAGATTTGACTGAAAAAGTAAACTAGTTACTAAATAAAAACCTGCCATGCTAATACTGCACACATCTACCTTATTCTCAACACCCTACTCTCAGCTAAACATGAGAGAGAATTTCAGTTTTCAAGACCCATTCTGCACATAGTTAAAGCTGTGATGTAGGAAAGTAGGTGCATGTACAGAACACTCAAGCAAACACAATTCAAGCGCAGAAAGAGAAGAATTCTGCACATTTTTGCACAGAAGAAATTAAGAAATGGGGGAAAACACTGCTGACACTGATGAGTTAAGTAGGTTTTGGTCAGGGTAGCTACAGATAATCAAGGAAACTACAAAGCTGCAATCATCTGAAGAACAAGAGTGATAGAAAGGATGCAGAGGAAGGCTTTCATGCAGAATATTTATTCTGTCATGCTAAATAACTGATAAGTGTGCCCAGAGAGTGGCGGGAAGCGAATGAGACATAGTGGGATATTGTACATTAGGTCAAAGTCAGAAGAAAAATTAATGAGGTGGTTGCTGGAAAGTAATCGCCAAGGCTTTGGCTAAGCCTTAGAAGTTAATTTCTTCTAGGCTCCTGTACAAACCACTTCACTTTGGGCAGTCAGCTCCTGCTGCTCCACATCATCCCACAGACTGCTGCAAGTAGCTACTGCAGGATGGGTTTGAAGGAACCAGACTAAAAGCAGAAGCACAAGTACACAGATTCCTGAATAAATTTAAAGCAGGGGAGGCTGGGGCAGGCAGGGACAGCATTTATTTTTATGCTTCAGGTAGTATAGCTTAACAAATGAATGACATTTTTCCTCTGAAAGCCTGCAATTCTTCTTCCTACTCCTAAGTTGGTTTGTGGCTTTTATTTACAAGTTCACTAGCCTAGACTGGACTACCACACCTATGCTATTCATATACACAGATCCCACACACACGCTGCTGGGAGCAGCTCAAGTCCTAAAATAAAAAATTAGTAAATAACACTTCACGAGCAAGATCAGGTTTTTCCCTTCAGGCATTTTTTCACCAAGTAAAACCTTTCATGGTAACATGGGTGTGTACCCTGCTCTTAGTTGTCATGTAGTTACAATCTGTTATCCCTACCATGACTTCCTCCAAGTTTGTGGTTTAAAATAGAAAAAAGGCTTGCGGCTTTTACTACTTCTGAACCATAAACAGTAATGGCTTATCCAACTTTCACTGCAACATCATGCAAGTCAATTACCCAGACTTGGTAACGTAAATTTCAGTTTAAACACGTGTCTATATTTGAGCAGCTATTAAAGACCGTGTCTGGCTTAAAATGAAAAAAAAACAAAACAAAACAAACCCACTGTCAAATTGAAGTCCGAATCCACTATCAAATAAAGGAGCTATTTCTGCTTCAGAGGGACAGGAGAGCAAGAATGAAAGAAACTTTTTGGGAAAAGGGATGGTGTGCATTTCAACGTTCTGAAAACAGTGCATACAGTTGCTTATGCTCGTAAATTGCATGATATGATATAACCTTTGTTAAATGCAAAAGAATGTAAATAAATCCACACATTAAAATATGTTTAATGCATGCAAAAATACRTATTTTTTAGCTAATGCACATGTACCTTCTTCATGAGAGAATTTTTAAAGCATCTTCTTGGTTTTTAAATTTTAAAATGCAATATGAAAATGAAGACAATATGAAACTTCTTTAGACTCTAGTTAAACCATACACTGGGGAAAAACAATGTCACTGTAATTGGTCTTTTACACTGCTGTGATCAGCTTATATGTCCAAGCTGATACTAAAGAATGTGTAGTGCCTATTAAAGCTTTAGGTCACAATAATATTGCCATGGGGCAAATCGCAATATATATATCTTCATTATATTTTCCTCTCCCCAGAAGAACACAACTAGTCTTAAGACGGGACTTAAAACAAGCACAAAGAAATCAATCTAAGCAGCAAATACTGAGTCCACTTGCATTAAGCTACTTGAGCAGTTATCTCTCCCCTCTATCAATGCATTAAACATCTACATACCCTCACTTTTAATCCCTTCATTTTTAAAACAGTGGGATTTTCAGTCATGCAGGATTTCATATGTATGTGTATGTATTTATAAAATAGGTAAGAGTGCTGAGTAACCTCCATTTTTAACCATCCTTCCTGACACTTCAGAGGCCATGGTTGGAACTGGAGAAGTCAGTATACCCAAACATTTTCTTTACGTCCTTTTTTAACAGGCTGTACTAACTCTTCATTACTGTTCACCTAAACCCCAGTTGAAGGAGCTGGTTTTCTGTAGCATGTATGGAATTATACTTTTAGACTAGTAAGGCAGTGGGCATCTGACACCAGTCACAATGAAGAGCATCAGCCCCTACTGGGATCAACAGCACAGCTGACATTCTCTTGACTTTAGCATAACCTTTGCTTCTGGTATTGAAAGAGAGGGACACTAATTTTAAGTGAAAGTGTTTATCTTAGAAGACAAAGTAATATCCTGGGCACATTAGAAGTCCTCTTCTACTCTGCTACAAATATACTACATATGCTTTCYGCCTTTGCCAGACTGGTGGATCATCAACATTCCACTTCTCAATCAGTTTCATCTGGACTGTTGCAGGAGCACAGAGAAAGAAAAGTCTCTACAGCAACTGAGTTATGTAACCAAAAAAATACCCTTTCATTTTACCTCAAATAATCTCAACTTGGGCATAATTTCCTCCAGTAGTTTAACATCTTTGGAAATCTTGAGCTTTAACTTGTCCCAGCGCCCCTGCACATCCTTGAACTCTTGCATGTAGGTGTTTTTCATATCCGAAGATGCATGTTTCTCCAAAGCTCTTGTTTCCTCAGCAAGTTTATCTACCCTTGGCTTCTGGGCTTCCAGTGTCTCACAAACTGCCTATAACAAAGAAAAAAAAAGGTCTCCTTTCAGTATTAGCCATGCAACAGGTACACACTTACAAGTGCAAGTACATCAAAAGTCTCATTGTGCAGAGGGTAGACTCAGTGAAGAGTGATATTCCAGTTACAGCAGTTATTGCAGCAGAGATGTCCAAACAACCTTTTCAGCAGCAAAACCTTCGGCTTCTCTACTGGTGAAGCAGCAGAAATTACGGAAGAGCAAAGCTTGGCCTCGTAGCTAAACACACCTAGGCACCTACACCTCTCCTGTGCTGTGCAGTACTGGCATTCAAGTCAACAAAGCAATGGCTGTGCTACACTGCAGTCACAGAGGAAAACTGCAATATAGACAGACCAGGACACCTCAATCTTTTCATTCCCCCCCMCAAGTTTGTTTGTTTTTCAAAAGAACATGCAAACAGGCTGAGTGTGTTCTTCCAAGTTTTGTAAATTAAAATATGTCTAGCTGCAAAAAAAACCTGTGGATACTTGAGTTTTGAAAACTACTTTTCTAGCTGGGATATGGAGAGGATACAATCTGAATATATTCACTATGATATTTGCTGATATAAAGAGTCACTAGATCTGAAAGAGATAATTTACTAATTTTATGAAAAATAACAGCTGAAGGTATAAGGCAAAACATGAAAAATGCTGCCATTTCATCGAACTCATCATTTTGGTTATCCTCCTTCAAATTAGCTTAAGAGAAATTTACAATGAACACATGAAATTATTATTAATATAATGGATTTAATTTTCTAGTATATACATTTAGTGTGTACATGTAGGACGTGTGCATATATATTTTGCTGTATTTTCACATGTTCTTTCCATGTAAGTGTACCATTTCCTCTAAAGTCAGGCAGAGAGGTAACAATGAAACTGTGAAGAGGAATGTATGTTTCAGCAAACACGGGCTTTCTGTGCAGGCGACCACAGATGAAGCACTTATCAGTGCCTGCTACAGTGCAGAAAGAGCTGGACAATCCCAAGGTCCAAAAGCAACTCCTCATCTATAGTTTGTTCCCCTCTCCCATCACACTCTTTGAAGTGCCTACACTTGTATAGTATGTCCTTTCAGGGTAATTTAGTCTCTGAAAAGAAGGGGGAGGGGAAATTTGGGCAGAGGCAGGAAAAGACAAGCCTCCAAAGCTAAATGCCATTGCAATTCAGGTAGCATACGGACCAGAAAACCTCTGCCAACTTTAAACAATACAGAAGCAACACTAAAGAGAAAAACCAAAGAATCAAAGCTTGTTGTAATCTTCTGATTCAAAAAAACCAAAGCACTGACACCTCTGGTTACTGGACTTCCAAAAATCACTCTCTGCTAAATAGAGAAGGATATAACAACCTCTCTGCACCCAGAAACCAGAGCTCAAGAGTTGCTCCAGAGTCACCTGCAGCCTTATTAAGCCACCACACAGAGAAAAATACATGCTTCCGAATGTGAGGGGTGCTGGCGAGGGTAGGGAAGTATTTGTTTTTTCGAACAAACGAACAAAAAAAGGAAAAAAGAGAAGAAGTACTGGAGACGCACAATTCTCTCCCTGGAGAGAGGTCCATCCCTGCCCCAGTAACTTGTATTTGCAAATTACCTGTCATCCATAGATTTTTGCCTACTTTATAGGCTCACAACAGGAAACAAAATATTTTTTCTACAGGACAGAATTTTTGTATCAATTACCTTTATGGCTCACAAGCACTGTTTCCCTTTAAAAGGCCATCTGGAGGCCAGAGAAGTACACCTATGCTCTCCAAACACCTGAGCTAGATGAAGCAGGATGGGTTTGTCTATCAGCTGATCCTCAGAGACAGTTTAAGCAGGCAGGCCCCATACAGCTGGGTGGGGTGGGCTTTACCCAGTGCTTGGAGAGGAGGGTTATAAGCCTGCACACCACAGCCTGTGTGGGAGGGCAGAGGCAGGGTCAGAGAGCCCACACTGCCACAGGGAGGGACATAGCTTCCCCAGGACAGCAAGACTGAGCAGGCTGTGCCCAGGCATGGCTGTGGTGCAGCTCAGGCAGGGGCAGCTCTCAGCTCCTGGTTTTCTGCACAACTGCACTCAGCAACAAAGGAGCAAACCTTGGATCAGGTCACCAACCTGATACAACCAAGCCTCTAGAAGGGGGATGCTCTGGGGGCCCTAACTTCCGTTTTGGAACTCCTGAGCACAGGAGATACATGCACACCAGAGAGTGTGCCTGGGGAAGGCACCAAGGTCATATGAAGTCCTCTTCCCCAGCAAGAGAAGCTGTGAAGTCTTGCAGGCTCCGATACCCAGCCCTCACCTAGACGTCCCTCAGCAGCCTGATAACCCAGTAGCCACCTCCAAAAGTGAGTTCCACACCCGCTCCATGACATCCCTCTGAGCTGCGTTAGCTACCCCACTGAAAACAGGGCAGAACAGAGGGTTGACTGTAGTGGAGCAACTTCCTCCTCAGTGCAAAGGGGAGAGTTACCTTTGCCTGCTGCAGGGCATTCTCAACCTTACTGGGCTCGCTCAGGCCACTGGCAATGGAGTGCTGCTCGCCCTCCAGCTTGGTCAGCGTGTCCTTCAGCTGCTGCAAGGACTCCAAGTACTCCTGGCTTGGCTGGCTTTCTGTCTCTGGTACCATGTAAAAGAGTAAAGGAACAAAATACAAGGTAAGGAAATAGACATGAAACCCAAGTCATAGGAGGTGCAAATATAATCAGCTTTCCAAGAGCTAGAAAACTCTTCTGCTGATAGCAATGTTTTTGCTTTTAAAAATATTAAATACATAACATACAAATATACTATACAGAATATAATATTAAATATACAATTACAACCTCCCAAAAAATTTACAAACTCAATCCTGTCTTCAGACTTTTTTTTTAATACACTTAAGCACCTAAATCTGTTTAGGTGGGTGGGGTGGCAGAAGCAATAGTATTTAAATTATTTATTATATCAATAATAATCCGTAGTATTTAAAATATATAAACCATCCCAATTTAGTATTATGTCTAAACCTTAAAAATGCAAATCTACTACTTATCTGCAAACACACACACAGAGATACCTATTACATATGGAAAACAAAGTATAGCATATATAATAGCCACATATTACATATTACATTAAATATACACACTATATATAGGAACTATATAAGCTAGTATTTATAAATATATGTGTGTGTATATATATAAACACATACTAGTGTAATAGTAGGGTTTGTGTTTTGGTTGCTTTTTTACATTTTTTTCACATATACATCCACACCAATATAGAAATAGCAGCTTTCAGCCTGTTGCCAGAACAGAGACACTATCAAGGAAGAGTGACAAGGGAATTAAAGTTTGGATGGAGTATCTGCTTGCCACCTTCAACCACATCTCAAAATTTGTTCGATCTAGCCCTCTGTGGAATCCCAGGCAGCAGGCAGAACCTCACTGACATTTCAGAATGAAAACAGCAGATTTGGACTGCAGCAAACAGGATTTTGCCTGTGAGTCCTGTACTGTGGTATGCACATTCTCTGGCCTTGGATTCCTAAGCAATTTTGTTACTGCCACRAGTGAAAATTAATCTAAGCCTCATTCTGACACACCAAGTAGCTTTCCAACAGCTTACTGTCACAATTGTCCTACCATTTATAAAAATAAGTCAACATTTTTAGAGAGAATCAGAGTTATCCAGCTTCCTTTTCTCAAAAAGCCAGGATAAATTTAAAGAGGGGGAAAGAATTTAGTAAAAAGCATATAGGTGCACTGCCATTAAACTACAGCAAATCCTGAAAGAGAAGAAAATAGTTAAAATAGCCTCCTAAAATCAAAAAAATTGAGTCAATTCCCATTAAAAAATGCCCATAGAGATGGCACTGAGTAGCACTCCATGGGGAAATTTTCAGAAACTCAAAAAAGAGCCAGGAAACGAGCTGGTCTGTCAGTCAAAGCCTGCCAAGTTCACGAATGCCTAAGTGACACCACCAGTTGTTTCTACCAGTTACATGGCTCTGGAAGTTTTTACCTTGCAGCAATTCAAACTATGCTGTAAATAAACAACTGAAACCCTGAAGTGACATTTCCCTCTGTTCTTTAGCAATGTAATTTCTCTGCAGGTTGTCTCATTCAAAAAAATACACAAACACAAATTTAACATATTAGGATATGTACAGTGTTTCTACCAAGCAATAACTGGTTCAAGTATTGCAATAACGCCTCATGTGATGTGTGGCATAAAAAAAAAAGTGGTTTTGTCACACAGTGTACAATTACCAAAATACACAATATCAATAAAATTACACACTAGYACATGAGCTCAAAACAGATATAAAATAAGAACTCATCACAGTAAGAATGAATGCTTACCCTTGTAATTTGAACATGGCTGACAGATACCTTATTCACACAGTTTTCTGCATGGATATAATTGAAGTATGCAGGTCTGGTACAACACATTATATAGATGGCCTAACAATTTAGTAATTGAGCCTGTTTTTACTACACACAGAATAGAGTGTTAATGCTCTTCCATTTGGGGCCGTTAATAAAACACTTCCTCGAATTCCTCCAAATCAAAAACTAAAGGGGAAAAAAGTCTCTTACAGGTCTGTGCTCTTCCTATTCAGCTGTAAAGTATTACCAGAACTACGTATTTCATGCACTACATTTAAAATCCTCTAGAAACCAGCATGACTGGTTTGAATACACATAATGAAATTTTTAATGCAACAAAAACCCAAGTAGAAACTGTCTGAAAAGCAAGCCAGATTCCAAATCACTTCAAAGATGAAATTTCCAAAAGGAATTATGTATGACTAATGTGCTCAAAGCTACGAAAAACAATAAATTTCACATGCACGCTTCTATTTTACAAGTTTCTCCTCATCTTCTATTTTTCATTTCTAGAATTATTATTTATTTCTGTAAGTGCCAGAGAGACAGAGATTTTTGAACTATAATATCCACCTTAAATATGTCTTGCTAAGTAGTTAAATGAAGTTGCAGGAATGTTGCGTTCTTGCATAATTGCTTTTAACACCATGGAATGATATTTTTGAAGTGTGCACAGAGGAGGTCATACTAATATTCTTTCAGGTGAATAAAACAATATTGTCAGTTTGACCCAAAGCCTAGCATAATCAATACAAAAACTCTACCAGAATTCAATGAATTTTCAGTCATCTCAAAACTAACAAAAAAATATCAAAACACAAGTAAGCAGGAAGCCTTATGTTAACATAYGTATTTTTATTTATTTACCTTTTTTCAGCTGTTGGTGACGTTCCTCTAGCTTCTGACGAGTCAACTTGAAGTGATCAAGAAAACCACTCAGGTTCTCCTGAATGAAATTTGGAGGCATGGGCTGAGAGGTGAGTGCCTTGCAGGTGGCTTTCAGATGTTCCAACTGTGGACTCAGGCTTACAAGATGAGTTAACTCCCGCTGTAAAAGATTAAAACCAAAACCAAAATTCACACTTGCCCTGTAAACACAAAGATTTTAGTAAGCTACTGCAGCACAGCTCCTCCATGTTACTAGGGTAACAACATTAAATTACTTCTGTGACAGAGATACCAAAATCTTCCAGTCAAATCAAGTGCCATGCATGCCTTAGAAATTGACTTATTTTACTGACTAGGGTAAGCTCCTCTGGGGCATCCTGTGCTTCTGACAACTTCCAATCGAAATTAACAAGTTTTGCCAGACTTACCTGACATAAGTCTTTCAGGACTGCTGAGGACTGGGATGTTGAAGAAGCATCATTTTTAAGCCAGTCATCCTTCTCAATTAAAGTCTTCTCAAGCTCATTCACTTCCTTTAAATAAGCATTTATATCTTCCTGGTACTTTATCTTTCTGGCCAGTTCTTCTAGATTTTGAACCACATCTTTCCACCCTGATAATATTTTCTCCATCACAGTTTTTATATCCACTGCAGGAAGTCCTTCTATAAAGATTTTATACAAATTATTACTATATTAACAGCCACACATTTTCATTAATATTGAAGCATTAAAGGCATTTAACCTTTCTTCTCTTCAAATACAGGTGCACTTCCACATTAACATACAAAATGCTTTGATTCCAAGTCCACTATCTATAAATCTACACTTATCACTAACACTGCTTCAGCTTTGTATTTCCATGTTAATAGTAAAATGCAGAGTGAGATACTCCAGTTTTGAGATGGAAGGGTTTTTTTGCTGCACTGCTTTAGCATAAGCAGAGCCCAAAGCTCTGGTCAGGGCAGCCAGCCAGCTTCTATAAGAGCACTTGACGACCCTGCTCCACACATCCCCCTGTGCTTCACACACTGGCCATAGGCTTGGCACACCTACACCACAGCAGCCACACGGGAGGAGCATGCACACACAGACCAGTCACTCCCATTATGGCACAGCCTGTACATGTCCTAGGATACAAATGGATGTATGCACACATGTGTCAGTGCTGTGCATTATTCCATGCAGGTGTAGCTGGGCCCAGGTCTGGAAACAGGCTGCCATCCTGAGTTGGACAAAACATACTAGCAGACCCTAAGAAAACTAGGGATGGTAGACTGACTATTTTCTATAGATCCCAACCTTTAAGATGACAAACAATTAAAACGTCATTTCTCTACCTTAGTTTTTGCTGATACAAAGCAGCTTTTCAACTATGCATTTCTCATTATGGTCAACAGATATTGGTTTCACAGCCATGACCTATCACAGGTGAAGGGGTTTGTAGAAGAAAGGGCAAGAGAGGATTTCTGTTCAGGTTTGAAAACAAGGAACATCTAATAATTTTCATATACCAAACTTCAGGTCAAATCAGTGGCTTTCAGCCATCAGCCTCAGGCCAATGGCACCCACTGTAAAAAGCTTCAGCTGTAGTAGGCAAGGAGGGGAGGAGTGGACATGCTTAGCAAATTGGCACATAGGTGCAAAGCATCTGGCTGTAAAAAATGTGATTGCTGAGAAATCCAGTGGAAATCAGCATTTTACAAAAGGGATGCTGGTCAGTATGCAGGACACTAATAACATCCTTTCTCCTCTCTGAATGCTACCAGTCATAACTACTTCACCAGAAGTCAACCGCATTGCAGATCTAAAAGACTGCCTCTAGATGATATGAACATGTCTTTCATGGAGATCACATTTCACTGATGGAGTTTTATCAACACGAAACAAGATTTTAGCGAGGCTTAAAGATTCAACTTTCATGGACGAAAACTGTAAGATCCCATGGATAAGTGTTTTAATTGACAATCAATCATTTTCCCAACCATATAGACTTCTCGCTTGCCTTTAAGCCATAAATTTTGATGACTGTATCGCCAAAACCACACTGACAGTTTTTACAAAAATAGATAAAACTATGAAAAATAGAGATACACACATTTCCATCAAGCTTAAATTTGGCTTCAAAATTTTCACTTCTCTATGGTAGTTATGTTTTAAAACTTTTACTTAAAATCAAACACTTCCTCAAAAGCATGTAACTGACATTGTTGCTGAAATAGAAATAATTTCTTAATATAATCCTTAAAAGACTGAAAATGAATACATGCACATTCACAAATAATAATATTGCTTTTCTATAAGCTTTAATAAAAACAAAACACATAACTAACTGGTAACAGTAACAATGACCAGTGTCTCTGAAGGAAAGAAAATGGAGGGAGAGGGAAGGAATATATTGTGATGCTTAACTGGAAAGAATGTATTTCAATATTATTTACCAGCAACTCACTCGATTAAATCACAAGAGAGAAAAACCTCCAGGTTGCTTACCCTTTCCCATTTGATCCAAAAGAATGTGTCCACTTCGTTTCAGTTCATCTAACTTCTGGCTTTTTTCAACTCTTTCTTTTTCAATCACCTTCAAAGTGAAAATCGCAAAAAACACAGTTTCAAGAAGGGTTATTTTCCTTGACTTTCCTCTTTCCCCTAGTAATATGTATTTTCCCACTACTACCCAAAACACATCCAGTTTTCTTGGATACACCACCTTCTATGATGCATGTTCATTCAGCTTGTTCAGAAAATGCAAAAGGAGTTAACTCTCACAAGTACCAGGCACACAAGAGATAATTACAACAGCACCAGGAATAAAATATTGTTAGAAGGGTTGATGATCCCACAATGTGCAATAAGGTATTGGGACATCAGCTAAAACAAGTCACTTGTGATCAAAAATTCAACTGTAATTCTTTAATGTGAACCAGTGGAGAAAGGGAAGGTGAAGGGTGAGAAGGGTGAACCCAGCAGAAGGGAACAACCAACTCTGTTCCCTAGAAGTCCAAATAGCAAGAAGTATAGCACACTAGTAATCCACTCTCATAAGCTCTAGTGCTTCACTCTCCTTCACAAAGATATGGAGAGCAAAATCCTCTACCAAGTTTTTTAAAGGAACAAGCTCCCCCCACATGTCATACATATTGGTGAATATTCCTTCAGGAGTCAATAGGTAGAATACATCCACAGAGGAAAGATAAGTTCCTTGGCCACAAGGCCACAATTTTAACATCCTCTGTGATTACAACAAAGTATCTCCAAACTAAAACCTTTTCGAAACTCATGTCAAAGGTCATTACTCTGGTTTAGACTTGCTACAGTAAATTCAGAAGCATGCTCTTATTTGCACAGCTGGGAAGAACAAACTCTGTCCTACTCACTTACAGCCCAATAATTTAAAAACAGGGCAGTTCATGGGAACGTAGTGCTCATCTCAGAGCCTCTCTTTTAAAGGGCTATAAATATACATAAAGATCTATAAATAAAATATTGGGATGGCTGTTCTAGTTTTTACTTCCAACAGTACTGTCATTCCAAACATTCCTACCAGCACCATTTTGCACTACAGCGCTAAGGAGGAGTCTCCTTATAGATATTTTTAAGTATTGTTTTTGATTTCAAAAGCAGATTCAGGTCCTGCTCATGTTCCAGTAAGCCTTCATTAACAAAGCATACTCAAGGATCAAAAAAGGCAAGAATACATTCCTGACACAGAAGGAATAGAAGATAAAACAGCTATTTCATTGCTCCCACAACATTCTGTAAAATTATGTATCCTGTCTTGCAGGTCAGCAATACCATACACAAGCTGTAACAATCAGGTTTTCTTCAAAATTAACAGAGCAAACAACATGTCCAAGCATTATAACAACAAACCACTTTGGACCCTGGGTGGTACAGTGTTTGAGGAGTGTAACAGCATGATTCAAGGGGTCGCTGAGCACCCCACTGGCCTATCTCTGCCAAAATTATATAAGTGGTGTCAATCAAGGCCATTTCCAGCTGTGAAACATGAAACCAAAATATGCTACTTACTGTAAAAGATAATAATCTTGAAGACAGAGTTTTTCAGAACTCCAAAGGAGACATCAGTAATATATGCTTTTAAAACTTCCCAAGGATTATGCAACCCAACACCAGCAAAAAATGTGTCCAGCTGGTCAGAGATTTCCATGTATGTCCAGTTCTACAACTATTTAACTAAAGGAGTTAATCCTCTGAAAGCATGTGGATCAGCCCACACCTCCAGCTGACAGCCAGCTTAGATACAAAGTATACTATTCACTGAAACAAGCTGTATCCCCCCCTTTTTACCTTCAACTTTTCTTTCATGCTAGAAGTCTCTCTCATCTTCTTATATTCTTTGATGTCTGTGGCCTGAATGGCAGATTTTGATTTTGAAATCCAGTTCAAGAGCTCAGCACTTTCAGCATYAAACCTGGTTTAAAAGGTCAGACAGTGGTTTGATTTTTGGTTTTTGTTTCATTTTTTCCCCATTCAGTCACTCTGTCTTAAAATTCAAAAGTCTTAGAGTTCAGCACATTATTCAATCCCAAACCAGCAAGACTGCACACAAAATTCATGCTTCTCATATTACTACTCACAGGAAGTAGGGTAGAGACAAACTTTCAAAAGTGTACCATAATAAAAATTATGGCCATGGTATTAGCCTTCAGGAACAAACTGAGAATACATGGTGCAATTTCTTTCTCCCCTTTTTTTTTTTTTTACACACTGCTTCTCGCAAACTATAACTGTTTCTTTTAATGTTGCAAAACAGATCTCTCAATGCCAAGTATTTTGAAAGTAATAAACTAAACCTCAGGAACAAGACAAGAATCGCAGTTCTAAGTTTCGTAAGTCTGCAACACTTTTTAGTCTGAAGGAAATGCTAAGTGGCAGTGACAGTGGACGAACATTTTTGCACACTTAGCTGACTAAAGATTATCTTATAGCTTACTGGTTTTGTCTACAGTGGACATGTCTGTACTAACAACTTTCTTATGCCTAAAACCTCTAAGCTACAACCTATCACCACCAAAAAACCCCCATCAAGTTTCAAATTAACCAGTACTGTACAGAACTTGAGATGGACAGATATATTGTACAGACCACAAGTCAGGTCATATTACAATTATACAATTACAATATGTATATTACAAATATACAACTACAAATACACAATATATACAATTAACAGTGGGAATGAATAACAGCACCCCAATAACTGCAACTGTCAGTAACTTAAAAGTTATCACGGGAAAACTGTCAAAATTCTACTTACTGGTCATGGTTTTGACATAAGTAAACAGAAACACACAAAAACATCAGAAACTTTATAAACTATTTTTACTAATACATTTTTCACTAATTTTTACTAATACTTTGTTTTCAATACAGTTTGAACTCTAAGAAAGCAGATGACAGATAAATCACTTTTTCTTCCAAAATCTAAAATAGTTTCTACAAGTCATGAGACACAGAGAACAGATAGGTTACTAACCGCTTTACTGTCCTCAGACACCCACATGTACACACCACCCCCACCAGAGCTCAGAGGGTCTGACCAGTGCCCTCAAGAGGGTTTGGGCAGGTTCCTCAGCCCTTCAAACCTCCATTCCTCCTCCAGAAAAAACGAATAAACAACTCTTCTTCATTGAGTTGAAGAAGAGCACAGCGACTCTCTGCTCTTGATGCGGCCGCTATCCTATCTCTAAATGACTGGACAACAATTTAAACCCGTGACACTTCAAGGAAGTATTCGTTTCCTCAGCCAAGCACAAAAAGCAAAATCTTGAGTATATAGCATTTAATTTCTTAATTTCTCTTGTAACAATTCCTTTAGTTTTAAGTATGTTATTTAATAAAGAGAATGCAACACCAGTTATTAAACATTGTTTAGCCAAAGAGGAGAGAAGGCTCCAGGAAAACCTTATAGCAGCCTTCCAGTACCTAAGGGGGGCTTACAAGAAAAATGGAGGTGTACTCTATCAGGAAGTGTACTGACAGGCCAAGGAGTAACTTTTAAAAGTGAAAGAGAGTATATCTACATTGCATATAAAGAAGAAATTCTTCAGTATAAGGGTGGCGAGATACTGAAACAGGTTGCCCAGAGAAGCTGTGGATGCCCCCATCCCTGGAAGCGTTCCAGACCAGGTTGGATGAGGTTGCAAACAACCTGGTCTTGTGGAAGGTGTCCCTGCCATCAGCACAGAGGTTGCAATGAGATGATCTTTAAGGTCCCTTCCAACCCAAATCATTCTATGTGTCTATATATGCAAACCAGTCAGCCACTACAGAAATACTTGTCAAAGGAGACATCACTATAATATTATCCTTATTACTAAATACAAGGGAGATGGGAAATGTTTCTGAGGCTCTTTTTTTGTGCAGTTTCTCCAATTTTTCTCGTGTATTTTATGGAAATTAAATATAAATAATAAATCAATCAAAATGCTTGGCACTTTCACAACACCTTTCAACCAAAGGCAAGAAGATGTTTTTTCCAAAAGAAAGTAAATATAATTCTATCTTTTCAGCAAAAGAGCTGAGATAAAAAGGACTGAAGACCTGCTTTTATGAGAAACAAAGCACCCGTTTCTCTTTGAAACTAACAGAAGCTACAGGTTTTCTGCTGCTCTGAAAACAAGGTTGTATATAACATTCCATTCCCATTCAAAGAATCACAGAATTGTTAGGGTCGGAAGGGACGACTAGAGATAATCTAGTCAAGCCCACAAACCCAACCTCACAACCGCAATTTAAGTATTGCTCCCTTGCATAGAAGAAGAATCAAAAGCCAAGACAGTCTCTGTAGTATCCAATGAGTACGGGAAAACGGTAGTGACATATACTTACCTTTTCTTTGCTTCACTGTCCCCTGGAATTTGCCTTTTCTTTGGGAGTGGTGGTGGGGGCAACTCCTGTCTGGACTGTTTAACCACTACCTGTTCCTTCAATGGTATTTCTGCAGCAGTCTTCTGTGAAACCTGTGACATTCCTACGCTTCCTACAGCTTGAGTTACCTACACAAAATAATTCAGGACAAGGATTACATGCCATTTTTACAAAAGCTGAATTGCTTTTTCTTAGTTTCTTCTATTTAGTCATAAAAGCCCATTCATTCACTCCTACAAATGACCACATCTAGCTGTCATGAAGCACCTTTATCATAGATGCTCCCCAGAGAAAAACGTTATTCTCATTTTACAGATGGGAATCAAGCATCAAAATTCTCAGTTCAACTAGAACCATGCCAGTCCAAGTGAGCTAAAATCAACAAAATGAGCATTATATTTATTTTCTTTCATAATTTGTACACAAAAAGAACCAAGGTACCTGGAGTTTATTACATAGCAATTCCACATTTTATATTCTTACTTCATAAAACCAAGCCTAGATCTTCTGAAGAGCTGATACACAGTGAACTTGACTTAAAAACTCACTTAAGTCAATAGAAACCTCCCATGCTCTTTATTAGGTTATAAGGTAAGTTCCATGGCAATCAACCTTTAAGTTCTAAGTATGTGTTTGATATTTAAGGGGAGTGAAAGGATGGAGACAGGAATTGGCATTCTCTAGTGCTTTGACTCAAACACAAGAACAAATTAAAGCCACATGGCCGAAGTGAACCCCTACTCAGACTGCACAACTCATTCACTATACACTAAATGGATCGTGAATTAGTGCTATGGCTTTCACCATAACAACATATTACTATTGCAAAAAAAGGCACATACGAGTTATAAAACTGTCAAATAAAATTCTCACAGAAACAAATGGGAGTTCTGTCTAAATAAAAACATTACCAAGCACTCAAAATACTAAAATAAACATTTAAAAAGCCAGCTTGGCTATCATCGTTACATATCAAACAAACAACTGCTCTATTGTCAATAGATGAGAAAACATACTCACAGAGCATAAATACTTGTATGACTCYCATTTATTTATCTATTCTGGGGTTTGAGTTTTGCCTTTGTTTTCTTTTAGTATCAGATTTAATCCAGTCCCAGCACTCTTATAATGTTTAAAGGCATTTGCATTGACTGATAATACATGGCAAGCCTGTTTTACCCATCAGAAAAATGAAGCTTAATCTGTGTGAGAAAGGAGTAATAGTACTAGTCAGGTTAACAACTTGGGCTTTTGGAGATCAAAAATGCAGACAGCTTTGAAAAAGCACTGAACCCACCTCTCTAGCCTGATGCCAAGAACTTGCCTGGGCAATTTTGCTGACACAGTATCAGTGAATTTTGCATATATATAGTCATATAAAAAGTCAAAACGTAATAAAGCCTTGTAAATACCTGGTTAGAGTAATCCTCTAGCTTCTGAACCAAACTGTCCCACCTCTGAGTTAGTTCTTCTTGATTCTGATCAATTTTACTGGATGCTCTGCCATTCCCAAGGATTTGGGCCACATCCTGACCTAGTTCATTCAGCTGGTCTAGTGTTTGCCGTTTCATACCCATGTCCTCTTTTAAAATCTGTAGTAAAAGAAAAGATTAAAAGATGACATCAAGTATTCTGCTTCCCCTTAGCTTTAATTCCATGACTAAGAGGTGAAAGGGGTTAAAAGGGTGGTGATAGGGGTGAAAAATGTACTACCTCAGCTAGACGAACAGTTTTCTTGTGTAAAAAAAAGCACTAACAGACCTTATTGTTAAAGAGTCCATCCTTGGAACATCTCCTAGAGCAACCAGCAATATCTCTCGAGTAACAGTTACAAATGATTAGTTCAGGTACAAGCTGCTCCAATGAAATAAAAAAAACCCCACACTACAAACCTACACTTTGGAAAGCACAGCTGATTGGTGGCCTGCAATAAAATCCAAACCCTGTCAAATCTAGTATAGCTGTTTCAAAGTCTGGCACACCAACCTGGAATGGCCATGGAGTAAGTGGTACAGATTTTTAGATTCAAGTGCAAGACTCTGGCAAGGAGAGAATGTTGGCCTGGCTTCTAATCTATCATGCATTCACAGCTCCTACTAGGGTCAAACTGGTAACTTGCCGTTCATTTAGTCCATGAGATTTGATGGGATAGAGCAGGATAGCAATACTCACCGCTAGTTTTCGAACGTTCACACTCAGGTCTGTTTGATCTTTAAAGTTGCTTGTCTGGACCTTACTCAAAGCCTCTTCTTTCTCAGTTAGCCAAGCTTTCAGTAAGCACTGCAGATCATAAGAAAAACAGCACAAGAAAAAACCAAGACAGTCAAACAGCTATTGACAATGGCTTGTTTAAGATCTTTACATTCAAAGCACAGTTCTGCAGTCTTCATATGCAGGAATTTCAGTTGACTTTTAACAAAAATAGTACATAAAAGGGGACAAAAATATCAGATTAGGGAACTAAGTACTACTTCTAGCAAAACAATTTCAACACCATTTCTCAATACATCAGAGCACACCTCCCCCAAAGTTATTTATAGCAAACAGATATTCACCATAAAGCTGACACAGGACTTATAAATCATATCAGAATATATCAAAAAGGCATATATGCTTTCTTTTGTTTTCTACCCTTCYTCCTCTCTGACTCAAACCCAGCTGTTACAGACATTGTCTCACAGAAGTTCCACCACCAGTAATTCGTAATTCTTTTAGTCCAAGCAGTTGATCAAAGACTCAGATACTAATTAGTCACCTCCCTGGTTTCGGCACCTACTTTCAATCACAAAATAACTTCAGGAAATACTATTTCATTAAATACTGGAAGCTGGAGTGGTCTGCTCTGAATAGTTCTAAATTCAGGGACCTTTAACTTTTTCCATCTTTTTTCTAGGAAACCTGTCCTGGGTCTCACTTCTCTTCAGTCACACAGCACTCCTCACCAGCAATAACTGGTATCAAGTACCAGGAAGGATTTTATATATTCTATATTATGTTCCAACATAATGCTGCTGCTGCACAGCAATCTCCATGGACTAGAATGCCCAGTTCTCTATCAAGCTCAGTTGCACAGCCACTGGTGCACTGGTGTTCCTCTCTGTTTGAAAATAAGTCATACAGCAAGACAGAGATTTTTGTTCTTTGAACAACACACTTTACAACAGCCACTAGGCTCCCCATTCCAGCTGTATATTATTGGCATTGTCCCAGAATTTACTACAGCAACTTTGGGCCACAGGGCTAAGGCAGTTTACATTTCCAATGTAAACCAATATGCAAAATTTACAGACAGAAAATATGATGGTGGTGGAAATGCCATAAGGCTTTGAGAAAAAAAAATTATAACACCATATACTCTCTGGAAAAATCATGCTGGCATCCCAGCCAACATATTTTATGCAAAAGAGAAGCTCAAAAACCCTTCATGCATTAAGTTAATTTCTGCTAAATCAGCAGTCAAAGAGAACTCTCCCTAGAAAACTGAAACATAATTACCACAGAGCTAAGAAGTATCTGGCACTGATTGAGGAATTTGTTTCCTGAGTGGTAAGAATTGTGTTGACTTGACAGTGTGGTGTACAAAATCCTTCTAGGCAGCCACAAAAAGGCTGATGTATCACTGTTGCTCATCTCTCCATGTGGTTGGGCAAAATGGAAAATGCTTGTATCTAAGTGTTTCAGTTACTTTTGTGTTAGCAAAGTGTATTCAATTCTTAAGTAGTTTCAGACTGTAATTTTTTTAAGTCACTTGATCATTCTTGAGAACAGAACTGTAATTCAAACCTGTTAGTAATAAATGCATTGTTCAGTTGAACAGTGAGTGCAAACACAGGCTCATCTAAACCACCTAAAACAAACTTCTATTTCCTCATTATTTGCTATCTGACATTCTACATTGAACGCATCGATTGTTTCACTTTTACAGAGCAACATCGTTACATGCAGATTAAAAAAAAGCTGAATGCMCAAGAAACTCCAACCAAATATGACACTTTTAAAAGTATTGTAATAGTCAATGAGTGGTCACTTTTTCCCAAATAAATGTAAGGGTAGAAGAGCACAGAAACATATTCAAATAGAGTCATCAAAACTAAGAGCACTTGAAGTCCATACCTCAAATATACACAGCAAGGAATTTGGGGGAATCCTTATTTCTCAACTCCAAGTTACCATGCCCATTAGCACACAATTTTCTGGATATACATACACAGGTGACAAAACAATATTTTCAAGAAATATATATAAGCAGATACTTGGCATGGGATAAACCAGAATCTTAACCTTGGGTCCATACTAACAATAAGGTCACATGAGCTATAAATTCAGTTTATCAGTATAGTATGATTAGATATGGGAGGGGTAAAGGAGAGACACATGCAGTCCCAAAGAATGCAGACAAAACATCCTTGTCAAAGAAACCAGGCTGCAATTGATACCAGTAGCTATATCAGCACTGCTCTACTTCTTTCAAATGTCTAAACAATCTGTGTGTACTGCGTTGTTTAAACAATAGCTTACAGTGATAAATATCGTTTAAGAAAAAAACMATTTCAGTAAAACCTTCAAAGAAAAAAACATCAAATATTTTAAGCTGAGACACAAAACAAGCTCTACTACTAGGCATGCAAACCTAGCACATGTAGTTGCATTACAATATTTATGGCATCAGTTAATTTGTGTTTGAGCAGTGTTTAATATATATGTAAAATATGTGATATCAAAGCAAGAGAACACTCACAGTGCCATCTTCTTCACAATTCAACTGTTCACCTAAACTCAGCAAAACAAAACAAGCTGCATGCTTTGCTATACTGACCAAATGCTTTATGTTACTGATTTTTAAAGTAGTTATCTATTGATTAGCTATTGCACAATTGTGTACATGTATTCACGCTGGAAGCACGTATACCTTAATTAGGAAAATTTCTGTAACTACAAAACTACCAGATAGCAAAATGACAACGAATTTTCTAAGTATCACAGATATTCCCACTTCTTGGCCATTCTGCAAGATACCTTGGAAATTATTTTATAAGGACTTATAAACTTTCTTACTTAAGCTTTTGAAAATACTTCTCTTGCACTTCAAAGCTAATCTACTCCTCAAAAAACACTGGGAATCCAAACAATAACAAAAGCTAAATTCTCAAGGTTTTTTTTCCATGAGTTGCTCAACCCTAACCAGGGGTTTGATTGTTTGGGGTTTTTTTGGTTGGTTGGCTTTTTTCCCTCCACAAATTTTCCAGTCACTCCAAGTAACTGAGCAGCTACCAACCTGTTCTTCCAGCAGCTCCTGCCATAAAAGCTGAATTTCTTGCAGCTTGACCCGCCGATCCTCAGTCCAACGACAAACTGCTGTCCACCGCTCACCAAGCCTCTACAAAAGCACAAAACACTCAGGAACAATCATAAACCTCACAAAGAAACTCCAAAACCAGATATTCAAAAGCATAATATATACTTCACATTAATTTCTTTCTACATTATATCTACTTCCGTGTCCTTTATTGCTATTGCTGTATTGCGTAGAGCTGGAGATTAACACTTTCAAAAACACTGACCTATGGCCTTAACTCTGCTCTTACTGAGGTCTTTGAGATGTATGATTGACTTAAAAAGGACTGAACAAAGTAGTACGAATTCTGTTCGAATAAATTCTGTCTCACACTCACTATACTTCAGTTACAGTCCTAACAGGAAAATACTTCATATGATGTTTCTTAGATAAATTGTGTTCATATCTTCATATATTTTTCCTGTTGGATTTTAACTTCCTAGTGAAAATAACATATTTAATAAGAGTTATACTATGCATCATCCCATTTTACAAAATTGCTGAAAGGATACACTACAAAACCACTTCAGTCATTGGCAATGCAAACAGCTTGACTAATCAGGAATTGAGCTTGAAAGTCACCAAAACACTTTTGCAGGTTTTAGCTTGAGCTAATTTAATAATCCTTTAAGTTATGATTATTTCTAAAGAAAATATTGTTTTAAATTACTTTCTAGGATCAGTTGTCTTTAAACACAAAAATGTTGATTAACAATTACACGCAAAGGCTTTAAGTGCCTATTACTACAGCTAAAAATAGAGGGCTCTAACATTTTACCTGCAATTGTTCCTCCAGAATAGCTGTTGCACTTTCCCCACTGCTTTCATCAACAATGACCACCATGTGTGTTAGGGAGTTGACCTTCACCTGTTCTGCCTCGAGGTCACTCTGCAGGCTCTACAAAAACAAATCAGAGGTTACCAACTTTGAATACATTTGCTAATCTGCTATTTTGGCCACAGTGACTATCACAACTCCTGTGACAAAGGAACTTTGGTACTTCATATTCATCAGTTAAGCACAGATTGTAACACTGGGAATCACTGCAGAGTTTACATAAATGTAAGCAGAAAGGCCATTAGAAACAAACCAAAAACCATTCTGTTAAAATGCTGGAAGAGATGGAGTGCTTTAAGTTGTATGCCTCATAGTTGACTAGGAGAACCATATGACAACTGCACTGACTTTCCATGTTTGTTATAGGTAAGAGAGCTTAAGTGTTTCTACAAAAAGCTGCTATTGTTACTAAGCAAGTAACACACGGCACGCCAAACAGAAATCACTAAGAACATCCATCTTTTAAGAGCTGACAATATAATTCTGATGAGTATCAACAGTGCAATAATTGATCATGAAGCTAATACAATAGTCGAAAACTGCAGAAAACATGCAGTTCTGACTAGTTTAAAACAATCACTAGATTTAAATATTCATACAACTTCTAGAAGAACAGATTCCATGGTTAAAGCCTACCTACAAAGTATCTCTGCAAGATCATTATGCCTTTACAGTACTGTAAATGTCTCTTTTTATCCCAGCATATCCTAAGGTACTCTATGAACCACATGCCTCAAACTCCCCAGACTTTGAAAACACAGGAAAGAATGCAAATGTGGGAGAGGAAACTACACAGACTAAAAATACTCCACTGTTCTTGTTCTGTGAGGTATGTYCCATGCTGGGAAGAAGGTCAAACCTCAGAACTGAGGTGAGCATGAAAACTAAAGCTGCAACCATGACAAATATCAAAAGGACATCCTTCTCCTTCACAAAAACATTGCAGGATAGAAAGCCTGGACTTGCATACAAAAACTCAATTTACAGAAAAAGCACTTCCAAAATATTGCAAACATCAGAAGGCAGAGTCTAAGCACCCTCTTACGATGCAATCCAAGTAAAAGCAGGGACTGGAATCAGTGAATTGGAAGGCCTTTCATGATTGTTTTAATTCCCACATTATTTTAATCTGCAAGTCTCAAGAAGGCTTTTGCAATGCCTGCCAGTCATTAAAGGGAAGTTTGTCCACAGTGTCTTTCATACTGTTCCTCACACCAACAGTTTACCAGGAGAGGCCTTATTCTCTGCACAAAGTAAGCGTAACAATTTACCCTAAAGGTTTCACTTCCTGCATGAAGCAAATATAATAGTTCCTGCTAGTCAGCAGTGCTCAAGCATTCAGTTAAGACTTCTAATTTCTTTCTACACCATCACCATCCTTTCCCAAACACCAAATGCAGCCATATATGACTTCTGACACAATCAAGTTTCTCAGCTAAGGAACCCACCAACGTACATATCTTTCAAATACCTCTCCTATACATATTACATAACAGACAAAAGGTTTACCTTATGTTCTTCCAGCTGTTTTTGAAGTGACTCCAAATCTTCCGCTAAGAGCTGAGATTCCATCTTCTGAATGCGCTCTTCTGTGACTGTCAGCCAGTCAGACAGCTGCTGCAACTGCTGCTTCTGGAGCTCCATCAGCATGTCATGCAGGCTGCAGGGGGAAGCACAGACAGCATTACTTCACAAACAGTTTTCTCGTGGAAAGGAACTAAATTCTAGTTCATATAGGGAAGAAGCAAGGCCATTCATAAAACAGTTACCTATTATCAAATAAAATTTTCACCATTAAGCTAAGGTATGCAGGTAAGTATCCTTGTTTCTTTCTCAATAAAAAATGTTCGTGAATTATGCAATTTATATCAGGGATTGTTTCTTCCAACTCGGATCTGCCACTAATAAAGCCTCTGCTGAGAATCACAACAAAATGCAGTTTCTCCCTTGACATGCAGCTCTTACCTTGCTAACCCACATGTAGGAAAAAATTCTTCTAAATGCTTTTCRGTTGTGTAAATATCCATAGATTGAGAAACTTAAACGTGTTTTTAATATTGTTTCAGCAGTTTACATAGCTACTGCATTTAAATACCATTTATTTAGTCTGGCACATCTACATAACGAGTTACAGAATACATAATAAACAAACAAACAAAAAAAAACCCCAATCAGTTATACTCATTCCTTTTGTTTCACCTTGGAAAATATGAAGCTGTATTTCATGTCATAAACTGAAGAGTTAATCCTAAAAAAAAGTCTTACAAACAGATGCAAACCAAATTCTCCAAGACACAGCAAGCAGCAGAGGTCAGTCCTGCACCTCTAGAAGAGGTTTTTGTGCCATGACTCACCGGGACTGCCTGTCCATGCTCTCCACCCTGAGTTCCTCCCAGCGGGAGTTCAGCAGCAGCATTTGCTCCTGGATCTCAAACTCTTCTTCAGGTGACAAATTTCCCTGGGCCACCAGTTGGTTTCCAGCCTGCAGAACATTGCCCACACTGCTCTGGTGTGCAGTCAGTTCCATCATAAAACACTGGAAATGGTACAAGCAGACACACCACCATGAGGTCCCACAGGACTTTATAACTTGGTAAATATCCTAAAAAATTGTCATGTTTGAAACAGTGCTGTAGAATGAGCTGGCACCATCAAATGCACGAGGATGGCATTCCTCTCTTTGACACAACATTTTCCATGAGCTACAAAAATTCTGGAGCCAGTAAAACAGAATAAGTTGAGAAAAAAAAAACCTGACCACCTCAGAGAGAGATGGATTTCGAAGAAGACAGTCTTCAAACAAACACCCTAGGACTATGAAGCAGAAACTTACCTATGGCCAACAGAACATAAAACAAGATCCAAAATGTATTGCAGGAAAGCAATTAGAACCCTATGAGTTAGCAACATTAAAAAATTCATATATTTCATATAAATCCAGGACACCTCTTCCTTTGCTTCATGGCTTTAAAACCATAGCACAAGGAAAAGATTCCTCATACTGATTAGCATTCAGATTTTATATTCTATTTTATACAGTAAGCTGACACAGGAGAAAACTAAAACATCTAACATGACAATGAACTTCTAGCAACATTAGGACATTTGTTCAGACTTAGAACAGAGTCAAAACAAAATTTGGAAACAAGAATAATTCGGAAATATGAACATGTTTCTGAAACAAACTATTGTAAACACCACAAGGAGACCACTGAATTAAATTGACAGTATTATCTATTTCAGCATTACCCTCATTTAACAGCAAGTGACATAAGGCTGACCAGGCTTTTTAGTAATTGGCAGCATGGAAGTACAACTCAGTCTGGATCAGACCCTTTGTATTACACACACCAGTAAGCCAGCCACAAAAAGCTGATTAAAAAAAAAAAAATGTTAAGGTTTCAAAGCATATTCCACTCTAAGTTCTTGTAAAAAGATCAATTTCACCTTCAAGCAACTCTTATTTGTCAAAAAAAAAAAAAAAAAAAACCCAAACCATAAACATCCACCACATTCAGTCAGAGGTGCTTTTAATTTAGAAAGTGACAAAAGAAACAGAATGGCACACCTTGAATAGGGACTAGGAAATGGAAGTTCTGCAGCTTACACACACAAAAAAAAGAAACCAAACCACAACAAAAGAATTTTCAAGAGAAGCTTACTTCATGGGTGGAAAATTGTTCTTTGACTTCCTCAACATCACCAGATATTTCCTCCTGTTCCCGAAATGTATCCTCAGCTGACAGCAACCATGTAAGAACTTCTTCCAGAGCAACCTGGTAGCTATCCAAGTCCATATCCACCTCTGTCACTGTGCTGGGAGTCTCTGCTCTAGAACTGTCCTGGTCTTCTTCAAGTGCTACAGTCTAGGCAGCCAAAAGAAAAGTGATGTCTCAGAAGTGCACAGAAAATGTCCACCCAAACGATATTAAAAATAAAACAACTAAGATCTCTTTTAATCTTTCACAGAATGTTAAAAGCAATCATTGGATACATTTTCATGAGAAAGGTCACAGTCACTACTAATGAACTTTCACTTTAAAATAAAGAATCTGGACAGAAAAGACAACTTCAATCTTGCTCTTTCAACAGTCAATCTCACCAATCAACACAAACCTCATAACCACCATTAACCACCACAAGTTCCATGGCCAATTCAATTAAAGATTCTGCACCACCCTCCTTAGTTGACTAAGACATATGAAACAAAGAGAAGCAAAAAAAAAGGCAGCATACCACAAATGGAACTTTATACCTCAATACACAGGATTTTGTACATTTATCAAAAAAGAAAAAGACAGAAAGACTGAAGTTAATACCAAAGAAGATGCTGTGACTTTTCATATTTTCCCAGTTGTGTTGCCCAAGACAGAAGGCACATTCCAGAGATAACTGACAAACACGAAGATCAGCTAAAATTATAACTCAAGAAAAGAAAGGCTGAATTTGATTACAAACACACCTGCTGCATACTGAATTCTCCATCCTCACATTCCTGCTTGTATCTCCTTGGAAGGGTTTCCACCTCCCTAATGTCTTCCATTGTGACTTGCTTTGGAAGGACCTCAAACAAAGAGGTTAAATACATAATAATGGACTTTTTGTCTGGAAGCTGTACAGCAACATCTGCATCAAAAAGATAAAACATGAGGAAAAACAAATGAAGTAGACAATTTTCTAAATCATTACTTAGAACACAGGTAACACTTCACGTATTGTGCAAATCACAGATTCTCCTGTTAAGTAGCTTTTAGTAAACTTTTAACTTCAAGACCAGGTTTGACATACCTTCAAAGTAGTATTAATGAGAAAGAAAAATTTAAAAATGCATTTTCTACATTTGGAAGTGAAGTCACATTCACTCTTTTTGAAATAAGACCCCAGATATGAAGTTACTAAGAAATAAAAACTGTTTGGGGAAAATTACTCTGAAGCATCTCCCAAGCAGAAATGCAGTTCAGCGAAAGTATCCTACATAAACAAACATTTCCACTCAGGCTCTATTCCCATTCCCATTATTAGTCAGTCAATTTTCTTATTTTTTCTATTGAAAAGAATTTTCCTGACTCAGATTCACTACTTTTGGATTATGAACAGTACCCACTCAGTTAATACTTTTTTTTTTTCCATAAGAAGGTGGTGCTTGAATCTATAAAGCTTGAGGGTTTGTCTCACAGAATGAATCTTTGGAGGCTAACTTCAAAGCATAGCAACAGCTCAGTATTTTAAAAAGGAGACATAAGGGTTTCCTGGTAAGCATTCCTAGACAGTATATACAGCACTGGCAGCTACTGCTACTCAGTGTCTATGTAAAGAATAATCCATTATGAGCTCTTAAACTGTCCCATTCTGCATAATGCTCTACTGCATCTGAAAAGCACACACCCTTGCAGTACAACTCCTACCTAAAATGAAACTAAGTCAGGGGACCAACTTCACCTTCCTTAAACAGCCTCTGGACAGAAAGTCAACCTGAACCTTAATATTCAAAACACCAAAGCATACAAATGCACATCTATACCCTTACCCTACAAATGACATTATTTTAAACACAAAGTTAAAGGCTTGAAACAAAATAGCACTACACAAAGCTGATGGAACTTTCACTCATAGAAGAAATCTGTTTCAAGAGAGTTCAAAAGAAGTTTCTTGTCAAGTAAGATAACTACATCCCACCTTCAGGATCCAACAGTTTCTCAATTCCTAAGTGGTTCTTGGCTATGTTGAAAGCATTTTCCAGTCTCTCAACAGGGGACATCTTCGTAACTTTATCCCAGCTGAATAGCTCAGGTCTAAACGATAAAGCAAAACAAGGAAGAAAGAAAATTTTACCTAAAAGAAAATTCCATACCACACTGTATATCAAGTCATGGATATGACAGTAGCTACCCAAGTAATATAATCATACACATATATACAAAACACCAATATAAGTGCATATACACAAACGTAAAAAAAAAAGCACATCTGTTCTTAGTAGTGAGAATCTGACATTCACAAATTAATTGACTGCATGTCCACAGCAACATCCACCCTCTATTCTACGCATCCTAGACATATAGTCATTGACTGCAACAGGAGATCAAATACCACTAGCAAGAATATATAAACTTAGTTTAAAATTTATCCCAGGACCAGTTGTCCTCAACTGTTTCTTTCAGAGCATTACTGTTACCACACATTTTCTGCACCAGGCGCTGCTGGGTAATCAAGAGTCACTGTTCCTGGAAAACCTCATTCCAAACTTGCGATATGGCTCAGTGACCACCCCAGGCCACCACAGCCAGGAGCAACAGCAGGTTCCACCCCACTCACTCATCCTTCCGCACAGTTTTTTTCCCCCAATAATAAAAAACAGCCTACAAAAAAAACACCCCATCACAAGTGCTCATGAGTCACAAAGCAGATCAGGCCAAGGAGCTGATCGGATTTGCAGTGTCAGCAGCCTTCATCTAAGATCAGTGTTAAGCCAAGGACATCTCCAGTCCAGCTGTGCACCCAAAACACACTGATGAGTCTCAAGGGGAAAGAGCACAGCACAGAACAGGAAGTATGAGGAGCAAACAGGGCCCATTCCTAGCAGTACCTACACTGACAGGGCATGATCAGCCAAGTGCTGCAGCAGCACAGCTGCAGAGACATTAAAACAGCTTCCATTCTCCTGCAACAGCAGCTTCTCATCAAAACACTGCTATTGATTTTGTACTTTATAGAACTTGGAGAGGAAGAGATGGGCTTGCCTTTAATTCTTTTAATATTTGATTCAGTTGTGCATTGACCTAAGAGTATCCTTTATTATCTGTTGCGTCATTACATTTGTGAAACAGGAAGGCCATAAGCCAATGGAGTCTGAGAAGCAAAAAGCCAGAAGAAAGCAGGGTGACCAGGAACAAAGACAAGCATAGAAGCTCGTGGAATACTGTACATCCCTGCAAAAGCAACAAGGATAACCACAGATTCATGTAAAGCTTTAACAGAGACACTGACTTTGAAAACACAAGTTTTAATAAATCACAACCTAGGTACTAAGAGTGAGAAAATTGAACTAMAGAGCATAATTCAATTCAAAGAGGAACTAAACTAATATTAGTAAATGAAAGAGACCAGTACAGTAAAATGTTAATAAAATTATATGAGGTAATAGGTCACTTAAGTGCTGCAGGTGTTACAAAGTTATTAGAAATCGTAGACAACAGGTAACACAACTAACAGTTGTTGACAGATACATAAAGAGAAAAGATATTAAATCTCTTAATAGAATCCATGAAGATTCTCCTAAGTGTCATATCAAACTAAAATAAAAAAGCAATACTGAAAAATGCCCCTGAGGTAGGGAAGCACTACTGTCTGGGTAAGCTAAACAGCCTTGTTGTCCTACCACTTCTGCAACCTGCCCCAGTCCCCTTGCTCCTTGGAAGTGCTTTTAAAGTTTCTCTTTCATAGGCAACCTGAATTTAAAACCAGCTCAAGATTTCTCAGAACTGTGACGGAAAGGGTGCTTCCCTGGCTTAAGGACTTGTGCCCAGCGACAACAAAGCCGAATTCTGACATGTCAGCAGCTCTCAGGCTCCAAGGAATGGGGAGTAAAAGGCTCAGAGATGAGCAGACCCAGATTTTAGGAAGCCACAGGAAAGCAGAGTTACTCAGTCAAAACTTTCAGCTGGGCCTTTTGCTACTTAACAGTGCTCTGAAAAGGGCACAGCTCACAGACTTCAGATCCTGCAAAGCCTAAGCACAGAGTCACAACAAAATAAGGACAACAAACAGCCTAAAAAACAAATTTGCTACTTCTCTCCTCCTGCTCCTCTCAGGTCACTTAGGTCTCATTTGTGTCTAAAGCTGGCACACTCTCCATCACGAAGCTTCACACGTTCAGCAGCAGAGCAAGGCCACTACAGCAATTGTGCTGGTAGGAAAATCACCACTACTGCTCACACCATTCAGAGAAGGGACTTAGTAATACTTCTGATAAATTCCAGCAAGACCTTTGCTAGTATTGCTCTGCCTTTGTTTAACAGTCCCTCCAAACTTTCAGGACCCTCAGCGTGGTGCAGGCCCTTCTTACACACTCATGAGGTGAACACACGCCAGCTCTGGTCTGCAAGGCACACAGGTATGTCAGGGCAGACCTGTCCTGAAGCCAGCAAGCCTGTGACAGAGCCTATTTTCCTTAGCACAGGCCAAATGGGCACTTAAGAGCAGAGAATGGCAGGCTCAAAGTGAATATCTGTTCTGCAAACACTTTGCATCTGCTGGGTATAAAAATGGGTGTTTGTCAAGCATTTGCTGTGTCAAAYACCTGGTGGCCAGGAGGTCTGGTTAAATTCTAGAAATGATTACAACATTACCATATTAAAATGGTTATTTATGAGCAAGAACAGTCAGAACTTGCAAAGCAACGAGGTGACTTCATTTAAAGTACATTGGATTAGAATGAATTGCCCAGTAGATCTCAAAGACAAATTTTTTAAAAAGGAAGTAAAAAAAGGTATGCAAGTTTAATAGAGTCTGTAATGATGATTTATTTAAACTACTCAAAAGTTCTGCAAAAATCAGAAAGAACACAAAAGATCTGTGCAAAGAAGATTTAACACTATTCCTTATAAAGTATAATGAACAAACTAATGGATACTCTATGGATATCTGAAGTATTCTATTACCCTTTGATATTCTACCCAACAGTTCTCCTGAAAGAACTGCATACATTGTCTTTCAAGCAAGGTACATTAAAAAACATCAGAAAAGCTACAGTCTCTTATTTCTTCATTTTGAAGCTTCTCTGTCTTATTGAAATGATATGGCAATCTCCAATGGAAGAAATGTTTCTCTTTGCAGAGGAGGGCAGGTAGAGATAGCAAATACAGGTGAAGGAGATGGTCAACTCACCCTTGCCCTGCAGAGACCTTTTCAACATATTTGCTATAAGACGCATACTAAGTGGGATCTAAGTCCACTCCAACTAGCAAGTGTTTGTGCATATGCAGGTACTGAGTGTAACACTCCTGCCTTGGCTCCAGCCTTTGCAAGGCTCTGGCAATATCCCATCACTGCTACTGTTACCAAAACAAAAGACAAACAAACAAAAAACCTGGACAATGAATCACTGAAATAGGCTAGAAGCTGTCAAATACTCAAGCATGAAGACACAGCAAAAAAGCTGTTTACTTCACTAGGCCTAAGATAAGCTGTTTTCTACTTACTTGTGTCTGTGAATTACAGCATTAAAGGCGAGTCCATCAGCCCAGCTTGTGGTGAAGTTCAAAACGTTGACCTGACTGTAAGGTCTCGTGGACTGCCGAACCCAGCTCAGCAGTATCTTCTCACTGTTGGTCTGCTGCAAATCTGACATGATGTTCTTCATGACATCCTTTACCTGCAAGGCAGCAACAACTACACCTTACAGACATATGCTCCACTTTTCCTCCTTACAAAAACCAAATTATTCCACAAATCAAGAAAAGGTCTTTCCCATGAAAAGCCATGAATCAAAATCCAACTTCTCACATGGAATTTGAGAATATGAGTCTTCAGGCCATCTTTGCACTCTACTGATTACAAGAACCAGTGATACTTCATGTAATAATGACACATTACTCTTACATTACGATCCTCCCCCTCTCCTTGGTCCTGTCTACGCTAAGCACAGGGAATAAGACTCCTCACTGCCTTGTGCTGAGGTTTCACCAGTCAACAAATTCCAAAAATACAGCTTGCATAGGTTTTCTACAAGAAGGGGTATCTGTTCATCCAGCTAAAGTAGTTTGTTGTTTGGGTACTAGTCACACACATCTGCCAAAGTCCCTCCAAGTGAATTCAATGATCTTCCCAGAGACTCGGATAAACCAGGAACAATTCAATCCGAGACTAACAAACCTACAGAGCAGCATGTAAGATGCAAGCCGAACACAGTTACCTAGATAGTAAAAAACTACCTGCCTCAAGCCTTTGAAGAAGGAATATAAATACAATCCTTCAGCCTGAAAATCTTCTCTGCAATTAACACCAGCAGGAACTAAACTGACAGGCTGAGTACAACTGGGCACATACAAGAATACGAATCATGGGAGGCAGCCAATAGACTGAGAGCAGAAACCAAATACCGGCCTGCCTTTATTTACCAGCCCAAAA
Organism: Amblyornis subalaris; assembly: GCA_018881555.1. NCBI lineage: Eukaryota > Metazoa > Chordata > Aves > Passeriformes > Ptilonorhynchidae > Amblyornis > Amblyornis subalaris. The sequence goes on from JACAXG010000050.1 coordinate 3,644,854, forward strand.
TAGAAGCAGTATTTTCTGCCACCAAAACCCTGGGAAGGTTTGTGAAATTCCCAGCAGAACAATGTACACGATTCCTGGAAAGGAAGAGATCTCACGGCAGCCTCTCACCTGCCAGTGCAAGATAATGCTCCACAGCAGCCCCAGCGTCAGCTTGTGATTTCCATCAACAATGTCAGTTCCTCCAATATTCACCAGTTCCACCTAGAGACGTTGGATCAACTCTATATTAAACACTGTTATCACAGCTTCAAGTCACAACCCCACCCCACATCCCTGGCTGTCCAGCCACGTATTACTGTGTGCTCTGAAATAAAAAGCAGTTAAAGAGAAAAGCAGAGTTGACAGAGAACTGTCCATCTGAATTTGTCATGACAACTGCTTAAACAGCTTGACAAAATACAGCACCAAAGAAGATACTCCTCTGGAAGAGTTTTTATTCTCTCCTCTAATATATAGGTGCATACCAGCAGTCAAAACTGAACAATACAAATGCAAGCATGAAGGATCTGATAGGAAAATGAAAGTTAAGCAAGTTTGGTCCTAAATTATTATTTTTTAAAATTTCATTGACAGATCAAAAATGTCGAAATTCCTTACTTAGAACCATTCTGCTAAAAGGATGAGGTTCATAGGATCACTTGATGACCTACACCCTAGGTTTGTCTGATCCTTGCAATATATATTTAAACACTTTTATAAATTATTTCACAAGTTATGAATATTGCATAGCCCACAAACTCTCAAGCAACAGAATGCAACTGCCTCTCAGTTGATGCCTTTTGCCTCCATCATAATACACAACACACTTTCTAATGAAGCTAAGCAGTAGGCATAAATCAAGTACGTGACCTTAACAACCTTCAGCTAACTAAGACCATCTGTTTACTTCCAGAAACCCAGATCCTGTCAGCGTAAGGAAGAACTAATTAATTATTGTAATTCAGTGTTATTTCATTTATTATTATAATAAAATGAATCAATTTCAAGCTGAAAAAATATCATTTATCCTTTGAAAAGTTAATCAATATTTACAGTACCTCAAAGAACAAAAACAAACAACCCACTGCTAGCTTCGGCTGCTTCCAAGAAATACGACACTAGTCCACCAACACAGAGGGGAAATTGCAGTATTATACAGCATGTTGGTATCACTCTTCAATCAGCAGTTTATACAAATATGGCCATGCCTTCTTGTATTTGATGTATTTTATTGCCAGAATGTTCTTATTAAGTTATTTGAGGGCCCTGACATTCACAAATAGTAATTCTAACTATAGAGAGTACACTTACCAGGAATTGTTCTGCAGAGGAAAAACTAAAATCACTTCACTATGGCACTGCTGTCTTTCAGGCAGTAAAACTAAATATTAAACCAAATAATTACTATTTTCATTTTTCTTAAAGGAGGATTTGGGTTTGTTTGCTTGTTTGTTCTTTTGATCAGTTACCAATGCTGCAAATCAGAAATATTACACATTTGACAGAGCTGACAGATGTCAATGAAAATACTCTCCTGGAAACTGAGAGCAGGCAATAAAACCCGCCATCCTCTTACAGATTTCTGCACAAGTTATGCATCATTACTAGAAATTATTTTTTTGTCCTGCTGTGTTCATCAGCTATTCAATAGCAAAGCTTCAAGGCACCATTTCCTTGGGAGCTGCACACATCTCAACAAACCACAGTTTGTGATTAATGAGTTAATACCATTATTAAGTTTGCATTCTAAGATGTCACAAAGTTACTGAACACTGAAATTCTACATCAGATAAGAAACTACGAACAGTTCACCCATCTCACTGAATTCTCATTTTAGGTATGAAAAATCTTTATTCTCTGCATTCTGAACTCACACAGAAGAATAAACTAAAGAATATCAAAAAGTTCTGGAAAAACATGCTCACATTGTTCTGATGCAAGACTTGCAGTACTCGGTTGACGTTATTTAAGGCATGTACTCGTGTAGAACCTCGTTCTTTAGGCTGAAAATAAAAAGTTACAATCTGTTCAACATCAGAATTAACTTGACACACCAAACAAAATTAGAGAAAGATTCCCCAGATTTTATCTTGGTTTTTTTTTTTAGTAGTAAGAAGAACAAAACAAGATCATTCACAACCATTTCAAAATGAAAACTGACCAGAACAATATTCCCCAATTCAAGGCACACAACAGGCCTTGGATTCAAAATGTACTTCAGTTTGTCTTCAGTTAAGTCCAAAATTTTTATTCCCAGCATCTACAGAACTATAAACCGGCAATGCAACTGCAAAGGGAGAGTTCCTGGGGAAAATCTGAGGCTTTTGAATATTTGCCAGAGTACTTGAAATTTTTTGGCTCCCAAGAGAGAACAAGCAGCAATTTGTTTTTCTGGCACCAAAAGCCTCCTAAATCTTTGCATACTTGGGAAGAAGTTACACTTCCTGACTTTCCCTTCCTTTTAATATCGGGGAGGGGGGAGGATGGACCACCAAAAAAAGCCAAACCTTCAACTCCTGACAATACCTGCCACTCCATTTGTTTTTTATCACCATAACTTAATTCCTGTGGCAGAAAGAGCATGGAGCTGAACTCGGAACACAGTAATCAACTTAGAAACCAAAAAAATTCCTGTTGTCTTCAGCATACTTCAAATCACACCACAATTTACTAAAAAGTACTAGTGATACCCATCTGCTTAAAAAACAAGGTAAACTTGCAATGTGAAATTTTAAATGACTGAAGGTTTCTCATAAGGTCACTAAACAAATTTGAGACTTCTTATAAACAGTGAAATCAAGAATTTAATCCCAAGTGATGGCACAGGTTTCACCATGGCTCATGCATCTTTCTGAAGAGTTATTAGTGCTAGCACAGGAAGAGTTTTCAGCCACACACACTTTCCTATACACAATTTGAGCAGTTTTCAGCCTTTTCCTATCTGTATATGACAGAATTTTTCAATGGAGACCTGTAATCTTTTTTCTTGCTTTCTTCCTTCTTTGAGGTACCTTTCATGTGCTTACTGCAAGTCCACAGGTATCCAGCTGCACATTTGTCTCCCTGATCATCCAGAAACAGACCTTTAAAAGACCTCTATTAAAAACATACACTGTGAATAACACCACTGGTTTCACAGGCTTTGCTAGACAGTATGTAAACCCTCAAGAGAGGGTTACACAGTTAAGCTTCAGCCTGATCCTGTATCTCATGAGTGGAGTTCATGGGAATCTGACTGGAACGGTACAGAACAAGTACACACTAAAAGTATGGGGTTTTAAATAAATTAAAATTAAAAAAAAAAATCACATGCCTCAGTTTGTGTTTTGTTTGTTCATTGGTTTGGGTTTTTGTAATAAATGAAAATACGACTCAGATGTTTTTCTTACCAGAGGTTTCCCCGTCAGACCCTCCAAAAGGTCCAAAAGTTTCCTTCCATCTTTCAGATCTGTGAACATGTCCTTAACTGGTGCCTTCCCACTCTGCAGAAGAAACAAAAGCAGTAATAAAAACAGTGTTTAGGCAGAACTTCCCTGAAAATAGACACTTTTTCCTTTTTATCTTTCAATTTATTCTTATTTGGCACTGAAAATAGTAAATGAAAGCTAGGGGACTGCAAGAGTGATCAGGAAGGAATCCTTCCCATTTTAAGTGAGGTTTTTTCCCTCCTTATAACTATGGTTCTGTGCAGCAGCAGCCTAATACTAAGGAACCAAATCAGTGCACGCTGTCTCAGATTAGGGTGGATGCATTAACACGCAAAGATCGCAAAGAAAGAAAACTTGGCAAGTTTGAGGAGTCATTTGAGAAGGAATGCTTTGGTCTGGCTGCATCTAAAGGAAGAAGAAACTGAGGCTTTTCAGAAAGAAGCTATTGGGACAAGTTCTCTCAGATTTTAAAAAAAGACAAAAAAAGATTGGAATTGATCCCTGTGTAAGGAGATGCCACTGTTCTACACAGACCAGTAGATCAAAAAGTATAATATTTATTGAAACAAATTAAGCACTTTCTCTACCGTGGAAAAGAATCATAATGTGAAACTCAGAGCTACTCTAAATCAAAAGTTTGTAATTTTCGCTTTCTTTGGGAGTGGAGGGACCCTGTACAAGTATTGTGGAAGATGAGAGCAGAATCATGTTAACCTTTTCCATGCTCCCTTTTTATTTTAGCTCTTCTTGGACCATAAGAAAGTTATTGTGGGACAGCTCCACAGGGCAGGGGCAGAAGACACAGCCAGCCAGCAACTAAGTGCATTTGCTTTGTAATACTCACCTACTGGCTGCCAAGAAATCAATTAAACTACTGTTTTCAGTGTCCCTTTCAAGTGCCAATTTGAGAAGAAAAATATTTTCAAAGTAGTACGAAACACTCCAATACTGCCTTTTTCTATAACCTTGACTTTTTAACATTGCTCTTCAGAAAGAAGGCTGTCAACAACCCACCTTACAAGACATGAATTAGCTGACATAGATCTTCTGCCTTCACTTGTTTCCTCCTGCCCTGACYGCTGTTGGTAATTGCCAAATACTGCCTAACAAATCCAAAAAAGAATGGCACAGCTCACTGAATCCCATTTTTTGGCAAATGTCTTGTTTTCCCCAAAATTCATAACAGTTTTTCTTAAGTGTCCAATTTAATTAGATTTGATACTACTAAAACTACCAACAACCAAAAAAAAAAAAAATCGGAGTTGAACAGCTGTAAAGCCATACTTTAGTTTCCTGTACAGAACCATAACTAAATGTAACTCATAATTTCAACAGCTAAACAGCGACAAGAATGATCTTCCTCTCAGAGGATGCACTTTTCACAGATGACTCAGATGCTTCACGGCAGCACAGCAACTTAACGAAACCTTTAAAGCATGCTGGAGCCTACAATGGGAGAACTGGCTGGAGAGATGAGGGGAGAGCAGTGGCTGTTGTCCACCTGGACTTCAGCAAGTCTTTTGACACTCCCTTTATATCCTCATAGGCAAACTGAGGTGGTGCGAACTGGACAAGTAAAAGGTGAGGCAGATTTATAAATGGCTGAACAGCAAATCCCAGAGGGTCACTATCATTGGCACAGGGTCTGGTTAGAGGCCTATCACTTGAGGTGTCCTCTAAGGTTCAGTACTGGGCTGAGTATTGTTTAACTTATTCATCAACGACTTGGATGGAGGGACAGATGCCGCCTCAGCAAGTTCACTGACAACAGAAAGCTGGAAGGAGTGGCTGATACCCCAGAGAGCTGTGCAGCCCTTCAGAGGGACCTCGACAGGCTGGAGGAACGGGCAGACAGGAACTGTCTTAAATTCAACAAAAGCAATTGTAGAGTCCCGAACCTGCAGAGGAATAATCTCATGCATTGGCACAGGTTGGGGTCAACCTGCTGGGAAGCAGCTCTGTGGAGAAGGACCTGGGAGTCCTGGTGGACAACAAGGTGTCCATGAGGCAGCAGTGCTCTCTTGAGGCCAAGAAGGCCAAAGGTATCCTAGGGTGCATTAGAAGAGCATTGCCAGCAGGTCAAGGGAGGTGATCCTATACCTCTACTCATCCCTAGTGAGGCCACAGCTGAAGTGCTGTGTCCAGTTCTGGGCTTCCCAGTACAAGAGAGATGTGGAGCTCCTGCAGCAGCTCCAGCAAATGGCGACTAAGTGGATCAAAGGCCTGGAGCATCTCTTACATGGAATGGCTCAGGGAGCTGGGCCTGTTCAGTCTCAAGGAGACAACTGAGACCTGATCAATGTCTGTAGGTATCTGAAGAGAATGTCCCAAGAGGATGGAGCCAGGCTCTTCTCAGTGGAGCAGTAGGACAAGATGCAACAGGCAGAAACTGAGAGAAGTTCCACGCGAAAATAAGGAATACCCTTCCTCTGCAGGTGACTGCACAATGGAACAGATTGCCCAGAGTGGTTGTGGAGTTTTCCTCACTGGAGATACTCAAAAAACATGTGGATGCAATCCTGAGTAACATGCTCTAGGGCACTCTGCTTGAGCAGGGAGGTTGGACTAGGTGTGGGTCTCTCCAAAGCAGAGTAGAGGGGCAGAATCACCTCCACTGACCTGTTGGTCACACTTTTTACGAAGACTAGGATATGGTTGGCTTACTGGACTGAAGCACATATTGCTGTGTCATGTCCAATTTTTCATCCACCAGCATCCCCAAGTCCTTCTCCATAGGGCTGCTCTTAATCCATTCATCTCCCAGCTGTACAGATATTGGGGAATGCCACGATGCAGGTGCAGGACAAGACCATGTATGTGGCCTTGCTGAACTTCATGAGATTCATATGGGCCACACTACCCTATCCTGGAGGTATTTCTGGATGACGTCCATTTGCACTTGAGAATCAACTGCACTTGCCCAGCGTGGTGTCATCTGCAAACCTGCTGAAGGCACACTCAAACTCACTGCATGTCATTGATGATACTGAACCCTACAGATCACATTATGGACCCCTGAGAGACAGCACTCTTTACTGATCTCCATTTGGACATTGAACAGTTGACTGCAAATCCTTGGATGCAGCTGTCTAGTCAATTCCTTATCCATTTAAAAGTCTATTCATCAAATCTGTATCTCTCCAATTTAGTGACAAATGATGTTGTGGGAGACACTGTCAAAGGCCCCACAGAAGAAAAGCCTTTATAATTATACAATTAAACATAATTATATAAAATTCGAACAACACACATACATATAACACAAACTAAGTCTGCTAAAGCTCTATATCCTCAACAAACCGGTTTTCTTAGGTCCAGAAGTTAAAAAGGATCTGGATCTACTGAAAAAGCAGAAAGATACCTCATTTACTACAGTGCAACAAGGGTATTGAGAGCATACAGCCTTCTTTCTTTGCTTCCATCCCCTCACTTCACATGCATGAAAACAAGCTGAATGACTTCCTGCTTTCAGTAATTCATTTCAACAGGCCATGGTATGTTCTAGCCCTACGCAATACACCCTGCTGTGATGGTGGAAATCATTCAGATTCGCTTTCTCAGGGAAATGACTTTTCCATTTCGCTGGCCATCAGAGCGCCATGTTTTGCTGTCAATTTAAAGAGTCAGCAGAAGAATATTAAATTATTTCTGCAAGCTAAGCTACTCTTTCCTGGTTTGTTAAAGTATCCACTACCCTCAAAACAGACAAAGCAATATACAAAGCCTCTGTATCCAGCAAAGTCGAGCAAATGCTCCCTGAGGGAAAGAAGTCAGCTCACAGGATACATTTCCACAAGTGCAAGGTGGCTCAAGTTTGCTAAGAAAGGGATGAGGCAACCACCCCACCAAGCCCATCACCACCTCCACAGCAGCACACCCACCAGGAAAGCTGGAAACCTGCTCCTCCAGCTTCCCACACCCACCTGAAGCACATGCAGACACCTGGTGGCAGCGGCCACCCAGGCAGCCTCAGCTGTCCCATCAGGGCACAAAGCCATCCCTGACAGTCAGCTGATGTCRCAATGGAGCAGAGACTGCACAGGCACTGCATCCTGCTCTGCTCATACTGCATCTTCCTCACACCTGAACACCCATTTCCATGCAGCATCTGCTACATGGACCATATGGTCTGCAGTCAGATGCATCACTGCTCTGTCCTCCAATGCAGCTGGATACTGGACCGCTTTCTTGGGATGCGGTTCAATAGCAACCCCCTGTGCTTCAGGAATTCTTCTACTTTCCTCTTCTAGAGAGAACAGCTACGGATCCCAACTTCCGACGGCCACGTGACCTCATGAAGTTGATTAAGCATAGAAGGGTGCAGGAAAATAATTTCTTTAAATGGCAGCCCAAGTGATAGATGTGTGGGACTATCTCCTAAGAGAAGACAAGCAAAAGCTCTGGGGCAATGCTGACAAAGCAGCTACGTACATCCTCCTGTGCCAGGCACGAGCCAGGCCAGGCTGCTGCCATCACCCTCTCCTTGTGATAAAACACATGTAGAGCCCCACCACCTCGCATGCAGGGCCCACCACCAAGCCCACAGGGGCAAGCTGCTGTGGCAGTGCAGGGCAATCCAGGAACTGCAATACATGGCCTCTAAGGCTGGACCTGTGCTTCTAGTCTGGGAGTCTAACTCAAACCAGGGGCCAGGAGCACACTTGAACCCTGGCTCTGACGCACGAGTCTGACTCCCACCATGAGGGCACTTGTTCCATGGAGACTGCACTTGGGTGAAGCAGGCAGCCCTGCGACCAGCTCTGTGCTGGGGCAGTCTGGTGTGCTGCTGCAAGACCCAGGGCTCCGGGGGAGGGCAGAAGTCCTCTCCCACTCTACAAGGTAAGGCAGGGGGCTCTGCAGATTGCTTCCCTCACCATCCCTGCACACTCCTAGTCCCCAGAAAATAATCCGGGCTTCTGAAAAAGTCTGTACACACAGATATACACACACACAAATAAAAACACAATTTGGAGTATGCAAAAAGCACATGTATTTCTCTCTCTGTAGAGTCTTGTCTGGCATACAGTACACTAAAGCAATCTAAACTTCTCCTTTTCAGAACTAACATTTTACTCACTTTCTAAATACTTAAAGACTATGCAAGCACAAAGTAGTTCAGCCCCTGCCAGCATCCTGTAAGGAGAAGCCGTCCATCACTGAGCATAATGGATCAAGAAATTTAAGTATTTGTCTTAGAGGAGTGACAGTGACAAACCACACTGAGCCCTTCACAAGGGCAAATGGTTAGTCACGGTTGTGTTGGTAAGCACTTAAAGAGCAGCCTACACTGTGCGAGGCACTGTACAAATACGAGGCAGATAATGGGTCCTTTCTCAAAGACAAAATAACAGTCCAGTTTACACTACAAAGATAGTATAAAGGACAGGCAGGGACACACTGCGTACCAGAAGATCTGTGCCGGTTCAGGGTGTAAAGCATTCACATCCCCCTCACTGAACACTTTTATCAGTTAACAGAAGGTAGTTTTTCTCAGCTTTGCTTATGTTTGCTGCAAGAGCAGAAAAAAAACAAAAACCCCAYACTGGCAGAAACCTCTTTTCCTCAGCCTGTTCAAGAGAGCTTTGCCAGCAGAGCTGTACACACAGTTACCGAAACAGACACAAGGGCTTGATAAAACCGACAAAAGAACATAATTAACAGACTTAACTTAGAAAGAGGCCATGTTGGTTCACCAATGCTTCAAATTGGCACTGATAGCAGCAAAGGAGTTGATTCACTTAACAAGGCTGGAGTAAGGGAAAGAGGAAGAGGGAAGGGAAAGGAAGGAAAGGGAAAGGGAAAGGGAAAGGAATAAAAGCTAGAGACTGTATATAAGCTGTGGGCTAGGCTTGCTTGTGTTCTCATGAAGTTTGCATGGTGACAACATTTGTTACGCACCACTGGCACAGACACAAGGATCAGAACCGGATCCAACCCATCACATTACATTTATTCCAACACACATTTTGGTTGGCCAGCCTTTGTGTGAACAGGGAAGTGAGCAAAGACACAAAGAACTTTTGGTAGTTATCCACAGCAGAAACCACTTTTTGTGTTGATTCACTTCATGAGGCAGAAGCAGTTTATGAATGATCTCTGAGCTGGAGACCAGATGCTACCATTCCTACACAAGACCAGACATCTCAGGCATCAGTTTTGCACATTCCAGCAAGGTAGCAGCACTAGTTGGGAAGGAGATACCACACGCAGTGATCTCCTCACAGCGGCAGTCCTCACATGCCCCTTGGGCCCTCTTTCAGCCCCTCTACCTGGATCAGGTTTAAGTGGGTGACTCACACTTCCCTTGTGTGCATCTAGAATTACTTACAAAGAAGGGTCATCCAGGCCAGCCAATATGACTGTGCAGAAATCACTCCTCCTCTTTGCCAGAAAGCATTCCCAGGAAATGGGGGAAGATATCAACAAAATCCGGGCCACATTTTAAGTCATCCAATGCTGTTGACAGTTGAAAGCCCAGCCATCAACACTTACAGCTTGTTCTACTAAAGCCACCACAGCTACAAGGCAGCAATCATTCTTGAGTATATTCCACAGCAGAACATTCTTAATTGTCATTTTATTACCAATGGGGAACTGTATCAAACCAAGCGAAGTTAGAGAGAAAAACTGAGTCAAATTCTCAGTAGGACAAAATCTCTTTTTTTTAAACACCAGCTATTATTTATCATTTTATCATGACTATTTATGTTCTTTGTATATTGTTGAACATGATATTATATGCAAAGGCAATCATTAAAGAAGTTTTAATGTTTACCTAGTTGTTTAACTAGAAACATGAAGTTTTCTCTTATATCTATTACCTGCAGCAGAAAATTTACATGTGCTTTAAACCAATAATTATTGAAGGTACATTATTAAACCTAACTTTTCAAATCAATGAATGCCAAAGAGATTGGAGAGTAAGAGACAAGCCACCTCTATTTCACATCCTCCTCAGTGATACTGATTCAGACCTCATAGTCACAACATTAAAACCAGGATGAAAGGTCCTCTCAGTTTCGCAGTAACGCACACTGGCTGTCACCAGGAAAGTAACACGTTTTGTAAAATCATGCATATGACCTTCACCGACCACCAAGGGAATGCAGCAGACAAGTTCCAGCTGCTCAGAGCAGTGCTGGGAAAAGCCCTAGTTGCCACTTACATCATCTGCCACTTCAGAAACACCAAAACACCCTGAAAAGACATAGGAAGCAGTATACACTGATTTTTCATCAGATTCTTCTGATCTTCAAAGATCATCAAGTTTATGAAGACTATGAAGTTGAGTTGTTTTCATTAATTTTTTTTAACCAACATATGGCTATTTTTAACATCTAATAAGATGCTCAGTAAATAGGTCAAAATAGTATTGGAACTGCAAAGATCCCTTCCCCCTTTTTCTTGAGAAGAGGTAAATATTGGACGGGTGGGGCTCTTCAACAAGAGCATGAACCATTCGTAATGTTCAAGTACATTCCCAGGGGATTCATGGTAGCCACCAGTTTAAACTCAATACAGAAGCAAGAACTACACTTTATCATGACCAATACCAAGAAAGAAACATGTCAAGTGCTACTACATCACGAGGCCAGTACATGGGAACTCAATGTGGGAAACAAATCAGAAAGCAATAAGGTCATCGCAAAAAGTAAACAACCATGTCAACAAATAATCTTGCCAATTTCTAATTTAAGACCATAGTCATTGAGAAGTATTTTTATTAAAACATGATACTTTTTTCCATTCTCCTTCCTCTGACATGCAGGAGTTACAGGACAGCACACATAAATACCAGCTATACTGTGCCACATGTATTTTCACTGAGTATGCCCTACTCTATGCTGAGTATGTCCAAGGAGTTGTGGCATCTCAATATGACACTAGTACCAAAACCTTGAATTCAAACACCAAGTAAAACAAATAAATAAAAAGTTACAATCATAAGAGGAAGACACCTTATAGACTAAATTAAACATCACTACTGGTGCTTAAAAATAAAATAGTTATAAGCAACTAAATAGCTATTTAAAACACCAGACTAACAGGGGGCGGCGGGGGGAAGTAAGACTCATTGCTGAGATATGCTGGAAATTTTGATTCTACTCGATGACAGACATGAGTTTAAGGAGCAGCAAAGCTGAAAAGCTAAAGATAGTTCAATTCACAGAACACCTAAAATACTTGACTGGCAACATGACCAAAGGAGGGAAAATGTATCAGTGCAAATATTAAACATAGAAAGGCATCAAAACAAACACAAGGCATCAGCAACTCTGTGGGTCTTTTTCTCTCCAGCATATTTATTAATGCATTTACACAAGCTTACGTTATTACAACACATTTAATGTAACAGTACTAACCTCAGCTTGCAATTAAGCCTCATTACATAACATTACCAGCAGGAGCAGTTGGGACCATGCTGTCAGTTATTTCTCCCGTAAGACTGAAAGGTTATTCTTTTATTTCTAGTTTTTCAAGCCAGATAACTTCAAATTGTAACTTTGATCCTTAAAAAAAATTCCTGCTAACCAGGTTGACTATTCACATTAGCAACTAACAGGTAAAGGAATAGATTTGTTTCAGTGCCTCTACTAGGTTCAGCTCTAGTGCCTGAGAAGGTCACACAAACACACCAACAACTGGGATGATAACCAAGCCCATGAATCAAACTCTGTCCCAAACCAAGAACATTAACCAAAATCAGCAGTAAGTATAGTTCATACTACTATAGCAAGCTTTCAAGACCAGCAAGGAAGATGCTGCCCACACCTTGTTCTTAGAGTAGAAGACAGCAGCAGTTGAGAGGAGGGCAGAAAACTGGCAAATTTTATGCTGTGGTTATATCTAGGAGAGATCACAAACTGCTATGTATTATTGCTTTTATGCTAGAAAGTAGTCATCCTTACCAGAACTCACAACCTATTAGAAAAGAAAAATTTATTTTCATGCTTCTTGGCTAATACACATCCTAGGCCTAGAAAAAGTCTATTTGGTCTTTTCTCATAAAGAGAAACTACAAAAAAAGTAGACTAAAAATTGACTTTTTCAAGGCCGGCTCATGCAAACGCGAATTCTTTTCCACCCAGTTTATTCCTCTTTTCCACCAAGGCTGTTGGAAAAGCTTTTTAAGCTTTGGCTATCTTTAAGTGAAGCTACATTTCATAGTTTAATTCAGCATTGAAAAATACCAGAAGCAATTAGATTGGAGAATATTTTACCAGCCATCAAGTATTTCCTTGCTTGTGCCACAAAAACTGAACTGAAGAAAGGACTAGACACCATCTTAGGTGATGTCTCCTTCGACAGATAAAAATGCCTAATCAATCTTTTTGATCTCATTTCTTGCATGACTAATACACTGAACTCCATAATTCTCCTTCCCCCCCAAAAAAACACTTCTCAAATGTCTTTGGCCTCAGGTATCTTGGGTCATGCGAAATTAATTATCTTGGATAGGTATAATTTTGTCTTTAAAAAGATTTATCACAGTTGCTAAGGGTCAGCAGTGGAGCTGCAAAACGTCTTCAGAAGTACAGGGCCTAACATTTACTATTATGACAAAACAACCCTTAGAGAAAAGCAGAAAATTAAGGAGCAAAAATGGAGGAAAACATTTATTCAGCACACCACACAAAAAGCTAGAGAAGACTTTGCAGTTAACAAACGAATTAATGCCTGGTATAATGAAGGAGGAACTGTTTTAATTTTAAGATGTATATAAAGCCATAACATCCCAAAGTACTCCAAGCACAACTTATCAGTTCTCCTACTGTCCTGTCTTCTCTCATCTTTATTTGGTGTCCTTCCAGGTGAGGGGACACATCAGAGCTCAAGAGAGGAAATGCACAGGAGCCCCACACTAAGCACTTGCCTTCTCACAGGCCAACTTGGAACTCAGCCGTGGAGGATGCTTTCTGCTCCCAAGCTGCACCTCCGCCTCTTCTTTACTTTAAACCTCAAGTGAAACCTATTTTTGGAAGACCACAGAGCAGGAAAAAGAGCTTAAGATGTTGTAACAGTGTGGGATGTCTGGCTTTATCCACAGTGGCAGGTCCTGGCCTGGCTCCAAGCCCTGTCAATGCTGGCCAACGCAGATATCAGGGCACTGGCACAGGACCTGGAGGAGCAGAATCACAGAAAAATGTGCAGCAAGAACACTGAAAATGCACAAATAAGACTATATAAGGCTTCTGTATACAAAAAGAAAGAAATTGAGAGCTGGGATTGGAAAGAGATGGGAACACATGATGGAAAGGAAAGGGAGGCCCAGAGCTCATGCATGCAAGGGCTTTGAACGCAGTTCCTGACACCTTGGAACAACGCCCCCAGCTGGCTCCATTCAACAGCCTTCCATACCCAAGACTTACAACTGAGGGGCAGGGAAATCCAGTGTCATTTTCACTGAATACCACAAATCTCCAGGCTTTTATGTTCTTTTTACAGAGCACATTCCTAGTAATAAAGCTTTTTTTGTCATTCCTGTGGGAAAACTTCCCAAATGTAGAGAAGAAACAATTCTTTGGAGAAAAGACAGAGCCTCAGTTTGCCCATGCTGGATCTGTGAACTTCCTCCAGTGAGTGACAGCACTAAGTTCCGACAGGCTGTGACAGACCTGACTCCATGGGTCTAAAGTTTGGAGATCACGTTTCTTGTGCTGACTCTGTGTTCCACCTGCCGAGTTCAGGAATAGACGAGGAGAGGAACCAATCTGAAAGCAAACTTGGAAAAGTACCACCTTGGAAAATGAGAAAACTAAAGCCAGCAAAGACTGAATCCTGCAAGAAGGTAAAGAGAGGGCAAGGTTAGTACTGCTGAGACAAAGGGAGATGCAAAAATAGGACTGACCACATAAGCATCAAATCCTGTGAAGGCTGGAGAGGTGAAATGAAGGACATAAAGAGCAGGTCTGGAGCTTTAAAAAGAAAAAATGGGTCTTGCTGGGAAAAGAAGTATAGTGAAGAAGGCAAAAGTAGAAATGAAATAGGCAGGACAACCAAAACTCCTGACTTGCCAGGATTTGCCAGGCAGGCAAGCTTTCTGACATGAGAGTGTAATAGTGAGGAGGTAAAAAAAAAAAACCAAAATAAACCAAAAACAGGGTCAGAAAGTAGGAGTAAAGAAAGAAAATAGGGCAAAAAAAATTGTACTTGCAGGGTTCTAAAGTGGGACAGAAGACTCCTGAATTCCTCAACATGCCTATCAAGTTTCTAGAAGCCTCCTAGAGTTGCAAGTGTGAGTATTCAAACACTATGCTCTGTAAATATGAGCCGAAGCATCAGAGATCTGAGAGAGGGAATGAAAAGTCCCAGGCCTGCTGAAATAACATGTTRGTAGATACAGATTGAAACTATTCAGATATTTGGAAAAGTCAAAACTAGGGTTGATTACAAAATTTTTGTTCAGTCTCTCTTTAACTATGTGAAACAAGTAACATATGGGTAATGGAGCACTACATTATCCTGCTGACTTGAATTCAAACTCCACTTTTAGCCAGAAGTTCCCGTGACTCATCAGAATCACTTAAAACACAATTTTACATGCAATTACTAACTGTGTGCCAGATTAAGAAACTTCCTTAGATCATTAAACCCAGTCGGTGCTGACACAGGCATCATCATCTTCAAATCCCTTTTCTATGCTGATCAAGCTCCATCTGAAAACCAACTAGATATTTCGGATAGTTTGATTGAGTTTGCAGTAGAGATGAACCCTGTGAACTCTGTCTTAAGAATCAAGAGCTCTGTTTTATACCAAGATATGACAGAAATGTCAAGTCCTCTAGGATAATTTAGCTAGTCTCAGATTGGCCACTTAAAATTAGTAGCCAATTCTGATGGTTTACCTTTATTTGCAGTGGCTGAAAACAACTATGACAAGACAGCACTGTTGCATTGCAGAAATGTGTTCAGAAAATAACATACATATGAACAGGTAGGTATTACTGAAGATTAATATAAAAAGGGATAAAGGGATAGAAAACAATGTTACATAGTGTAAAGAACATATATTAGCTATCCATACAACTAGATGCCTTAATTGGTAAGGCTATACCACAGGGAAACAGCTAAATCTGACTCTTGAAATTAGACTGGACAGAGCAATGGAAAAAATACAGTAAGTAAAAACATCACATGGCTTTATAAAGATATGCTGAAATGCTCTCCAATATTTGAGTGCAAACTTCCGTATTGGTTAAAGCTTGGTAACAGACTATTTATCTAACAATTTTTATTCCCTTTAATTTTAACAAAATATCCTTACTACACAACCATCATAGGCTTGTGAGTTGTAGTGTGTACAGCTCTTCTAAGGTATTTCTACAGTGAGCACTCAGTCTTGGCGGAGTACATTTATGACCTTAAGATTGAATCCACTTTAAATGTTTGTGCTTTAATTTCAAGCAACTCACGCAATTAGAATGCATTGTCCTAGTGCAGTTTAAATGAAGAGCACAAAACCAAGTTACTGGACTGTGAATGACACCAAGAACTCTTATCTCACTGATCAGGGTCGCAAAGCAGATACAAGCACCTCAGAGGGACACTTGAGATACTTAGAGTGTTTTACTTACCCGTGTATTCTCTGATGAGAGAAAGGAAAGACACAGCTCTCCTTCTAAATCCTTTGTAAAACCCTACTGAATTGACTTAAAGTTAGCATTATGCAATTGCAATCCTAGGATTTTTGTAGGCCAAACTAGTTTATTAAGGCTCAACTGATTACTTTTTATTTGCTTAAATAAAGGACAAGTACAATATCATTAACATGAAAGGACAAGTAAAATTCTTGTGTGGAATTGCAAATTTCACTCCAAAATACCTAAGTTAGCATTTTGTTTTCTGCAATGTAAGTCAGATAACATTTAACTAGCCCCTAAAATCTCTCTGTCCTACTAAGCAGCTGAATCAATCTAGTTCACAGAAAAGGAATTTTAAACAACCCAAATGACTTGGTAAATACAAAAACTTTAACAGGACTGATTTTTTAAGGTACAGTTGAAACTAGACTTTCTTACATGAGGTGATTTCTACTCAACACCATCAATTTCCTTGCAATTTGAACATGTCAGTCTTCATAAATCTTTGTCTTGTCATGACAAAATAGCCATGCTCAAGTCTGAATTGGATGTGCAGCAGTCAGGGGTATGTCCTTTTATTGGAGCCCCTTTAATCATTAACATGGCTTTTACAGCTTCAGGTGTTTAATGGGCCATGAAGTTACAGAGTTATGAAGTTGGCTACTTCAAATCCAATAGTATCTGACCATACCCTGTGCCACGGAAACCCAGGAGCTAAGCAGGATCTGTCTGATTACACGTATAGACGGAAAGACGCTTTATAAGATATATCCATGGGCGTACAAGCAGAAAGACTGAAAACAAATTTAACTACTTCAATACAATGCCCACAGCACCCACAAACAAGTCACCTAGCACATTCTCAGTATGACTGTCATTCATTTTCAGTACCACTGTCATTGTCATGTTCATGCATTCCACCTTTATGTCAGCATAAGTCTCTACAAACAGTCCTTTCTTTCTCACCACATTTCTTTCCATACATGATCCTGCCCTGCCTAATACTCCACCTGGAGAACCACCACTCCTCTGGGCAGCAGTCACAAGCTGAGCATAGAGCAACCAGTTACTCACACACACTCCTCCTCTAAAGAGCAAACTAGCCAAGAATGCATTGGATGAAGAGTGCAGGATATCAGCTTTCAACCAAAACAAGCCTAAGCCAAAATGATTCAGCCAAGGCCACAAGCCTAGCATTGCCCAGTGTCCTGTTATACCGGAAGGAAAGGACAGTAAAAATTCCTTACGTTGCTGATCGAGAACTTCAGAAGGGCAGCACTCCAGAAGCAACCATTCATTGCTAAAGCAGTGTTGCTGCTTTATTTGAAAAGAAAAACAAACCAAACCCCCCCACACACCCACCATTCCTTCTATATTTATATCTGCTTTCAGGATTTCACATGCATGCCCGTTTTCATTAACAGCATGTAAAATAGTAGTTACCCCACTTGGAGCACCAGGCTAGCTAAAAAAAACCTATGAGTTTTCCCTGATAATACCCCAGGTTCCTTCACACATCCAAACTATGAAGTAGGAAAACTTTCCACAGCCTGTACTCCTGGGCAAAGTGTCATTTTTTCCCTATCAGCAGAACACAGTAAAAAGCAGGCTTTAAATAGCATTCCAAAGCAAATTTCACTTCCTTTCTCATCCCAAATCATGAAAGATCCTCAGTAAGTTTCAAGTCAGTAAAGAGAATTAAAATGAGAAAAATACAGCATGAGAGCCAAGGAAAACTCAAAATGAGCAAGCAATTATACAAAATTTCAGTCAAGATTCAAGTAGCAACAGCAGGTGGCTTCAACTAGAGGTTTGCAGAGTGAGTAAAGCTGACTCAGCAACACAGAGTAAACAGTGATGAAGGTTCAAAATCTGCTGCAATGCACACAGAAAACTGCATGTAAAAATAAACTAAACTAAACCAAACCAAAACTAAACCAAACCAAACAAACATGCTCATGCAAATAACTATTCTAATATATTAAGAAACAATCTTTCATTTTTTTTCTTAAAACATAGTTTGAAGTATTTATGTGCACGAGGAAATTGAGGAAACAAACACTACAGTATTTTATCTGTTTTCACTACACACCGACACATTTTAGGTAGAGCATCCTACAAGAGTAAGAGCAAAGTATATTTAACCAATATTATTCTAAACAGTGAATCAAACAAATTAAAGTAGTACTTCCAAATCAACATTACCTTGGAAAACCGAGCATTTATCCATTTTGTAAAGGTTTTTTTCTGTACATCATTGTGTTCATCTGGAGAGAGAGAATGAGAAGAAAACAATGAGTGAAAATGCATTCTTCTTAATCCTAGATTGTTCAAAACAGGTCACATTAAACACTATCCTGAGAAGTGGGAGAATTTTTTGCCTAATCTGTCAATAAAGCTGTTCAAAACCCTACAAGACTTCCATACTTGCAGAGTGGCACAAATGTTTTGCCTTTGCTTGTAACCACAGCAGCTCCTTTGCATTAGAATCAGCCTCACAGCACCTCCCAAGCGGGTTTCTGATGCATAAAATTCACAAGCTTCCCATCTGGTGAAAAACAACCTATGAAACCATGGGCTTTTAATTAACAGACTTTGTCAACACCTTTTTGCCTGAATGCATTACTCCAAAAGGTGCTGAGGCCCTTATTCAAGTTTCTGATGCAGATAATAGCCTTCTTCAGTACACAGCACAGCAACTGTGGTAGCAAAGCTGCAGGAACAGCCCTTGAAGCACTTGCAGCCTTACCCACCCTCAGCCTGGTTTTGCACCTGGGTCCAGAATCGTGTTAGTGATCAGTCACAGACATGTTCAGCTAAAGCGTGGGAAAGGCTCAACAGCCCTTCCCTTCAGATGCCCCCGCTGGTGTAACACCAAAGTGCCACCACCTAGGGTCTGGGAGACAGCCAGAAGGACCCAACACGAAGAGGAAGGGCAGGCAAGTGCCTGTAGGTCAAAGCAGAGGGAGGAGCAATGGCCTCCAGCTGTGCAGAGAGAAGGCAGCTTCCCACGAAGGCTTAAGGAAGCCATTTAGGAGTCATCTGCAATTTTACAGAGTATGTCCCACTAAACCAAGATGAGTCACCTCCAGCACAGGACACTCCTGCCTATATCACAGGACACATCTTGGGTAAATTGCACTGAGCACTGCTAAAGGTGAGCCTGTGCTTCATCATCTATACTTAAATGACAGTGAAGCAACTGCTGACAACCAGACTAGGCAAAGAAGCTCAAGAAGCACAGATTTTCAGGTCTGCCTGCTGCAGCCTGTCAAAGGCTTTAGCCTCCAAATCCATGCAGAGACCATAGCCAAGGCAGGCAGTGCCCTACACCAGGCAAATGCCATTGTACAGCTGCAGCCCAGATCAGAGCCTCCAAGAGGCCTTCAAGACTCCACCAGCTTCTTGGCAGACCAGTCTAGAGATGCACTCCAGGCACCCACAGCATGCTGCTGTCTACAATGCCCCTTTTTTGCCAACACCCCCAAGTACACGCCTATGTACCATGCTGCTTTCCTAAGGCTCCATCTACCTTTTTCCTTCCTTAAGCATCAGTGAGAATGAAGAGTAACACCAAAGCTTGAGGTACCACATTGCTTTAACATTATTAATCCTTAGCATGACAAAGGCAAAGCACAGTGAAGCCAAAAATAGTTGTATGACTGTGTAAAAGGAGAGCAACAGTTATGAAGAGTCCTTGATTTATAAATCCTGTGCAGTAGGAGCTCTACACAGCCCACTCTTGGAGGGTTCAACCCCTTCACGAGCACACGCATGGCAGGAGGTGACAGCTCTTCTCAACATGCACCAGCTTCAGCATGCCAGGACTCCATCAGCAGGCCTTGCTCCCAGAGCTGCTCCTCAACATCTCAGGTCCTGTTTGTGACGGTGCTCCTGGCTTTATGTGCTGCAATAGCATACACAGCACTTACTAAAAATCCAGTCCCTTTTCCCTCTTTTCCAAAAGAGGGTTTCCTAGGAAGGGAAAGGGAAAAAAAACCCACCAAAACCCACATTTTGGATAAATACAACCTACTTAGTCTTGATGAATGACTTGGTGAAATAAAGAATATGAATGTATATACCCCCACTATCTCTTAAGTAGCAGAGCATCCTTTCTCTGGATGGAATTGGAAGGAATCGGAACACCCACAACTCCCATCTTCCCAAAACATCCTAGTCAGTTATAAAACCCATAGACAACACTTGCCCAGTCAGGCTCTGCTTTCATGTTTGCTTTATAAAAGCCTCAAAGTAAGATTTTTGTAATTGACCATTACAGCTACGGTTGTGTCAAGCTTTCTGCTATAAACCCATGCAAAAAAAAAAAAAATTTGAAACTGAAATGCTGGTGCTTTGATAGCAACAGTGACAAGTTATTTTATCCCTCAAAGTAGTTTTCTTTAGATTCCTATGAGTCTGTAAGGCTAAACCCCGGAGGCTGACATTATGATTCGGCTAACAAATTAGCCACATTCAGTCAAAAAAAACAATATCACCATTCAGCAAAGCACACAGTACTCCAGCCAGTCAACTTCTCACACAAGACATTAAAAATGTCAGCAGGTTATAGCCCAGTGAGAAACAAATTCACCAAGTTGCTAAAACATTTGTTTCCTTTCACACTGTTGCAGCCCAACAACGAAAGCCAAGAACTGACTCAGGGCCAAATTCTGCTTCATTACCTACTGACTGTTTCCTCTGGCCAACGTGGCTCTGCCTGCCCTCCAGTCACTTAATGGACTAGTAATGGACAATGTCAGAACAGTTTGTTCCTTTAAGAGGAAATAAAAACAAACCTAAACACACACACACACAAAATTAAACTCTTGTGATGACAAAAGAGAGAAGAAAAGCTTCCTATCCCGGATGCCTGTTTGCCGAAGCCTGCTTCTGTTACACAACATGATGTATGTCCACCCAACTGCAGCATGCTCAAAGCAACCGGCTCCTGTGATCAGAGGCCCAGGCTGTGTCCTGGCACTCAGTCGCCCCCAGCAGCCGCTTTTGTAGCCTTACATACCTCTTCCACCCACAACAGTGTCTCTTAATTTCTATTGGGGCACCTTGAAAACACAGTTCAAGTGCAATCTATTACCTGGTAAATACCATGTTGGAGAGCAAAAAGGAATCTAAACAGGTAAAAACAAAAGCCTCACTGGGCTGAGGTTTGTCCTTTACTCAGCCTCTGTTTCACACSGAGAGACAGCTTTCCTATTTCTCCAAAACCCATTACATGCTTACATGACAGAACTGTGTTATTTAGCTTTTGAAAGACAGAAGTTATCGCAGCCAAAACAGCTGGCAGAACAGCACTATAATTAAAATGCCCCGGAGAAGCATTCCGACTTGATTGGCAAATAAAATACAGAAATTGCCCAACCACTCCAGCACAGTTACCAAGGGTCATCTCACATTTTAAGGCTTAAATTTGCCTTCCCCACCTCATTATTTAGGTTCTCAGCAAAGGAATTTAGAAATAAAAGATGGAATTAGCCTGTGGGTTTCAATTAAGACACCTGGAATGTAATGAAGTTAGAAATATCCCTTTGCCTAAGCCTTCAGGCAATTGGGAATATCTATTGTAGGTACCGCCCCACCCAAGACTAGCACACCTCTGAAATCCTGACAACAGTAACAAAAAGAGGGATACGGTTTGTATTTCTGGACAGAAAACACCTTTTGAAAGCAACTATCTTTTTGTCAAACTCAGACTAATTCATATATCAAAAGACACAAAATAAGCATCTAAAATTTGAGGATGGAAACCAGCATGGTTTTTATCCCTCTTACCAAGAGGCAAAAAGCCAAGCAAGCCATGAAGCACCAATTTGTGACCATCAAGCTCACAGAAGAATCCCTGAGCTTACGGGGAGTACTGGGCCCTGACTTTATTAACACAGAGTAATCTTTATCAGCAGGTTTTGTGTCGAGMCTTTTTCAATTGGGAGGGGAGGGGGGGGGAAGATGTTTAGTCTTTCTAAAAAAAGAAAAAGCAAAAGTTAGGATTGTTCTGCAGATTCTCTTCTCTTGCAATGCCATGGTAGAAAAAATAGCTCCAGCAACACATAATTTGCTTGTAAACTTTCACCTCTATGCTGCAATTTTAATTTCTGCAATCAGTGGTATGCACAAAGCTTTCCTTTATTCCTTTTCCTTCTCTCTCTGAACTTCAGCAGCTGGGCAAAACCACAGTTATATTAATAGTGTACCTAACAAAAAAAAGTAACAACATCTGCCTACAGCAACTGGCACACAAAATGCAGTTGCCCAAAATGTACGTTCTCTGTATAGACCAAACTATGGAATATAAGCATTACCAAAAAGCCAAAGCAAAAAAACCATCCTGCACCTCACTCCCTGGTGTTTCCCAACAGACACCATCAAAAATAAGACACCACAGACAAGGAATGAAGACCACCCTCTGGTTCTCACTGAAGCATGCTCTAAATTTAAGCTAAATTGTGTTTACTTCACAACAGAAAGTCCCCCAGCAACTAATAACCTAGAGGAAAGCATCCTCACAGCTGAAGGAATATTAAAATAGCTGTTTCCATACCTCCAAACAAAAGCAACCTAACACTACACTGTGGTCTCAGCACACTGGAATGATGATTAAAAGGGATATAGATAACCAAGCTCTCAGGAGACAAATAATGCTCAACAGAGAGCCTGACAGCCCACGCTGGTCAGCCAGTGACCCTGCTGTTTCCATAGGATGACAGTGCAAACCCAAGAGTTGCAGGCAGCGTCCCGACACCTACACAAGGCTGCTCCAGAGGGTCACCAGAGCCCAGCAACCCCACATGTCACTCCAACAGCTTGAAATGGCTCCCTAACACTGGGTCAAAACAAGCAGCATCAGTTCCCAGTGCAAGATAGCCCTGTGAAGCTTTCACATACAATGTAAATACATTCAAGCATATATTTCACAAACTGCCCAGCACACAGAAAGAGAAGAGAAAGGCAGGCAAGTCCTGCCCAAAATCTGGCAAATAAGAGGTTTCTAAACACACAAACAGGAAGGCACTTAATGAAGAAAAGACAAGATAAATTTATGAACACATATAAAATCACAAACTAGATTTACTACAGCTGGTTTTGTTATGAGCACAGACTAGGTCTTTGAATTTCTAAGTGGTTATAAAGAAAACAGAATCGCTTTCCACAAGTTGGTGTCAGCCATCTGCTCCTTTTTCTCTGCCCAAATTAGAACTATTATTAGGCTCACTTGCACTTGTGGAGGTGATTCACAGGATATAAGGTTAGAGGGATCATTGTGATCAACCACCATAATCTCCTGCATAACAGAGGAGCCATCCCCACAAAAAGTCCATCTGCATACCAGAAGGAAGCAGAGACAACAGATGTCAGAGACCCTGACGGAGGTCCAAGTAAACAAGATCGCTTGGACAGAGAAGGAAGCCAAGTCATAAACTGTATATATGCAAGTAGCTCTCTCTTCTAGTTAYGGCAGAATTTCAAGTCAGGCAGACATCACAACCAACCTAGTTTGAACATCTTCAGGAAACAATGTACACAGTACAAAGGACAATGTTATTTTGTTCTCTCTGACAGGCAGGTAAAGACAATAGCACTGAAAAGTTATTCACAACACTAAATTTTTCTGCTCACTCATATTGCAGAGTCTCTTCTATCCCAACTTTCTTCAGTCAGAGGTTTTCCTATTTTTCTTTTCCAACAACTCAAAGGCTGCAATCCTAAACCCTCCTTCATTCCCTGTCTTTTCATGCCAAATATTAAAAGCTTTCCTGATCCATCCCCTCAGAGCTGCCTCTCTTTTACCCAAGCTCCTACAGTCTATCATCATTCCTGCTCTAAAACTCTCCAGGTCAACAGCTTATCACAAACAGGAGCCAATTCCTGAGACTTAAACTAGTAATACCTGGCTCCTACATATTACTACATGCTCCAATTTCCTAAGTAGAAGACTAAGAGTGCTTGGCCTCCTATATAACAGTGGCTGCCCCGCTAGTGCCAGCTCCTGCACACCACTTCTGTGGCCTCTCACAGCAAGCTCCCACCTCGCCCCAGCACACAGGTACAGGCTACAGGTAGTTGGGTATGCACCAGGTTGTCCCTCACACACACATGCTGACTGGCATATTTGACTGGTATTTTCACACTACCTCTAGCTGCTTAATTAACTTTATAACACACAATTAGGTATATAAATACTGGATTAAACTTCCACTAGTTAATACAAATTGAACTAGTTGTGAAGGGGAAAAAAAAGACGGGAAGACAAGCATAATGAGGGTATCCTACTTTCCTTGTGAAAATGGATAAATCAACAGATTTCAAGAAATTGTATGCTGTTAACATCTTAACAATTACACAAATGCTATTTAGATGTTTCTGAAAGGAAGTTAACCAAGTATCTCCTGGTACAGACCATATAGGACCCATTTCAGTGACAGCAGTGTGCAGACTAGAGTTATTTAAAAACAGATAGAATTTATAACCCTATGGAATTTATGTCTTTCCTAGCAGTCCAGTGTAGAAGACAATCATAACATAGCAACTTGAGCAGTCGAGTTATGCAAAGTCAAGGTGTTCAGTTTTCTGGGTTTGACTGCCTCAAACCTCTGATGGTAATTAGAAATCTAGCCTCAAGATGAAAAAAAAATAGCAGATGTGTGCTTTAAAAAATAAATTTTAAAAAAATCACACTTTAACTCAGATACAAGGAAAAAAGTAAAGAAGTGTCTTTACAAAGCCATAACACTGTCACTTGGAAAAAAGATTTCTAGACCAAAAATCCCAAACACAATGAACTTGTATAGTTTATATACCTGTTGCAAGTTTGTAACTGTTATAGTCACTGTAATATCAATAAATATCTTCTGGCAATTTCATATGGATATCTCAAGGATTAAGCAAGCTTCCACCTGCATGAATCCACTGCTCTTTGCATGGTTCTCAGAAAGTTTAGTAAAATTTTGCATTGCAGTGTTTTTACAAAAAGTTCAGCATGGTACAGGCCAGAAGGCATCTGTGGAGATCATTGTCTAATCCAACCGCCCAGTGAGAGCAGGCTCCCCACGGCCATGTCCAGTCAGATTTTTAACATCTACAGTGAAAGACTTCACAATCTCTCTGAGCAACTCAAGACTGTTTTAACTAAAATGGAGTTTCCTGTGTTTGTTTGCTCCCATTGCCTATCGTCCTTTCAATGGCCTCAGAAGAGCCTAACTCTGCCTTCTTTGCATCATCCTTTCAGATATTTATAAACTTTGATAGCATCCCTTGGATTCTGATCCTTTTCTTCCAGCTGAACAGTCCCAGCTCTCTGTCTTTCCCGACAGGAGAGATGCTCCAGTCYCTTCAGCATCTTCATGGCCCTCCAGTGGCCCTCACTCCAGCATGTTCGCATCTCTCCCATCCTGGGGAGCCCAGAACTGGACCAAGTATTGCAGGTGTGGCATCACCAGCAYTGAGCAGATGGGAGCACATCCAAGAACATGCAGAATGCTCATGGCTAAAGGAATGACAGAGAAAGGAAGCAAGCTGCTTTTTCACAAACTTGCCAGCAGTATGCCCAAGTAGCCAAGAAGGCCAATGGCATCCTGGCCTGTATCACCAATAGTGTGGCCAGCAGGACCAGGGCAGTGATTCTTCCCCTGTACTCAGCACTGGTGACACTACACCTCAAATCCTGTGCCCAGTTTTGAGCCCTTCACTGCAAGAAGGACATTGAGGTCCTGGAACATGTCCAGGAAAAGGCAACAGTGAAGGATCCAGAACACAAGTCTTATAAGGAGTGGCTGAGGTTGCTGGGGGTGGTTAGCCTGGAGAAAAGAAGACTCCAGGAGACCCTATCACTCTCTACAACTGCCTGAAAGGAGAGGTTCAGTCTCTTCTCCCAGGTAACAAGTGACAGGGCAAGGGGAAATGGCCCCAAGTTGCACCAGGGTAGGTTTAGATTGAATATTACGAAAAATTGCATCACTGGAAGGGTGGTCAAGCATTAGAACAGGCTGCCCATAGAGGTGCTGGAATCACCATCCCTAGAAGCATTCAAAAGGCATGTGAATATAGCACTTAGGGACATGGTTTAGTGGAAAGCCAAACAATTTTACTTAACAGACTACACACTAGGAAGCTTCTACACTTCTGTGGCGAACTTACAGCAATTGACTAATACATTACAATTCTTCACAAATAAGAATCATACCAAGTCATGCTACCCTTACAAATTCCTGGGCAGGCAACACTTGGAAGACAGAAGTGGGGGAAACTGTTGCATACAGATCTCGACAACAAAATTAAGCTCAGTCTTTACAGAGATCAAATAGGCAAATAAAGTTTTAAAAAGTATAAATTGTTTGTTTTGTTTCCAGACAGGCCAAGTCTGAGTTTCATTAGATATTCCACTATTTTGTCAAGGATCTGTCATCCTGATGCCTGTAAATTATTTACCTCAGCCTATTAACTTTTGTAATTACTAAGATGAAATCTGAAACATTGAAGGTTTAAAGGAAGCCCCTAGAATTCACATGGTGTAGTAGTGCTCTAAAGATGAAGGAGAAGCAAGCAAAAAGAATGAACAGGATAACCGAAGAATTTAAATCCAAAATATTTGTTAGTGCAAACTACAGCAAATACTCTCATTTCTATCCCTAAAATTATCCAGCAAGTTCACTACAGAAATGGTCACCCTAAGTTTGCCTGCTCTTAGCTTCACATGACCAAACCAAAGTATGTGAAGTGTCTYATACTGTCACTCAGCCCTAGTGAGGAAGATGAAGTGAAAGGCAAATCCAATTCTTGAGATAAATTATTTCCTTTCCCAGTTACACTCCCTTGCTGGCCAAGGAATATTGCACCACTCAGGAAGGGTGAACCTTTGTGCAGAAATTAAGATGCTAAGCAAACCTTTGAGCACTTTGTTCATGACAAAAACACCATTCTTCCTCTAGAGGTAAGAAGAAACAGTCATAAAGCTGTCTTATCCACTCTGTGTTTTTAGTGAGACATCTTACTGGGGGRAAAATAAAAGAGAAATTGGAGTAAATTATTATGAATGGTCCCTTTTTATGGCTTCTTTCAAACCTAAGACTTTCTTTTGTCATTTGATCAGAACAGCAGTAAGTTGAGGCACTGCTAATCCTATATCCTAATTAAACTCTCATTTCCTTCCCTGGCTTAGTCATTAATTAGTCCCCAAAGTGGAACCCCCTCCCGATTAACTGCTCTGAAAGTACATAAATTCTGTTTGGCAAATGCAGGACAAATATCTGGAACACATTAAACCAGGTATTTATGCAATCAAGCAAGCTGCTGATCGCCAGTGTGAGCCCACTAAGTATTTCCCATTTCAATACAGAAAGATCCTTAAGGATATACCACTCTGAATAGTGTGACAAAAAAAGGAGAAGATAGTCCACTCTCATAAGAGTCCACCTGGAGTACTGCTTCCAGCTCTGGGGCCCCCAGCACATGGACGACATGGACCTGTTCAGCAGATCCAGGGGAGGCCACAATGATCTGAGAGCTGGAACATCTCTACCATGAAGACAGGCTGAGAGAGTCAGGGTTGTTCAGTTTGGAGAAGAGCAGCCTTGCAGTACTTAAAGAGGGGCTACAAGAAAGATGGTGAGGGAGACTTTCAGGAAGTACATTGATAGGACAAGGAGTAAATGTTTTAAAGGAAAAGACTATATTTAGATTACATATAAGGAAGCAATTCTTCATTATGAGGGTGGTGAGGCATAGGTTGCCCAGAGAAGCTGTGGATTCCCCATCCCTGAAAGTGTTCCAGGCCAGATTGGATGGGGCTTTGAGCAACCTGGTCTAGTGCAAGATGTTCCTGCACACAACAGGAGGTTTGGAACTAGATGGTCTTTAAGGCCCCTTCCGACCCAAACTGTTGAATAATTCAATCAAGATACAGCGACAAAGCAGTCAGAATGAGAGCAACTGAAGTTCAAAGCCTACCAAGCCTTTGGCAGAACCTGAGCCACAGGCTTTCAGCTGCCAATCRTTTAGGCAAAGGATTACATGTACACATCCCAATCCCTATGCTTGTATTATTTAATGACAAGCTTTTAAGAGAACTGTGATAGAACCTGTGCAAATGTAGGGTTTAATTACCGTCACTCCAATATATCAAGTGGATTTGTGTACCATTTGGAATAGACACATCACCTTTACCTTTGTAGAAACTGGCTAAACAAAAAAAAGATCATCTAATGAAAAGAGATAATKACATGTCATATTATTACTGCTGCCTCTGGCAACTACTCCAGTAGATCAGTCACGGTCACAGGTGCAATCCTGTCCTGGGTGCATTTTCAGAGAGTGTTCTTTTGCATGCCTTCCCAGTGCAGAGGAGTCAGGCACCAAGCAGGCTCAGAATTCACAGCTATTGTAAAGTGGGCAGCTGCCCAGCTAAAGCAGCTCAAGAGTTTCAAGTCCCTGACTTTGTTTTGCCCTCTGCCAAAGATCAATGTCCCTGCAGCAAACAGGTGGTGGCTATGCCTCAGTGAGCATGGAGTTTGCAGCCTGAATACCAAAATGATGATAATCACCAGTGAAACAAGAAA
Organism: Amblyornis subalaris; assembly: GCA_018881555.1. Taxonomy (NCBI): domain Eukaryota; kingdom Metazoa; phylum Chordata; class Aves; order Passeriformes; family Ptilonorhynchidae; genus Amblyornis; species Amblyornis subalaris. The sequence goes on from JACAXG010000050.1 coordinate 3,673,411, forward strand.
AATAAGGGCACTAGTATAAACTAGCTAAAAAAGGCAGAGACAAGCTTATGGAATTAAGAGTCCACAAAAAGACAGATACAATTTACAGCTGAAGAAATCCCTGAACTGCAAACTAAAATAGGAAAATAAGGTATATTAGAGGAAGCACCACTAAAGATGTGCTCATGGAAGAAGTATAAGCACCTGGTATCTCACTGTGGACACCACTACAGGCAACGATGAGGAAATTATGACAACTGCATGGCAGATGAACTCTCTCTGCCAGTAAGAAAGGAAGGCTATACAGCAAAGCAAAATATCAAGCACAGCCTCTCTAGCAGATAAAAGCATTTGATACAACACAAAATAATCATTTCCTCAATTCAAAGGTTTATCTTGAAACTCAGAGCACTTCCTTTTAGTCCACTATGACACTGAAAAGGTGTAGGATCAGCACTTAACCCCCCCCCGCCCCCCAGAAAAAGCCAGGACAAGATCAGCACCATTGCTGGGTCACATAAGGCAAGATGATAATAATACCGTTTCTGTTTCTTCCTTTACTGTTTGGAGAGTTCTTTGCTCAGAGTTTGGAGTGAGACGCAGGAGGCGCTGAGATGTTCTTCTAATTAGATTGTTTATTAATTTCTTATCTATACCATAGCTGCCCAGAGCAAGCTCAAGGTAACAAGATGGAAAATGGCCTTGAGTTGTGAATTCCAAGGCTATTTAAAGTCTAATCTACCCAATTATGAGTTGCCAACTAACATGTTTTTACTTATAATCCAGTGACCGTTCATTTAGCATCCGCATTGCGGGCTTTTTCAAACCAATGCTAAACTACCCAAACTTGTGAAGAAGGAAGGAAGAAGAAGTAAAAACCCACACCCAAAATCCTTCATCTTGCCACTAATACATTACTAATAACTCATAAACCTAATTTTCTACATCTCTACATATTTCACCCAGTGATATAACAAGTTGCTTTTTAATTACACAGTAGCAATCTTAGTGTTATCATCAGATAAGGAAAGTCTTTTTCAAGACCTCAGGTCAAACACTGTGATTTTGAAAATCATTACCTGTCAATACTGAAAGATTGTAATTATCTAATCTCATGGTTCCAACAGCAAGGGGGAAATTGTTTTAAGGCTTTAACACTGCCACCCTTACCTTACCCCAGAAAGAAAAGCTATTTGTAAGTAGCATCAAATAATATTTCTTGCTACAAAGTTTTATTGAAGTATTTCCCAAATCTCCCAAAACACATGCTATAAGCATAGCTAGAATGAGAGCTGTGCTTAAAATTGAGATTCAGTACAACATCCGTGTCTGAAGTTACCTCTTAGCACCTTCTCTGCACATCCCCAGCTCTCCAAAGAGCCAGACACACAATAGTTTTGTCAGACCTACCTATGCAAACACTCCCAAGTACCAGTCTGCTCTGGTGAAGCAAAGCCCAATTGCTCCACCACATTTGAGCAGGTTGTGAAGGATCTACATTGATTCACAATTGCTCAGAGGTAAAGGGTCAACCGTGGGAGAGAAAAGAGATGGGGATAAGGCAGGAATGTACTTCTAGAAGCATGCAACAAGACTGGCTCTCTATGAAAGGAAAGCAAAACTTATGTGGTTCCCCAATGGGGTTAGGAGAAGCTTGTTTTCTATTTAACATGTTATTTCCACTTCTGAGTGAGAAAGCTACCACAACAAATTAACTTCATACACATTTACAAGGATTTCAAAGTCTCAATAAAATGATACATTTAATTTACCACAAACTATAAAGCTAAGTAGCTAAAAAAACCCAACAATGCATTTGACACTCTTCAGGTTATGCAGACAAATGTAACACTTTAATTAAGATAATAAAAGAAAAATTCTTATTTCTGAAACAATAACATTACCTTCACAGAAAGAACAAGTGATATAAACAGGGTCAAACAAGCAAATCACAGGTCATCTCCTAAAGATGCTGCTGTCATCATACGACTTGCCTTTGAACCTTCAGTTTTGCGTACTACAAACTTGGTGTGTGGAAAAAGTGGGGAATGCATCTCAAAAGTACTTTTAACTCAATTTTAAATTCTTTTCTACAAAGTAAAAAGCAAAAAAAGGTTCACCTTCAACACTCTGCATTGCTAACTATCACAAGTAACTTCAGTATTTGAACAGTCTTATCTGCATCACACAAGGCAAAASTAAAAGCAATGCAATGGATGAAATTTGCTACAACTTTTAACTTTTCCCACTTTAACATATCATCTTAAACCATTGTAATATAAATACAGTTGAAAACCTTGAGCAGCTTAATATTAAAGTTATTGCAAGATTTTTCTACAGCTGTTTGTTCCTTTGGACAACAGTCCTAAAAACTAAATCACAAAACCACTTAGTTTTTTTTAAGAAACAGCACAAACATTTTCATCTCCAACACAAAGATATAAGAAGCTTAATTCACATGCTACGGATTAGACCCTCCTATCTGAAGATCTCTAATTTCACTTGATGTTGACTACCACTTCTCATTTTCCACAGTATTGCTACATTAAGGCGACTCTTCAAAAGTTAGAATATTTTCCTGTCCAGAACATACAAGCAAAGCAGCAGCACAAAAAAAGAAATAAAACCTGTTAAACCACAAAGGGTTTAAACCACAAAAGGGGCAAGGAAGGGGAAAACAGTAGTAAGGATGTACAGAAGGGCGTAAGAACTCATGCACACTGCTGTCTGAAGCACCACAGAACAAGCTGCAGTACAGTGTTCATATTTCAGAATGTCCACCACTCACACACAAGAGCAACCCATGGCAGAAGTAGGATCAGTCACAAAACTCAAACATTCCTGAAGCCTACCACACAGGGGCAAGGAAAGAATTCCTGCAACTGCACACGCATCTGCCAGCTGGTGTAGCAGGACCCAACGCATCCTAAACGTCAGTCACCTATCTACCTGCTACTTGCTCAAACAGCACAAGAGACATTATCACTGTCCAGTAGGTTTGGAAATGAAGCTCCATATTTGAAGAGTAACTCACGTGGCCAGAAGACACACAGGGGTTTTTTTAATACAATTATTCTACTAAATATTGCTATGATGCCCCTTAAAGTTACACAGTCCACCTAAGAACGGCTCTGAAGTGCTTGAAAGGCAGTACAGACATGCTTTACCCTGCAGCATCTTTTCAGTCCAACTATGAACTAGCATGACTGGCTTCACAACATGACATTTGCAGACTTCTGTTTATTCAGAAACAGAACCCTTGAATTTTGTAAACGACAAGTGAAAACTGAGTGAAAGGAAAGAGTGCAAAGGAAGAATCAGAGTGTCAAAGGGGACTTCTAAGGAAGCCAGGGAAAAAAAAGGCATATGTTAAGATTGTTGCTCTCAGAAGAATTAGCATGATTAAGAAATTACTTAGCAACCTATTATGCTCGTTTCAATTTTGGTGCATTTAATTACAGCCTTCTACATGCAAGAGACTTATCTCCAGCCCTGCAGAGATAAGTATACAATAAAATGAAAACCAACAACTTACTATACACTAAACAAATAAAAGCTCAGAAACTTTAGTCTTGTCACATTGTTCCACGCTATTCATGCCACAACACTTCACTGTTATTCCTCAAGTCTTTATATGGTTGCAAAAAGGAAAAGCAATTAAGATTGACTACCAACCTTCTAACCTTTCAAACGCAGAATGAAATTTGGGCTCAGTAAGGGAGCATTAGAAAATGACACAGAACTCCAGCTGCTCAATTATAATAACTGCCCCTCCTAGACATGAATGTTATAGAAAAACCCCATGGAAATTTTCAAGAAAAGCCTGAATTTCAACCTTTTGTTCTCTACTTTTAGGATAGTGGAAGAAGCCATGTAAGAAAGCAGTATGTGAGGATATTCATTCTTTGGAGAGAAAGAAGAATTAGAAAAGATTAAGAGGAAGCAAGGATGAAACATGAACGTTTGTACTTATCATATCATCTACAACACAAGTACTTCATCGGGATCACATCAATCTCCAAACCACAGGACAGCAGAAAAGAATTTGGGGAGGAGGAAGATGCAGGCAAAAGCAGGTATCAGTTAAGACAAAATCTTAAGAGTTAAGACATAAATACAGAAGCGTCATAGTATAGTAAGATCAGTAAAAATTAAATGAGCCTGAGAAACAGAAGATATCTATCAAATAAYTTCAAAGAGGTATTTAAGCATAACGAAAGGAGGAAAGCTGAAGGTCACACAAAAAACCACCMCAGCAGTAGCAAAATCATAAACGTGCAAAGTTAAACACACACCACATCACTTACCTATACCAGGAACACTTCCACAAAAAAGCATTTCTTTGGCAACGTAAACTACTGTTTTGGAACTTTGTTTTAACTTTCTTAACTGTACATTTGGTTTGTTTCTTGCAAAGGTGAAGGCTCAGTAATTCACTTATACTGGCATGAGAACAAAACAGGAGAATGAATACACAAAGACAGAAACAAGAAAAAAGCTTCCTTGATTTATCAGACATGAGACAGCACTCTTCCACTGCAAAGCACTCAATAATAAAACAACTCAATCAGATTATCTGTTCACCTCAAAAGTCTTCAGGAGCTATTGCTAAGCCAGTAGAGTACTTCCCCAAGACCTGTTGCTGTTTGAGCCATTTTATAGGAACTTCTAACAACTCTAGTATCAACATTGCTCTGCTCCCCCAGACTACACTATGAAAAACAAGATGGCTACAGATTTATTCATGCCACATCCAATTTTTAATTGAACAGGGAGCAATGGCCTTGGCAGGACTGTACCCTAACTACTGAACTGACAAAGAACATTTATTTTTCCTAATTCCTTCAGCCTCTGATAATTTGTATACACAGATATGTTTGGTCCTGTTTGGATTTGGTAGGGCTGGTTATTTGTGGGRTGTTATTTTCAATGGCTAGAGTAAATTTTTTAGGCTAGTCAAATAGTCTCCCATCTTACAGATAAAGAGGACATTCACACTGTCAAAAAAGTAGCTAATTATTTACCTGAGATGACTGCTGTGTATAATGTTCAAAGATATTCACCAGGACAAGGCTATTAGAATATACATGTTCCGTCACCGAGATCTGACTCGCCCTCTATCATTCCGGAGGGTGACAGCTACCAGGCATGCAGCTTTGCGCACACTGCAGAGGGGACTGGAGACAGGGCAGCATGCAGGATAAGGAACACCATGCCAGGACTTCAGAAGGGGCTAGAAAACCTCCACTACTCTGCTTATGCTGGCTGTAACCCAGCCTTACTGCTCCTGCAGGCTCCCTCAGTTGATGCCATCAGAAGCAAGAGCAGTGTTTACACAGAGCAGCACAGAACACTGCACTTGCTTAGCAGCTGATCAGGACCATTTCCAAGATGCTGTAAATATTCAATGCAAGTCTGCTTGCATCAATCATGGGTTTTATTTGTGTAGGTTTTAGAGTCACACACAATAAAGAAAGGTACAAGGAAACACTGTCAGCCAACCCCTGCTCCCACAAGCATTAGTATATTTGCTAAAGGATACTTTGAATTATTTTCAGATATATTTAAGTTTGTTTCACTAGAGTTCACTTTTACCATCTGGAAATTTTTGGACCATAGGTTGTTAAGCTCATGCTCTTGCTGAGAGTTGACTGTGTGTGTCTGCTAAGAAAAGGCAGCTTTTCTCACAAATTGGAAAAAACAATTCTAATTGAAGATATAATTTTAAAAAGCAGACTTTTTCATTCCCATTGTGGGAGGGTTGCAAGGATTTGGGAAGTAAGGAGTGAAAATGAGTCTGGGAAGATGGGGACAGGTAGGTAGAAGGTGTTTCAGTTTTTGTCCTTGTTTCACACTATCCTATTCCATTTTAAATGTCAGTAAGTTAAGAAAATTTCCCCTCACTCAAGTCTGTTTTGCCCACAGTTCAACTGGCAAGTGATGTCCCTATCCCTATTTCAACGCATGAGCTTTTCAGTCTTATTTTTCTCCCCCTGTCCAGTTGAAGGGAGAGTTAAGAGAGTAGTCAGAAGGGCATTTGGCAGCTACCAAAGTCAACCCACCACAGGGGCTGAACAGCAAACCTGTTATGCAGAGTCAAAGACAATATTAACTGCAATAAGGCACACTTATAGCAATTTATACTGAAAAATCTTTCCCCTTAGCTCAGAGAAGGATGTCCAATAAGATAGCAAATGAGTTTACCTGGCCATAAACTAATTCCAGCTCAACTCCCAAGGGCAAACTCTTAAAGTTATTTTTATTACTATAACAAAAATAATAGAACACCCACAAAAAAACCCAAACAAATCACCAAATACCTTAAGAAAAGCCCAGAGAAGCAAGATGAATGCTCTATATACAACAAAGTCTACATTGTTCCCTGTCACTCAAATCATTGGATCCTAATAATGAGTTAAACAGCACTGTTTTCTGATATTAATCCATTGTAAAATGAAATATCTTAGAAGGTTAACATCTTGCATTGTCAGCAATATCTTGGTTTCTCTTTCAATTGTAAACCTAAAAAAACTCATTTGGTAAATCAAACACTTTTTTTCCCCTTAGTGACAGGCAGACAAATTACTTAAAACAAAAAGCACCTCCAGTAGAAGGCTGGCACTATGCATTGAAGTGGAAATAATTGACAGTTTGATTATTTTCAAGAATATACCACTCGACTATATTAGGAATTAAACTGCATCAAAATCAACTAAAAACACAAGAGGTGTACTGTGATTGGTTTAATTGTTTCTATGTATTAAGACTTGAAACTTTCTGCTAACAACTTTTGTATAATCAGCTCTGTTCACAGATCCAAAACTGAAAGGATAAAATACTTGCTTCCATTTAACTGCACAGCACATTTACTGCTTGCTTACTACAGCGAAGTACATTATCAGTACATCATCATTTGATGCTGAAGTTCACCAACTATATTTTCTCTCATTTTTATTAAAGAGAAATGAGCTTGAACATTGTGGGAGACTATACTTGCATTCAAGATTGCTAAACAAAAGGTTAAAGCATGTTCCCACAGGAAAGTTATCTGTGTAACCCACATGTGGAACTTTTTTTTCACACTACTGCAGTTACTTCTTGTAGATTAGATAAGGAATGCTTGCATGAGATTTTATGACAACAGATATGGAAATGATGGTGAGACATCAGGTGACAGAATTTTATGTCTTTGTACATAATGCTAAGAATCCCAGCGTATTATCCTTCAATCTCAAATTGTCATCAGCAAGCTAAAACTTACAACTTGTTCAGTAAAGGAAAACTACAACAAGAATTAGTAACAAATTCTTTGGTCAAAATATACAATACAAAACATACATTACAGAAAATCAGAGAAAACAAAACTGATGCTGTACAGTAATATAGATTAGCTTTTGAATATTCAGTTCCAAGTTTACATTTATTTGCAGCAACTGAAAAGATTATATTCATTTGCTTTCTGCATTAGAAGTGGAGAAATGGCAACTAACCTTTTAGAAAGGAGTGTGCCTGACAAATTTGGCAAAAAAATCTGTATAAGGATTGTATGAAAGAAAAAGTAGCTTTAGAGGGGATCTATTATTCTGCTTTCAGAAACCAATAACTTTACTATCTCTTTGCTACCTTAAAAGCAGCAGTGGAAATGTTTTCCTTGTATATGAGACAACTCTGGTCACACAAGCCAAGTAAATATTGATTTTACTATAGCTGAGCTGGGAGCAGAAGTTAATTTCAATGGTCTGCCCAGAATGTTTTATGAATTGCTTTTAAAATATTTTGCATTACAAGGTATTAAACCAGCTAAGAACCTTTTAAAATAATCTGAAGCTTAAAATGATTGAGCTGTACAATTTTATCAGGGGAGAAAGTACAGCTGAGAGAAAGAGAAACAGTATTAGAGGCTGCACTTCAGCAGCTCATGAAGCCAAGCAAGATGCTTTCTTTCAATCCAGGGCAGACAGTCCGATATTGGGGGACAGCTCAGGGGCAACCTCGCAAAAGCACTGGGCTAGAACCAGTCACCAGCACAAGAGGGAACGGGCAGGGATAGTACCTATGTACTCTAAGTGGGTGCATCATATCACAGGCTTTAAGTTCAAGTTAATCAGACCCAGGACAGTTAACCCTGAGCAACATTTTACCTCAATAAAGAGGAGATATTTCATGACTGCAGTACAAAATCCACACTGCAGTGAAATTCAGCAAGACAGATACAACCATTCGGCTTCCATGTGCACAAGTGGTACTGAATGCCCTGATAACTGCCCAAAATTACCAAGGGCTGTCAGTGCACACTTGTGTGACAGCTTTGATTCGGGCACACTCAAGGGGAAAGTTCTTGACTGTCACCCTGCACAGCACAGAACACGGATGGCACATTTCCCACTTTCTGCAGAGAACCCTTGAACCATTTCCTGCTTTTCTGAACGCTTAGATAGAAATTCATCTCAGCACGTAACAAGTGTCAGTCAAGGCATCTCCTTGCCCTGCAGCACAAGCCCAGGTTTTAGCCGCTGGAAGGATCAGCCAGGGAATTATCGCAATTCGCTTTCTCAGCTGCTCGCTTAGCGAAGATTAGGGCGCGCTCCACCCAGACGCCACACAAATGAGGTCACATAGCTGACCACACTGCTGCCAATTCCTGCCCTATTCATCAGGGACGAGGGCAGGAAGCAGATGGAGCCCTCAAGTTAAGGGTCACAGCATTTCAGTGAGAACATAAAAGTGAACCAGCGGCAGATAACTCCCCGGTCGGAGGAACATGGTTTCCGCACATAGCAGAGGTGAGTCACGGGCACCACTCTGTCCGACACAACGCAGAGGGGCACAGACTGCATCCAGCAGCAAAACGCTACCCTCCCGACAGTTTAAAAAAGGGACCCTACTACAAAACAATAGAAAATATTTTCCACTTTTTCACTACTTATGTGCATTTAATAGCTTAATATACATAAGAAGAGTCTTTTAAAGTCCTTCAGGTCTTGAAAACGAGTTCACATGAAGACACAAAAGGCAACAATATGATGTAATTATAAACCTGTTTTTATCACAACTATGCTGTATTTCACAACACATACTTCATCATCTGCTGCCAAAAAGGAAATACACCATTTTCAAGTGTTTAAAAGCTCAAGCTGTTTGAAATCAAACAGATTTGAGGTCCAACACAGCTCTACTAAACAACAAGCCCAGAGTTTACATTAACATGAACAATACCATATAGATTGTTTTGACTATTGTAACAGCTTGTGTGTGGTCTCAAATAATTTCAAGCTGCTATCAGTGCATATATCTTGCAGGAACATAAATTCCTTCCCATCTGAAAGAAAGCTTATCATTTATAGTGCTTCTGAGATTTCCAGAGGGTGCCTATTTGAACACGAAGGGATACACAACTGGTAACAGAAGATAACAGAGTTTCAAAATATATGCTCCCAAACTATCTGTTTGCAAAATGCCTCAGTCATGTCATTGCCATTGCCTTCTACGGCTATTAAAAAGTAACACTCATTTCAACCACTGGGGTGGTGGCTGCACAATTAATTCACACAAATAAAATGTAAATTGACTTTTTCCTTCTGTTGACAACTGCATGAATAAAATAAAACAATATCTAGTCATATAATGCTAAGATAGATTGTGCAATTAGTGTAGAGTGCTTTACTGGCTTCAGGAGTTGACATTTTACAGAAATAAGGGTTTACAGAAACAAGGTTTGCCACAAGGCAACCCTTTTCAGAAGGATTCACAGAACTGGCATCTTTTTCTGCCTCTGTAATATAGGTTAAGTAGCCTCCCCTCCAATGACAGGGTGATATCCATCTGGGTAATGAGGCAATTGAGGTAAAAAAAATATTTTACAGAATAATCATATCAAATAGTCCTACAACACTAGAGTATGTATATATAAACACAAAATAGCCCAATCATTTTCCTGGAACCATTTCAGAAGTTTTCCTGCAAGAATATAAATTATCTCCCATGACATGAAACAGCAATGAAGAAAGCCTATTTGTTTGAACAGGCAAAGGAAGTACAAGATCACTTCTTTCTTCCCCTCCCAGATAAAGAGTAAGCTTTGGTTCCAGTTAGGCACCTGTAGCCTACCAGTGCCACCACACACCTAGCACCTATCACCAACTTGAGAGATTAAGAGGTTATTAAGAGAGATTAGAGAGTTATACAGAAGGGCACCCCACAGATGAGCTAAATTATTTAGTGTGTTTTAGGCTATAAACCAGTCTCTGACAAAACTTACTTATGTTGTTTAGGCTTCAGAGGACAGAAGTTAGTCTTACCCATTTTGGTTTCACCTAAACGAATTCATTTACATTCAGATACTTTATCAGATATGTGCTCCAACCTCCCTTCCTCCAGTCCCTGCCAATTCTCACAGCAAGCAGACAACCAAAAAAGCCAAAGCCACACCTCTGCTGACTGAAAATTGTCCCTGTAATTTATATTCTAGATTTCTGTGGAAAGGAAAGGACATGAAGAAACAATTACAACACACACCCCTTCCAACTTCTCCACCCATTTTTTCCCTGCTTGAGTATTTCCAGCACTGCATATTTAAAAATCCTCTCCTCTCAGAGAAAGGCCTCTTCACAATAACCAACCCCTCACAATTTATTTTACCTTCAGATTTTTTCCTCATTTTCCATTCCATGCCTCTCACCTTCTAGCTTTTTCCAGATTTTTTTTTTCCTCTCCTCCATACATTTCCAACACACTTAGAAGTGTCCAAAGCCACAAGCCCCTCACTGCCTCCAAAAACACAGTATTAAAAAAAGTGAGCAGATGACTGAATTTGAGACTGTGACTCTCCTGGAAAGCAAATCTACAGTCCTACACTTTATGAAGAGTTAGGAAGATTATAATGCAACAAATTTCCTGAAAAAAATCCTGCTGCTTGACTAAGAAAAATTATAATTGCAATATACCAGCCACAATATATGTGTTTTTAAAAACTGAGGGCTCTCAGCTCAGACTTAAACGAGCTTTAAGAAACAATCACTAAACACTCTGCTCAATCATACAAAGCACCTGAGCAAGCACATAGCTACTACTCAAGTAGGAGATTTACACCTTAGCCTACCCACCTGGAGCAGGCACCAGAAAAGTCATCCATAGACACACAAACATCATCAGTGTGCGTGTGCACACTGGCACTTACATGTTAAGAACACCTGAAGGATTGAGACAAAAAACCTCAGAGAGACTGACCCTCCAATTATCCCATAGATGAACATTTCAGAGGCTTCACAACTGCAGTGTTCATCAGTTAACTACATGGCTGGTTATAACTCCTGTCCCAAGTTAATGCTCTTCTAAAAATATAACAATACAAGAAGAAAGGAAAAAAATCCAAGAAATAGTCCCAAAAAACCCACACCAATACACACAGAGCCAGAACAAACAATTTCCATGAACAGCAGCCCAGGTTAAAAACCAAGCAGATTGATTTTCTCCTACTGCTAACCTTCCAAGAGTGATCAACTGCAGCTGTCTCACTTTGTGGGCTGAATACGTGCAGATTTTGAAGAACATTAGATCTCTCCAACCTAAAATTTACTGAGCTCTCCAGAGTCACTCAAAAGTAACTCCACTCACATTACAGAGTTTTCTTGACATTTTTGTCAGTTTCTTAAGAAAGTTTGGACTGAGCCACAAAGGAAAAGTTTCTGCTCTCAGCTAAACTGGCATACATCCAAATCCACTTCATTGTTCTAGAAACAAACATACATGAGATCAGAGTCCCAGCCCATCATTTTATTCTAAAGTTAGCCGTTACACTGATACATCCTAAGAGGATTTGTTTCTCTTTCTAAAACCAGTCTAAATTCAGACTCCAGCTTTGTACCAAAAAACCCACATCAAAAGTCAAATGGACCAAATTCTTTATTGGTCAACAGCTTCTACATTCATGAAGTTCTGACACCAATTCACCAGAAAAACAGTTCCCATCTGTCCATTACTGTATCTACACAGCATATTCACAGGTACTAGGAATGCTCAAATTGTCTTTTCCTTGCCAATCTGTGTTATTTAGCCCTGGTCACAAAACAGAAGAGATAATCCATGAAATTTCAATTGGAATAGGTATGAAAGATGTCTAAAAGAAATGGAAAGAATGAATATCCTGAATTTCTTCTCTTCCAAAGCATCCCTCCCCCAAATATTCCTTCCAAATTATGAGAAATATTGCTCTCTTGAGATACCAAAATGGGGACAAAAACCTGTGGAGCATCAAGGAGCTGCTATAAGGATACTCATTCAAAAGTACCAGAAGGCACAGTAAGCAGCACTGTAAAGAATCAAAACAACTAAATGCTGAAATCACCATAACTTAATGCATAATTTAAGAAAACTGGGGACAGAACAACAATAACATTTCTGCCATGAACAAGTTACTGTTGTAGGTGAAAGGGAAGCCCACAACACAAGCATTACCAAGATCATCTTGCGGCCTCAGGTGTGACGCAGCCAGAGCTCACACAGCACTTGCAATGGAGCAGCGCCACAGAAAACAGCCTTTCCTTGCTCTGTTTCCTGCCATGCCTTCCACAACCTGCTCTGTTACAGTAAACTAACTTTTGCAAAGTTAAGAAACGCAGCTTTCATCAGGTGTAGAAGATAAAAACAGACCGACATGGCTGGATCCTTTCATCTGCCACAGACGTCAGAACATAGGGAAGCACTCACCCAGCGGAGGGTAACAGGTCTGTCTGTCGGTATCCCAAGGCACAGCAACCTTGTACTTTTTCCACAGAACTTTTTTGGCTGTTTGAACACTCATGATCCAGCTCACTCTTTGAATAACAGGAAAGTGAAGATGCAGAGGAAGTACACGCTAGTACCCATGCAAGAACTGCATGCTGGGATTCAAGGGGGAGGGAAGCACTGGTTTTCCTCAGAGGGTTTGACACATTCAGCCACACAGTCACTGACAAAACCAGTCAGGAAATAAGCCTTTAAAAAGGCTGCATGTTAACAAGTAACAGACTTCAAGCTAATTGAGATTACTTTTCTCTTTAAAATCAGATGAATATGCTGCTTTGCTACTCCTTATGAAAATAGGAGAACACTCCAGCTTTCAGAGAACTGACAAGTTAAATTTTACAAACTGAAAATAGGAAAGCAAATGGCAATTTTCCTTTTCTGTGCAAATCAAACTCTCTGGTCAAATACCATATTCATTTTAAAAATCCTAAATATTTTTAGCATTCATTTTGTAAAAAGTTTGCAGTATCCCATAATACTTTTTCCACACATTCAACAGAACACAAAACCAGAATGACTCTTCAAGGTAAGCATCCACATTTTTAATGGCCTTTCAATAGAGCAAAAGAAATTTTAAACACAAGATTTCAGCATAAAAAGGAAGTTCTACAATTAAACCTCCAGGTCAAAAATTAAAAACTCTGATTAGGCATGCCCTTTCCACTGTGCAGTAATTCCAAATAAGAGCACAGAACAGTAAAGCAGAAGGTTAGTAATGCAAGGCTATGATGGGATCAGTTATTTTACAAGTGGGCCTTTAAACTGTGCTTACCACCAGTACAGAAAGCAAATCCAATCCCTCTATCTTCAAAATCCTACAGCAAACTTTATTATAAAGAGGATTCCAAATTCTGTAGTTATGAAAGACACTCCATAATACAAACTTTAGGATATTGAAYTGTATAGAATTCCAATACTCATAACAAAGTGATGCAAGAAGAGATTAACTATAATATGCAAGTACAAGCACTATGACCAGAGAGGAGAATTCTAAACAGCAGAATTAATTTCAAAAGCAGAAAGACAGAGGCTGTTTGATTCACCTGCCTGTCTCGTTTTATGCTATAAGATAACTGTTCTAAATACAGCTCTCCTGTCTTCACTGATATCCAGTTGGGACAGTTTACTGTATCACACCCCAGACACTATTCAGAGGAGGGAAGGAAGGAGGAATCAAGATCAGATTTTTCTTCAAATTTTTGTGGGCCAGAAGTTGGTCTTACTTAATTTTGTGAGTTGGAGTTTTTTTCCCAAATTTAAGAATTCCTCAAAGCTGAAACGTGAAAGGCTTCACACAAAAGGAGTTTTGTTTCCATGAATAAAGACAGCCCTACATTCAAGAGGCTAAATCTGACATTTGTATCCAAACATTTCTGCGAACCATGCAAACAAGAGCAAAGTGGAAAGGTAATAAAAGATTTAAAGCTAGGATTTCTATTTTAGAAACAAAAAAGGATGTACTTCATAAATACAAATATAAACCTTACTGTGCCAGGCGCTTCGCAAGCGCAATACAAAAAGACACTGCCAACTTCAGCAAGCAAACACTGAGAATTAGCCGACAGACATGCACATATGCCAGAAGTCTTACCAACAGCACCAGATCTTCCATTTTTCAAGTCTTGATATGACTGGGCTGAATTCCCTAAGAAAGCTCTCCTGTGTATCCAATACCTCACCTCACCTTGGTCCCTGCTACTCCAAGTTAAGGCCCACCCACRCTTGGCAAGACTGAAGAATAAGCACAAGTTTCAGGAGTTAACTAGTTTGTTACAACATTTCTGGGTTTATCACTTCTGGAAAAACGAAAGGGTTTGCAGTCAGGGAAAGCAGTTAGAGAAACACCAATCTGACTCCATCAGTCCCTTGAACTTCAACGTGCATCTATTAGAGGAGCTGAGGAAAATTATTCATGCACCAGAGCTTCCAGAGAACCTCAGCTCTCTCAAGCTCTGCCTGCCATCAGCAGCTACAGCATGCACATTAGAGAAACCGCTTTTATGTAACAGCAAGTTTTACCTTGAAAATCCAACATTTCAGTAAGAATATACACTGAGAATATTTATTAACTTAAGCAGGGGTGGTTGTTGCACCATCTTTAAATTAAAAAACAAGCACCTCTTGCCTAAATGAGATAAAATTATTAACAATAAATAGTTTGATATCAGAACCCATCTGCAAAGTTGTTAGCTTTAGGATGGCAGGAATATTTTTTAGCTAAATTTTAAAAAGTGAAACCATGGCCTCTGCAAATACCTGAAGTATTAGGTGTGAAATCCATATGTTAACCGCAAGAGCTGATAAGCAAAGGAGAAATGGAAATTGCTGGTCAAAGTACTCTTTGAAGAAGGCAAAAGAAGACTTTTAAAAAGTTTTTTAAACGAACTCCAGAGTTCAACATACTAGCATACTCTCTACCCATAAACCACTTCATTCATTAGGAGAAGATGGTCTTATTCCTACTACTACTGAATTCAACAGGCCATTTATTTAGCAGCTCTCTGACTGGAGTACGTGCTCTCTTCTATTCTCTCTGGTGTTGACAGCAGTAATCAAATTTTGTACATGCCACTGGCCCTATTATAGTTCCACAGCAGCTGGCTGGCCGCCTAGTCTTCTTATCATGTATGATAAAAAAGACCAGCCAAACAGACCAGCTGAAACTACTGTGGGAAGACAGAAGTAGAGTGAAGCCTAACTAGAAGTTCAGTAAGTAGAAATCATGTCTTTTTATGCGTGCCCATGTATTACAAAGCATGAAGAACAATGCCACACTCAACACATGAGAAGCTTGCTTTAAGTTTTCAGAAGGACTGGAGCCTAGATGGCAATTCAGCCCTTGTTGAAGAGGTCTGAATGCCACATTTCATATGTGAAACACTACCTATCTGTAGCTCAGTCCACACAGTAGGGAGTGGCAAAGAAAAATGCATATAGAGGTGGGGGGAAAAGGAAAAAAGAGGGGGGGGAAAAAACCCCAGATAACTTTACCCATTCATTTGAAGGTGAGCTCATAAATACTAAAGATCACTTCTCTATCACAGCCCCAGCACATACAAAGTCAGCAATGGGTTCAGAGTAAAATTAAAGTTCACAGAGGCAAACAACAATGGGAGCAGAGGGCAACATCCTTTCATTATAAAAATCCCCTGCATGCAAGACAATCTAGAATGAGACTGGTTTCCATTTCTTCTTTGCCTTCTGGGAGCCTTCCAAGAGCCTTGAATGCCCTGACTCTGAGAAGAGGAAACTGGCTTCTTTTTCACAGCCTGCCTTCTTCCAGCTGTGTTCCAARCAGGCCTTGGTTAACCTTGTTCTGAACTTCCACTCTTCCAGACAAGTCCATAGAGAAAGGCTTGGTTTCATGGCAGAGAAAAAGCAAATCTAAAGCACTTCTTATGGGAGCAGAACAAGGAGATACAGAGTTCCTCCTTCACCTTCCTTCTCCATCACACACAAGCCGTCTTCTCCTTTCTAGAGAAGCAGAGTCCTTCTCAAGGTTCCTGTGCTACCTATCTAGTCCTACCCTTTGTAACGCTTATAATGATCATCTAGTTAAGAGTTTCTCATGCTGTTGGACATTAACACCCCATAATTTTGTGTTTTATTTCACCACAACAACCTGACAACTTTTTTTGCTGGTCTGACAAACATGATTTGAATTAGCAGGCCACACAACACTTTTGAGCAAGCAAACAAAAGCTTTGAGGCAATGATAAGGAGAAGGATGGTAAAAGGGCAACAGGAACTCGAACAAAAAGTAATGTTTCAAGTATCTGTTGCGTTTTGATGGAAATTGGTTATTAGTTTAAACCCTACTTCCAGGAAACCCACAGCACCAGCAACTTCAGAGAGGTAACACGGAGTTTTTAGCATTTCTGTTGAAACCTCCTTTCAAAGAGCCAGGTTCATGTCAGCATAAAGCTTTCTACTCAAAAGAGAATTAGCAATACAGTAAATGCCCTCACTATTGTAGAAGAGGAACAGAGTGTGTAGCACCTAGTGGAGCACTGCAGTACAGATAACACACAGATAATCTCTCAGTGCTCACACAGGCAGCTCCAACACAAACCCTTCCAGCACGCAGCATGCAGCACTTCAGGCGTGCTGTACTTGACACATGGGTCTCATAAAACAGCATGTCTGTGGCTGCCACAAATAACTAACTGACTCATCCTGCAAAAGAAATAATAGTAGCAACTCTAGATAAATTGTGATGACTTTCAAGAATCACCATAACTTTAGCCACTCTTTTTTCAAGTTCCTCTTACAGCTTCACTTTTCCCCTTGTACAAGGGAATATTTTGAATGTAAATACTGAGAAAACCTGTGGAGCACATTAGTCTTCTAAAAGCAGTGCTTACATTATAATCATACCTGTGAAACCCAACCACGACCAAACAGTACCTGCTTTTCACAAAACATCCTGGGCCACCCGTTTACAGGAGCTCAGAGGAGTGACACAGGACAAGTAGGAGCCTTCTGCGTTTTGCTTCTCATTTAAAATGCTGAGCACACCTTCCAAAACAAGGTTCCTGCCCATTCACAGGCATCTTTACAAAAACAAATCCTAATCAATCCATGACAGATGCACAGCTCAACACTTGTGTCTTGTATGCTGGGGTGTAACACCTATTTCAGCAGGAGCCCGGGCACTGAGCCTTGAGTGACAGCATGCAAGCCCAAGCACAGGAGAGGAGCCATCACTTGAGCTGCCTCAGGTCCTCCAACCAGCACTCCTGGTGGTTCACAGTTTTCAAAACCACTTGCCCTGCTGCAGTGGGAGAAAGTGGGAAGACTGGGTTTAACCTAGTGGCCAAGCAGCTGTACAAGCTGCTAGTGAGCAACTCCACCCAGGACATAGAACTGCCCTCAGCACAACCCACAGCACCAGGAACTGCTGTAGAAAAAGGAACTGCTTCCAAAAGAACATCTCATTCCTCTGTCCTTCACATGCCAGGACACAATCCAAAGGTTTGGAAGCAATGGTTTAGGCAAGCACATGAACAATTTACTTGTACGCTTTCCTGTCACTCATTTTGTAAATGTCTGTACCTCCAAGAACATAAACATCTCAAAGCTTCCTTGTAAATACCACAGGGGTTTTTTTCCTTAGAAAGTATCTTCTGATACATTCTTTTAAAACTCTCACAGCTTTCACTATCCAGACCCCACAGGGCTGTGCATTGGTGTCTGCCTCAAGCTGAGCAGAGGGAAAGGAAAACCCATCAGGAAGCCTGAAAAGTAGCTCTGGAGCAAGCAGATGTCCCTCCATTTGCCCAAACCTTCAGGCCTTCATACTACCAGCTAGGGCTGCAACCACAACCTTCATCCTGAAAGCTAAAACCTTTTTTCTCCTACCATGGGGGGAGAAGGAGGTGAGATAATCACAGTTAAATACATCACAGGTGCATTTCAAGAGTGGAGCACCCTGATCAATGACTGCATTCCTGGTTAGCAGGGTGCCATCAACAACTGCAGATCCAAAAATCTAGAAGTTTGCTTTTCCTTTTTTAATGCCCTGTAACAATGCATGGGTGATCAACTAGCATCTTTTAAGACGTTAACTCTTCAGCTACCATTTAGAGCATGCTATTTACTTGCTTACTGAGTGTCACAATTATACACATTACCAGTCTTGTTAAAATTAGCATTCAATTTCTACCACCCAGTCAGTCTATTTCCCTTCCCGCTTGCAACAATGTATTTTTTATTCATTCTCTTTCACAACAAAAAACCACAGAGGACAAAGAGGGACAGCACTGTGCAGAGCCGCCCTGTCTTCTGCAGGAGCTATTAACGAAGTTCTTTGGACTTCCCAGACACCATGCTGGGGATGGAAAGTTTTGCTTACTTGGAAAAGAGGGATCTGCAGAAAGCCTGCATTAGGAGCCCCAAGTCTCCCTATTCCTTCCTTGAACAGGAAGAGTACTGTAGAGCACTCTCTAAGCCAAACAGGCTGTCTTTTCCTAGTTCAGAAAACTGAAAATAGTACCGAAACTATTAGAGGCATCCTAAAACTAAGAAAAATAAAACAAAGCCTGTTCCCTCTGGACCTTGGTCAAGTCCAACCCAAATGCATCTCCAGTTAAACTCCCCACTCCTCAGAGGACAAACCTGTCTCCTGCCAAGGACCCAAAGCAAACATGCCCCTTTCTGAAATAGCATTGGTGTTATCTGAGTCAGAAAAAAAAATAAAAAAAAATCAACCCAACACAAATCTATTCAGCTCCATACAGGAAGGCTCCGCTGGGTGTTCAGGACTCAGCACAGTGACACAGCACCTGGCTCAGTGTCCTGAGCACAGCCCACAGTCCTGGAGCAGCCCAGCTTGATTAGTGCAAGCATCACACCATTCCTTCCGTATGATGCCAGAGCAACAACTCAAAATTTTCTAAACTACAGAAACTCATCTTAGAACTACCTACACTGCTGCCATTGTATGAGCCTTTACTTTACTTTCATAAAAAACCCCTTTACCAAGAGGAAGAAAAGAAAAAAACCCACATAAAATATACTCCAGTTCAATCCTCTTTAAAGCYTCCAGCTAACTGCAGACTTAATATACCTCTTGTTAATTTGTCCCAATAGTTAAATTTACACTCACTGGTAAAAGCTTACACAACATTCACAACCTTTAGCTACCGATCTCCTTTTAACAGCTACAAATTGCAAATCACTGTGTGATTAACGTTACTAAGACCACAACAAGGCCAGAGAGTATATTTCAATAGATAATCCAACATTCAGATGCTTTGGTAGGTATAATACTCTACAAAGACCATTAAAAAAATATCATTGCATCAGTTGTCAGATACTAGAAATGCATCATTAAAACTATTGTTAAAATTAATAGCCTTCTTTCTCTCCTCCCTCACCAATTAGCACAGCAAGAAAAAGAATGAGGTAAAACCATGCACTTTGTTAAATACTGAACCTACTGGAACCTGCAAAATAACTGTTTAATTAACTACTCTGAGGCTGAGGTCAGTTTACAGAGGAACCATCACACAGCAGCTATGGCAACACAGAACCACTACACTGCACTGCCAGCTAGCAAAGGGAAACATAAGAACAAAGAGTAAAGCAACAAACAGCATCAACCTGCTTTCTTAGGGCTGCAGAAGCAAGAATTAAAGCTCTCAGAGGGAGGGCTTTTCAGTTTAGCACAGCATTTCTGTGTATCAAGGGAACAGGGAAAGAGAAGAGTGTGGAAAAGAAATGAAGAACATGGCACAACTGAATTGTCACCTTGTGACAATGGTCTGAAGAACAGACCCCCACAACTAAACACCAAAAAGTCTCAAGTCTCCCTTAAAGTAATGGTACATACACACTCATAAGCAGAGATCCAACAGCAGTGAAAAAAAGATAGCGTATTTTATTTGGGAAAGGATGTCCACGTATCTCAAGCCACCTGCCCAGGTTCCTAAGCAGAGACTGAGGAGCAGCCCACAGCAGCTGAAGAGGTTAAGTAATATCTGGGTTAGCAGGCACCTCACTCAGTTCCACGCTAACTAAGGAAAGCTCACACAAACTGTGATCAGTGGAGAAGTGGTGGAAAGAGGACTACGCAGTGGTAAGCAGCTGAGGGGCAGTAACTGATTCAATTTTGCAAGCCAGTAAAAGCTTGCATGTTTACACCCTCACTTGTTTTCAAGAAATTTTCAGCAAGCTTTCTGTGTGTATACTTTGCGGACTTCTGCCAGGTCAAATGGAAAACACTGGGCTTAGTTATTTAAGCTCAAGTGTGCGGAGGAGTAATTACCAAAGCTCCATTGGACAGAAGGATTGCATTCTTTTATTCTTCAAATGCCACCACCCACTAAGATATGATAATAAAACTCTGAGAAACCTCGTAAGCAAATCCAGCAAACACTGTGCAGAAGTTAGCCTGCAATCACACTGTACCCATATCACAAACTCCATCTGTACCTCTCAAAGTACTGTGGTACAATGACCAACTCCGCTATTGCTGCCACCACCAGTATGGTTTTTGTCACCAACATCACAAACTGTTAGTTGGACTTAAAGCCTAAATTGTGTGAAGATTGAGATAAAAAGCCACTGGTACAGCATATTCTAAAAAGGCTTTCTGTGCAAGATTGACTGGAAAATCATACACATTCCTGAGCCAGACAAATTAAACCCCAAAACACAGCTCCCGCTTCACAATTCCTGTGATGCAACAGATGCAGCACAGCATTCCCACATAAATATTTAATTTCAACAATGTACATGTTTACTAGCTGATTTTAAAACAATTCAAGGGTTAAAAACAGATGTGCACACTATACTCATAACCTTATCAGTCACCTTACTGAAGCATCACACCTTGAACTTGAAGTGTGAGCAGGCAGTCCCATCCATGATCTGAACAGCAGCTTTTCTCCTATTCGTTTCACACCCCAATTCTGTACTACTGGTTATGAAGCCATCTGACATTTCCTGCAAACAACCTTACAATAGGCTCAATAAAATTTCACATTACTTTTAAAAAAAAATTTTAGGCTGAAGTCTTTAATAATTTGCTTTTTTTCCCTTTGAATTTAAGTGTTTAAATAAACAATCACTGTTTTCTTGTATTTCAAAAGTATGTATATATGGCTACATTCACAATGAGTATGTAATATAAGTATCTCTGAACAAAAATTTTTACACCAAAGTGGATAGATTGACATTCTGAGACACCACACACCATCCTGTGTTCAGCACCCTCACTCCATTTAGCAGATGGGCTTTTATAACACCACAGTCTCCCCAGCAAAAGAAGCAAACTGCCCCAAATGGCACACATTTACCAGTTTGTTCCTTACTTTGTCTTATCTTTGCTACCACCCTACTTGCTTTTGTTGCTGCTATCAACACTGAGTAGGTTTTATCATAGGGTTATTTTCTTACTAGCTTAAGTTCTTCTTCAGCAGCATCAACTTGCTACTGAAAAGCAAGCCTTGTTTCACTCTGCAGGCCTGCCAACGCTTCGAGGCAAAAACCACTTCAGCTTCATAAAGTTAATATTGAAGCAAGTTGCATTAAACTCGTTCACAAGTGTACTTTAAAAATATTCTTTACAGGTTGGTAAAGCTCCAATATAAATAAAGGAGGAGACGGACAACAAAACACAAACAAGTTGCATGGCAGTTGTAATTCAGTTCAACACGAGTGTGCAGCCCCATGGTCTCTATGTTACTCTGCCTTCAACTTGCCCTAGATTTGAGCACTTCTCTGTAATACCTATATTCAACAAACATTATACTGCCTTCATTTCCAATAATTTAATATCTAACAGCAGTATTCTCCCAGTTAACACTGTCATATATACTTTTCTATTATTTATGTGCAGTTCCCTCACTGTAACTGGACTGGTTTAAGACAGTTGCATGAATAAAGCATTATAAAACTTCACTGTTTCTTTGTTTGGGGATTTTTTTACTTCATAGCATAACCACAGCATTAATACTGTTTCTTTAATCTGCTTGTAGGTGATTTTGTTTGTTTAATTTTAAATCACAGCATTCTGACACATTCGACTCCCTACAAAAGTTTGTCAAAAAAARAATCACTTTTGAATCACAAAAGTACTTCAGGTCAGCCACAGAAAAAAGACAAACCCCTATTACATATTATCCTCATAAATATGGTTTGCAAGAGGGGCTTTAAACAGTAAGTATATTTACAGCTTTCACTGTGAGATAAGTAAGGCAATTTAGGATATAGGTGGCAAGGTTCAGAAACAGAACTTCATACAGATGCAATTAAAATGTTTGCAATGCTACTTAGAAACATAACCTACTACTACTACCTACCTTTGTGCAAACTTGTGCTATTAAGTGCATGTGAGAGTCAGTCACTGAAAAGTAGCTCTAGTGTAGATGCAGCTACATGGTCACATTTTATAATTAAGTTTCATGGCTAATACCACTATGAAATGAAAATTTCCTTCATTGTCTGTAAAAAAATTTAATATATATTAAATTCCACTCTAAAGAGTGCTGTATCAGCATAGAAAAAGAAGAAAAAAAGCCACCACACATCCAGATAATGTTCAAAAGGCTTGGTAAACATTGCAAGTACAAAACAGCGCTCTCATCCACAACAACTTCACAGAATGCAGCAGAAGTGTTTCAGCACTGTCAACCTGAACAGAAGTTCTCCAAAATCAATTTGGAATAAGCCACATGCCTTTTAACATAACCCAGGTTCAAAAATATGCATTGCCAAGATCTGCTTACTCAAATAATCTTTCAGAGGCACCACTGTAGCACCCAAGTACCTTCCAGCTAAGTGCTGCAGAGAGTTTAGCCCTCTGTAGTCAGCCTTGCTTCCTTTTCTGGCACTGTAACAATGCAGGAAGTAGCAAATGATACATGGTGGGGGAAGGACAGATCGCCACACACATCATAGAATCTGCTAAGTTGGAAGGGACACATCAGGATCATTGAGTACAAGTCCTGGCCCTGCCCAGGACACCCCAAGAATCACACCATGTAATATACACCCCTTGTGCCTGGATACAAAATCCACTATGAAAGCAGAAGCTAGGCAGACTAGAACAACGCTGTGTATCATGTTTGCATTAACAAGTTATTGACAGATCTTTGACGACAATTTATGAACMATGCATGCAGGAAATGGAATAAAAAAAATCATCCAGCAATTATCTCTTGTCTAAAAAGCCGAGCATATGGTGGTCAAATCACAACACAGTATAAAACCACAAGGAAACTATATATGTGACACTTATAGGCTGAGTTAAGTTTTCACCTCAACAAAGCCAACATCACAGGAACACGCCCAGTGCAGTCACCAGCAGAAGTCTCCCCAGCTGGGTGGGGACCTCTTGCTGACAGTGAAACTAAAATCTTCTGGCAAGTTCATGAAACCACCACTAACCCTCCTCATTCAGTGGAGCTATTAAAACACAACTTTCACACTCGCATACACATGTAAAAAAGTACAGACAAGCAAGGAGACAAACACACAGAAAGACAGGAAAATATAGCTACAAACTTCCAAATTCAGACACTGACCAGCAGGAGAGCCTTAGCATATCCTGGACCAAGTGAAAAAAAACAACTACCAGCTTTTCTCCAGCAGAGTTGTAAGGAAGCCCTGAATCTACCTGCATTTTCAGAGGCCAAATGTCAATATCCAGACACTATATACATGGGAGAAACAGACGGTTGTCAGAAAATTAAGACACCCATGAGAAACCTTGGGAGTCAACTTTACTAAACGTGCAGAGTAGCTGAGCTCAACATCCATAAACAGTTACAAGAAGTGTTTGAGATTGCTCTTCATGTGAGATATCAGAGCTGACCAGGAAAGGGGGTGGGTTGGGGATGAATGGGAAACGAAAAAAGAAGTAGCAATAAATACTATCCCACACAGGCTGAATTCCCTCAGCCGCTTTGTTTGCTTGAGATGCACTTTGTATCTACTACATGAAGTCTCTGACCACATGAAGCTAGCAATAAGCAGCAAGCATGTCCTGTCTGCCACTTCTGTTCTGAATGTCTCTTCCCCCTTATAAACCTTTTACTGGACGATTCAGAAGATTTACCTTTAGCTCAGTTATGGCATTGCCTTTTTAAGAATAGTGAATATGCGAGAATACCTATTGTCCACATGGCATTCGCTCGTCCTGGAGAAAATTATTCCAGTCACAACCTAGAGAACTACCATTCAAAAAAATCCAAAGACTTTAGGAAAACATACACTAATTCTTGTACCAAATTTCAGATAGCTTAAAAAAATTAAAAATCACCGTGTTTCTAGTAATTGTTATCATTCAAGATTTTCAACAGTTATCTTCTATATCCCCAATATGCAGGAGCTCCCCACACAGTCTGGATGTGACAAGGAAATAAACCCAACCCCTAAGAGTGGTCCAGTCATGTCAATGATGCACTCCCACGTGCACACACAGTTGTTGCTGGCTGCCTCCAAGACACCCTTGTTAGCTGGGGACAACTCAGGGGGGTTCAGCATGGGTTGCAAGAATTCCACCCCAGCACATGATAGAAGAAGTACAGACATGTGCTTTAGTATGAACTGAGGATTTACCATACTCCTAACCAACTAACTGGAAACACCTCATTAAAGACAGACTTCTAACAATCTCAGATCTGCACACTGCTGGATAATTATTCTCAACTTGAAAGCACTGCATAATTTCTCAGGAATATCACCATTTCTAATCAGAAGTCCTAGAAGGGAAAAGCAGATAGAAGTCTATGCATATATATGTGTGCACAGGCATATACATCTACATATACCTCCTTCTCTCTTATCTTTAAGTATACACAACGAAGATGACAAAAACCCAACCCCATTGCATGTTGTTCCATCACTTAAAAACTACTGCCTTACCTTGTGGCTGTGCTTTTGTACATCAGGAAGAAACATCCAAGCCAGAAGGGCATAATTACATTTCTATTTACTTTACCATTTACTTTATGAGGGGGAGGGGTAGGAACAGGAGCAGTTGAAAATATGTCCTTCCCTGAGGGCTGAAACTCCTGAAACATGATTTTTYTGAGAAACAGTGGGGTTTTTTCTCCCTTGGAACTCTATCACCTTCATTCCCTAACCCTTACAATAACTTGAGTGGGTACATCTCATCACTTTGCTAATCCCCAACTAATGTATTTAGCATTCAGTATTTTATTTGAGCCATTTCTGCCAGTTAGGAGAAATCTTGTTGCCTTTCTCTCAGCATTACTCACAAGTGACACTTACCTACCCAGAGACTAGTTATAACAAAAAAGCAAGGTGTAGGAGCATATAATCTTTGAAAGCTCTACCTTCTTTCAATTTTGAAGGCTTTAGTTCACATCTGTAGTGAGAAAACAGAGGAAGGAGAAGGAAGTCAGGGTAAGCTTTTTTGTTTGTTTTCTTTTATGATTTGTTTTCTTAAAGAAGACTAGGCTATAGTGCTAAAGATCAAGGCTGACCTTCCTGGATGTTTTTGATATTTCCCCTGAAAAAAGCACAGATTTGGATATGGATTATCCAAACGGATACCCCAAATGTTCCATTCATCTGTCAAGCCCAAGGTCTGTGATGATCAGTAGTGCTGAGGAGCAAAGATGAGACCAATTTTACAGTTTTCCCTTCTGATTAAGAGCAAAGGAAAAAAAAAACCACTATTCTGCAGGATAAACAGGTCTCGTCTGCAGAGAAAAAAATTGATAGCTACTATTGTAACATGGTGACCCAAAGCTATAGTATAAAGAGGTCTTAACCACTTTCAATTTCATCTGGATATCCATCCTTAGGAACACCCTGCCCTAACAGAATAAAAGATCTGTTTGATAAGGTGGCTCTGAAGTTAGGTTGAATACAGGTTGAAAAACAAGAAAAACGTTAAACCTTTGAAATATATAGTCATTCACTGAACAAACCCAAGACACAGCACTCAACCTGGTAACAGGAAAGATGAACTAGTACAGGCAGTTGGCACTACAGACAGATTGCACCCAAGTGAAACAAAGATTTTTAAAGTGGATCCACTGGTCCAAGAAATGCCACCAACTGGGAACCAAGTTCAGGAAAACTAAGCACATGGGAAGTTACAGCTGCTTCTTTACTCTTATTATCTCTCAACAGAAATATCTATGGGGAAAGAAGGACAAAGTAGTAGAGGGATGGAAGAACATCACATTTAAGTAAAAAAAAAAACCTAAACAAAAAAAACCAAACAAAAACCACCAAACACCTTGCTATGCTGAAATACAGTACTTAGATTAACTACAAGAGAAATCAAGGGTATTCTTAAATAATAAAGTGGATCCAAATTCATTAGCAGGTATTTAAAAACACAGTACAAGGACACAGCTTCTATCACACGGTTCCATCACCCAATACCTGCTAGACCCAACTGCTTACTAAACACTGTGTATGTTATGTGTAGAAACTGCCTTTTTTTCAGCCACTGTGCTTTTGTACTGAGTTGAAAGAAGTGTCTAAAGCTTTTCAGCATTTCCACCTACTCCCCATTTTTATGCATCAGCGCTGATTGTCTTGCAAGAAGTAATCTCTTGGGGTTAAAATTTAACAGATCATGTTATATTTGCATAGGTCTAGTTAATGAAGAAATGAGTGGCAGAGAGTATAATATCCTGACCTTCTGTCATGAATTTTAATTGCCTACAGATGGTTAAATTTAGCCTTATCTTCCCACATGAAGAGATCCACATGGATAATTTCTCCCTCAGCCTTATGTAGCACAGCTGGCATTTCATGGAGCCCACTGCTATGCCCATGAGTTCCCTGCAACACATCCTGTGGTGGGTGAAGTGGAGCAGCAGGTCATATGTGACCCCTGCATGGAGGAGCTGAGGTGGGTGCTACACTGGAATTACTCTGCCCAAACCCAGCTGAAGAATTCTCCCTGGTAATGCCATGGCTGCTGTAAATAGCGTCATTTCTAAACCAGCCCTGTTGTTCCAACTTTTACAATCTCCACTGCTCTTCTAAATTTGTCAAACTTCTTCGAAGAGAATTATTCCTCATCCCCAACACAAGCTCCCTCTCTGACCAGGCAGGTTGCCACAGAAGAACAAGGCCATTTTAAGAGAAAAGTCAGCTTGGAAAAATTACAGAAAGGAAGCAAGCACTCTTCAATCTCTCTATGAAATTAAGAATTTCACTTCAACTGAACAATGAGAACCTTTCCTTCTACAGCACATTAATGCCAATAACCACTGGGAACAGACCAACAGATTTATCAAAGCTGAGGTCAACTTGCAATTTATGAAAAACCTTTAATAAGGTCTACAAAATTCAATTATGTGAATTTCAGTAAAACTTAGATATCCATTAGAGGAGGTACAAAGCTTTTCCCCTGTATAAGCAATTTTCAAAATAAAGGTTTCATTGAATAAAGGACAATTCAAAACAAGATGCCTTTGCAAAAATCACACATTGCCAGATTCAACTCTCAACACCCTTACTCAGCACATTTTAGATGTGCCTTTTGGGGTTTTTTTAATAGGTGCTTTTGCGAAGAAAMCACTAGCTTTGCATGCAGCAACTTGCAAGATTCTGAAAGATTTTCTGCCAAACCTCCTCTACACTACACTGTTAATTTACCATATGAATATTCAAAGATATTCTTGAATAACTGCCAGAAGGGAACACACTCCTCTGTAGCTACAGAGCCACATCCATGCTTAGCTCACCATAGTAATGCTCTGCCCTGGGATGGAAATGCAAGGCCAGGCAATAAAGTTCGACTAAGACAGGAAAAAAAAAATCCCAAGAAAAAAAGCAAGCCCTCTTGGTTACTCCAAGACACCTTTATCCTTTGATACTTAGCTGCCTAGAGCAAAGCACAAACCCCAAAATTTTCCTCGTAGATGATGCATAAAGCTCCCTTTGGCTACTGCTTCCACATTTTTTACCCAACAATCCAAAGACAGACTTGAAATATTCACGTCAGGATGAGTTTCTATATCAATAGCTGCAACGGGACAGATCGAAAGGTGGCACACACACCTCCACACACACACACACACACTCTACTTCATGAATCCCTCAAATACTGGCAAAACCACTGAAAAACTACCACAAGAGTTTACCATGTGATATCTCAGCTAAGAAGGGAAGTTAAACAAGTCTAAGGATATCCAACCATATCTTCCACAGCTGAAGACCAGATACACACATCAGCTCAAAGCTAAAATAAGTTTGGGAACCAACAGGCTTGTTTTACACTGCATAGAGACAGCCTGCAAGGCAGAAGTAGGCATGAAGGAAAAAAACAAGTAAGATTAGATTCTGTTTTGGTCACATTTTTCATACATTTTCAAGAGGCTAATTTTTTCATTTTAGAGATCAAAGAACAAAGAACTCAAGGCCAAGGTGATATTTTGGACCATTATTTAACCTACCTTTACATTAAATAAGTTTATTTTCCTTAAGGATGTCATTTTAAAAGTAGTCTCTTTTGCATATATATATATACACACATTTATTTGAACAGCAATTTAAAATAATCTTCAAAATTAAATATGTGGTTATTCATATTTACATTAGTTGTTTATTCTACAGAAGGAAATTTGAAATAAAACTTTAAAAATTATTTCAAGCTTAGAGTACTTATTTAACTAGTTCTACTTATTATAAAAAGAAATTATAACTATTGAATCAGCACTTGGTAAGGTTCTAGCAAAGAAATCCTCTCACCTTGTATTAATACACTGCCCTTCATTATTGAGATATAATTAGCCCAGTTTGCAAAAAGTGCAGGACACTATTTTTGCATTGGAATGTTAGAGCAACAGGTTACCTATTTATGCTACAGATATTTAAATAAACAGCAGATTATTATTTATAACAAGCTGCATGATTCTGGAAGACATGATCTAACTGATTCACCCACTCCTCAGCTGTACTCTCACCATTCCACGGCCTGCAGGACTGGAGGGGTGAGTGGGGGAAATGCCTGAAGACTGTTAAGGAAGGAATTCTATATGTAGTAAAACCTGTGTCTTGTCCCCCTTGATTAAGATACTTCAAGGATGTCTTAGTTAAAAAATAGTAATTTAACCAAAAATTCCCTTTTGTTCCTGTTTTTTGCATTAATTCAATACTTAGGTCTAAAAATAATTGTCTGCAAAACAGGGTTTGTAACTCTTTTAACTATATCCACCTTACACAGAAGGTGCGAGCTCTGTATCATAAACCAATTCTCACTGAAATTTGATTTTACAATTTGTCAGACTTTCCAAAAAGGCTTTTGTGATACCTCGCAGATTCCAAACTGTAGCGGAGTTAAATTTATTCATCCAAAAAGGAGAGGTATAAAAAGAAAGGCAAAAAATATAGCCTCTATTAAGGATACCACAATACAGATACAAAGCAGTTAAAAAAAAGAGTCTCACAGAATTGACACACATTACTTTTCCCCCACTTACACCACATAACAGACTCAGATCAAAATCCGACCCACAGCCACAGATTCTCACCAAGATCAAACATAATTAATTTAATTGCTTTTTAAAGACTTCCAGTAACATTAGTTATCTTAATTACCATTCAGCTACTCTGTTACATGATAACCTTCTGGCTCTGCTAAATTTGGGAGTGCCAAGAATGTACCATTTCCTTTTTTTCCATTGTATTGTAGATGAGAGTTGAGTATCCAACTTCTACAGCCTCTTTACATTTTTTTGGCAGCACAAGAGGTTTTTAATAGGATAGCAAGTTAAGGTCCTTTTTGAGTGCTGGAAGACTATGAAAGGAACCTTATTACAAACGAGAATACCAGGCACACGTAATATCTTAGGAGGAACAAAACCCCTTTTTCTGCCTTCTGCTCTCCATCACTTAGGAGAAAAAGAGTTGTGCACATTTTGGTATGAAGGGAAAAAAATTGTCAGATTTGTGAGCATAAGGACCCAAATCCATAAGAAAACAGACTTTTCCAACTGGAGGAAACAAGTTTAAAGCTCCAATTCATTTCACAATTTCTCTCCTCCTTCCCATGCCCACACAAATTATGCAGAATGCTTTCGTAATCAAGTTGCACTTCTGTAGTCCACATAAATTTTGGTTTCAGATGATCACTATATATATTACCATCTTTCAACACTGTAGTGTATCCCAAGAATTCGTGTTGTTTAACCCCTTCCTTCTTTCCACAGGCAGCAAAATGGAGTTCGACTTAACATTATATTTGCATTAATTTTTAGTATATGGGAACAAATATAAGTTAAAGCCAGAGACTGCAAAGCCAATATAAGAAGCTATAACAAAAGGAGGTGAGAACTAACATGGAATATAAATTAATCAGCAAAACATTTCTAAGCAGTCTTCATTTTTCTTAATCAATTTATTTGAACATTATATAGACACAGTCCATTTTCATCACCTGACTAACAGCTTCTGCTCCATCCCAGCTCCCCCTGCCCAAGAGCAGCTGGGAAGTACTGTGGAAGAAAGGATGCATCACGACTTCCACAGCAACAACCAGCAGCAAATTTAGATATTTCATTTTCTTTTCTGCCCAAATCACCTTAGAACCAAATCCTCCATCCAGTACATTATACAACATGAACTAATTCTTCCTAGGCATCGCCAAAGTTTTGCAGTGTATCCCATTTCCTCCAAAGGCCATTCAACAGATCTGGACTATTTCAAAGAGGACTTTACTGTCAATCACAGACCTAATCCTGAAACTAAATTTAATCAGCTACACTAACGCCACTGAATCCTTTAAGAATGAATACAGCAGCCCAAGACCTCTTCAATATTGTATTCCCAAAAGACAGAGTAAAATCAAATTTGACATGCCTACAATAGGTATGGGCTTTTAGGACCCTTCACTGCTTTCATACTAGTTTTCTCAGTGCTAAAGGCAGCCTGCCAGTTAATACACAAAGAAACCTCTACAACACGTGATATTTTGCCCAGAACACAGAAAATATATTGGCATTGAATTATGTTCTTTATACATAAAGCCACAAGCTATGGGATTCACCACATTATATGCTCCTCTTCTACCCTAGTTCTTACTGAAGAAAATTTATCTGCCTCAGAAGTGGACATCCCATGCTAGAGTGATCCCTGACCTAACCCAGTAACCTATAATTTAGGTGTAGCATCAAGTGAACCAACAAGAGCAACATTAAAAGTAGCTGCAAAATGCAAGAGCTCCTGCAATGTGAAAGTGCCCTGGAGCAGAAATAGCACACTCACATTCTTCTTCGGGGCAGAGCTGCACTTACTGACACAATGTACATAGCATGAGATTCCTGTGGGAATTTGGGAACTCCAAGGACAGCAACATCACCCAGGAAGTAATCAAGGACCAAACCTCAACTGCGCCAACCACAGCATGCCACATCGTTTACTTCCTGATTGATCACACATATGAATGAACTCAACACAGAGATCATAAAGCTAGGAGACATAATGCCCCTATAAGCACACCTGTTACCTCAGTGCCAGATGCCAGAGCACCACCATGCCCAAGCTAGAACACTCTGTACTGTGCATACCCTGTATCACAGCTCAGCACCCACTTTTGCACCAGGCAAACTGAGGAAATAGCTCTCCAAACATATCCTCCACATTTCCTCCAGGCAAACATGGACTCAACCTCTTGTCAAAGGGTCCATCATTATCTACGTGGTGACTTATTTCCCCTCTATATACAGCCCTAAGCATCTCAACTATTTGGACTCTGACACTGGCATAAGTATCATGACCATTATCTCATCTTAGGTAAATAACTACAGCAATGACATCTCTTTTTCCTGCAAAGGGGTTTTGTCAAAAGAAATGTATCAGACCTGTCCCTGTGTGTGGGCCAGCYCCCTTTGCAACACAATGGCTGTTTATCCTGATAACACTATGTCCTTGCAATCATCACTGGGCTGGTGGGCAGTTGGTTGCCAATAGGGGCAACAGAGGGGTTTGTTGTGGTTGTCTAATTTTGGGGAAGAAAAAGGAGAGCAATGCTCCTTTTCTCTAGCTCTTGATTAATGTCCTCACAATGTCTTTCTCCTGGACAAGGGCTGGTGGGAGAGGGTAGAGAAATCAAGACTTACTGCAAACCTGCTCTTCCACTTAGACCAGCATCTTTCAGCATCAAGTTTTCCAGAATTTTAGACTCATTTATGTTGGAAAAGACCTCTAAGAGCATAGAGTCCAACCATTAAACTAGCACTGCCAAGTCCACTACTAAACTCCTCTTTTTGGCCTACAGCTTTGGACATGATCATTAAGCAGTACCTCTCCAGTGCAGAAACACATGCAAACACAGTGTCCCCTCAATAATTACTGCTCTCAGTTCATTTTCCAGCAACTCTTCTCTGTACAAATATTCACAGACATACCTCTGCAAACAACCCTGACTTCACTGGAGTTATCTTCTGTGAAAATGATCTAAAGCAGCAGCTAAATACTTGAGGATTCCTTTTTTCATTCCCTGCAAATGCCTGCCAGGACATGGAAGTGAAGCCAAGGAGGCAACAGAGTCCAGTAGCAAAAAAAGGTATGACATCTTCCACCTGTTTCACTAGATTTTCAGACTGTCTCAAATTGTCTTCTGTTCACAGCACAGAGGAGATGCTGCCTGAAAAAAAACAGAAAGAGAGGGGGCCTCAGGTGTCAGCACATAGCTCTGCCACACCTCAGGACATGTTCCAGGACCAGGACATGTGGGAGCCAGCACTGCCACATTCATCCCTTTACCCTTCCCTCATACCAGGATGAGGGCTGGAAGGGAAAAAAAAAAGCATCCCCAGCTCTTTTGCTCTTTCCCGCAGTGCACCACACACTGAGTCAGTCACTGAAGTCTTCCTTCAAATGGAAGAAAAACCATGAAGTTGAACAAAGTAGAGGAACTAACAAAGCATGCGCATATGCACACACAAAAAAAGCACAACTTCTGGGAAGAGCACAAGTATGTTTTCCAAAAAGAAAGGCTTAGAGCTTTTTAGTTTATTTTGGGCAATTATTTTTAACTGCATATCATGTTCAAAAATTATTATCCTTATACTCGGAATTGAACAGGACATCTATTTTTAAATATTATTCATTCACGCACAAGTCATCCCCAGAGACAAGACAAATAATAATAAATCAATGCCATGAACAAGCACAAAGTCACTCTGGCTGCAAATTAGCCTGATTGGCCATTCCATGTTGCCATTCTATTTTACATACAATCCAGGGGTGCACGTGCCACAAAACCTTTCCTTTCTAAAATAGACATCTCATCAGACTCAAGATCCCACATTTTACATCCAGTTAAATGCTCCAAAGCATTTTCTTTCAAGAGCAGATTCTGCCAGCCAAACCAGCTATATACATTGAGGCAAGTTTATACACTCAGGCAGAGAGCAGGCTAGCGTATTTTATCTATATAAAATGAAGTCTTAATTTAAGAAGTAAAATATCCCAGTCTCACAACTGATAGTAGACCACCACTAGTGCTAACAGGAGATGGATGGGCACAGAGTTTTCTTCAGTCCAGTACAACACACTCTTCCAGTTTGTTCCATCTATTTCGGGGACTGTTTAATTTATACAGTGCAACACATGAAAATGGCATGTTACCAGCTAGACACTGTCCCATTTGACTCAGACATGCCTGGCTGTGGGATCTCACCTTCCCCACTGCATTCCTGGCATTAATTTCACTGTTTCTCCAAGAGGGAAAATGAGTCCCCAACTAGCAAAGTGTGATCACCCCCCAAAAGCAACCCATTTCATAAGGCCAGGCATTGTTCTTTCATCCTATTGCACACGCCTTTACCAAAGGGAGGCAAAATGCTTGAGTGAACACAACTTCCTTTCTTTAGATATGGTACTCTACAACACACGAAGAGCTCTGTCACAACCCTGTTGCACACCTTGCTCAAAAATAACTKATCTTGTAAACCAAAGAGAGTTTGAGGATTTTCAATTAGAAAGACTTTGTCTGTTTTTCAAAGTCAGAAAAGGTACATTCTGTCTCTGCATTTTCTTCAAGGAGATGAACACACCCAACACTGTTAGTCACTATGTAAGCAAAGTAACTACTATCTTTTACCAATGATGAAATATTTAACACTGTCTGCTGAGAAGGGCAAGTTATTTACCATGTAGTGACAGAAAACCCACTTCGGCAGATTACAGGTAGAGAAGGTCTCAAAGTCAGGAAATTCTTAGCACAAGGATTTGGAAAGACAAATAGCCTTCATGATTTAGTACAGAAATTATTTCCCCTCTTAAAACAAAGTGAACAACAAAATACAGTTTACATGGAATTCATTAACTTCAAGTTTCCCAAGTTTTAGGAACCACTTACTTCATTACAGCCTAAATGAAAACCTTTCTAACCAGTTGTTTTAGATTAAATAAACAAAACAAAAATTTGGTTTCTCAAGTCTATGCCTCGCTTTTCTCCAGAGGAGGGTCTATGTAAAGACCCTGAGAATTCAGTCCTGAGACTTCATAGGAGGTGCTCCCTCCTGCCATGCATATATGGATGTGTGAAACATGAAGACAGTGCATTAATCCTTCTGGCATAAAAAGGCATTTGTCCAAATTCGGCAAAGGTGTCCTTCAAGAAGAGGCTCTGCAGGAGGACTGAAGTAACAGACATCACCACAGCTGATGCAGCAGTCACTCCATCCCTGCGTCTCAACAGCTCTCTAAGCCTTGACTGATCTAGTTTTCTTGGATAAGAAAGGACAAGCATGGAAACAAGTCACAAACTGATGCCATCAGTTTCCCAATGCCCATAAATAGAAGAAAAAAGTTTTCCAAGTGGTAGTATGATGCACCTGGGCACTGGAAGCTTCTTGCTAGCACTGGAATACGTTTGCAAAAACTTCACCTCTATTCCTCTACATTTCATGTGTTGCTCTTCACCAGGGAAGGGAAAGAAGAGGGAAACAGGGATCTGCGGGGGCAGCAGTGCAGAACATCAGGTTAGGAGTCTGATATCTATGGACTCTGTAAAACTTCACTAAAATTATGAATAGCAGTTATTTCAACCWCTTTTCTTTCAGCACTGATTCTCCTGTAACCAAGGAACTTTCTGTTAACATTCAGAGGGCAAATAATGAACTTGAATTGGGTTTTGATAGCCTTCAAAAGAGAAATAAGCCCAACACAGAGTGGTATGATTTGTGACAATGGACACAACCCCATTTGAACTCCTCCCTCCTCCTTTTCGATTTTGAAAATGCTGATTGTGCACTTAAGTATTAAATTACTTCCACATTAATACAATCATCAACATTTAACTCATCCTATCAGTGTAATCTTCCAAAAGTATGTCTCACAACTTTAAAAAATTCTCAAATATCTGGTGAAACCAGAACAGGGGTTGGCAGGGGTGGGGATGGGTGTTTTGGTAAAAATGCCCTTTTGTCCTGAATTAGCTCAATGCTCCCAATCTCAGCATGGCAGTGAAACACAGCATCCTCACCAGCAAGTACCTGGGCACTGTCTGACACTGTCAAACAACTCCTCTGCACAGATTATAAAGTGTGTAAGTGTACTTTGAGTATGAAGACCAGAGCGAATACTTCACATCTGTTTAATAACTCTCTGATTAAACTTAATAAACTCTACTCTAAATGAAAAGTGTGTTAAATAATTTAAGAAAAACTTTTTTAAAGCTCAGTAAATCAAACCAACAAGCTCTAAATCAGGCACAACAGCCAGGTCCAAGAGAAAAATTCCTGAGCACAGAGGAGAAGCATTCAGAGCAAAACAATTATACATCACTATCCCAGAGAGAGCAAAACTAAATTCAGAAGGACACTGAGACTTTCTTGACAAAAGACTGGGGAAGCTGAAAGATGCACGGTGTTAACACAGTATGTTCCCGTGAATTTCCACAAGAAGTCTCATCCAAGAACAAGATGTACATGTAGAAAACAGAAAAAAAAAAAAGGGCAACGAACTCTCTCTGGAACTGATTTATGCTGACCATAGCTGTTGTTCATTATAGAGCTATAACAGAAGTAAAAGTCTGGAAAGAAGTAATAGAAAGGTTTTGGTCTGTTGACATTTAAATACTACTTTATTTATTCTCTTCTGTTAATACAATCATATTTTACAATACAACTATTAAAACAACACAGAAGGCAAAAGGCTTCGCTTTATTCGCAGTGTGCTCCCATAAAATGTTCAAATAAGTCCCCATTTGTTATTCACACACAGACTGCTG
Source organism: Amblyornis subalaris (assembly GCA_018881555.1). Classification (NCBI taxonomy): domain Eukaryota; kingdom Metazoa; phylum Chordata; class Aves; order Passeriformes; family Ptilonorhynchidae; genus Amblyornis; species Amblyornis subalaris. The sequence goes on from JACAXG010000050.1 coordinate 3,709,853, forward strand.
CGCTCTGCACATCCAGGATAGTGTGGTAAGTTAAGAACAAAGAAAGCTAGCAAAACATTTCAGAAGTTACTCATCATACCACTTTCCTCTGATCAATAATTTGTAACATAACATTTTAGGAGCATTTTCCATCTTTGGTCCTCTGCCATGATCTAAATTAGGAGGGGGGCAAAAGCCACATTTCAATGCTAAGGAAATAAAAGCAGAGTACACGCAAACTAACTAAAGTTATTTGTGGAATGAATTACAGAGACCCATCAAAGCATGTTCCTTCATGGCTTAATTGCATGTTTCCCCACAGCTAAATGCATAAGCCATTGACTGTCCTCATATGTTCATCCAATTCCTCTACAAAATCTTTCAGTTTTTGGATGGTGGCACCTCCTGGCTTATTAACAAGGTGAGGGGAAAGGATGTTAAAGTCCAGAAGGGAACTTCATTATCAATTTATGGCTGAAAAGTACTGCTGTACATTCCCTATACTGATCATCAAAATAACCTTAAGAGATTATATGTATTCTGTCATGTAGCCAGATCCCTTCCTACCATCATGCACCCAGTGTTTTTGCGACAGAAGCTGGTCTTTTACTGAAACACAGTCACCGTCTGCCACCAGATACAGGTTCAGCAGCTCTTCACCCCTTCTTCCACATCCAGCAGAAGACCCACACATCTGAAAAGATGCTAGGCTGCTAGAGAATGCTTTCCCAGCACAGGAGCTGCCTCTTTACAAGAGGAACTACAATTAAGCTACATAATTCTCAAGTTATTCCTCTCTGGCATCTCAACATGTTTAATAATGCATCTGTCCCATGCACTCAACAGATTAATAAATTGCATTTTTAGGTATTCATTAAAGAGTGAACACATTTCTGAGCATAAGAAACCTTCAGGCGGCCAGTGCCACAGCTGTAGATGTGTAGATTTCCCCACCAATCATCAAACTCCTCTGCATGGCTGCAGGTCTCATCCAGAGCTGGTCAGACCACCAGAGGGAAGATGCAGCCCAAAACACACCCACACTCAACCCTTCCCTAGGCTGAATGAACTGCAACTGCCCGCACCCTTCCTTAGAGCTGAGCATCTTCCAGCAGCCTCCCCACTGCCAACCAGCTCCCAGTCCAGGCTCAGCCTCTGCAAGCACCATTCACAACCAACTGCTCAGATAGGCACCTGGAGTCAGGGACAGTGACTCTGTACCAGCCCCTACCTGCTGGTCCCACAGATAAGTGACAACAAAATATAACTGCAAGTGTTCGTATTTCAGGTCATTTCTTTCTCTTTTTTTTGCTCCACTCAGGGCTGAGCACAATTCAGGCCCAGTAATCAAAGTTTCTCCTTTTACTCTCTCCAAGGCAGTACCAGGTGGATGTCTTTTCAAAGAAAAGGCTCAAAGACATCATATCCTAATAAATAAATAAATGGCAGTTTGACTCCTCCTTCTTGATAGCAGATGTTTCACTGACTTTGCAGCTGGGTATATTTACAAATCAGTAGTTCCTTGCGTCATTCCCAAAACTAAAGCTTGCAACAGAGCCCTACCATTACTTCCATCAAACCCACATATTCCAAAGGGCTGTTCTATTTCCTTAGGCTGTCATTTTTGTTGCTACCTTTAAAACTCCCAGCTTTCTTTTGAGAATATACTGTCACTTTCTGAAATTACAGTTCAGCTGCATCCCCAGAAGACACTGGGGCAGGGGAGAAAGACATAAAACAGACTTCTGACAAGGTATGGGGCACTATAACTTATTTCATCAACACAATAAGGAGTCAGACAATGAAACTCCTCCCACCTCAAGATGCTTAAACTCTGTTATTCATTCTTCAGACTGTTATTAAGGCATCCAAATAAATGCAGTTCTCCACAACTTTGTGCTAGGAGTACCTCAGTTTCCAAGAGAGGTGGAGTCAGCTTTACTTTTCTAATTGTGCATTTTCCTTTGAAGGAGGGATACTGTGCAACACATGAAAAGCAGATCATGTGGGTTCTGAGCACACCAATCCACACTGCTACCTGGCAGCAGAGCAGCTACACTGTCCTGAAACAACATCAGTTCAGCTCAAGCCCACGTGCTCTTCCACACCTACACTGATGTGCCTATTCCTTACTTTTATTCAAAAGATTTTAATAACAATACTTTCCTACTCTTCCCTACTCACAAGACTCAACCCCAACATACCATGGACAAGTGATCCTCCTAGGAGAGACAGTCTAGAGGAGAATCAAAATTAGAAGCAGTTACTGAGAGATATTAAGACAGCACAGTTAATTCTTTGCTAAGCAGCCCAATGCTGTGAGCTTTAAGAATTTCTTTGCACACGATAATATTTTCATGATACTGTATGAGAGTCTTCCTTCTTTCCCCAGACCTGAGGGCAGAAGGGGGTACAGAGCTTCAAAGAGTGCTGGGGGAGGTGCAGACAGGAACTCCATATTGCACCTGGTCTGCCTCTCACCTAGGCACCCCTGCTCCTCAGGATTCTCATCAGTGGGGGGTCCCACACCAGCAGCAGCCTCTCCCCACACCAGCTTTCAGACCTCTTTGCAAACACTTAACACACTACACACAGTGCCTCATACAGCAGCTCTTGCTCAGAATTACATCCTCATTTCTTGGCAGAGCACGTGCAAATCAACGGGCTGCTTTTATGGTTTGGGTTGATTTTTTTCCCCTCTCTGAAGAGCCTCAATTTCTATTCCAAGGCAGAGTCGTGCTTCAAACACATGGAGCAGCATATGTTATTTCCTCACCTACCAATCAAGATGTTAGAAGAAACCAGCCTGGTACTTCTATATCTGTCATTTCATAAAAGCTAGGCAATACCCTAGAACTGTCCTCTTTGCAGCATCCAATCTGTCCCCATCAGACAGCCCAAGAAAAGGAAGTGATACAGTTGACATAAAGGAGCCAGCCTACCGCAACCGAAAGGTTTAGTCTTAAAAAAGTCATTTCAGTGGCTAGAAACAAGGAGAGCAAATTTGTCACTGGTCTTTATCACCCTGTCCACACACACTCTGCACATATGTCCCTAAAGAGTTCATACAGTGCAAATTTGGCCACGCCAACTCTAAAGCCACTTGACAGAGTCCTGCAGCCATGACGACTCCTGCCACTTTCACACCAATGGCGCCAAAATGGTAAACGAGAAGCAGCACATTTGGCCCATAGTCATCTGGCAGCGAGAGGCACAACTAAAGGAACTGGTTCCAAAGGCAACATGTGGCACCATGGGGCAGGGAGATCCCAGGAGCTCCCCAGGAGCAACAGGGCTGCCAGCCAACTAAGTGTTACTTCATGGAACACACAAACAGCAGCAGTTCTCAAAATAAGCCTCGCCCCAAAACTCCAAAGCTAAATGACAATTTCTCAAAGCAGTCTTTCAGTCAAATATATTAAATGTAATTAAAAATGAAAGGTAGATGAGGAGAATTAAGTTCCTCTCAATTTAGAGAGCGCTCATATCTTAAAATGCACCAGAGGCGCAATCTTCTAAAAATGTTTTTCCTGCCACATCTTACTGTTTAATTATATATTMCCCTTCCAAGCTACCATGACAGATTTTTAAGTGAGTTTGTCTTTTTTCCATAATTAATCATAGCAAAGACTCATCTGTTCTTCAAGCCCGGTGATGACAGCACTGTTTTCACCACTGTAAGGCAATCATCCCACAGCATTCCTTCCCGAAAGCTATTGCAACGAGAAAAGCTCACCTATCTGCACAAGATGCCTTTCAAAGATATAAATCAGCTCCATATACATTACTTCATACCACAGGTAAGTAAAAAAAAGGAAAACTGCTTTTCCATAGCAACCCATTATACAGACACACAAGCATAGCACAGGCTAATAATGCTAAATAACACTAATTATAAATACATAAACCTAACAAAACCATCCAGGAACAAGCAGCCCACCCACTAAACACCACTCAACCACCAGCATCCACCACTGGTGCAGGACGAAGGGAGGCAAACAGATTGTTGGTCTGAGAACAAAAGGCAGCTTCCTTTATAAATACCATAGCAAAAAGCTATTTTGTAGGCAGCTTTGGTCACCATCAAATTCTACTCCAAGCACAGAAGACGTATCTTCAAAAATAACTTGTAGCTACATGTAGATCAGTGCTAACAAACTACTTAAGCAAAGAGGAGCCACATCCAAAACAGAAAATAATAAATGCTAATTGGACAACAGAATTTTTTTTTTTTTTGGTATCACAAGTCACAGAAGTGATATTAAGGGCATGGAAAACCTCTGCTCCGGAAAAATCAAGCACTTACCACTTATAACAGATTATAGCACATTCATTTAAAATTTTCTTGCTGACCACTGAAGGAAAAAGTATTTCCAATATAATCAATAACATGCAGAGATGTCCATTCAAAGTGTTTCATGCTTCATTCTTTCAGTCTGAACTCCCCAAAGAAGGAATTAGATACTTGCAAAATTACTTTTTCCCATCTGTGAAATCCTGTGACACGCACCTTTTCTATTTTTTTGTAAGAGCAACAAATAGAAATCCTATTAATTGATTTTGATTGCTCTATAGAAAAGTTATTATTTTCTGCAGTTCTCCTACATCCTTCACACGCTACACTGGTAGCTTCCCAATTACAAGTCTGAGAAAAAATTACATAGCTTGTTCTGCTAATAAAAACAAGCATAGATGGGCCCCCCACAGCCCTGAGTAAGCATAAAATCTTGTGTCTTAATACAGTCTCCTAAGAGTGACTTCAGATCAAAGCTTAGGTTTTCAATAACCAACACACTGTGTGTATTGACAGTGCCACCTTTATGGCTTTCTAGCTGCTTCACAGTTTGACAAAGCAAGATAACTAAAGCAGCAATGACTACAAAAAAAGACAATATATTCAGCTGACAGGCTGCTAAAGACTAAAGTTTACATTTGTATCCTAATATTTAGAAACATTTTTACTACTACCACTCTTTGTTAAGGTCTGACCCAGAAAGATTCTGGCATTTCAAATTATAATTTTCTTCCAAGCTACAACAACGATTTAGCCGTGGATCTTAAACATCACTTTTAGAATATGAATGTTTTTAAATAACCACAATATCCTGACAGCTTGGTGATCTGTTCAGAAGAGATGAAGACAAACACTGAAATAGACAAACAGACAATTTCCCAGGAGAGCACAGTGAGAGAAAGTGATCTCTACACAGGACATTATACCTCTATCTTCTTTTATTTACAAGAATAGAGTCAACTGCTATCAGTGTTCTTATTTAAAAATGCATAGGAATAATAAACATTAAAAAATATTATGACATATTAAACCACTTGATCACATATTAAATCACTTAAGAGAGTTTTTCACCCACTCTAAGTGGTTTTTTTATTTTATTTATTCAGTGAAAATATTAAATGCATATTTGCATGCGCTCTCTAATCAAAGTGTTAAGACACTTCCCATATCATGGGTGCTAAGAACTTACAGAGCAGCAAGAAACAGAACAGCACATGATTGTCTGTTTCTGATCTCTTGAGCCTCAAAAGCCAGACTCCTTAGTTACCCCAAATATTAGTAAGTTATAAGACAACACTTCTATAGTATTTCAAGTCATTTAGATGAAAAGCATTTCATGCCAGAGAAATCTTCCCAGGAAAAAAACCTCAGTTTTCCTTTCTAAGTATCAAAATCAGCATTCTCTTTCCAAGATATCTAGGCAAATATTAAAATCAAAACATTTTCTTCTCAGTCCTGACTAGCCTTTAATTTGCAGTCACCTGTACTTCAGGAAACCTCTGCCCTTTCATTAGGAAAACCCTCTGAGAGATTTACTTGTAGTGAATGGTTCAGATCTGAGCTACTGAGTAATAATTTACTTGAAGAAATCATACATCCAGATCCAAACCACTGCAATATTTAGAAAAAAATATTTAAGATCAGTCATCACTCATTATTTTTAATTTAGTGCACAAGTCTTTCAACCTTGTATTAGAATTTACAGCATTTTCTTGTTAACACAGAAGAAATTTAAAGTGGTTGTAACAGCAGATTTACAATCATCTGCCCTAACCAAAACAACAGAACTTACTGTACAATTTGTTCATTCACGAAAAACCGCTAATACATCCATGTTTCCTCACATATCCTATAAAACTGGAGTACTTACATACACATATGCATACAAACTGTCTGCAAGCTATCCCCAGACTCAAAGCCCTTTCAGAGGTGCTGACTACACACTTAACAATCAAATGAAGTTATGTGCACAGGTTCCAGAGTAACATAAGAAAAACATCAGGAAAAAAAACAACACTACAGAATTCAAGATGAAAAACCCACAAGCATCTGTTTCACACACTGCACTTCCAGAAGTTAAGAAGACAACGGCCTGAAAGAGAAGGTCTAAGAAACAAACTATTCAAACACCAGATTCAAACCCACATCCTATGTAATCTGACATACCAAATCACGAGCAACTGAAGAGCTACAGTTTTTAAGGTATGGAACATTTAAAAAAACTCCACTGTTAGGTTTGCTAGATATCAAAGGAAAATCTTTTGATAACAGGAGCATTTTTCATTTAAGAAGGAAAGGGAGCCCGTGAGGCCGAGGAAGTGAGCATCCAGTCTCTGAATGGAGCACAAATTTCCACCAAGGTTTAAACAACTCACACTTGTCCCGCCAAAACCTCTGTTCTCCCCCTGCTAAAATGAGGGTACTTCATTACACACCCCAGCATCACTCAGAGCCTCAGGAGACCCCAACACACTACAACCAAACAAAGTCCACACTTTTCCAATAACCGTCAGATCTGTTACATGAAGGTTTTGCTGGAGGAAATGCCTGAGCAAGAAGCCTTAGACAACTGTTTTACATTAAGGAGGAAGCACATTAATTTACTGCATGAGTACTACTGCAATGCACTTTTAGGAGGTACAGTGTTGCACAGTTGCCATTTTCAGTATCTGAGAATAAACACAAAAGCTACCAACACTAGGTTGCATAAGAGCACTTTAAGCACATGGTTATTTACAAAAGTAGAGGTAATTACTATGCAGGAGGTGGATCCCAAATAAACAGACTTGACTAATACTGACCGAAAAAGAAAAACCAGAAACCAACAAACCCAGAGACCTACAATTACTATTACTTAGTAACAGTAGGGGAGCTACACGAACAGCCTCAGTCACTCGCTGTACTGCCAATATATGCTCAAATAAACAGCTGGACAAACGTGATGTTTAAAACTGCAAGCTTATGTCAGAAGCTGTGTAGAGGAGAAAAGAGGAAAACACCGTTCCCCTCAACAGCTTACCTGATCTGGACTTAATGATGTCGCTGAACTCGCTGCGTCCCCCGCCAGGTCCTTCCTCCGGGTCGGAGACACGGGCCATGCTCGTGGGCGGCGGTGTGCCACGGGCAGAGCCTAAATCCGTCGGGAGAAGGCTCCCATGGAGGGCCCCAGCTCAGCACCTACAGCACAGGACCAGGAGCAGAAAGGCACGGTAACTCCACGGGCTGCGCCAGGTGTGACTTCGCATACGACGTGAGGGATCGAGGCTTGCCGGCCATGCCCACGCGTGTTGCGGGGCAGCCGACCGGCCCCTCGCTGTGCTCCTGCCGCGGGACACCTTATGGTGGCATTTAAAAAGCGGGATGGCCCTGCAGGTGCTGCTGGCCAGTTGAATCCGCAGCCGCGAAAGCCAAGTTTCACTCACTCCTGGGCGACAGGGAGCCCCGTGCCCAGGCGTGACCCTCAAAGGGGCAGGACACGGCCCCGGCCGCGCCACCACCCATCACCCAGATGGCACCGGCCGGGACAGCCTCGCTCGAGGGGGAGGCAAAGCGAGGGAGCTCCGCTCCGGCTGGGCTAGGGCGTGTGCCAGCGGGAAAGGGGGCACAGGCAGGCACGCTCCCGGCCAGCCCAGGGCGCGACAGCCACGTGTGGGCGAAGCCACGCAGCCCCTCTCCCGAGCAGTGGAAGCGTAACCCTGCGGTGCAGGCCCCGCACACGGCCCCGGGCACGCCCGGCCGCCCCGGCAGAGCCGCCGCCGCCCCCGCTCCCCCGGCGGGGATTTTGACCCGGCAGCCGGCCGGGCGTGCCGGCACCTCCTCCCCGCGGGGTGCACGGCCGCAGCAGCGGCGCTGCCGCCCTCGGGCACCCCCACGGCGGAGCCGCTCCTCGTCCCGGCTCACCCCGGCGGCTCCGTCCCGCCCGCAGGTGCGCCCGCCACGGGCAGTGCCCCCCACCCCCGATCCCCCGCCGTTACCGGAGCTGAGGAACAAACTTTCCCCGCCGAGCCCCTCCCGGTGCCGCGGTGCCGCCGCCGCCTCGCAACGCTGCCCCGCTCCGGAGCACTTGCCGCCAGCAACTCTTCTCCGCCCCCACTCACCCCTCGGACACGGCGGCGGAGGCGGCCGCGCTTCCCCACGGCGCAGCCCAGCGTCTCCTCGCACCCCGTCCCTCGGCGGCGGCTCCCGCGGCGCTGCGCTGGCGGACCCACAACTTTCTGTGCGAGCCACTGCCGTCCGTCCTCCTCCTTCTCCTCCCTCCTCGTCTTCCCCGCCCCTCGCGGCCCGGCCCTGCGGCGGCCCCTCCCTCAGCCCCGGCGCCCCCTTTGTTGGCCGGGCCAGCGCCGCTCTTGCGGGACAGCCGCCCCGGCCGCGGCCCCTTCTCCGAGCGAGGGGCGGGAGGGGCCGGGCCGGGCAGAGGGGAGGGGAGGGAAGGGAAGGGAAGGGGAGGGAAGGGGAGGGGAGGCGAGGCGAGGGGAGGAGGGGGAGGAGCGGAGCGGAGCGAGTCGAGTTGCGGCCGCGCCCCCGCCCCGCGCCCGCGGGCTGCTCCGGCGCGGCCCCGCTCCTCCCTGAGCCCCGCCCGAGGAAGTGGCGGCCCCGGTGGTGTTGCCCTCTCCGTTCCGCTCCACCCCCGGGGCCTTCCCGGCCGCACCTGTGCGCTCCCGCCTCTGCTCCTGCTCCTTTCCCTCCCTACATAAGCGCAGTCGCGCAGCACTTCGGGGGTGAAGTGTTCGGCGGTGTTCCATGAATACCGAAGTCAGGAAGCGTGACAAAATCTGAGGAGCACTTAGGACATTTACAAACAGCCGGAAACAACTCTCCCGAAACGTGCCCGCTTTGGCCAGGTGTCTGTGCCTCATCTCACGGGGTCCCTTGGCAGTGACAACTCCTGCGTGGTTTTCAGCTGGGCAAGCGAGGAACAGTATGGATCAATAAAAATGTACTGGATGCTGGGTGTCTGCAGTAATTTTTGATGTATGAACAGACATAAATGCTGGTAAAGTATTTAGCTGACACTAATTAATTTATTGCCACATTTGCAATCTGGGAATGAACTTACGTTTGCACAGGCAAGTAATCTGTGCTCACCTGTACTGTGAGGCTGCAGAACATGTGGCCTGTATTTATCTCGGTAAGCATTGGTCTGAAGTTTCAGCAATATCGGAGAGAAACTGTAGCTGAGTAATTCCTCAGTGTTACCCACCAGGCCTCAGGCCATCCAGCCCAAAATGTTTTCAAGGTCAGATTCGTTCCCAGCACCGAGTACCTCACCACCCAAATAACAAAGGCCAGCAGTCTGCAGGAAAGGAGGTGCAGAGTTTATTAGCTAGCAGAAAGGAGGAAGCCCCAGCTTGGCAACATTCTTATTCTGTATCTCCAGGTGAACAGAAGTTGGTAGCAATGTGAAAGGAGGAAGATTTGTCTTCAAAAGTCTTTTTTCTCACCAGTATACAGCTCATGGATTTACTAGGCACTACAGATAACAAGAGTAAACAATGACTACGTGCATTTTGGCCTAACCTAACTTTGATATTTACCCATACTTTACTATGTCCCCCAAGGAAAAAAAGAGATACCTCGAAGAAACAAACATGCTACCTGTAAATTATTATTATCATCATTCTAACTGCATTTAACATTTTTTCCTCAACCTTTGATATGTGCAGTACATGGGGAGCAGGGACTCGGTCTTTTGTTTCTGTATTGCAGGATGGAAGGCCTTGCAGATAGTGTGCTATATTTTTGCATTTCAAAGAAGCCCTGAAAATGAAGATGCCTAGTTTGGATCATACGACAGATTTCCTTGGTGATTCAGTGCAAATTAGTTAATTCATCCTTGATCTGCTTAATCCAAACCACTGCATGCAGTCATTAATGGTTCTTACTTATAAAAGGATAATAATAACATGTTGAAAATTTTTCATGACTGGAGTTGTGAATCTATTGAGAATTGCAGCTCATGGATGATAAACACTATAAAACCACAGATATCGATACCTATCAGTGTCTAACTGTAAGGCAGCTCTGAGCAGTAGGCTGGATTTCTTGGAAAGGTATGGTTTGTGCTTTTGCCTATTTATTCACATTACACTGAAAAACCTGTACTGCAAATGTAGTGTTTGTGGTTAGAGAAGCATCACTTGTTGCCTGCTGCTGCCTTGCTGCTCTTGACTGGCTTCTCTGCCCCATCCCATGCATTCCCTCTGCCTGCTGGATTTTCATTGCCCAGTGATGAAAAAATACCCAAATACTGGAAACCCACAGTCCAGATGCAACCCAGCTGCTTTTCATACAATTCAAGAGCCATACAAACCCATGTAACCCAGTGGCCGCTCCAGAATCAGTACAGATGGAAACTCATTTCTCACTGCTGGGTATCTTGCAGCGGTGCAGGGATAGGGATCCCAAAGAACTGTATTGCCTTGCCTAACGCAGGGAAATGCTAAGTGGAAAAAAAAGCCCTTTCTTTTGTAGGCTGCACTGAGGAGATTAGTCCTTTCACAGAGGTTACCCAAGACCACTATCAGCTAGCAATAACTTTGATTGCTAAAAGCTGCAGCCAAGCTGATAAGCAGGAGGGGRGAGTTGGTACATCCCATTTCAAATCCCTGTGTTTAAGTCCAGGGTCCCAATTTTTATAATCTTGCTCTGAAAGCACCCAGAAATTATTTCTCAAAAAGAGACACATTTCAATTTAACCTGAAAAGCATTTCACCTTTTTTCGTTTTCTTTTTTTTTCCTGTTTTAGACAGAAGTAGCATCATTATCTTCCTTTGAACTGCAAACTGCCAACAGAAGAGCAATAGAATAACAAGACTGCACACTACCTCAAGAAAGCAAGTGAATTTTTTCCTCATGTGTTTCAAACATGCCTTTCTAAAGAGCCATCCTCACTCTGCTGTTGATCAAAGCCTGAGTTTTCTGAGCTAGTTGTTTAGACTATAGGCTTCTCATGCAATGGCTATAATTTATACAGATACACTTATATATATATAATATATAATTTTTATAGGGTCTTTAAGCACAACTCCATCGGGGGAAAAAATGGAAACACCCTGACCTTTAATATTCTGTACATGTATATGCTTTAAGTGTCTCTTATTTTTTATTCCAGTGATTGTCAGAATTAGAAAATGATGACTAGCACAATTTTAAAGTCAAACAACAAAGCCTCCACCCAGTTGTATTTCTACAACCTACATCCATCTACAAATATCTTGGGTGCTGCAGACCATTAATATCATGTGGATTGTGTGGCACAGCTTACTTTCCTGTATATGCGGAATAAAATAGGAAAGTAAAGGAACAGTCCATTAACCCCTTAGATAATGTTAAAAAAGACAAAGGGAATACAGGAAAAGAAATAGTGAAGAAAGGGGCAGGGAAGATGTGAGGCCCTCGAACTTTGACCAAAGTAAATAAATACTTTATTCCTTGGTGCATGAAAACAATGCTGTTGTGAGGCTCTGAGCTCATCTTACCTTGTCTCCTCCTAGTTTCTTTGTTCTTAGCATTTCTGTCTTCAGAATACACTCATAATTGACAGGATTACAATATAACTAGGAATTCTGTGTATCTCATTACCTTGAGATTGACTGCTATAATAATGCATGTGCCCATTCATCAATGTTTTGTCATAATTTCAGAAAACCATTCCATATTCAGGAAGACAGGAGATACCAAATGGACGTCTTTGTAAGTAGAGCATCTTTATTGCCTCTTTCTGCATAGCCCATCATGTTGTCACTCTCAGTTATCAGATCAGGCAGGCTGTTACTCAGCAGACATATTTTTCCTGCAAAACTTGCATCTGGATTCAAGTTAACAGCTCCTTGGTGCTTTGGTGCTGATGTACTGCGCTAACCAGTTAGTACAAATACCTTCCCATTTTCGCTATCTCTAATCTGAGGAGAAAAATACTTAAAAAGACTTATTAAATAAACATTCTCTCTCTGTATGTTCCTCTTGTGAGAAAAATGACCAAGTTTTTCTAAAAGCTTGCATCAGTTTTATCTACAACTCCTTTGGCAGTACCTTTGAAAGATTTCAGTACATCAGGCTAACATAGCTGGTTTCTCATCCTTTCTTTTGCTGTAATCTAAGAGCTTTAGAGTTATCTTTATTGTTCAAGTAAGTATCTGATACTAAAATATTCAAATTCAACACAATTTTTAAAGGTGGGACAGCATTTTCTACCTTTATAGGATGGGATCTAACTTTAATGTTAAATTGCTTATTTTTACTGCAAGGTCAGCTGCCTTTGTGTGCAAGCTCCTTGTGAGCTCCTCCAAGAATATCAACATAGCTTAAGAAATTCAACACTGTTCTGCTACACCAAGTTAACCATACATCAGGAGCTACCAGGTGCAGAGAATGAGAGGGATGGCCTGAGGCAGAGGGCAGCAGGAATCCTGATAAAGACACCAGCCCAAGGTGCAAGATGCCCTCTGAGCAAAACGCCGGTCACCTGTGCCACCACAGGTCCGTCTGGTTTAAGCTAAAGAGAAAGCAGTGTATTCCCCTTATATACTTCCACTTCTACAAGTTGGAATCTGTATCTTCAGTAGATTCTTTCCACTCTATTTTTATCTTATTAGATTTGATATATCTATTGATCAGATCAGATTCAAGGGAATATTGTGTGCATAAAATACACTGGAAACTTGTACCTTAAGTTTCAGCAATTTTTTATAGCCTCATTATAAAGCCCCAGAAGGCTGCTCTGTATTAATAGAAATGCTTACATCCCTTTAGCTGCAGTGACATTAATTGGAGTTACCAAAATTTATCATCATTCTGAAGCATATAACCTCTCAAAGTACATTAAATAAGAGTGCATTAATGAACAATTATACTAATCAATTTACCCTCCCAACATAACTCTCTTAACTGCAGCAGAGAATTGAAAAAAAGAAAACCATCGACAACAGAGATGCCTGCGCAAGGCAGGACCCTTGACCAACACTGTGAGGCAATCCCCTGCAAGGGCAGGTGGGAGTTCTTAGTCGAAGTCACTCCTAACACAAGTTGATTTCTGTTTATGTACTTCGTTTTTCCGTTTATTTCTTTCACTCAGGGCTATTTTTTCAGCGCTGTTCCATTCTCCTTTGAATAACCTGTGCTATGTATTGGCATAGGTTTGTTGAATGGCTAGACACATAAATACCTAATCCTTGTACAATTATAGAACAAGTACACTTTTTCATCAAGTTTATGTTAGGGGTAGGCAAAGAAACCGAATTCCTTAACAGAACATAGAAACTTGAGTAACTTGCTTAATTTTAGTAACTTGTTTCACTCTTTGTAGTAGGGAAAAAATAGCATCTTCCATCAGAGGCACATTATTGATTGAGAGAAATAATATGATAATTAGACAAAGACAACTTGGTAACACTTGAAAAATGAAAGATCTCACCAGTCAGCAAAAATAATCAGTGGAAAGGATGTTTCTTTGTAAGTCTTTTTATTTTAAGGGTAGGCAGTGAGAGAAGACACAGTTTATTCTTACCAAAATTAAACAGTAGCTCCTTAGTACTCCATGAGTACTCCCAATATGGAATGACTACGAACCAAATCTGGTGAAATAAAATCATTTTTCACAAATTCTCATTATTATTTACATTTATTTCCCTTGTTTTAGTCTATTGGGTACATCGCCTTTTCTTTGCTTGACCTCCTAAGATGCTCCCTAATTAGAAGCAGAATTTAAGGTTTTACATACAAAATTGCACAAGTGTTAATAAAATGTCTCTCTGCTGGAAAACACAATTCATTAATGTCTTTAGTGGGATAATGGCACCCCCTGGAACACCAAAAGCACCAACAAAAACCTGTGCTATGGATGGTGTGTCCCATTTTCCCACCCACTACATACTTTCCATCCAAGTAAACTCCCCAATAGCCTAAACTTGACAGCCTGTGGGTTTTGCCTCCCTGAATCACCCAAGGACACAGATGGTTACCGGGGCTAAGACAGATGCCAGGCTTGAAATGCTTCAGCACTGATCCCTCCAGCTGCAGGACTGCTGCAGTGCAGAAGCTGTGCAGCAGCACTCTCACTGCCCCAAGCAAACCCTTGCATGTTTGGCTTTCCAACCACAGATGGACAACCTATGGCCAGGAGAAGGCTTGGCCAGGTTTTGCCACACCTGTCACTGTGACCATGCCCTCAGAGCCTCTAGAAAGGTCCACTCTTAACTAACTCCATATGGGCTTGCAAGACTACCACTAGCCTCCTATTTCCATAACATGTAGGTTTGTTAATGTGCTGAAAGCTTAAATGACTTAATTACTACTGCTAAGTGGCTTTTACTTTCCCTGAAATGACAAGGATTTTGGCTTTTAACTAAAACTAATAAAGTCACTGTGATAACACTAGATCTGAACTTTTACAGGTATGTATAGAAATTTATTTAATTCTGAGCAAATGAATAGCCCTTTTTAGTCAACAAGATAAATTATGCAAGTGAAGTTTTATACCCACCAAAAACTTTGGTTACAAGTTTGTTTTTTGGTTCCTGGTTTTCTGTGGCTATGCCTGTAAAACAGAAGGAAGTGCTCTGCAAGCTGTGGCATCTGACAAAGCCCACTTGTAGATCTCCACCTTGCCCCGGTAAACTCACTCTGCCTCACTTCGCATTTTCACATGCACTTACAGAAACTCGGCCTGAACGAGGTCACTTACCACATGATTTGGTCAAAGCTATTTCAGCTAATGGTTTGCTTAATCTTGACTGAAGCCTCTCATCCCCCTCCCAAGTTCCTCCTGGACTGGGCACCAGTGGGGGTGCCCCCAGTGAGGTGTGGGACAAAGATCAGCCACTTCGCCTGGCCCTCCCTGCTCCACGTGCCACCATCTGGCTGGCCATGTGCTGGGGTGTCCACTGTGAAATTTCCCCTACATGAGYGGGAAATCTTGGCTGCTCCATTGGGGCAGCCCTCTGTCTGCTTTGCACAGCCGGGGCCAAGGTTGAGGTCTGAGCCTAGTGATTGCTGTGGATATTTTTTTTTTTTCAATCAGTGGGAATGTTTGAAAGGATAAGATTTCCAGAAGTGATGGGGAGCCACAACACCCAGGACACCATTACTGATGGCAGTGAGCTTCCCACCTCAGACAGGCAGGAATGCCAATGGTGCCCTTGCTGGTACTGCTGGCTAGCTGGTGCCGTGCCTGCTGCCTGACTGCCACAGGAACTACGTGCCTAGTTCAAGTAAAAATGTTTGGCTCAAAGTACACAGTTCTTCAGGGAACAAGAAATTTGCCTGTACCTTAAATTATTTTGCAGCTACTTAAATAACTGCTGTGCTAGAAGCTCTGCAGGCAGTAATTATTCTTCCATTTTCTTCTATTAGGCAGCCCTGAACCGAGCCATGAAAATTGCTTTGAAATCACAGCAGACAAAGAGGAAACTTTTGGACGTAATTTATTTTGGGATGTTCCAAACCAAAGCTATCGTCCAAACCAAAAGAGAAGTTCCAGCCCTGCCAAGTCCTTAATCACTGAAATGAAGAAAGAGACCACAAAACTGAATGAAAAGAGGATTGAAACAATTTTCCTACTCTGAAAAAGTCCCTTTTTTGGACTTACTGTCAGAAGAAAATAAGGGAGCAACAAAACCCCTTAATACATCACTGATGTATCTAACTGGAGATTACTTGCAGAGGCCAAACCTTTGAAATGGGAGCAATGCCGGAGTTTGTCCTTGCTGGGAGAGAGCTCATATGTGGACTTTGCATTTCAGAAAATAAAGCCTTGCTAGCATTTCCGGGGAAATTTCCAACCACGTGAGAGCAAAAGTCTTCTTAAGAGTGTCCACTATACAATGCCATTAGAACATAATTGTAACATACTATCTGAGCTCTTATGCTTCAAGCACTTACGGGCTCATCTTAAAAACATTTAGCAGGTACAGGATGACAGTGTTATTGCTACCACAGAAGTAACAAAGAGCTCACTCTGTCAGGATCACGTACCATTGAGCTCGACAGAATATAAACACAGAGCAACAAAGTCCCTCAACCATACAGCTTATGTCTGGAACCAGGAAGGAAGATATATTTTAAAACTCTGTGAATATGATGTATTGACAAATGGTGTAACTTCTGTTAAAAGGACAAATGTATATTTAAAATACAAATGTATCTAAGTTCTGGCAAATTCAGAGTTTAAATCTAGTCTGGAATATGATGCCACAAACATGAAAAAAAAGACAACAACAAACTAAATTGTATGATTGGGAAAGCTATCTGGGAATGAAACTTAATTTTAGCAAATCCCATGAAACATTTGTTATGAAATATAAAATCATCTGTACTATCCCTCAAGTGGCAATCACCAGCTACCAATATTTTGTCAGCATCAAACCAGAAAAAGTCCTGACAARGGACATGAAGMAGCAGAGTGCAGTACAAAACTGGTTTCAGCAAGTACATTTCGTCTCAGAATGTAAATGCTCACAGAACAGTTTTGCTCGTTACTAAATACAAGAGCACAGTTCCTGGGAAGAAGCCCTGCAGGCTCACCCCTCATCCCCTCCCTTCATTGCTGTTTGCTTAAACCATTTGCGTGTACTTAACTCCCCAAGACATGTCCCTTGGTGTCTCTGGGTGGGGTTCAATGAGCACACAGACATCCCATTTGAGCCAGGGACCCTGCAGTCCCAGGCACCCCTATGTCCTAGACCTCCGTGTGTTTCTGCCCTCCCGATGCAGCCAGTCCCACCTCTCAACCTGCCCTCAGCCAAGTGGGTGGTACAGGCCAGGAGAAATGCTTTTACTTCAATTTCATCTGTCACACTCACTAACTTGTTCTTAAAAAATCTTTGAAATATTTTTCTTTTTTTTTTTTTTGTATTTTGAAGTATGTCCTCCCTGTCATATGTATGGTACTAAAGCCCACACAGCACTATTCAGTAGCATTTATTTCCTCACAAACTATGAGAGTTTACTTTTCCACAGAAAGAGCTTTGCTATTTTGAGTGCAGAATGAGGTGCATGACTACTCCTGGAGGTTCCAGTCCCAAAAAGAGAGTAAACCAAAACCTTGGATGTCTCCCAGTGCAGTGCTGAGCCCAAAGGGCTCCAAGAAGAGCCAAAAAGGCTCTTTTCCAGAAAGGATCAGCAAAGCCTCAATTACATGTTCTTTATACAACAGAGAGAACTCTTCAAATATCCTAAGACTATTACAGCAGGCTCTGAGGTGTACGTACAAGATGCCTGCAGCCCACCATGCTGACCAATATCAAGGTAGTGCTGCAAGTGAGACTGCCTCGCCTCCAGGAGCGTTTATGACAAGGTCTGCAGGGAGCAGGAACATCTTTGMGATGTCCAGCTATTACGGTAGAAAACCAGGCAAGCTCTGGGCAGACAAACACCTCTTCACATCCTGACATTTTGCTGTTTCCCCATGCTCCACCGCATACCTCCATTTGTTATTTCTTGTCAGGTAAAAGCTTTGGGCCATTTCAGCCCTGTGTTTCAGCAATGCCCAGACCTGAGCTGCCAAAGAATGTGACTCCTCCATCCTACAGTTACACCACGAGTCATGAATAATAATAATACCGAGGATGCGCGTGTCTCTGTTACAGCTGCAGCTCAGCAAGGTTTTTTGCCCTATTTTTTTCTTTTTACCTCCTTGGACATAAATTCTAACTACAGCAGGTCAAAAATACAAAACAAACATTTAAAGGTCACAATTCTTAACTTAAATACCATTAAAATATTCTGCCCACCTCAAACAATAGATGATTCTTCTCTGAAAACTGATGATTTATTTATAAAGATGCAAAGTGCAAAGCTGCACCAAGATCTCAGCGCAAGGGAGTGAACCAAGCAGTGTGTTATGAAACCCTCCACTGACACCCATGGAAGATAAAAGTATTCAGCAGAGGGAGAAACACAACAGGGAGAACGTCCTGAGCCTTAGAACAAAAGCAGGTAAGRGTTTCTTCAGACTCCTCCATTTCTGCCAGAAATAAACTAGTTGAATAGCAATTTTTAAAATAGTGATTGGCTTCACTTGTAACATTATCAAATTCCACAAATCTTTCAAAGGGCCACCTTCTGTTTCCCCAGTCTGCATCCTTTTCCCATGAAAGCCAATGCCTGGACTTGTTTTTAGGAATAGTAACCAATAAACAGAGGCCCAGTAACACTAGCAACAGTAAAGAAATGTTATCTGAATCAAATATGAAAACAAGGAAAACAAAACCTTTTCAACAATGCCTGAGGAAGTCTACAAGTCCTAGGGCTGATTAGAAACTGTTAATCCGAGGATTGCTTTTCACCTTTAGGACACACTTTCAAATTCAGCCAAATCTGTCATTAATCATTAATGTAATACTAACTTCTGGGTGCTCTTCCCTATATATATTCAAGATTAGCCATTCCAGCATGAAATTCATAATTAAACAACACAACTTTATTTGTAGAGTATTTCCATGGATGGTGAAGTGATTTAGATGTTCTCTGCATTCTCCTCATAGGACATCCTCTCCAAACACTAACCATGCTCAGTTTGGTTTCAGTGCTGAGCTTCGATTTTTTCCTGAGCTTCACTTGGTGCAGAGAGAAAGGAACAATCAGAGAAAGCAGTGTGGGTCCCTGACTCACCATCTCCCAGCCTGACAGCAGCAGAAGCATCCCTGCATCCTTCACAGACAAGAGGCGCAGTGGGATGGCACCAGCCCATGCCCTGGTTTTCCTAGGTTTGGCCCTAGCCCATCACTACAGTCTTTACCAGAGTTAAGCCTCTAGTTTTTCTTCCTTTACAGGAATTTTCCATCAACTGTTTCAGCTGGAAACGATCCACCCTCCTGCACCCGGAGAGGCAGAAAGCCGTCAGGGCGAGCAAGCCCCAAACACTACATAAGGTTTTACATTTGCCAGATGCCCCAGTAACTTCGCCAGTCTCCCTCGGCTGCAGGGATGGGGGTCTCAGATCCACCAGCAGAGCCAGCCACTCGCTCTCCCATCAGAGAGCCAAACCAGCTGGAGGAGTTGCTCCTGTCGGCATCCATAGTTCTGCTGCCTAAAAATTTTCCAGCCCTCACAGACTGGAACAAAGAGGCTTTTCACAGAGATCCAGATTGCCTCCAGAGCTTGTCCCTTCTTTATTTACAGGAAGGGTCTTAGGTTTAGTCTGGGGAGGTCTGCAGATTGCCAGGGGGCTCTAGGGGAAGAATTCTGTCAAAGAATGTATGTTACGATGCATCCTCAAAAGAGTCTGCTTTCTGATTCATTTAATCTTCCCTGGAAATTAACTTCACAGCCCCAGCTCCATTGACTGTGCATGATTTATCTTCAGATTATATTTGCCTTCCACGCCTTTATGATCCCCTTTGTTCCTGAACAGCTCAATTACTTCAGATTTGTAGAGCCAAAGACAAGACAACTTGCAGGGCCAAGTGGGTACCTGCCTAGGAAGTTGTGTGATAAGAATGGGCCAGAGGGCAGACTTCTCACTTCCATGTTTGTCGCGGCGGCTCTGGGTGGATGGAATGCGCCGCAACCTTCCCGAAAGCTCCAAGGATATCTGGCGGTGCCTCGGCGCGAGGTGCGGTGCTGAGGGGAGGTGGCTGCCGCAACCCCCCAAAGGCTCCCCGGTGGGTCCTGACCACCAGCTCCCTGGCCTCTGACTTCTCTCAGGGGCCAGGTAGCCGGGAGCGCAGGTGAGCCTCTCCTGGAGGCGCAAAACAGCTCCTTATCCCCCAGCAGTGCTCCGCACGGGTCGCGCCTTAAGCCCGGGGACAAAGAGTCGGGAGGTGGCTCTTCTGGGGTTGCAACTGTTTATTGCTTGGGTCCGGGGACAGGGGCGGATGAACAGAAGAGCCCAGAACACAGGGGTACACAGATTTTATACCAAACTAAACAGGGGCGGAGAGAACACTAGGGACCAATCACATAAGGGTCAGGGGGAGGAGGGAAAGGCGGAACTACAACACACAAACCAATGAGGGTAGGTGAGGGGAGGAACRGGGASAACAAAGCCAATGGGGTACCGAGGAAGGGAGAACTCTCCAGAACATATCCATATAAGGGTACATAGATTGACATATCAACTGAACAAGGAAGGTACCAAAAGCAGAGTCTGGGGGGAGAGACTCTCCTCACTATGGGGGAGGGAATAGGTGGTCAAACCCACCGCTACACATGTTCCTACCAGGTCTGCATCTCCAGCACTGCTGTTCAGCTGACTCCAAAGCATACTGCTTCAGCACTGAGGGGAGCAATGGGAGAGTCATGCCAAGGCAAAGAAAGTAAACACATTGCCCCTTCTGGCCATCACTATATATACCTAGTCCAGCATAAACTACACCACAGAAGTATGATGAGAATGAGAGCCCAAAACAGATGACTGAATGGATCCAGGCACCACTGGTGGTGACCTCAAACTGCTCATCTTTGCCTATTGTTTTCAGACACAGGAAAAGGATTTAGTAACATACACATTGGAATTTAGTCCTATTTAGGCACCCAAAAGACATTACATATAGGATTGATGAGACACTTATAAGTTCCTGAGGCAGAAAAATTCCACCTGAAGCTTCAGATACCAACCTAGAGCTGTCAAACAACTGGATGGCCCAGGACTGAGCAAAGTTCCCTTGCAGTCACGGGGAGGGCCATTGCCTCCATCCACCAGGTTGGTGCTGTATACAAGGGGAGAGAAACAGCAATATTATCAGCTGATAACAAGTTCATCTTTATCTCAGCTCTCATGCACTGGTTCCCCTCTAATTCTACAGAGAAGGCAGATACCTATTATTTCTTTGATCTGGCACAAGCCTTCTCTCTCTCTGCTTATGTACGTGTAGGCAATGGCGCCAGCCACCCAAGGCAGTATTATGAGACCCTACTTTTATCAACTTTCCACAGAAAAAGTCAGACTCTCCAAGAGGTAGAGGTATCAAATAAGATAGCACTGAATCCACGTCACCCACCTCCATTAACCAYATCAGGCATACGTAAGGACAACACTGTATTCAAGCTAAAACAATAATGGAGTATTTGGGGCATGGAGCATAGAAAGGTATTTGTAATTGGGATAGTCTCATGATAGAAAAGGAGCAAGATTTGAAATAGATCTTATTGGGCCGACTGATATACGGAGTTGACAAGTTTTCAGGCACAAAAAAATCAGGAAGCAGTTGCTTTAATGACAGAACAGCATCTGGTACAAAATGCTATCAGCAGCAGTATGGAAATGAGGTGAAAAAGCATCATGGAAGAAATTATCCACAGATTCTCATAAAATAAAACAATCCTGCATTATCGTGATGGGATAACTTGGGATACTTTGGAATTTTATGATCCACGCACATGCATGATGAAATTGATACTTTTTAAAAACAGTCCTGCTATCATGCTAGGATGAATTCCTAGGATGGTTTCCAGTGAAAAAATACAGTGCAGCTAGAAAGAACTGCAGCACTAAGATTTCATTTTAGTGAAATTGCCMTTAACATTTCACTTAATGTAAGCCAATCTTCTCCTTCACTTAGGAAAATGTGTACTTTCACATTCTCTATTTTACTTGATTTCACCAACAGAATTCAACACCACTCGCTCAGAGCAAATCAGCGATGCCTTTCCTTTGTACAACAGTCTGAAACACCCGTCTTTTTTATAATTATATAATTTTGTTTTTGTTAACAGTAAAATCAAGACAGTTAAATACTATCTTGGTTGAAAGAAATACTTTCAAACCTGAGGGATGGTAACAAATAGTTCCATTGCTTATCTCATTTGGGGATTAGAAGTCACCCTCACACTGAGGTTAGTTTGGGTGGGACAGCATTACAAGTGTTTGAGCCATGAGAACAGCATTCTTCATACAGTTTTTTTAGCTAACACATTGGTTGGGTTCCCAGAGGAAACTATCAAGTAGTATTACTGTATGTTAAAATAATTTCAGTTTTAAACTCCCAAAGCTATAATCATTGATAGGACTACCTGAAGAACTGAAGTGGTCAGGAAACAATTGTTTCAATGACAAAATCTTCACAGCAGCAGGCATCAAATGTTCATAGGAGTACTAAAAACAAGTTGAAAAGGTTTTATAACAACWTGAAAACAAAAACAAAGGTATGTTGATGAATGCAAATAACCATCACACAAGGTAAGTTACATTCTGACTATCCTTTCCACTGAGATATCAGGGTTTTCCAGTATTCCTCCCTACTTATCTTTAGAGATTGGACATGCATGGAATGCAAAATGTTTTTATCTAGAAGCACCAAATCCCTTAAAATACCTTTGTTCTCTCTGACCTAAAGCGACGATACCAGAACTTAAGAAACTAACAGCTAAATTAGCCATTAGTCATTAGCCATGGCCCACTTGCATTAACCAAAGTATGAATATATTGCAGTTCTGAATTATTCAAAAAATTAAGCAAGGGTGAGACTTGGTTTGATAGCAGAATCATACAGGATCAAGTTTTTTACCAAAGATGGCAAATTAAATTCCCATTTAAAAAAAAAGCGAGAAAAGCTGTGTTTTATAGAACCTACATCAGTTAGTAATCATGAATTTAAACACAGTGCTGTGTCTCTATTTAAAATGTCACTTATGGATATTATTTAGTCTAATGCTTTAGATTTTCTAGAGAAATTTTCCCTGCAATACAGTATTTGGCTAAGTTGGAGAGTATATGCAAAAACAGCACTTGATTTTGTCAGCTTTGGCACATACACTTAGGCATTGCCCATGAGAATTAGACACAGAGTCGACTGGATACATGGAGGCGTCACATGCCACAACACYACCCCTCCTGCAACGGGGGAATCCATGATTCCCAGTGCCACCTGACTCAGATCGCAAGGAAGGCAGACCTCCTCCATCCCTCTGTCTTTGCAAGGTATTTCAGGATCATGGCCAGGGCTGTGCTAAAGAAACTGAAGGTATGGGGCATCATAAAGGGGAGGATCAAGTGAACCACAATGTCTCCATCTGAGGGCAGAGAGGAGGGGTCTGGTAGCTGGCAATCTTTAGGCTGCTGGTCATCTACCAGAAGCTACCAACACTCGGTGAACAAGGTGATTTTCAGTACGATAAAAGGAGGGCTACATGTCGAGAACGGACATTCCTCTGGGAAAACAGCAGATTTGAAAACCTGGAAAAGCTATATTTAAATGCAAACTGATAGGGCTCAGAGCCTGGGTGAACCAGAAACAACATCCACGAGTCACAAGAGAAAACAGACAACCTCCCATAAATAGTTCAACTTTTAGTTGAGTCTGACTGGTTTTTTGCAGCCCTCGGGCTGCTCTCTGTCTCTGCGTAAGGCGGGACACGCCTGAAGCTCTGCACGATTCCCAGACTTCGTGTCAACAGTCTTCATACACAGGCAGCCTTCAGACCCCCTGACATGTGGCCCTGCAACCCTAAATCATAAGTGATGTTATCAGTATCATCATCTCACACTCTGTACCTTTCTTCCTTGAAGTAACTAAAAAACATAAACAGTTCAATAAGGCTGTAAGCTTGACAGTGCTTTCTGCTCATGACCAGACTCCTGCCTGGTTTTGCCTGTCCATTCCCCCCGCCCCCCATTTTTGGGGCTGTCCAGACAGACCATGAAACTTCTGGACTGTAAGAAGCTAATTTAAATTCCTGTCCATTTGCTTCCTGCACCTGAGGACTTCCACCAGCCAAGGAAAAAAAAAAGAGCACATCAACATGACAAAGATGAATGAAAGCCGTGCCAGTGAAAGCACCATTTAAAYGTGTGAATTGTCCGACTGACTTTGGTCAGAGCAGGATCATACAAAGAAATGAAGAACAAATACAAAGCCCACTAGGGTTTTAATTGTAACTATCCCACCAGCCTGCCTGGAAAATTCTCTGCAGACATGGTAGCTAAACCATGGCATTTGTCTCCCAATGCAAGTCTTGACAGAAATACACTTCTGCGACCTAACAGAGAAAGAGGGGAATGATTTAGAAATCAAATCATACAGATGTAACTCCTAAAGCATGYAGTCACATCAGCCAGAGGTCCAGACCTGCCCACCCCTGTTCAGTTCTGCTCTTTGCTCAGCTCTGCCCTGCTTCTTATATAGCAATTGGTTGCACCTGTGGAGAAGGTAGGATTGCTGACAGTAAGCCACTTCATTCCTTCTCAAAGCTGTCTCCATACCTCTACACCAAAACTGGTGTTAAGCACAAGATAACAGAAAGGATACATCAAGCCTTTGAAATTCAAAGCAAGCAAAGGGGTGGAGAAGGATCCTCTCTCAGAAGTGGTGCAGGACASAGATTTGTTTGCCCACTCCGAGCCTGGCCTTTCCCACCCTTGAACAGCCTGCACCAATCCCCATCTACCCCTGGGAGGGCATTTACCCCACACTGTACCCAAGGAATTAAACGCCCTGCTGCAATTCCTAGGTGTACACGGCGTGCTATAAGAAGAGCAGGTGGGAAGTGCTGTGATGCCACTGAGAAGGACCCAGCCCAGGATCAGTGGCTTGCAGAGCCACACCCTGTAGTCCAGAGGGGCATTTGCAGCCCTATGGCCACAGAAGGCGATCCTGGCTGCTCCTCCACAGGCTCTGCCAGCAGTGTTGTTTCACTGTGCCTGCACAGCCATCACTCAAAAATATCCTTCCTCTACAGCAATGCCGTGCAGTCACCGTCACCCCTGACTTTGAGGGTGGGTATAGAGCAGTCTCCTCCAGGCTCATTTTGATTTGCAGCAGCCACTTATTAAATGGACACTGTCACTTTGCAAAACACAGAAGACGACGCCAACAAGGAATACTATTTCACTCCTAAAGGAGTTTATCATAAATAAAGTTGTCAAACTAAATCTGTGTAACTGAGGAATACAAGCTTCCATTATGGTTAAGTCAGACATCTCACTAAACAGCAACTGTTTAGGCAGTAAGATTACGCTTGATGAGAAGCACTCGTTTTAGAAAGTTTTTCTGTTACTGGTAAAATTCATCTTTGGATGAATCTCTTTCAAATCAATAATTTTTGTTCTGGAAATATACAAGGTATTCCCCAAATATTTTTTTGAGACTTTGTTATCCCTGAAACTTTTTTCAAATAAAAGCTCAAATACAGGATGCAACAATCACTTGAAACATTACACATTTTCTTGTGAAACATATTAAAAAAAGGATTCAAGTGTTTTTCCAACAGAACTCATCAAGTTCAACCTTGTTAATGCAAACTGTGCCTTTATTTTCCAAACAGTCATGAGTTAACAGTTATATTTCATTTATAACTTACATAAAATTATGGCCAGGCTAGTTTTTTGCAGCTCTAATATTCCTCAAATAGTCTGTGGTTTACATTACTTGATGGCATGGGAGAGGGGCTTTTCAAAKAGTTTACAACCTATGTCTCTTCTTCTGCAGAAGCTAATTGCTTATGCATAATTTCATTTTATCCATATAGATTTATGTCCTTTTCCATCATATAACATTAAGATGACTCTTACAACTTTCCTGTGAGATAGGAAAAATGTTGTAGTCCTGCCCTTGCACTAGAAGCCCCACAGTATCCTGTACTCTTTACTACCCTTAGTGGAACTTTTGCCTGAATGGCTTGTATTTTCAACTTCATTTTGTGCTGGTTTGAAGCTCAATAGAGGAAGGTGATGCCAAGGCACAGTAATTTAAAGTATGTAACTATTGTGCAGATGCTACAACTTTAATTATACAAGCAGGCTTTTGTGCCTGTCCAAACAAAAAGTGATAAACAATCTGCTTGCACAGTGGCAGCAAAAGGATCAAGATCCATGAATTTATGTCCATAAACATTGGCTGCAGCAGCAGAACTAATTGGGTACACTCAGAAGTGCATCCCCTATGGGTTCCTTGCTGAGGGAAGTCAGCTACCTTCTAACGAACTAAGTTACACTGTCTTACATGGATTTTCACATAGATAAAACTCAAGTCTTCAAATCGATTTCTCTGACTCCTCTTTTCTTTTTTGGCTGAACATATATAATGCACTAAAAAATAAGATTAAAAATTACAGTAATTTTTTATAGCTCGATTTTTACAATTGCCCAGTTAATGACCTATGGATCAGAGGGGGTCACCCTAAATACAGACATGGTCTGGGATGGTGATTCAGAAAGGCAGCACCTGAGGTACTGGTTAACAGATAAACAGCAGCTGGTAACTTATGGGTCAGTTCCAACATCTCCCTCTGGAGATACCACCTCTGAGGTTTTGCCTGCAAAGGAAGTGGAACTGCTTTAATTATGCCAGAATGTATTTACTGCCTGGGAAGCAGTCATGCCAAGTGTGTTAAAGACAAATGGTATATAAAAGGAAACAATGTACAATGCAAACCAAATGCATCCCAGTTTGACAATTAAGACTACCTTGGTATAATAATTTTTGTTCAAAATAGAAAACATTCTGAGGTAGTTAACACTGCAATCTAGGCCATTCCTGGGTATGGAGAAAGTTTGCTAACGACTTCCAGATGAATATGAGGCATTACCTTTAACTCTGGCTATAAAGGACCCACAAAGGCTCCATTGGGGGGCTGTGAGTATCACCATGTAAGATCTCCTGACACATTCTCTGCAGAGCTCAGCCTAAAACAGGAACACTCAAACTCTACTTAAACCCCTCTTGGGTGACAACCTACCAAGAAAAGCAACAGAAACAGGCACAGGAAAAGAATCTCTAAGCACAACTACTTCTGGTTTTACAGCATTTTAATGACAGTTCCCAATCCCACCCCATTCTTATCTCATATACTCATACATTTCATAGCACCCTCAAGTTTGTCAATATTTCAGCTGGACACAGCCATCCTATCTTCTTTGTCATACAGGTCCTTTTTCTTGTGTTGATGGATGACCTCTCTAACAAGTTCATACAGAGCAGAAACCCTATCTCATCCATGATGTCTCTGTCTACTGGGAGAGATTAACTGCTTCCTCTTAAAGAAATCTAACCTATGCATTCACACCATACAATTATTATCCTGCTAAATAATTTTTTTTTGTAGAAAAATATTTTGTTCAGAGACATCACAAACACTGGATCCAGTTGCTTTCAGTATTCCTTCTTTACTGATGTGTCAACTTCTGGGGCAGGTCACCCAAATGAATGCAGCACAACAGGTTGGGCATGTCTCAGTCTGTTTTCAGTCACAGAACACTATAGGATTTGTCAACTGGCACAGATGCAGCCTGCACTGTCATAGTGCTGTCAAAATACAGATTGCRGAAACCATGGCTATTAAGCTCCCTATATAAACATTAAAACTACATTTAGCCAAAAAAATCAGCTATTCTCACAGCAAAGAATACTGCAAAACAAACAAATAAAGATATCCAACATGTTATGATAAAAGATAGAAGTCACAGTAACTAAATACATCAATTATTTCTGTTCTGGATATAGCAACAAAAGGATTTGGAAAGCTTTACATAAATGGGATTTCTAAACTATATATATTAACACTTTCCAATTCCTCATTCTCGAGGACTCTGGATTGAGGATGAGGAGTAATTAGCCACAGTACTGGATGAAGGTGAGTGCTATCACTTGCATTACCTCCCCTAACTCAATAGGTGGATGTCATTGGTTTACACGATAGCTACCAGACCATTTTAAAGGAAAACTCAGATCAACTTACAGATCAACTGCAGAAAACACTTATTTTAAAGACATTTAAAAAAACCCCACATTTTTCGTACTGTGAGGGTGTTCAAACACTGGCATGGGTAGCTTAGAGAGGCTGTGGTGTTTTCATCCTTGGAAATATTCAAAACTTGACTCAAGCTGACCCTCCTCTGAGCTGCGAGGTGGGCTAGACAGCCTTCAGAGGAGCCTTCTGGCCTCTGCCATTCTGTGATGAATAAAAACAGTGGATCTATATTGCCTATGTCAGGGAGCTCAAATCATGCAAAAAAGTTGTCTCCAATTCCTCATTTCTTCACAGAGAATTTCTTATGAGATAATTTCAGAGACTGAAGTAACATGAAATTAATTGCGCCTYGCCAGTCAGAGACTGAGGGACACGAGGGAAGCATTAGGAATGTGCAGTACAGCCAGTACACGGCAGAGGAAAGGCAGTACCTCTGCCTCTTTTAGCAGCAGCGAACTGCTAGACCAGCTGGATCTGTTTCTTGGTATGCACACAAAAAGCAAAAGGTGGGAGCGTGACAGAAAATAACTACAGATATATCAGGACAAGTGAAACGAAAATATATATGCTCATCAATCATCAAACGTGGATTAGCTGCAAAACAGTACTCATTAATGCAGTCCATACTTCACATGAAAAAGTTTGCAACACATGATGAAATAGCAAGAGACGGGTGTCACAAATCCATCAAATCACATGGTCAGTGAGTGATCTCTTGCCAAGAATTGCATGAATCACTTCACCAGTCACTTAAAAATGAGGCAGATGAGGTCCCAAGGAAAGATCTTACAGCACTTCCAAGCCAGAAAGGTCACAGTTGAGCAGATGGTGAAAGAGAACGAGCAATCCAGGAAAATTAAGGAATCTGGAAAGTGTATTCTTCTCTCAAAATACTTAGGGGAAGGAAAGCATTTTTGTTATTGCACATTTAAGAAGACCATCTTCAGAAGAGTGTACACATTTTCTATGGTCTTCAGACAAAAGCTGTTCCCTGGCAGCAAGGAAGAATCTATTCATTTCAGTAAGTTTAACGCAACCAAAAATAGACCAGAAAATGAATACTAGCATGCTTTAAGCCCAGTGCCCTAAGATCCCATAAATCTTGGCTTCAGCATTCTGCATTATGCTGCCTTCATTTTAGGGCATTCAGGGCCCCTCATTAAGTAGGTGGTCTGGCAAACCTTGCTGCTGTAGTGTAAATTATGACTTGTCTGCTCTGTCCTTCTTTATAGAGGCTGCTGCCACCACAAGGGAAAATGTTCCCAGATTGGATGTGTTCTAGTGCAGAGACCAGTCTTTTGACACTTTCAGTAATATCCTGTGGTAATAATGGTGTGCTGATGTAAATTGTTACCACCTGCATATATTCCTCCTGATGAGAAAATCTGGCAAACGGGAAAACACGTGCCCACATCCCTTTACTCTAGTGGAAAGCTACTGCCCTTTGCTCTGCCAGTGAAGTGGCTTTGAGCTAAAATGCCAAACACTAACTTGAGCAGCTGAGTGGGCACCTGGTCCCTTCTGATGGCTATGTTAGGCCATCCTAATGCTGGGGGTGATGATGCTCTAAGTGACCATGGCAAGACTCGCAGGGCTCATCTGTCAGTCATAAGAGTAAACCCACCTCCATCTGCACTGTAAGTAAATTGAAGGGCTTTGCACTTCAGTGATATGTAGACCCCTGTTCTGTTCCATCAATATTCTACCACAGCACAATTCCCCAGAGCTTGCTGCTTGGACTGAACTAACCTCGCAGAAAATCCCTTCATTTTCCTTATCGAAACAGAGAAATATAGTTAAGCAATAAAATGTTGCAAGGATGTGTTTGGGAGTATGTGTTGTAATGCCCTGGAGAAGGAGGCAGAATTAGCTAACACTGCTAATGACACTTGGTTGCTGTAGCTATCAAGTCCAACAGAAATGGTTCTAAGAATCTGTGCAGGTAAGATCGGAGGCAGACAGCAGATGAAGAGCCCAGCAGCTCTGGAAAATGAACCTGTATAAACACATGTAAAAACAGTGACACGACCGTCTACACTGAACAGTGTTAATTTTTGAACAAGCATCCTAAGCATGACAGGAATCCAGAAAATAGTCTACCCCTCTTATTTACCACAAAAGTCCCTAAATGAGAACAATTCCAGAATTAACAAGTACTTTACATGCAGTTACTCCTTCTAACATAAGAAACTAGTCCTACTTTACAGTCTTTAAATTAGCCTGCAGTATGAATAAGAGGGTTTATTGATCATCCTACATATAAGATTGTGCAATAGATCAAGAACCTCACAGCCCTTTTTACACCTTTCATCTCAACATGAGATACTGGTCACACAGAATGACAGAAGAATGTTTTAACTCAATAAGAAATTACATGCTTCCATCACACACTAAAATCCAACAACAAAAAAAAGTTGCTGACAGTTTTTCAAGAGGATTAAATTACTTTGAAATATCACCTAAATAGATCACCAATAGGTTGCCTTCTTCTTGACTTGATCCCCTCACTTTCTGAAGTGAGACAGAGTTTTGAATTAAACTATGGCTTGCTGTTTTCCTGCAAGACCCACCTTGTTCAGCACACATCGTGTGGTGCTTGCTGGCTAAGCAGTTGTTCAATACTTTGCAAGATCTTCACAGCTCAGTGTAGCTCTGTACCTTTCACATTTCTTTCATGTTATTTTCTGAATTCACTGATAGTGAATGGGCTTGTCTAACAAGAGCAAATTCGCTAAGTGTCCATCTGAATTCTTTGCAAACAAGAATGAATTTACTTCATAGCAGCCCATTTTGCGAATGGTGTATTTTTATTACCTCCATTTTATACAGTGCAAAATTGAGGTATGGAAAGATCCATACCAAATATCTCAAATAACTTTGATCACTCAGAGGCATATAACACTTTTTTTCCCCAGAGACTGCTTAAAATATAGGCGATACATTGATTTCACCTGTGTTTGCAAAAGCTCTGCATTTCTGCAAATCAGATTGAGGTTCTCAAGAGAGACCACAAAATAAGGAACATGAAAATGAATGATTGCTTATGAAAAATCTATTTTAAATGACTGGCTTCTCATCCAACAGGAAATATGCAGAAGCATGAAAACACCCCTAGTTCATCAGGGTAGCATTCAACTGTCTGCATATGAATCTCCTTTTTTTAAATTCCAGTTTCTACCTTGAGTCACTACACTTTTTCCACTTTCTTCAATAAACAAGGCAAGGTTCCTTCAGATAATGACTTTTTTAGAAAAACAAATCATCCACAGAATAGAGTCCAGCAGAAAGCAATATTGTTTAAACCAAAGACCAGAATATAACAAGTGAATGTAAGAATGTCAAACTGCAAGGGCAACCACCAAAAATTCATTAGGGCTTAACAAGAAACCAAAGAAAGGAGCCTGCTCAATAAAATAAAAATCTTAAAATCATGCTCAGCTCCAGAGCTGAAACATAATACATCACCCTGCCACTTCACCTAAAATAGAAACCAATAACCCCAGCAGATTATGCTTTCCTTTATGGACAAGTGTAGGAAGGGATTGGGATCCACTTGTTGCAAGTAGATTCTATGGGTATTTCTTGAGAGCAGGAAAGGTTCAAAAAAATCTTCTGTTCCATTCCAGATCAGCATGTGCTCTAACAAGCTGTTTTAAGAAGCACGGAACACAGGTTCACCAAAGGACTGAGGGAAGTTCTCTGCAAAACAAATCTCTTCAGGAAAGAGAAAGGCTGTGCCTGAAACAGGAACACTTCTAACCAAGAAATCCTGTTTTCTATATTGCTTTATCATAAAAACTGCCACTCTTTTCAGTGATTACTGTTCTTGCAAAAATTGTGATTAATTTTACTTTTCTCTTTTCTTTCTCACAGTGTGGAGTAGCCACCACTAATTTATCCTTGTAACTGACACAGCCAGAGCCAAGTTTTCATCAAACTCAGCACTGCATCCACAAAATCTAGGCGAGCATTTATTGTATGTACAAACGTGCTCATAAATAAGCACACAGGCAGAATCACACAATTTGTATGCAAAGATGTGGGTTTCCAAGGGCAGCATTTTAACATTACAACATTACAGGTAAAGTATACCTTTAAACATGCACCCATTTTTCCTAACTTGTACCTTAATGAAGACTAGCAGTGAGTGTTTACTTCATAAAACATCTGAACCTGGCAGTACCACTTCTTAAGGAACAGTTCTAGAAAGCGTGGTATGTTTTGCATTTACAATTTAACTGTGGTAACACTCAAAAAAGACAATATACGTACTTGCACTTCCTAGAAATTCACCACAGAGCAAGCTTCTCTTCGTAACTCCCTCTCGAACTATCGTATTTCTGTGTTTTTACCATGCTTACATTTGTGATGCCAGCTCATCTTATGTGGGTATGTAATAAAATACCCTGACATATTTCACCTTCTATTTCATATTACATTGAAGGCCCACCATGAATTGTTATCGTTTTCCTGAGTGTTTATCCTTCAATTAGTCTGTATCATCACATGATGTATTTGGACTGAAAGTTTAGAATAATTTTTCAGCTCAAATTATTGGGAACAAGGTGGCTGAGAGCAACTGTACTTACCCTTATTAAAATTCAACCAGCATGCTCTGACAAACACTACTACTTAAAAACGTGTCTGTCAGCACTTGATGTGTACTTTCCACACTTTCAATATATTAAACACAATGATACTACTGTGTCAAAAAACCCACAAACCCCAAACAACAAAACCACACCCCAGCAAACTAAACACGCAACACATACAACAACTGCTCCATGTGTCCTGGCAAATGAAACAAGAAGAGGTGAAAATCCTGTAGGCTCATTATGCTTAACTTCTATCTTAAGCCCGACACAGTTTAGGGTACAGCCAGCACTAGGGACCGTTTCCCCAGAAGAGGGGTTTGCCTTCCCGCCACCCTCCGGGGTCAGCCAAGGACACCTCAGCAGGCTCGACACCTGCAAACACCCTGTACCCCAGTGCATGCAGTACTTCTTCTGATTTTCATGTTGTAAAAGGGCTCTGACAGGTTGACAGACAGTCTTCAAAGGGCTTGGAACTGGGGAAAAAAAAAAAAATAAAAAAAGAAAAACAAACCTACACAAGAGATAACCTAAATGACAAACAAAAAAGAGCAAAGTCACGATCCAGGGTGATAAAGCTGGAGTTGCCTGTTGCACCTGCCCGAGGCTCCACCACCGAGGCCGTGCCCGAGTGTGATATGCGTGTTGTGTGTTTATAAAGACATACGTGTGTATATACATGTGTGTATATATGCCTGTATATGTATTTGTGCATATGCACACACACACGTAGATATACATATATTATAAATACGTACCTATGCAGACGTGTATATACACATAAATTATGTGTGTATATATATACAGAAACTCTTTTAAAAATTTTATTTAAAACGACTTTAAAGCTGAAGTTAGGGTGCCCTCGAACAGCCTTCCGCGGCCCCGCAGAGCTTTCCCCGGCTCGCACTGCCCCCGCCGGCCGCCTGGCGCCGGAACACCCGCACGGGCTGCCGGGTGCCACCGTCCGCCCGCCACGGCGCCGCACCCCGCCCCTCGGCTGCCTCCCGCTGCGTCCCGGCGGGCCCCGGCTCCCCGCGGCCTCGCCTCTGCCGGGACACCGCGCCCTGCCCGGCACCGGAACGGGGCTCCCGATAAAAAAACGTCAGTTACCAGGAGTGGGGTTCGAACCCACGCGGACATACGTCCATTGGATCTTAAGTCCAACGCCTTAACCACTCGGCCATCCTGGTGCAGATACCGGGACCGCTCCCAGCCGTTCCTACATTCACGGCCCCGCTCCCGCCCGCCCCCCTCGCCGCCCGCGACCCTCGGGGGTGCCCCCTCCCCCTCCGCCGCTGCGCCCTCCCGCCCTTATTCCCAGCGCAGCGGAGCGCACGGGGCGGCGCGCACGGGCGGCCTCTCCCGGCGGCCGCGGGAGGCGGGCGGGCAGGGCCCGGCGGGGAGCGCTTCCACGGCCCCTCGCCCACGCCGGGCCGGGCAGGGCCAGGCCGGGCCGGGCCGAGCCGAGCCGAGCTGAGCTGAGCCGGGCTGGCCGCCACCGCGCTCCCGSTCGACGGTCGCCGGGCCCGGAGCGGAAGGGGGAGGCGGGGGAGGTGCGCGGGGCTGGCACGGGCCCGCCCCTGGGGGAGCGCGGGGCGGGCGGCGCTGGGCCGGGGTGGCGGCGGGCGAGGGCTGCGGGGTGTGAGGGCTGCGGGCAGTGCGGGCTCGGGGCAGTGCGGGTACATCCCCTCTCCGAGCGGGCAGGGCCGCGGTGCCGCCGTGGCTCGTCGGGCGTGAGAGGGCAGCGGAGACGTTGCGACGATAAGGCACCGACACTTCATTATTTCCGTCCAAGTGTTTCCTGGAATGTATCTTCTCTTGCTCCCAGAAGGGGAACCAAAACCAACGAAGTCCAAAGCTATCAATTATGCTTAATTAGGAGAAAAGTATTGCAGGGGGAAGATTTTTTTGCCGGTCGTCACTGAATGCCGGGTCTACGGAAGCACCTATCGCAATATTCCCGGTTAGTAGCTGCCCTGGGACCTCCCCCTTCAAAGGGGGGGTGGGAAAGTGTCCGTCCCTTTGCTGGCCTTTACCCCTGGCGCTAGCTCCCAGTCTGGCTGCTACTCACCAGCGGAGAACATGGACATCCTGCATCTCACCAAAATTTGCCACCTTTGAGGTATGCGGAACATATTCCACACAGCAAAGGCTGAGGACACGGGCCTGTGGCAGCCTCCAGCACACGAGGAGGCAGGCGGAGGCTGCCTGCTTCCCCACAGGCAGAACAGGAGCACGYTCCCTGCTCGAGTGTTGGACACCCTGGCTGTCCCGGCCCCTCTGCAAGGGGTCTGGGCCTCGAATGTGCAGGTGCAGGTGGTGCACGACCACTTCGGCTCTTAGTGCTCAGAGACCCCCAGGACACTAGGCATGCCTGTGAGGGAAAATACTTCTCACACACTATACAAGTGAATTGTTAACATTTTATATACACGAAGAATGGTCGTGAAACTCACACCTTTTTTCCTTCATTTTATTCACACGCTGGAGCTCATGAATGAAAGGACAGCTCTTCCAATGGAACTTGCTATGTATCATTTGCTCAAAATGCCATAGTTTTCTATTCAGTAGGGTTGTGCCTTTCAGCAAAGTATTGAGTAGAGAAACACCATCAGTTAGGTTTTCTCCTTCTCTAGTCACATCTAATACTATTTCTAAGAAACACAGTAAAATGTTATTTTTTCCCGTTAAGACTTTGTGTCCTAATGATGCATGGACAGTGAAGTGTGACAGTGAAGCTGTCTTCTGCTGGCTCTTAATTGCTTTGGCTCAACCATTATGAAGACACTATATATATGCTAAAAATGTGGAAGGAGATAGGTGTGTTGTTGCCTTCTTACCTATTAGAGAAACAAAGAGCGTGGCTCCATGTGAAAATCCCGTTGCATTGGAAATTTGTTACCCAGAATCACCATGTACAGTATCTATTAAATTACACTGTTTTCCTGCCTTCATTATATCTGTGATAGTTTCCTAGAGTAGGAAACCCCATGTAGCTCTTCCTTTTTCAAATCAATTTCAAATAGCTACCATGGTTCAGAAATTTACAGAACACGTTTTTTTAAGAATAAAATACAACTTGGGCTGTGCATTCAAAACATCCTTAATATGGGTTAGATTAGAAAAGCAGCAGTTCAGCATAGCTACTCAGTTCAGCCTCCAGAAAAAAAAGGTGTCTGGACCTTAAGAGTTATCTCTTTACTTCAAGAAGCTTCTCCTAAGACACGTGCCAGAGACACTTGCTCAAGTGTGTCCATAGTCTGGGTCCTTCACTCTGAGGAAGCAATTGTCCCACTGTCATTTCTCTAAAATGAAACCCATGAGTAAAAAAAAAAAGTCCCTCAAGCTGGAATGGCGATTCATACGCATATCCATTACATACTGAACATTATATTTTGTAATAGGGGATTTTTTTTCTGTTTTATATTTATGCAGTGCTGTCTTACATTTTTAGAAGGAGCAAAGAGTGCCTAGTTGCTAGTTCTCCTTTATCCTCCTCAGAAAGGGCTGAGATTTGTGGGTGGGTGGTGTGTGGGTTGTGAAGTTACAGTTCCAGGGGGAAAACCAAAGCAAGAGCAATCCTAAAAGCTAAACCGTCCCCTGTCAGATTTTAACTTCTTGACCCCTCAAACCCAGTTTAAGTGTTTGCCATATGAGGGAAGAGGGGAAAAAACCCCCCACCAATCCATAGAGTATGTTACACACGTCTCCACAGGAGTTGTGCTGATTTTCAGAAGGAAAAAGCAGCTTTCCTTAGATGTCCATTCTGCAGCTTCTGTTATTAGTATGCTAACATTATCAAGCAACTTTAATCATCTTCTTCCACTCATCCTGTGTGGCATGAGTCCTTGCAACTATAGTGTCATCAGTTTTTTTCAAAAGTCTGTTTAACTGTGATTAGGCAAGTTCATGGGCTGGCTAAATTTGAGTTCTTACACAACTGAATGGTAGGAAAAAACCCCATAGTATTAAGCAATGGACATGTTTGCAAGGAAGAGAGTGATAGAATAATTGTTTCAGTTACTGGAGGTCCTGTTTAAGTGTCTCTTAATTCACAATGCATCTTAAAAATAGTTTTAAAGGGTCTTAAGCTGTTTTTTCAAGAATTCTCAGTTTTTTCCTTGCAGCAACAGCCCTAAGTCAGGAGAGAAGGCCTGCAATTACCTTTTCTTCATGCTTTCCTTTACTTTTTCATTCCACTCTCTTTCCCTGTGCCTCAAATCGAACTAAAGATTTGAATATTCGTTTTGTATATCTCCAAGTGAAATCATCAAGATCTCTCAGAACTGCCAGAATAAATTTGATCTTTTTCTTGCACTAGAGAATCATCTTAGAATGCATGAAACTCATTTGTCTTCGGCTTTTGTASGGAAAAAAAAAGGTAAGTCTATCTCAAAATGCAACACATTTAATTTACTGTGGCAACTAATATTAGGACTTTTTTTTTGTAGGCATTGTTTAAACTCCTTTTACCAACTCAGAATTTAGTCCAGCAACTTTTAAACTAAGCTCTGACAATGCAAGAAACGATTCAGAGCTGCTGATTCAATGTAAAACACTCTGCACTTTCAGTTTTTCTTATTAAATCTTTTATTCCATTTGTAGATGCAAAAAAAGGAACTAGCACAACAAAACCATGTACATATTTTTTATCAAAAACTTTGGCAAGTACTAGGAATAGGCATATGAAAGGAAATATATTATTTTATTCTTCGTTGATCTATCCCCACGTGCTGACTCTCAGAGGTTTAGGGTATTTCTCTACAAATGCACAGTTCCATTGACTTAGCAGTACTTAGAGAGTAAATGCCTTTGTCTTCTGGAGTAGCACCAAAGCCTCTGGCTGTGGTGCCAGCTCATCACCCTCCTTTCTCCCACTTCAAGTTTGAACACTGTTGTTGGAGAGGTCCTCAGACAAGCATAACACTGATATCACACTGAATATCAAAGTATCTTACAGTTTAGAAGATCGGTGTTCCTGACTCTTCCATGTTACCACAGACAGATGCTACAGCAAAAGAGACATTCAGTTTCTGAGAAGCGTTATCCATTTAGCTTCTATTTGTGTAAAAAAGCCTGTCTGGCTAAAAAGTATTCCCCATTAAGAAATGAAAGCTTGGAAGTTGAATTTATTTTGTTGTTTTGTTATATTAGTACAAACAGTAAGAAATGTTTGGGGGTTTTTTCACATATAAAATTAAGGTGCAAAAGGTCAGAAGGAAGAAGTTTCATTGCGTTTGGCACAGGAAGATGCACATCTATGCACACCTGAGGAAAACTCAAATACAAAATATTTGAAATGTTGAAACATATTTATTAAAATAGGTACAAATAGGATTATCAGTTAAAAAACCTCACTAACTTCTGAAAAAATGTCCTGCATTATTTCAAAGAATAGCAATAGATCACAGTGTATCAGGAAGCCACGCAGAAATATAGTTGGAAAACCTCCAGAAGCAGGAGCTATGATCACTCACCAGACCTTATGAATACATTTCACTAACAGTGCTCAGTGTTTACCAGTGTTTTCCTTGTCATACTCCAAACCTATTCGTTTGCCTTTGTGTAAGGGTAGACTCCTGTTACACAAAAGGAGAGTTTACTTTTAAACTCGAAAAGAGCACTGAAATGACATGAATTTTTTTTCTTTCTTCTTCAGGTGTACTGAAGAAATAATTCTATTTGCTTTCCCAGGTGGAGATTTCCCAACAACTGAAGAAAAGTAAAAATTTTTGTACATCGTATTAAAAAAACCTAATCCTTCATCTTATTTAAAATAGATATTAAAAAATCCATATTTGGTCAAYGCTTCTAAAAAAATAAAAGTGTATTGACAGGCCAATCATTCCACTAAAACTGCTTGTGTGTATGTGCCAGTACAGGACACTCTAAAATGGTTTCTCAACCCCACAACTGTTGTCTTCTTATGGGTGTTTCTGCAGAAGGCCACTGCATGTTTCTCTTTTGGCTGAAGTGTTAATTGGAAGAAAAATGTATTAGAACATGAAAGCATGGCAGGTTTGAAATTGAGAGTCCCGAGAGTGGCTCAAGTTAAAAGTAAGTGAGATGCCTCAGTGTTGCAGTGCTTTTAGCCATCTTGAAAGAGTTGCAGGTACTCAAAGTGGAAAAAAGCAGTCACCTGCACACAAATGGAGCAAAATGTGCATATTATTATTTAAGGTGCAGCCACTTCTGTTAAGATTCAAGACAGCTGGAAATCAAGTTGAAAGAGAAACTAGTTCTGTGTCCTGCTCCTGGCTCAGTACTTTGTCAAATTTGCATCAAGCAGGCTCTAAACTAGTTGAAATTGAAATCTCCTGATTCAGTGGTGTACTGTGTCACCTAGGCAGTAATGCTTCTCTGCCTGCAGCTTGACTTGGACAAATAAGAATAAAGTTACTTTTTGAAATTATTAATCTTCCCTAGGCCAAGTTATTCATTCCTCTTTCTTGCCTATCTGAAACAAGTATCACTGCAGAGATCTTGCATCTCTAGTTCCAGTAACAGAGTGTCTTTCAATAAAAATTAGATTAAAAATAGTTTTATCAACGTTTCTAGGAGTTCTTAAATAGAATGGTCTTCAGCACATTTAGAAAGAAACGCAATGAACAAAACCAAGTGCAAAATAGCCCCCCTGTTTCTAGGGGTTGTCATTACAGAAAAGTCACTGGAAAGAACACCCGATTTTGAAGACATTTAAGTCAGTCCGTGGTAGCTCCAGTGGGATCGTCACCTTCTGCAACATGATAAGCAGCAGCAGAGGATTGTTCTGAGGGGATGTTTTCTTCTGTACTCCAAAGCTTGTTTCACTTGCTCTTTAGCATCTCCTACATAGTCCTCAACATTTTGCATATTTATCTCAATAACATCAAAGGTGTCTGCCTGTTCCTCCACTAGCAGGGCCACCTGCAGAAAGAGTTCATGAACTTCCTTAATGCGACCTTCTAACTTYACCAGCTCCTTATGCCGTGTCTCTATCTCATTCAGGGCTGAGCGAGCCCCCTTAACATCCGACAAGAGATTCTCAGAGAAGACATCCCATTTGCCTTGCTCAATCATCTCCTCAATCTGGTTGCCAGAAACATCTTTGCCCATGATCTCCAGCTGCCGCTGAATTCGAATCTTGCAGTTCTCCCGCTGGTTCATCTCTGTTGCATTGTAATCAAACATAGCATTCTGAAATGTGTGCATGAGGTCAACATAGTGGTTCTTYGCCACCCTGGCAATGACAGACATAGCTCCATATTTTGTTATTGCATCTTCACAGAAATCTCTCATTACTTGCAGTTTCCTGTGGATGTTTTCTCCGCGGGTCTTAATGTCTCTGGCAATACAATTAGTATCTCGTTTGATGCTACTGAGACGGCGCATGGAAGTAAGGAAGCGGGTGTTTTGCTTCCTGAGACGGCTGACATCTGCTTTTAGGTGGTCGTTTTCTGTCCGGATGTTCTGTATGTCCTTGTGAAGAATTTCCAGGGCATAATCAGTCTCATAAAGGAGAATATCCTGGGGTGAATTTTCATCATCCTCACTATCAGAAAACTGTTGGTTGTGTAACCTGGCAAATTCACGCAGCTCACTTAGACGGTCTTTCATCCTGCCTGTAAAACAGAGGAACAGGAGGAATGAAGTTCAAAGTAACTAAAATATTGGTTTACAAGAGTTGAAAATTCATAAGTAATAACTACATCATGGTGATAACTCTATCATAGATAACAAACATAACTACATCAAAGATAATCCAAAATATCAGATTTTAAATTTTTTCACAGTTCACTGTGATGGATATCAGATCCAAAACTCTGCTGCTAGAAAACTCCTCTAGAAAGTACAAAGCTTAGAAACTAAAAAACTGCAAGAAAGAAGAAAACAAATCCTGAAGACGAATGCAAAAGAGTAGTAAGATAAACTTTGGAGTTGGCTCCCCCCCAAAACGCCAGTCTACTTGGAGGAAAAAAACCAAACTCTTGATAGGAAGCCTTCAGGTATCAGCATCTATGGACGTTAATATCCGAACACCCACCACTGCTGTTCACCAGAGAAATCTCCTCTAGCTCCTGATCCTTCATCACATCAACTGCCCAAAATGTCACAGGTCTTCTCTCATTCTAAGCTTGCTTTTCCTGGGAGAATACTAGGAAGCCTCTCAGAAACAGAAATGGCATTTACCAATACAGTTGGGAAAGAAAAGTTTCAAAAAATAGTGTGGAAAGTATCAAAATAGGGAAAAAAAAAAGGATGAGCAAGTTTAGTGTCTCTAGATGCTATCATTGACCACAGTGTATCAGGCATCAATAAAACAACACAGCAATGGCAGCATTTTATAAGTAAAACCATCCATCCAACCCTTCTTTTTTTTGGTATGATGCAAACATCCTACTGAACAAATAAAGTAACACTGTTGTTACAGATCAGGATCCATTTTCTATGTGTTTGCCTCAGACATACTTAACTACAATTTTCATTTAAAAGCCACAGAATGAGTAATCTGTGCAGACCAGTTTCCTGGTAACAAGACATAAGTCTCCTTTAAGTATATTGCTTACTTTAAATCTAGACCTACAGTCTTTGCAGAAGGTGAATTCTGAAAGCTTCAGCAAGAATCCTGCACCAACTGCTTCAGCAAGCAGGAAGAAGAAAATTTTTCATCACAAGTGCTGTACATCCCATGACTTCATTTAAATCAGTAAGAAAGATAATCAATTTAAGAAGCAGCACCAAGCAGGACATTTCTAGATCTCTCTGTTCGGATTACTTATTTTTGGTTTTCCAGGAATTAAAGTATCTTCACAGCATTTACAAACCTGCTTTCCATCCCATCATACGATCATCCGTTATTTCCAGATTAAGAAAAGTCACATGTGTATATACCCAGTATAATAGGCCTAAATCTAATATGAATTAAAGCTGAAAATTTAAAATCTGTTTCATGGGACTGTTAGATGTGTTAAGGATGTTAGGGAGGAGATGGGAAAGATTCCATCACTGCCATCAGACACAGCTTCTTGGGCTCATATAGTTCATTGGGGGTGTATACTGGTCTTAGGAGGTGTCCTAGGATCACATTTATATTGAAGAAAAAAGATGCATTTCAACTTAAACCAATTCTTTTACAAGCAATGTAAATCAAAAAAGTCCATTAATATCCTGAGAGAAGAGCTTTCATTCAGGAATGCACACATGTAAGATAAATGTTTGAATTAAATCATGAACCACATAGATTCAACTCAATCATACAGAGGAAGTATTAGGAAATGAAATTTTTCCCACCTCCTCTTTCAGCAATAATAGTATCAAGACTTTCACCTCATGGCACAACACCAAGATGAAAAATCTCCCTCTGAAAAGTAAAAACCAAAATGTGTGGTGCAGCTTAAAAGCCAGGTTTTCAGATTTACTTGGCTGTAAAACTGTATGGCCAAGTTTGCCTAGAAGCACTGAGACAGTGAGAATATCTACCCTTTCTGTCTGGAAACAGTGGACCACTTTCTAGAGAGCACAGAACAAAGGCAGTGTTCAGCAGTTTATTCTCTTGCTGTGTAGCATCTACATTTGGAAAGAGCAATGTTTTTTATTACTTTAAAATGGCCATCCACAGCAGAAAGGTGTCATTTGTGTAAACTGTCGTACATGTGCAGGACTACATTGAACATGTTCTGGACCCCTCAGTACAAGAAAGACAAGCAGCTACCAGAGAGCGTCCAGCAGAGGGGCACAAAGATGATTTGGGGTCTGGAGCCTCTCTCTTACGAGGAGAGACTGTGGAGTTGGACCTGTTTAGTCTAGAGAAGAGAAGGCTAGAGGGGATCTCATCAATACACAAATATCTCAAAGGTGGGTGTCGAGAGGATGGTGCCAGGCTCTTTTCAGTGGTGCCCAGCAACAGAATGAGGAAAAATGGCCATAAACTAAAACACAGTAAGTTTCACCTCAACATGAGGAAGAACTTTACATCGAGGGTGGCAGAGCACTGGAAGAGGATGCCCAGCGAGGTCATGGAGTCTCCCACTCTAGAAACATTCAAAACATATCTGGGCACATTCCTCTGTCACCTGCTCTAGGTGTCCTTGCCTTGGCAGGGGCGTTGGACTAGATGATCTCCAAGGTCCCTTCCAACCCTAACTATTCTGTGATTCTGTGAACTTTGTGCTTACCATTCCTTAAACTTAAGAAAAATTAAATTTCAGCAGCCTTTCACAGAGAGCAGACTAACAACTTGCTCAACAATTATTTTATTTTATTTTATTTTACTTTATTTTATTTTCTGTGCTTGACAATGAAAAAACAAACAGAAAATCACACTGAGTAAGAGCTCCTGGATAATAAACTCATCATTTTGTAAGAGTAGAGCTACCCTTCCTTCCCCAGGAAGAAATGGAGAAGCAAATACAGGTAATTCACAACGTGAAAATACTAATGCTGTAGTAAATTCATGTGTATACTAATTCTGCAGCATCTCTAAAAATATTGCTTTTTTTTTTTCTTTTAATATAAAAGGAAAGGCTAAAAAGTCAACCATTAAAAG
The DNA here is from genome assembly GCA_018881555.1 of Amblyornis subalaris. Lineage (NCBI taxonomy): Eukaryota > Metazoa > Chordata > Aves > Passeriformes > Ptilonorhynchidae > Amblyornis > Amblyornis subalaris. Next base: position 3,752,865 of record JACAXG010000050.1, read on the forward strand.
AAGAGTAAGGAGTTGTCAAGAGAGGTCTCGGATTGCACCACGATGTTGCCTGCACACAGGAAGATCATGCAATTAAACACTGGACTATGTACTATCACTTCTGCCAAGTCTCTGTCTACAGTCTGTATGTGCTGAATAAAAGTTGTACAACATAAAATTTAATATTCATCAATCAGTTCATGCTATCTCATTTACTATGCTGCTACTGTTCATTTACTCTGGGATTTCCCCTGCAAAATCTTTGGAAAAAGTTCCATGAACTCCTACCAGTCTTTTGGTAGATCAGGCCAGATCTAACAGCCCCATAGTCAGACACAGATTTCAGCCCAGAGTCATCAAGGACAACACTATCGCTCTTGATGCATTATGATGCCCACTTGAGACACCTCAAGCACAATTCTTTGTACCTGGAATGTTCAGAAGTCAGCTCCTTCTGACTTTGGTCACTGCTGCAAGCCTCGAGCACTTTGCTGGGTAAGACCACGAAGGAACAAGCTGGACATCAGTGAATGAACACATGGATCAAGGCCACTTGTGAACGCTCGTCTCCAGTGACATGGACAGCATCGCACACGATCTCTGTGATCCAGCAGATCCAGTAAAGTCTAGCTGTAAGTGGAACAGAGGGATTAAGTTACAGTTGCACTGACAATCTTCAACCTGGGTTTTCCCAGCTTCCCAGTACTTAGTTCTAGAAGCCTACATTATTTGTATCTACATACCAACACTTACATTCAAGGTGGTTCAACATTACTATCCTTTAACTCTGCATTGATGACCTGTACCTATCTGGGTTATGGCTCCACGGCTGAAGTGTTCACACTTCTGTCCTAACAAATGGATGCCATCTCTTTAAGACTGACTTCAGAGTTCTTCAAAATCAGGGACTTTTTGGCACCTTCTTTCATTCTCTCTTAGTCCTGTCTTTTACACTCTGTTTCTAAAGTGCATCACCTAGCCTTCTTCCCACTTCATCTTCACATTTTCAAGATGTTCGTCCTTATCTACACACAGTACGGGGACAGAATGGAAGGACAGGAAGTGAATAACTTTACACCTGTATTTCAGCATTGTATTAAGCCACAAACACCACAAATTACAGAGGACACCTGTTCAGCTTTATGCTGAACGTGCTCAAGTACTCCATAGGCTAGCATTTGCAATATTTGGCTGAAGAGGTTTGTGAGATTCAAGAAAATGTTTAGATTTCACCTTTCCTGAGCACCTTTTGCTCAAGGAACACAGTAAATTTATTTGAGGTATTTGGAAACTGTTGCTTTGAGAAACTCACAATTTGGCAACATTTTAGGATTTTTTTTACACAAAGAAAAACAGTAGGCTGGAATGCAACTCCACCACAGAGGTCTTTTCCTATTTCAAAGTCTCATTTCAAATGAAGGGGAACTAGATCTTCCCAAGAGAGGACAAAAACTTCCAAGCATTCCTTGGATGGTGTCAGGGACAGAACTGACACTAAAGAGTTTAAACAAATAAGCAGGGAGAGCAAGGGGGAACAGCAATTTGAAACATTTCAGTTTAACAAATAAATTTTTAGAAAAGTTGACCTCCTTTATCATATGCTGTTGTTACTCAGCAAAGTTTGTGTCTACTTGTATGTTGATAGTATTGTTTGTAATTAGAACAGCAATATATTAACACACAGTACATTAGTGGTTGTTAGGGATAGCCTCAGACCTCAATCTGTAAAATGAGCGTCAGTCTCTCCCTTCATACAGTGCCTGGTGCATACACATATGCCCTTCATACACATACTGGTGCAGCAGTAGAAGTTGGGCTCCCTGACTCGGAAGCAGCTCTGCAGGACTTGGTAGACATGAACTGGAACATGAGCCAGCACTGCATCCAGGCTGGAGTAGTAAAAGTGAGGAAGGAAAGGCACCCCTTCTGTCTGACACTTCAGAGGCCATATCTGTTGTGTTGCCAGGGCTCATCATAGACACACTGAGGTAAGCCCAGGGAGGCTACAGAGATGGCCAGAAGTGCTGGAGCACCTGACATATGAAGAGAAGCTCAGAGAGTTGGGAATGTTCAGCCTGAAAAACAGGAAGCTCAAGGGAGATTTGTTGCCACCACTAACTGCTTAATGCAAGGCTAGACCCTTCACAGAAATGTACAGCAATAGCACAAGAGGCAACAGCCCTAAGGGAAAAGCCAGCCAGATAGGAGACAGGGGGAAAGGAAGAAAAAAACCCCAAACATTTGGAAGAAATGGAAAAGGTGCCCAGAAAAGTTTTTGAATCTGCATCCTTGAAGATACTCAAAACTCTACTTGATATGGCCCTCAGCCACCTAAACTACCTGTGTGTGTTTTGAGTGGGGCTGGATTAGACAGTGTCCAAAGGTCCAGTCTGAATTGTTCTGGTACTCAACCTTAGATAAAAAGTTTGCTAATTTGAACATGAACATTAATTATATTCAACTACTTGTGCAAGTTTATATAAGCTACATCTAACATATGAGAATATCAAGACAACAACTACTCTGGAGTAACAACCCCAAGTGTATAAATACCTTAATTCTAAGAGTGTGGGGTTTAATAGATTAGCTGTCAGTTTTATTCTATTTTAAAATACTTTGTATATTCAAACTGGAACATGGGCTTCCATGTTTGTGTTTTTGGGCTAGGTAAATCTGTCCTTGTAAAAATGAAGTTCCTTCTGCAGTCCATCATGATGTGTACACCCAAACACATACACAGGAAATGCAGGCCAGGTGATGATTGCAGAGGTTACAACTTTGAAGCCAGATACCCAGCAAGTACAGTCAGCTGAGGGCATGTTCGGTACTCATCTCTTCATGTTGCTGCGCTACTTCTTGGTATTAATCACCATAATGACTAGCTTTCGCATGATGCATGAGAAAGACACAAATTGTCCTGCTTCAATAAGATTACAGCCCCACACAACTGTGTATGACATGGGATTTCAGACAGAATCATTTCTTCAGAAAGAAGAAAGAAAATCCACTCTGAAAATCAAAAACTATGCATATGCATAAAACCCCTTTCTGTAAGCCCCATGTACACACAAAAGGCAGTCCTGCAAAGCATATTTTCATTGCCGTGCTAATGTTCTGCAGCCTGCTATCTATGTAGAAATAAATTAAGGATGAGAAGTTATTTCTGTAGAAACAAATGGGTTGCACACCTATTTTTATTCCAGCTTTAGCATTTGTGTATCCACATTCGATCCCCATATGGGCCATTCACTTAAGAGTTGAACTCAACGATCCTTGTGGGTCCCATCCAACTCAGAATATTCTGTGATCCTGTGATCACTGAGTTTGGGGACAAATGGAGAAATAATGAGGCAGTTTCAGCACAGCATCCATATTTCATTGCCAGCAGCTGTGAAGGCAGGCAGTGCACATTTTTTCTTCTTTCAGCATTTGTAAATGGCAGCTGCTAGTTAATACCAGCTTATGGGTTACGAAAAGTCTAGTCAGTAGTCTTTTCAGCCTCGAGTAGGGCCTTACAAAATGAAGCTTTTACTTCAGTTGTTTGAGGAACAACAGATATTTCAAAACAAGCCAGTTAAAAATAATTTCTGTCAGTAGTTCTTCTCTCCCTTAGAAGGTAAAAATCCTAATACAAACCCACGTGGCTCATCCTGGCTCTGAATGGCATGTGATTTTGATCGCATGACACACAACAGATATGATCCAAAAAACAAGTGGTGAACAATTAGGAAATAACCTGCTCCTAAGCAAAATTACTTCATAGCTAAGTGTGTGTCAGCACATTTCAGTGACTTCCCATACAGCTTGTAGAGGATGTAGTATTGATGGAAATCTACTCAGATGGACTTGCTGAATTGAACACACTCCATCCCAAGGTAAACTGTGTGCTGTTGTTGCACTAAAATGCAAGTCATGCATAGGTAGAAAAAGTATTAGATGTAGCTGAAGCCTTTAATTTGAGAGTTGGAGTCTCAGATTTAATAATACTTTTCTAGTAACTATCTGTCTAGGAAACAATTGTCTTAGACCAGATTTAATATTTTTGCTCGGTATCTGTTGTCTAATAATAGATTTAGCAATATTAACTTGGAAAACATACTTAGTCTTTTTTAAAATAGGTTTTCCACTTTCCATAAGCATAATTGGCTTACAGCAGAGTGCTAGTCACCTTTTCAGTCCAAATTCCCTGTCTTCCCAACCATGCCCATCACAGGTGGCACAGCAGGCTCGAATTTTTCAAATCACTCATCTTTTTTTTCTCTCTTCTCCTCCTCTATAAGAGCCTGAAGAAACACCAAAAATCATAATCTAATGATTAGGACAGTTTGCCTTCTTAAGCTGTTTTAAGATCACATCTGTGTACTAACTCCAATATTAACAACTACAACAGAGATCAGCATTTCAAAATCTTTTTGTGGCCTCACTGAAAGGAAGTCATCCTCTCTGGAGTTTCTTTGATTTGGCAACGTTTAAAAATAGACAAAATGTATTCAGGATTTTAAATCCATCAGTTAACGCTGAATGCCAGTTATAAAGCTACAGAAATCCAGCAAGAAGCTGCAAGTGTATCTGAAGACTACACTACCCAGCTCATATGGTCATCGAAGCCTGTGTACCACAGAACACCACCTTTATACTTTCCATCACCCTAGTGACAAATATCTGCAGTTGCTAATGTCTCAGGGTATTATTTTTTCCCAAAAGCTTGCATGAAGTGTCAACTTCTCTGTTTGTGCCAGGACAAGTTATTTATTACAAGCTGATATATTCAGAGAAGTATGGATAGCTCCATTCTTTGCAGGCTACTTCTGCAGTTGACAGAATCTCCAAGTCTCCAGTAGCTCCTTTCCTATCATAAAGGCTAGGAAAAACCTAAGGGGAAAAATTAAAATTCAGACAGTTTGTTGACTCTAACTCAAAGTAATGAGGCAATAATTGCTAGAATACTGATAGCTTTGGAGGTTCTTCTTTGACTTATCTCAGTTTCTTTACCAGTATTTGATCTCTTCAACATAAAGGAACTCTCAATTTTTGTATGACAGCATATTGTAAATTCAAGGATCTAGGGTGCATCTCATACTTCTCAGATGTATTGAATAAGGTTAACATCCTGGTGATTTCCAGAGACTGGTTATCAGGTTTCCCAGACATTAGTATGAAAACTAGGAGAAGTTGCTGGTGTGCATTAAATGCACTATAATATGCATTGCATTTTTCACATATTTATGATAAGACTGACAAAAAATCTGAAGTTTTAACTTGTTATTACTCAGTAGCCATGAAAGTAAACATTATTCCTGGAGAGGACAGCTTGTTTTACTGCTGCTATTTACTAGGCTGTCTGAATTTTCACTGTAGAGCTATGGAGCACCACTGACAAATTTTCAGTAGTGGATAGATGATAAAATGGATTCTCGGTATCTCCTCTTGACATTTTCCTCACAAGTCACATAAATGAGCACTTGGAACTAGATTCGGTGTTGGTTGGGTGGGGAACAGTTGTAACAGGGCTGTAGACAAAAAATGTTTCTCCATATTCACTGCATGGCCTATTGACAAGTGCAAATTCTCCATGTGCATTGTTTGAACCCCCTCCCAAAACTGGGAACTCTCTACAGCAGTCCTCATGCTTCTGCATATAAATGGAAGTTAAGATTAGGAAAGATAATGCACACCCCAAATTTGGCTATTTCATTTGCCTAAGGATGCCAGGAACAGAATGTATAGTTAGCAACTGCAGATATTGAAAACTTGCTGAATCCTTGGAGTCCTTGAGACCTGTGAGCTGACTTCAATCGGTTTTAATGTGCACAGCTTGCTAAAAACACACCAACATTACAAGAGTAGGTGAATATTCATGGGATTGTATTATACCCAAGGGAGAGAAAAACAATTCCACCATGGCTGTCCATTCAGTGCTTTCCAGTACCTGCCGTGCACTGCACTGTAGGCTGACTACTGCAGGGTGCCGTTCCTACCATCAGCAACACCAAGGTCTTCAGGTAAAATTGGCCCGGATGGAGATAAGGGGAGGTGAACTGTACCTCCAAGGGCTTAGCAAATCGTTAAGGCAGGACCATACCACTAACCTAAACAGAGAGACAGCCATCCCTGCATTTCTTGGCAATTACTACAGCTCAGCATCATTACAAGTCACTGTGCAAGGAAATTAGCCTACGCACTCACAGGCAGCGCTGGCACTACAGCACCATGAGTATACACATTATCTAATTAATCACCTCAGCTTCCCTGAAACACATTGGCTCAGCTAAATAGCTATGTGCATCCCACACTTATGTCTACCACACAGTGGTATTTATAAGTGATTAAGACAGTATGCTGGCATGCAAATAGAAATATGAGGTTGCATGTGATCATCAGTGAGAAGCAATGTGTTCTATTGACATTTTTGAATTAGCACAACAGCATTATTTTTTAAAAAACACATATATTTAAAGTTTGTGATAAAGTGTTACAATCTGTGATCAAGTGTTCTTTACTATTAAAAAAACCCTTTAAGGTTAAAAGCAGGGTGTTTTCTTGGTGTTTGGTCATGTGGGCCAATACGCATGAGGCTCAGTTTGGGATTCTACTGCAAAATCTCCACAACTGTACCTGCACCAAAATAGTTCCAGCCAGGAAATAACCCCTACAGCCATRCATGCATACCCACAGCCTCAGCCACAGAACGTGTCATACTTCATGGCAGTTACACTTCTTAGCAGCCCGTGGGTGTTTACAGACCCATTCAAAGCACCAATGCAGTTGAGACAAGATAGAGATGTCATTAGAGACACACTGGCCAGTGGCACTTAGAGAATTTGTTCCTGACTGGACATATCCAAAGCTCAAGCAAGCTTTATTCTTGCTTTCAAAAATAAGTGAGTTGTCACTACCACAAACACAGCACAGAGAAATGGCATAGCAGGAAAAGCTGAAGCGTGCAGTAATTCCCTGGCTTTTGTGAACATGGGTTTGTTGAGAATAATCCTGGTAATTAATGGGTTAACTGTCATAGCAGATAAAGCAAAAGCTGCACACATGATAAGCCTTCTGAAGTCAAGATATGTGACATCATTCTCTCTCTGATAAAACTACATAAGTATGGCCTAGATGTAAGTGCCAAACACTGTGCGATAGCTTTTGCTGATTGTGTCGAGTGTCTTGATATCTCCTCCAGCCTCTCAAAGTGGATGTAGAAACCAAATTGCTTTGCTCCTCTCATGTAGTTTCCCCACTACCCAAGAGGGGGTTCCCAGGAGCCAGCCCTAGGCAGGAGCAGTGCTGCCGCTCCCTGGGAATGATGTTCCTCACCAGAGCTGGTTCATGGCCACGTCTTGGGGAGCAGCCCAAAATGCAGGCATAACCAAAAATGGCTTCACTGCAAAAAGCAGCATTTGGTGTTGAGATGAGTTTATTGGATCAAATTAACATTGCCTCAGTAATTTTTGCACCATGCTTTGTCTTCCTTGAACTACAGGGATGACCACAGTCAAAGAAAATTGATGGGCCAGATAAAAGATAATAGAAAGTATATCTGGTCCAGCACCTTCATACTTGACATAGCAGTTGTCTTCTCACCATCACAACTGGTTTTGAACATGTCAGCATTGTGATGGGTTTCTGTCGTAACACTCGGAGGTTATCCATATTTTCCATTAGTAACTTGGAGAGTGAAACCAAACATGAGCTTGTACAGTCTCCAGGTGACACTGAACGGGAAGGGAGTAGAAAGAAGTGTTTGGGGGGCAGGGGGGAGAGGAAAGGATGAGAATTTATGGTGATCTTGACAGTAAGAGAAGAATTAACAAAAATAAAAGGAAATTCAATAGAGACAAGCCTGGCACATTTAGATAAAATTATTCACACAGAGAGAAAGTAGGAAACACCTAGTTTGGCAGCAGGAGAGCATTGGTGGGGTTATAGCTGATTGCAAGCTACAAAACAAGCTCACAATAAAATGCCATTGTAAAAAAACCAAAACTCCATGTCTTATATGAGAAATGGCATGGGAAGGACTGGTTTTACTCTGCTTGGCATAGATAAGGCCTCCGTTGGAATAGTACATCCTGCACCAGTTACTGCATTAGGAAAGTCAAAGGGAGCATATTGGCATTGTCTCCAAATGGTTTAGAAAATACAATCCTAGAGGAGGAGGAATTGAAGGAATTATGTTCATTTCATCCAGAAGAGCAGGGAAAGAGACACAGCATTCCTGGGCATAAAAGTTTTCTATGAAAAGGGAAATGGTCAGTTTCATCCCGTGTTGACACTGGAAACATACAAAGTTATCAAGTTTCACACGAGACCTATGTTGAACTGGCTGTGACTAGCTGAAAATTGGACCATTTCTCTGTGAAAGCACTGTGGGACCTTCTTCCTTGATGAAAAGAGAGAAGAGAAACCCCTTTCAGGCCTGGTTTTGGTGCACAGCTACAGTGCACTGAATGGATTAAGTAATGTCTTACAGTACCCCCATGGCCTTGCATTCCCATGATTTGTTCAGTGCCCTCGCTCCCAGTCTCACTGTGCCCAGCACAGTGTATGTGTTCACACAGTGCTACCTGTGCTGGGGAGCAATTTAGGTGACTCTTTTCACTCAGGAGATTCTCTTCCTTCTCTATTATTTATGCACCAGTGGCAACTACCATTTCTCCTTCTGAAGCACGTCTTGGTTACTATTATAGTATAGTGGAAGATGCCAATCATGGAGCCTAATCCCACAGCATCCAAATTCTCCAGGACTGATAGAATATGCAGTTGCATTCCATAGCATCATGTTTATCTGCAGTGCCCAGAAGGTACCACATTCTACTCATTTTAATGTCTCAAGAGATCTTCTGTACCATGCTTAGTTTCTTCATGGAGATGTCTTTTGACAACAAAGTTGAATTTGCAGTTTTAGCCTCAGCCAAAACACCAGATACGACATGACTGAACATGAAATTTCACTTTCAGAGCAGTGGTCATACAAGGCAGTCAGAGAAAAAGGTCATTGGAGGACTTGGGCACCTAAGCTCTTCTTTCCTAACAATGACCTTTATTCTGTTCATCTGTTACACCTTTGGTCTGTTTTGAATAAAAAAAAGTTATGCTCATCTTGTAGTCTCACCACTATTTAAATAGCGAGTATCAGCATTGGTAAGAAAGCATCATCCTTCAAATTGTATTCCCATGCTAAAAAGTCATATATTTGATCCCTGACAGCTTAATAAATGGTTCCTAAAATACCACCTAAAGAACAGGAACAAAAAGTGCAAGCGTCCGTTTTTGGCCAGTGTTGTTATTCTAGTCATTTCCTTTCTCGGTATCAGAGAGACATGTAGTTACCTCACACATACACGAGTGCTAGCTCTTCTTGGTAGGAAACGAAGTGAGTATCAATTAATAGGAAGCAATCAAAGAACGCTAACTTTTGCACCCACTTCCAGATCTGGCCATGATGACATTCAAGAACGAAGAAAAGGCTATTATATTTTGCATATAAACGAAATTTTCTATAACATTTGCTCTGGAGCTATTCATAACCATGTATGAGCACTATGAACAAAATGTTAATACTCGTTAAGTATTAGTATAGCTAATATATACTATATCACATGTAATAGATGACAAACAAGGCAGTGGAAATGCAGACACCCGTTGTGACTGGATGAGAAGACTCCTATTTGAAAGCGCCTCTCTTTTTCTCTCATCCTGTGAAAAMCCAGCCATCCCTTTTGCCTTCCATGAGGAGCAGGGCTAGCCTAAGGCACCTTCGGACCCAAAAGACCAGTCCCCATTCCCTACCATCTCTCCTGCCTCCGGGCTTTAGGTCTCCCCTCTCGACTCAAAAGGGGCAGTTTGGCCTACTCTGATGCACAACCGAGGTGCCAAGCCCTCCGCACGCCCCGCGGCCCCTCCGCCCAGCCGGCTGGGCTGGCTGCGAGCACCGGGGACACACCGGAACGCGCCCCGACAGCAGGAGAAAGAGCGGCCAGCCCGGGCTCCGGCACTGCCCAGCACTGCCCTCCCTCCGGCAGCAGCTCCGGGCGCGTCGGCGTCCGGGAACTCCAGCTGATGCTCAGCGGAGCTGAGGAGTACGGCTGCGCTCCCGTCCGGGCAGCCGACACCTGCCGAGCCCGGCGTGAGGAAGCCAAACGCTGCCCGGCACCCGAAGAAAGCCCTGTCTCGTCCTTCCCCGCCCCAGCAGGTACTCACCCGCGGGCAGGACAGGGCAGCTCAGCCCGGCCGGTCCCGTCTCGCTCCCGCCGCGCCGCTCCCCGAGGTGCCGATGCCGCCGCAGCGCCCGCGCCGTCGGGGCGAGCGCTCATCCCCGCGGAGCGCCCCGCCCCCTGCGCCGGCGCGCCCGCCTATTGGCTGCGAGGGGGCGGTTTGCCTGGCGGCGCCCCGCCCCGTCGGCCGGTGGGGCGGGACCAGGGCGGGCGCACCCGCCGGGGCCGCCCCCTCCCGCCCTGTCCCGGCCCCGTGGGGAGGGGCTCGGCCCGCGCCGCTTCCCAGCGCGGGGAAAGTCCGCCCCGTGGGTGCTGGGAAGCGTGGGTGAGGTGAGGCGGCCGCGTTCTTCGCCGTCGCCCCGTCGACGTCCCCTGACCTTTCTTGCCCTCGCCTCCCCGCCGAGAAGCCGGGGCTTTCCGACTCCGTGATTCTGTAATTCTGTAATTCAAATTGCTGCTGCTTAGGGTAGGGAAGAGAAGATGGGTTCTTCGTTTCATGCTTCAGCGTATGGCTCAAACTTACTCGATTTTTGGGTTGTGATTTCAACTCTGATAACTTTGACCATTCCTGGGAAAAACAAGCAAACACCACCTTCCCCATCATTCTAACTGAAAAAAAACCCTAACAAAACTTCGGTGTCACAATGTTTGATACATGCTAATAATACACATTAATAAGCCACACGAGTAGTTATAGGGGTTGTTCAAGTCTTTCTGAGATGGGAAGGTTTTGGTTTTCTTGAACATCTTGGACATGTTTTTTGGACATGAACTTTTTTCTCCCTTTCACCACAAAAAATTGAATATAATTTGAAACTGGAAATTTTAAAATACAGAAGTTACTTTTTTGTTGGTGCCAAGAAGTAGCTGAAAGAGCAATTGTGCTTTCCTGAGCACTCATCAGTTATAAGGCTCCAAAATTTCTTACATTGCATCAATCCCACCGTGGGTGACAGAGAACAAATTTTGTCAGGATGGAGACAATTGCAAAGACATAGGAAGCTTCCTTCTTCCTTATTTTCTATGCTGTTTTTGTGTCAGGAAGAAACTTAAGTAATAGGTAAATGCTTGAGGTTTTATGGTTAACAGTCAGTTAAAAAKATATCCGAGAGAAAGGCTCTTTTTGCTTGAAAAACCCAGTACTGCGCTGGGCACTTTGCTGGGATTTTTCTCTTAGACCTTGGTGSTGGAGACAAGTTTAAGTGCATAGGTCTCATCAGTCCCCTAAAACTACCTGAAGGCACTGAATTGTGAGTGGGTTTGTCTTCCAGGCTGCTGCTTTCCAAGAGCAGCTGCAGCATCCCCACGCGTGGGCAGGAGGTTTTCTTTGCCACTGGGCTGCGGAAAGCAAATGGGCCTTTGGTGCTGTTAATGCAGACAGCGCTGAAAATAGAGCTGGGTGTTAATGTAATGTCATGGGTAATCAAAGATGGGGCTGCTTTGTATGGCATGGAACAACAATGACAAATTAACCTGCTGTTGTTGCAGCACAGGCAAAGCTATGGGTGCATTGCTTGATGTGTCTGATGATCCAATCAAGAGCAAAATGCTCATTTAGAAACATCTGGTATCTTCCCTGTAATTCGTGTGGAGGGTATGGAAGACCAAACAGATGACTGTCAAGTCTCTTCTGCTTTGGGAGAGACTTCAGTTAAAATTTCAGTAGCTGGCAAGGTAACAATATTGTTAAAATATCAGCCTTCTAAAAAGGAACGGAGGGTGAGAGAAATTTATTATTTCTATGAATTTTGCCACCTAGATTAGACAAGGTTAAAGAAGGTCCAAAACTCTCAGAAATAGCTCTCTAATTAAGCTACACTAATAGGTAGCTAAAACAATTCACCTTTGCCAAACAAAGATCCTGAAGCTCTTGAGTGYGTTATGTTGCCAGATCCTATGAAAGGTGCCCGTTTGCATGATGTTATGAGAAACAAAACCAGATGTGTCATATGAAAAGATTGTCATGTCATCATTTGTACAAAAGACACTTGTTTTGGATTAATATGCTCATTTCAATCACTTCTGATATAACATGAACAGAGTAGATTGATAATGGGAATGATTAGACAGAGAAAAGTGATTTTCCAAAAAAAAGAGAAAGAATTTTCAGTCTTGTCATTGTATTCTCCCATGAGTCCTAAACAGCATTACATACAAAGCTACAAAAGTAACACAGTAATTTTTTTTCACTTTCTGCTGTCTCTTATTATAGGAGAAACACTTAATGAAAATTTGTATTTACCAGTGAAAGGAAATATTCAATTTACATAGATAAAGGCAGAACTCATTAGTGTAGGGATCACAAATGCCAATAATTTTTTTAAAGGAGTTTGGGCAGCATAAATGTACACTACATCTGCAGACAGTAAGCCTCTCTTTAAGTTATTTTTTCTTTTTCCTGAAGAGCTGTTGGGTTTTTTTTTCTTAAAGACTTCTAATCCTGACCTAGGCCTTGAGTGATTGCTTTGAATGAGACAGATTTTGCTTCCAGTTTTCTCATCTCTAGAATGAGGACAGGCATAATTACTTTCAGTGCTCATAAATGTGTAGTGAAAAGTAATATATAAACAAATTGGAGTCTCTTGTATGTTAAAATACCTTGAAGATGTGTAGTAATTCAAAGACAATACACAGATCAGAGGGTTTGTCTGCCTGGGGGAGATCCATCATCTCTCTGCTCTGGTGCCCGATGATTTTAACTTCATTTCCAACCAGGAAATTGAGTTTCTTCCAAAGTCCAAGGAATAAGCAATTATGTGGACATGTGGATTTCTCTTTGCTACCACTTACCAACATCTCAGGGCATCTGGGAGTTCTGRGGAATCTCCATTTTCAGGAAGAGCAGTTTCACCATGTGACTAACATAAAGGTGACATAACAGGCCCCTGTTTGTCTGGAGTTTACCCATTTCCACAAAGCAGTTTGTACCCATAACATATGTACTAGTTTCAAGTATGACGTTATAGTAGTGTCAATCTATAATGATTGACACTTGTGAAACTTTTAGCTAAAAACAGAGCAAATTGCTACCAGCTTAGTTGTGTATCCTCAAGCCAGTTCTCAGACTCATATAAAATTCATGTACACTTTTCTGGATATGCAGTACAAATGAGCCTCTTCTAAGCTAGAATCAGGTCTGATGTAATCTAGTTCACATTGATTCAATGAAAATAATGATTCATGGTCCTGGACAAATAAATTGTTTCTTTTTAACCTCATGGATCAGAAGAGTCATTCTGACAGTACCTAATTTATCAACTGCCAAGGTGAGTGAAGGGAGGACACCAAAAGACTGATGCTAGAAAATTCTTTCACTATATTCATTTACTGGAGAAACTCAGTCTGCAGCTGTGATGCTTCCAGCTTGAGAAAGGTCCGATGCTCCTGCTCTGACTTTTCACATTTCATTGTAACCTCTTACAAAAGCTCCTGATGTTACAGAACAGCTCCATCACTACATGTTGCTGATGTAAAGAGATTCTCCTTGGTTGCATGAGGAATAGACTGCTGAAAAGAATTCAGAAGCCAAGGATCTCCACAGGTAGCTAAATCCACCTTAATTCTTTGTTGAAGCCCATGGAAATATTTGGATTTACATAGGGATAACATAGCTCTCTAAGTATTGAACCCTGTAGATGTTTTTCTGTTTTCTTTTTGCTTTCCTTTTCTCTCCTGTGTTGGGAAGGAAGAAGACTGTTAAAAGAAGGATGGAGTGCTGAAAGCTGTACAGATGTAATTGCTGTGGAGTCAGAGGATGCCCTGTGCCAGGGCCCTCTCTTTTGCTTATTTAGGAAAGGATTTAACATTCTTCTCCAATTATGCCTGAAAGGCATGGGAAGCCAGCCCTGGGTGTATTGCCCCCGAATTCCTTGTGAACCACAACTTGGCACCCATGTGTGGCTCTGAAGGTTCATTACCCACACATGAGTTCTTAAAGAGCTGCAAATCTAGTTAGGGCTGTATTAAATGCCAGATTGGATGTACGGGAAATAGCCCTGGGACTTCTGTTGACTTCAGAGATGATGGCAGGTGCCAGCATGTTTTATTAAGGTAGTAACCAATAAATTAACAAGTTCAAAATGTTTTCACATGGTGGGTGTAAACAAGGACAGTTAACAGGAGCCAATGGAACGATACTGATTTCTGGGAACTGAAGGCTTGGTTGATTATCAAGTCAGCCACTGGATTTCTCTGCTGCTGTCACAGCTTTTGAATGCAAGAGCATAGCCAATATGTGTAACATGACAAAGGCCAGCAACATCAGCTGGCCTAATGAGAAGTATTACCTAACCCTGTTCCTATACTTCAGTAAGGGTGTGTACCCCAACTCCTCTTATCAGACAGGAGTGAGATATCTTTCCTGGACATTTGCATGGCCATAAACTAAGATCAGTTAACTTCTGCACTATGGGGAGAACTTTGCAACCTGTCAGGACAGAGACAAGGACATTTTTATGTCATTCAAGAGCGATCAAAAAGCCAGGGGAAGAAGACACATAGCAGGCACTCAGATCTGGGTATAGTCCCAGAAATAGCAGATTCCAGGGGCAAGTTCATATTGCCAAAAACTACATGGTCTGTTTTTCCCTCATCACTACTTTCTGAGCAGAAAACGGTCAGGCTGTATATTAGATGTGAAGAGAGAAGTACATGGGAAGTAATAAAAAAGGGTTTTTTTCCAGAGGTTAAAAGCCTTAGATGGCTTAGAATGGTGAGGTAAAGAGTAAATAGACCTTCACAAAGAGAACTATTGAAAAATGAGGACATTTCCACAGCTTTTTTTGAGCATCCTGTTCAAATATTCATTCAGAGAAAAGATGTTGTTTTYTAAAACTCACCAAGTTTTGATGAAATATAACAATCCTATCCTAGAATTTCGTGAACATAAATTTTACACAGCCATGTTGATGGATCACATTATTCATGCTGCCAGTGCTTTTCAACAAGCAATATAACATTCAGCAAGTGGTGGGGAGCCTGTCCAAACTGCACAGGGTGTTCCTGTACCATGCAGACTACCTTCTTCTGAATGTATGGTGCACAAGTGGAAACCTTTCAGGTGGCTTTGTGGCTAGATCTAGACAGCTTGTGGTAGACCTTCCCAAGGGTAGCATGGTAGTGATGTGCTACAGATCTGAGAAGAAAAAGAAAAGCTTTTTGTTTAGGTGAAGGTGAGGGAAGAATTATTTGGGATCATTTAGCTGGGAATACACAACTAGGGAGCAATATATTTCACAGCCCAGTCATGACCAATTGCTGCTTGGAGTCCTCTGTGAATGGCAAAGCAGATGGTATCTAGGCAAGTTGTACATCACACAGTAACAGCATGATAGATTTCCATGGAATGAAACAAAGTCACTGTTGATGCTTGCATGTTTTAGCTGGAAAAAAAAAGCCCTAAAAATTAATGGTACTTGTCAAAGTAGAGAGGTATTTGTCAAAACACCTTGCAAAACTTATCTGAGAAAAGTGGAGGCTTATATTTTATCTTTGAAACCTGTCTGTTGGCTGTGGCAAGTATCCCAGGATTCTGAGAGGCAGCTGCTATCAGCCACACTTCATGCCTTGTAGTTACGAAATAGAAAGCCAGGAAGTGCGGGGAGCACAGAAGAGCTGCACAGTAACACCATGGGAGCCCCCAGGCCTCCTCTCATGTATCCCAGCCAGGGAGGATCTCGGTATGTGAAGCATCTATACCTGAAAGGAGTAAAGCATAGGGGCAGCTGAGTACCTGCACTGCTTTTATAAAGCTGACATCTTTTGATGGATGCAGCTGCCTTGGTGGTTAGTCACAGAAAGATCAAACCTACCCAAATCTGCTGGAGTCCTGGGTGAGTTCCAGGCAGTTCCAGCTCTCTCCAGCTCGCACTGTGCTTGGAGGCAGCAATGGGTGAGAGAGGCTCTCCAGCAGCCAAGGAGTACAGTCATCTTTCCATGAGAAGCAATTACTAGCTTCCAATTAATTTAATGTGCATGCATTAAGGATGGAGCTGGGCACTGGCACTGTTACACATATCCTTTAATTTCTGGATATTTGAAAGCATCAGATGCTGGTCTTTGCATTTGCTCAGTTCATAACTGAGTGAGCAAAATGAAGCAGAAGTCCCAATGGATGAACCAAAAACAGAGCATACAGCCTTTATTCCAACTTATCAATCTAGAGAATTATTTGGTCTGCAAATATGTTTTATATATATAATACTATCTGTCTGTCTATATGTCTATCTATCTATCTATCTACCCACTTTACAAGTTGCATTGCTGTTTAGGTTGTGTACTACTGTGGCAGAGAAGGAGGACATGCTCAGTTCTTATTTCTTCCTTGTACTGAGCTTCAGCAATGCAACCTATCCTGGCTGTGCCTCTTTGCAAGCTGGATGAATGTCTACTAGGAACAATTCAGGTATGGCATATTTTAAATTGGGGTGGGGAGTGGATTAGATGACTTCCTGAAACTTATTTTAGCCTCGTTT
Source organism: Amblyornis subalaris (assembly GCA_018881555.1). Lineage (NCBI taxonomy): Eukaryota > Metazoa > Chordata > Aves > Passeriformes > Ptilonorhynchidae > Amblyornis > Amblyornis subalaris. Next base: position 3,769,531 of record JACAXG010000050.1, read on the forward strand.
TCTAAATCTTATTAACATGTCTCAAAGATAATTATATAATATTTATGTATTATATATTCTATATGTATTCTATATATTTATAGAAATACAAAATATTAAAGTACACTAAAAAATAAGACTACAGCTTCAGATGGGGTAAATCAGTTTTCCAAGATTCAAGCCAAAGGTTGAAAGTGGGTATTTCTTATTAAGATAATAAACAGTTACAATGATACAGTGAGATTTTTGAGAGATTACAGAAAATCTATTATTAATATCATACTAAAAATATTGCAAGGTAAATCTAGTAGATGCACTTTTAATCCTGAGGAGTTAATTCACACATTTTTTTTTTACTGGAAGAAAATTGCTTCTGGAAAGATCCGTCATCTTTCCAAGGTCAGCAGGCAGACCCTGTCGAGAAATACCACATAGACAGGGAGCAAGCACAGAAAATAATGCTACAACCCTCACACTACATGGCTTGGTAGTAATGGCTACAACCATTAGTTTCACTGTAAACCTGGTAGCCAGCACTGGTAGTGTTACACATATATGTTACAAGGATGTTAAGCACTGTTTCCATCTTACAGAAAAAATTTTTACAACATGGTAAATGAAAGAAAACCCAACTAACATTTAACTACACAGGAGAAGATCCTACATAAATAATAATTTTAAATACTGTTCATATTTAATGTTAACTACAGCATATACAATTGCGTGAATTTAAAATGAAGTATAACTTAACAAAATAATTCAATAACAAATAAACAAAATTAATATATTGAAGTATCCAACAGCAAATTTAAAGTTCACCAATAATCAGTACTACATCTAGAGTACATCTACAGAAGTGAGTCTTTACTTCATTCCAAATAACACTGAATACCTGCATATCAAATTCCACATGCTCACTACCTGAAGATGACAGGAGATAGACACATCAATTTATGATGAAAAGTATTTCTATTTTATGACATGGCATGAAAATTTTCTAAGTGATGTTTGAAATCTTGCCATATCTGCAGGTTTAGTGACAGTTAAATTAATTACATCTAAAATAATCCTTCTTTACAGAGACTTCTTCTCTCCCTTTATTCCCCAAGGGGGTCAGGTCACCCGTTCAATTGATGCTATGCAGTCCTTTAAAGCCTGTAGCAAACAGGGAGGAGGGGTGGGCAAAAGACACACTAAGATGACAGATTCCCTAAATTTCCATCTCCACCCATCTTGGAATACACAGTTTACTTAAGGTTATTCTGTTACCTATATGGCTCTATTCCTCTGTYTCCCTCTGATTGGAATCACTATATAGGATTTAGCCCCGTATGGGTCAGAGAAGATCGTAACTACTCTTGCAATTTGAAATCACAGCCAATCCGGGGTGCTACTCTGGTCAGTGAGACTGTATGGATGTGAGGTTTGGAAACCTTAGTAATGTTCTTTCTGCTGCCTTACACTTTGCTTACTCTTGGGAAAGACCTTCCCTATTGCTGTAACACTGCATGACCCGAAAATATGTTATAGAAAGCATTCTTGCTCCCTTTCCTTTATTTCTGTAAGGAAGTCAACAGTTCTGGGATTTCCAGTATGAGGAGGACGTAGATGAACTTGAGTGAGTCCAGCAAAGAGTCACCAAGATGGTCGTAGGGTTGGAGCATGAGACCTGTAAGGAGAGGCTGAAGGCACTGGGTTTGTTAGCCCAGAGAAGAAAAGACTTAGGGGACCTAACAGCAGCCTTAACATACTGAAGAGGAGATTACTGATAAAACCCAAGAGTGTGGCAGGAGAACGAGAAACAATGCTCATAAATTGGAATAAAGCAAGTACCAATAGGAAATAAAGGAAAAATCCACATTATGAGGGCAATGAAGCACTGGAACAGGAGATTGCCTGAAGAAGTTGTGGAATCTCTATTCTTGGAGATCTTCAAGACCCAGCTGGACAAAGTGCAGAGATGAATGTTGACTCTGAGAGATTGGACAAAATCCAGGTCTCTCCAAATCTGTGATTCTAATGTGGTCCAAAATCAACAGCTGTAGAGGCCAGATCTTGGTGCTGAAAGATGCCCCTAAATAGGAAGGCCTTAAATCCCATGTCCTACGTCCCACAGTGCAAGAACAGCCAGACTCCCCCTGCAGTGCCTGTTACTGCATGAACAGTGTCTAAGGTAGCTCATTAGCTGCTGCAGCCAAGGCCGCTCTTCATAGTCAACATTCTCACAGCAACACACCTACATTTCTTGGCTACTGATCTACTGAACTTATTTTCCCGAGATTTGTTATTCCTAATGATACATATCTGCAGTTACACCGTTTGCAGCTTTCTTTGGAAACAGCTCTGTCTCCGTTCAGGTGTCTGGGTAGAGCAATCTCCCCACGCTCTGTCTGTCAGTGCAAGACATAAAACACGCTTGCCTGGCACCCGCCGGTGGCCTGGCAGGGAGCACTGCCAAACTGCCACGGGATTAGGAGGTGCTGAGGTGTATCCGGGCTCTGTGTGACTTGGTCAAAGAATTGTAGCAGCTACTGTAACAGTTTTAACAGCAGTAAAGTGTTTGCAGTATATTACAAGTGATAAGAGAGATTGATTAGATGCTAACGAGCACTCTCCAAATTCTCTTAAACACCCAGTAATATGCCCATTAGTCTTCAAACCTGTACTACATGGAAATTTTCGGAATCTTATTCCCTGAAGATGAAAGGAAATAGATGTGCTCTTATAGTTGAAAGATGATTTTCCAAGTAACATTAGAAACCTTGCCATACATGTGGCTTTGGTGACAATTAAATTGATGGACTAAGCTATGTTTTTATGTGACAACAATAATAATATTGCATTACATTTATAAACTATGCTCCACTTCAGGCTCTCTAAACCAATTTGCAAGCAATTACTTTAAAATACTGCTGTGTGTATTGCTACCCATGTATTATAGATGGGAAAGAAATCACAGAAAGTGTCAAAATGCCTAGAGGTGTACAGCAAGTCTTGATCTAACTAGAACTTSCATCCAAATCCCCTGAGTGCTAGTTCTCTCTTTTCATGAAAAGACTACATGTCTTTTCATGTCTCTGCTTTTTTCTTACAGATATTTTGTTTCACTAAAGGGTTCTGCCTCTGTACAGCCATCTTTCCSCTTAGATAATTTCTTCCTTCAGTAATTTCTTAGGTGTGAGTGCTATAGAGATGACATGGAAAAAACTCTGTGCTACTTAATGAGTCTATACTGGTTAARATTAATTGCCAAGTTCTGCTTTCAGTGAAGTCAATGGAAGTTTGAACATGGCATCAAATGAGACGTGCCCAGTATTAAAAACTACAGGAWGCATAATATAGAGGATAGGTAATGGGATGTTTTGTTACTGGTAGAGAGGAGAATCAAGCTTTTAAAAAGCATATGTAGTGACAGGAAAACGGGGAGTGTCTTTAATCTGAAAGAGCATAGGTTTAGATTAGATATTAGGAAAAATTCTTTACTGTAAGGCTGGTGAGGCACTGGAACAGGTTGCCCAAAGAAGTTGTGGATGTCCCATCCCTGGAAGTGTTCCAGGCCTGGTTGGATGAGGCCTTGAGCAACCTGGTGTAGTGAAAGCTGTCCCTGTCCATGGCGGAGGATTGGAACTAGATGATCTTTAATGCCCCTTCCAACCAAAACCATTCTGTGATTCAGTGATAAGGATCATGTGTCCAGGTGAGTGAATAGACAAAATGTGTCCTCTAGCCAATGCCTTTAAGACAAGAACCAGAAAGCAAAATGAAATTAATTATAGAAATGCTCTGGCAGCTGCCTTTGGCAGTTAAAACATTTATTTTTAATGAAATGCTTCCCAGATCCTAGAGACAAGCCCAAACTAGCCCTCAGAGCTCAGATATTTTASACAACTGCAAATCACAACCAGACTCGTTAGTGTCCCCGCTTCCTAATGAGCTGATCCAAAAATCCCAACTCTGATGCCCGAAACCTTGGGGAAGTAGGAGTTCACACCCACATAAAAGCAGAGTAATTSAAACCCAGTAGTACCACACATCTGTAAGAAGTGTTTTGCGCTAGTGTACCTTTATTAGAGTACCTTTCTTAGAAAAAAACCTGCTAGCAAAGGTCTAAGCCCAAAGGCTGTTTCTTTTACAAGCTATTAATACCATTCAGGAGAAAACTAAAAAAGAGGTTGAAGGTGACCTTTGTGTTCAGACAGCWCCCTAATAACCAACAGCTTTGGGATTTCTGAGATGAAGGCTGCATTCAAGCATTCAAACAGTTGAAAAGGTATCATCAGGGCCAATGCACAAGTTGTTGTTTGTATGGAACTTAATGGTAGAAGCAATTTTAAAGTGTATTSAGATTCACCCCTCCCCTCCTGGGCAAACAGAATTTCATTTTGATTTGGGTAAGAAAGTGGAAATTTTCTGATTTGCCACAAAAGTGGTAGAACTCGTTGGAGTTAAAGATATGACTGTCTCTGCATCCAAATCAAAATGCAGCTYTCAGAGGAACTCCTCAGCACAGTGTGAGAAGGGCGAGAAATGTGTCAGCGCGAGTGTGGGCTCAGTTCAGACTCTGCTTGAGGACGTAGGAGGAAACAGAAACTTAACTGACAATAAAATTTTCCAAAGGGCTAATTTACCCAAATCAAACCTTTACAGTCATAAACAAKTCTCACCTAGAGCTGATGTGCTGTGCTGAGGTGAGTCAGTGAAAAATCTTCATGGAGAGCTGGAGGCAGAGCTGGGTGATGGGCACAGTGCAGTACCAGCAAGGAGCCTGCTCTGCCACCAGGTCAGCRTGGGGCTTCTGGCAAGGGATTTCATTGCCTGTGTCAACATCCCCATCTATTTGATTAGGACAGTATTTTCCTTTCTTAGTATGGCCATAAAGCGTTAGTGCTTGTAGGATACTACACAGTTCTCAGAAGAAAGACTATTGCACTTTCAATATGTTTTGTAAAGGAAACAATGACATCTATAAAGTAGACGACTGCCCTCAATGTTTTGTTTTCTTTTCTCTCTGGATTTATGGCTAGCTTTTTCTTAAAGCACAGTTACATGCTTCTGTTTCTTTGGCTGATAGAACATCAGACAAACAACTCACAATGCAAAGGTTTTTTTCTAATTCCTCTTGAACATAAAATATTCTGAGCTAAAAGGCCATTTTTTTCTTTCACAAACAGCAGTCAAAATAATGTACCTACACTTGCAGGAAGATTTTGGCTTATGATTTCTATGCCACCGTTTTGGAATTCTACACACACATAAAAGATCCACCTTCTTTCCTAAACCTAACTTACCATTGAAAATAGCTAAGTCTTTGAAATAGGGTAGTAATAGTCCCTTAAAAAAGGTGAAAAGTACAGATGTTGGTTTCTTAATTTAATCTCCATGGGAGTATCTATTAGGACCATAATGGTGACTGGTTTTAGTAGTGAAGGAAAACACAGATTTTTCCCCTGCCCTGTGTGAAGGAAGAAGCACTTGGCCAGATCCCAGGGGTTATGGGAGAAGAACTGAACAGCAGAGTGTTCCGGAAGGAGACATTCCACGGGTACCACTGAAATGATTCAAACTGTAATTACCTATCCCTGCTGTCTCAAAATACAGGTGTATGTGCATTTGGGAATGAGAGGAGTATCAAATTACAAACTGAGTCACTCGACAAGCTTGTTTTACCCTTCCAGTTATGCAAGCCAGTTTGTGACTCAGCAGCTATACAAGCCTGTTCTCCGATGACAAGACAAATCAGTTCTGCAGCTGAGTCAGTCAGAGCAGCCCTTTTCAAGCTGATAAATTCAGCAGTCGGCCGTGATACAAAAAAGATTCTGGAGCCTTTATTACCTACGTGAGATAGAATAAATATATTTTATATGAGAGAATAATCTTCAGGTGATCTTCACACAAGGAACTAATTGAACAGGGGAGAGAAAAGCTGTCATGGGATTACATTGACCAATGTTCATGGTCTTTTAACTAAAAGAGATTAGATATTTTTTCTGGTAGTGTTTTCCGTTGCTACTGTTGTGTGTTCATCCCTTACTAATAAAAATCACCTGACAACTTGCTGTAATTGCAAATGTAGTTGAGAATTAATTTCTTTAATGCTCTTTGACTTTTCCTTCAAGAGTTGCAAAGAATTTCCTGCATGTTTGAGTGTGACAAGGGTGGAAGTGTCGTGACAGCTACAGGCAGTCACAGATTCATGCACATGTTTAGCGTGGGAATCTCTGCCCCAGCCTGTTCCTTGAATGCTGACTTTTTGCTGCCACCAACAATAAGGTTTCCTTACCCTTTCAGGCTTGATCCTTTTGAGGTGCCAAGTATGAATGACTGCTGCCAATGCTCTTAGCACTTGAAATACCAAACCCAAGTTCTTAAGTCTACTGGCAGAACCTCTAGACTGCATGTGTACCTTAAAGTGAAGAACCCACTGGATAGACTGCACTTCCCTCTCTCTGCCTGTTAAAAGTATATCCCATTAGCCCTGTTCAAAACCAGGTGTCTTTATGCCTGTGCCCAGAGGTGAAGATCACAAATAGCTGCGATAGTTGGTAAATTAACAATAGCACCATGAGGCTGTGAATAAGGCCCCTTTGGGTGAGTACAAACACTAGGAGAACACCTTAGACAAGAGGAGCTCGTTGTTCAATTACACAAGGCTGAAAAAGATAGAGAAAAAGGAATGGAGAGTTATGGTTTTCAAATGTTTTCATTTCATACTGAAGGCTTTTCCAAAAACGGGCTGTAACACACAGCTGTATGTGAATACCAAATCATCTGTGCTTCACAGCAGCTATGCTGAGAGAGGCATCAGCCGTCATCTACATGATCTGCACACATCCTGTTGGGGCTCTGGATTACAACCCCAGCGCCAACAGTTCTCATAATGACTGGTGCTTTTCTTAAAGCCTCTTTCCCTGCAATTGAGTATGTGAACATTTCAGCTTTAATTTTCTAAAATTAAGTACCTTCAAATATGATAAATAGAAATACTTTCAAACATTTATGGAGAAAAGTAAATACAAACTGAGTGAAATACAGAAGCTCAAAATGCAAAAAGAAAAAGAGAGCAAACAATTCATGTTACTTAAAAGCAATGGCAAAAAAATCACCTCTTTAAAAGCTTACTTAAAAATGTCCAGGTTTGGATGATTTTTTTGTCAGGTAGGTTTTCGCTTTTGTTGGTCTCAAWGTTTCAAAGAGATAACATCTTTCTGCTGCACTCCTTGAATAAGCTTGCTTTCCAAAATCAGCAATTCTCTTTCAAGCTCTCAAATCACATTCCAAAATATATAGATGGGATGGTTATCATCATACATGACTAACATTGCCCAATCCTAACTATAAATACCTTCCTTCCAGTGGCTTATTCTTTGCCAATCTCTCAACACTCYGGGTTTACTTTTTTATTTCGAGGACCTGGTCAATAAAGCAATTTTCAGCTTGTGATGAATAAGACATTCCCAACAATGAAAACAGCAACCAAGAAGACATTTATCATGAGTTACTAAGACCTGTGATTTGAACATATTAATTTCTCTATGGTGTTTGGTGTTGTTAAAAAACACATTCTACTTGCCTTAAAAATAATAAACAGAAATACTTTGATAAAGCTGAAGTCAAGATACATTGCATCACCTTATTAGTGAGAGCTTTACTTTCACAGTAAATGCAAGAGGCTTATGTACATTTATTATTTCAAATGAGGAAGTTCCCAACCCAGRTTGAGAAACAACTAGTTCCTATAGCAGCCTTATAGCAGCCTTCCAGTAACTAAAGGGCACTTACAAGAAGGATGGAGAGAGACTTTTTAGCAGRGTGTGTAGTGATAGGACAAGAGGAAATGGCCTTAAACTGAAGGAGGGTAGACTTAGATTTGATTCTATAATTCTATGCTTAACTGGTGGTCACTGGTGTGCCTTTTCCTAGAGATGCATGGAAGGAACAGTTATATTCTTCCATCTRTGATGACACTAATATCCTAAATATCCATTGTTGCCCCCTCTCTCCTGTGCTGTTTGTCCCACAAGCAATCCACAGTCTGAAATTTCATAACAAGAATTAGTACAACACACACCAAATAGGCAACTTTATGACTCACTGGTATCAGTGGCTCCGTGCTTCTCCTGCTATTATTTTTTACTTTTATGAAGTGACTTGCTGTGTGCTAACAGATGAGCTGCCCTTGGGCACAATACAGATGATGGATTTTTTTGTCTAGATAAGGGTGATGACACCAATGTCCTCTGTGCTTACTGCAGAGGAGGTGAAATGAGGAATACTTGTGCATGTGTGAGTAGGGGAAAGCTGGAGGGAGAAAAGGCTGGTTATGGATAGACTTCCTYGTACAGAACATTTTTAAGTACTGTTCCAAAGAAATCCGTATTTTTAAAACACGATAATTACGTGGCAGATAAAAAAAGAAACAGCTGTATTAAGCAGCTGTCKAGAGTCAGACATAAAAAAAGGAAAGTCGCCTCCTCTGTCGTTACTGTTCCCTGCATATAGAAAGAATACAGTGATTTGATACACAGAACTACTCAATGGCCAAATCAATTTCTTCTRATTTAAGTTTGTGTACATTTCTGATATCTTCTATTTAAAGAGGTGTCTTTCATCACTGCTACTTTTGTATACCTTATTGAACACTTTTGAATACCTTATTGAATTAATGGCTGTATGAGCTGTGGCAGTTTATCTGGAGTGAATGAAGAAAAGGCACCCAAAGAAAAAGGGCAGAATACAGCTGCATCTTGGATAGTCCTGTAGTTTCCCCCAGTTTTGTTGTGTTTACTATTATTACTTCATTTTATTTCAAAATGCATGACAAGAACAAACTTTCCCCATTACAAAAATGTGTATGGACACAAGTAATTTCAATTCCCCTGGCAGACTATGATTGGCTCTATTTTTAGCCTGAAGAGGTAACTAATCGCATTAGTGGATGGGCTTTTATTTTCAAAGTGATGACTTTGGAATAAAGAACTTCCCTCTAAACAGCAAGTGCGAGCTGCCGCTTTCAGATCTCCTCTGTGCTCTTGGTAGAGGTGCTCCATGTCCCTCCACACCACATTCCTCAGRTCACCACAGTATTTCAGTCTCATCTGTAAGCGCTGTACTAGAGACCCCTACTGTATCTCTGCTTTTAGGGCGCTCCTACACCTTGCTAGGGAATTCTCAGTGGCATCTAAATTAAGCTAATATAGTTGTGCTGCACACCTAAGGCACATAGCTGTTATTCAGACCCATACAGAAGGAGTAGCACATCACAGTAATATTCACAAGCAACGGATGGAATTTGAAGCCACAAGGCCCAGTCGTTTGATCCCTAAACTGCTCCTAGGCAAGGCATCATCAGTGCAGGTCAGAGGTCCACTCAGTTTGACAATTTTTCAGCAGTGAATTTCTCCAGCTACAGTTTGATTTAAGATAATATGATTGATTACGTTGACACAGAGCAGCATGAGGTGTATGCCTTCAATAGTACGATACACGGTGGTTTTTCTTTCCCTATTTTTTTACTCCACATTCTTCCAATCTGACAGCTTTGGCAGAGAATCAGCCACASAACCCTAAAAGAAGCTTCCAGATGTTGGAGTATTTACGCTCTATAAAATCAAAGCAATAACAAAACATAGTTTCTAGTAATGGAAGAAAGTTTAAAACTTAACCATGCTTGCAAGGACTGTGTTTACTCCGTCYCAGAAGCAGCCCCAAAGGCTGCAGGTGGCTGCAGTCTGAAGATTTATTCTTCCCCTGGAGCAAAATCATGATTCTGACTGCAAGGAAAAGAAATTAGGGGAGTTTATACAAAACAAGGTGGAAAAAGAGACTTGCTTATGAAAAAAGTTTTTCACAGGATCTTTGAGAAAAGCAGCAAAAATATCTTCTACCTCTTTCAGGCCCAAAATAAGGGCTTTGTGAGGCTGATAAWGTTCGTAGGCCATAACAACATTTGAGAAACTGCATATGTTACAAAAAAGCTTTCATAGTACATGTGATGGCATGGGAAATCTGAAAAAAGCCTCCAAAACATGCAATTAGAGAAAGGTAACTTTTATAGCCTGAAATTGCTAAGGGGTAATGTGACCTCTGCAAATAGTGATTTAAGAACCCTGTTAGAGCAGAAGCAAAATATTTTTAATGAAATGCATACTTAAAAAAAAATTCACATGCCACATAAAGACACTAGGTTTTTATCATTTAATTTCTAGCACCATTCTTTCCAGACTAATGCAATCTGAAACATTTTTTCCCCTCTGTATTGGTAGGATAAATCAACATAGTGAAGAAAAGAGGAATTTCTGAAAAAAAAAGAAAAAGAAAAAAAAGGCCCACCTCCCCATTTTATCATCTTTCTGGGTGTTTGTTGGATTTATCTATTATGATTGTCACATCTCCTTTTTTGTAGGGTATTTATGTCTCCACGCTTCTGCCAAAGAGACAGTAGGGAATTCAAAAATTTGGTTATAGCTTGCAGTGGGCAGGCACTGACACTGTCTTTCTTGGTCCAGCAGCCCCCTCTACCCTTTTTCTCCACATTTCAGAGGTGCTACCAACTACTCCGGTTTTATGGAAGAAGAATTTATGCAGGTCCAACCCTGACATCCAGTGGCCTTCACAGCTCCTTACAGCCTCCCGGTGTCTCCACCATTTGAAATCTGGCTTGAAGGGATATGACATTATTCTTCAAACAGAGAATATCAGCACTTAAATCGACACATCTATGTGATTTCCATAAGTAAGCATCGGTTGTTGTACTTTCTGATAATTATATTTAATGATATTTAGTACAAAAACTTTGACATATCCCAAAACATAGCTTGTTCRGGAATCCTAATCACACAAGCATATTACCACTGAGAAATAATTCTCTCTATATATACCTTCATCTCCTTTCCCCCACGCATTTAGTATTCCTAAACTTGAAATGAAAGTGCCCTAGTGCAGGCATTCATTTTGTATGGACCTAACAAAACAAACCTAACAACAGATTTTATTTTTGTATAGAAGAAGAAATGAAGAGAAAGTGAAGATAATAGAATATAATTCTTCAAAGCTAGCAGATGAAATTTTTTCTTTTTCAAGTGAAATTGAAGTTAAGTAATTACTTGTAAATAATTGTTGCTTGCCTGTTGCCTGGTAATTTTACTACCTTGTATTGGTAGTAATTGGTAATTTTTTCTTCCTTGTATTGGTAAGTTTTTCTGGCASTCTCAGAGGGTTGTTGATCAAAGCCAAAACAGAGTGAAGTTTTGGTATGTGTTTTCCCAGAGCTCTGGATGCCTGAATGCAACGTTTTAATCTGGCCCACTAACAAACATGCTGAAAATTTCAGATTGACACTTCCCTTTCAGGATGGGGGTTTTTTTGTTTTTTTTTGTTTGTTGGTTGGTGTTGGTTTTGGTTTTGGTTGGTTGGGCTTTTTTTTGTTTTCTTCTGTTTTTTTTTCTTTGTTTGGTCTTTTTTTTTGTTTTGGTTTTGGTGTGGTTAGTTTGTTTGTGTGTTTCGTTGGTTTCATTTTTTTGAACTAAAACTTTTAGATCTGTTTAATTTACTGCAGTTATTACTCCTAGAAACTCCTGCAATGTCTGCAAGAGATGGATAAGCTACTGGCCATCTTTTCTGCTCCAAAGACTGATTATTTTAATCAACCCATCTCCTGGCTTAGAGTTTCCAAGAGGATAACTTCAAAACAGCTCTGAGAGCAGCCCTATGTGTCACTGTGCCAGCATGGAATATCTGTTCCAAGTTAGCATTCCTCATGCCATCCCACTCTTTAGAAAGATGCCATTTAAAAAAGAAATGAAAGCTTTCTCATGTTGAGAATATGTCTTTTTTTGTCTTTCTGTATACCACCATACATAGCAATGTATGCTTGTGTTTGTTTATTTTTCCTCTCTTGGTCTCTCTGAAAGTAACCACAGAATGCAACTGCTGTATCCAGCTGTGTAATCCACTTCCAGCTAAGCAAGCCTTGGTAGCAATGACTCAACAGATACTCATAAAAATAACAACAACAACAAAATTATAGTCCTCATTTAGCTCCTTGCACTAAAAGGGTAAGGACACTTCAGAACATTGTTTTTACATTGCTTTCTATGGCCTTGGTTTTATAAGATGCTTGCTTTTAAACGAGGGGCACAGAAGCACCTGGGTTTACACACAACATTTCTGTGGATTTCTTTTTGACTACGGGGCATTTACAAGGACAGGAAGAAATAGCTCAGTGTCCTATTGAAAAATTTCTGGCAATGTGTCTTTCCTATTTTAAAACAAATAATAAAAAACACTACTATCATATGAAAGCATGAATCATTTCATACATTTTAAACTTAACATTATGTAAGCTCTTGAATAGAGCTGGAAAAGACTTCTGTTTGGGTGGATGATAAAATTTATTTCAAGCTCAACTTTGACCAAAGAAGATAGGCAACACAAGTTGTATTTCCTGTGGGGTTTATATCTGCTTGTGAGTTGAACATTCAGATAAAGTACTACCTGCACTGTCAAAAAAATCCTTTTCAACATTAATATTTAATTTTTACTTAAATCCCCCGACCCTGCTCAGCTGCACAGCCTCCCTGGGAGAGAGTAACTCAGAGCTCTTTGCCTTACAAACGAACAGGTATGGGACCTACAGGACTTTCCTCAGCTGCATGTAGCAGAAGTAACTTCACCAAGCTTCTTATTTTGGAGGACCCGCAAATGCTGTGCCCCTCTTCAGCCTTTCTCTACATGGATTTGTATGAGAGCTACCACAGAAAGTGCTGTGTTGCCTCTAACCAAACAAAGGGGCAATGAAAAGGAGTGTTGGGCTGCTCTTGGCACCTCCTGGCTGTTTTTCTGGTAGCTTTTCCTTTCTCCAGAGCCAGGCCTCCCATGTCCCTTATTTAGGAAGCAACACTGAGGTGCGGGTTATAGAGAGACAGTGTGAGGTCCTGGAACTAAACTGTGCCCTGAAGCGTGAGCTTTGGGGCTTTGCTCTTGATGTCTACATAACCTATGTCAAAGTTACAAGATGCTTATATAACCCAAATTATAACTTTCTATCTGAATTGTAACTTTTATACCTATATAACCTGAATATACCTGTATAACCTGAATATACCTTTATACCTATATAACCTGAATTAGCTTTTTATACCTATATCATAACTTTCTATACAATATAATAGTCAGTATGTAATTAATTAGTTGCTTAGTACTTAAATAAGCAGAAACTCACCAGGTGGATAGTTTCAAGATAGACAAGTAAAGCTATAAATTAGTCAAGTACCCCTATACTAGAAAGCTACAGGACGTACTGATGAAAAACTGGCAGAGATAAAGCCAATTATCCATAAAAGTGAAAGAATTCAGACCGGTTGGATCCAGAAAGGACTATTTCACCATAACTGCGCATGCTGTGAAGACAAAGTTGAAAAGTTCAGATGCGAGGAAGACCTTGAGCCTTCATCAGWGAAGACCCCCAAGACCACCTAAATAGGGGAGGTGCAAGCGCAATGAAAAAGAACTATTTATAGCCATGCCATAAAAATATGTAAATTATTTCCAGCACGTATGTGATGATGTTGTAATGACATAATGATATTCAGCAGTACCTACTGTATAAATAAGCTACGACACATGACAAAGGTGGGTGAGTTAGGTGGAAATATCGCTCTCACCACCGGCGCTGTAATAAACAAACAGCTGCTCAATAGACAGCAGTCTATCAGGTTTTATCTTTGGCCTATCTTTTCGGGCATCACTCTCCTGTTTCCTGGCAGAGACTTTCTGATGTTGTTCCCTATGATCCTCTATCTGGGTGTTTTGTAGCCAGATTTGAGAGTGCATGCCCCTCGGATTCCAGGTGAATTGGACAGTATCAAAGTCGTGCCTTTGCTTTACAAATGAACGGGAGGCTCGAGGCTTTAGACTGAGGCTGAGTTAAGCATCTGGCTCAGTCTGAGGCGCAGCCCTGCACCGGGCTCAGAATACGAGATCCGGAGCCAGTCCTCAGCTCTCGAGCACGTGCTTTAAAAGAGCCCTGTGTTACGGACGCCGGCCCGGAGCTGTAACTACCGTTTGCCTTACTACGGATCAGCCAGCTGACGTGATCGGACTGGTACTAAACTATTGTATTACAATAGCAACATTTAATCACGCCGGGGCCCGCCCCYCCGGGCGGGGCGGCGAAGGGACTACAGCTCCCGGGAGGCCCTTCTCGGCGCGCTCCCGTCGGGCATCGCGGCAGGAAAAGCGGCGGGAAGCGCTGCCGCCCCCGCCGGAAAAGGCTCCCGGCGACCCGGCCCGTCCGCGCCGCCCGCCATTCCGCGCTCCGGCCGCCCGCCCGCAGCACCGCCATGACGGACCGCTACACCATCCACAGCCAGCTCGAGCACCTGCAGTCCAAGTACATCGGCACGGGGCACGCCGACACCACCAAGTGGGAGTGGCTGGTGAACCAGCACCGCGACTCGTACTGCTCCTACATGGGCCACTTCGACCTGCTCAACTACTTCGCCATCGCCGAGAACGAGAGCAAGGCGCGCGTCCGCTTCAACCTGATGGAGAAGATGCTGCAGCCCTGCGGGCCGCCCGCCGACAAGCCCGACGAGTCCTGACCCTGCGTGCCCCTGGTCCCSGCCCGCTCTCCTGGGTGGTTCCCGCGAAGGACGGCCGGGAGAAGTCTCGCCAAATGCTTGCTTCTGGACTGCGCCGACTCCTCTGACTGTGCAATCGTTCGCATTTTTTTCAAGTGGAAAATAATAAAGCTTACTGGGCATTCCTAATGTTTTGTTTGGTAGTCTCCTAGTAAGAGCTTTTTGTTCCCAAAGGAGTGCTGGTACTCGSTGTGCAGCGTTTCCATGCAATCATCCGAGGTGCAAGTCTCGGATACTCCCAGACAGCATTTTCCCGGCCGGGCTGATTGATGCTTGCTTACAAAACTGGGTTTTGAGGCGAGAGAGGGGAAGGTTGTTGGTACTCTAAGTTTTGATTTCTTGGTAGCATTATTGTGTGGGGTGGTTTGTGGTATAGCATAAGTCAGTTGCTCTAGTACTTTAAAACTCCAAAATGGGTTTTCTTTGAACACCATCGTCTTGCCTCATCTTCCTCTTTCCTGTACGTTTGAGTTTTCCAAACCTTGATTCTTTTTGATACAACTTAGCTACTTGGTTTTTTTGACTGCAATGCTTTCTAGTAACCTAGCATTTAATTTTTTTCTACATTACATCAAACAAAGATATTAATATTGGGCTGGGCTCYGTTAATATGGAATAAGAATATAAGGGTTACTCACTACTGCTTAGAGTAAAATTCTTCGAGGTGACACTGAACTGATGCTGAATTGGTGTTGATTCTGATTTGTCACTTAAAATAGGCTTTCTATTAACTTACAGTAAAAATAAATTTTGAGTTCTAATGAATGGAAAGACCTCAGAGCAAAACTGTGAGATATGTTTATTGGAGAAATAAAACGCTCTCGTTTCTGACATGTTTGTTTGTATTAACGTTGGAGGGGAAAGTCCAGTGTTTTGTGATCCTGTTAAGACAGTATGCAAGCTTATCAATGATTATTTTCTGAAATCTGTGATCTCAAGTCAGTACATCTGTCTCYTGAAGAATTCAGAGATGGCATTTTTCAAACTTTGGTGCACATAATATGAGGGCATGGGTGTAGGTCTGAAAGTTTGTGGGGAACTACGTTAGTTTCCAATAAATAAGGAGGGATATGTAAAAGACTGGTTTTCAATTTGCCTGCAAGCTGATGCAGGTAATTTGAAGAGTGTCTGTTCCTCACATACTGAGGAACACAACTGACAGTTTTTCCTTAGTTGAGTTCAAGTACTTAGTCATAAGGTATACAAGGCAATCTTGCAAAAAGTGGGCAAAGTTTGCATCTAAATCAAGCAAATTTCCTGCTATGGTTCCTTCTAAAAGTCTGTTCTATTACCAAATCTTAGAAACTTGCCTTCCATAAGGTGTTCCCTGCTGGCAGCCAGTGGGCAGTTGGTGTGTGCAACAGATGGTAGTAAAGGAGCTTGAGGCTTAGTGCTGGTCCTTAGGAACTGGAAAAGCTGGAGCAAGGATAACAGGTGCTTTTGTAATGGTTTGCAAGCTGAACTTGCAACGTTTGTGAAGACAAGTCTTGAATCTCATACAATAAGGAAAAACAGAAACGGTGCAATTTAATCACTCCTGCATAAATTAGAACCTGAAACATTTCACAGATTTCTCTGAGGATAAATTATTAGCTCTATCCGTGGATATTCTTTGTACATTTGAAAATGTGAGCAACAGATACGTGACACATAAGTAGATCAATGCCATTTTGCAGGCCAGCTCTTCACTRTGAAGGCCAAACAGCCCTCAGGGAGACGTCAAGACTTACAAGGTGAATGAACTTGCTTGTTCTGCTGGGTATACCTGCTTGAATCCCAGTTAGGCATATACCCTTGTTTTAGCATAGCTGGAAGAATGTAGGTGTCTGTACTAAGTAACTATTATGAAACATTATAAACACCTTCTTAAGAAATATTGAAAACCAAAGGGAAGTTATAATTCCTAAGACTTCAAGATAAACTTGAAGTGAATTGGGAGACACTGAAAGGTTTGTTTCTGGACTATGGTATCTTTCCTAAATCCCAAAGCATTTTAAAAAACAACAAAGGCAGTGAATTCTTTTACGTGTTATTACTGAAAAGGGTAAAGCCTTCTAAGAACAGAGTTAATTATCTGTCGTACTGGGATAGATTTTTACCTCTATCCTGATTGAAAAATGAAGGATAGTGTTTGTTTATAAATTGGTTTGATACTTGCATTATGTTTTTTTTACATCCGAGCAATACGGCTTTAAATGGACAATGAGAACTATGAGGATGTCAGGTGAAAGACAAAAAGTTTGTTTCTGCACAGTGCAGCAATTACACTAGTGAGCTGTTTTCTGCAAACTGTAAGACCAGGGTCAATTCTTTCATTTTAGTCATGTTCAGCGTAAAAGTCAGTTATTTTTAAGATCATTTGCATATCTTAAACTTTCACAGATGATAACCTTTGTAGTCTGTTTTAGCATCAGGATTTTACTTCAGCACATTGGATAATTCCTTTTTAAAGCTCAGCTATTTGAAGCAACAGTAGTTTCTGAGTCCTCATCAGAGCTTTGTTGGTTCTGTGCTGTTGCACCACTAATTCCATAGATTYATTGTAGCAAAATGAAAAAAACCCACAAACATCATCCTTCCCCTTCCCCACCACAAGACCTATTTGGCTTCATGGTACACAAAGGGGTTGTTTCTTGGTTCAAATTTAATCATGCAGTATTTCATTTTAGTACTGTTATAATAGATCCATAAATGCATGCTCTGTGCACTTTCCACTGCCCTGATGCTAGCTTTCTTGCCCCAAAGAACTTGATTACTTTTAAAATGGATTAAACTGTGGCTCATTGCTGCAAGTTAAACAATCTTTTTAGAAAATTCCATTAATGATCCTTTATTCCTTGTCTATTAGCCATTTTCCTTCTATATTCATCTCTTTGTTAATTTCAATCATAACTGATTTGGAAAAAAAACCTCTGTGAATATAATACAGTACACTGTATTCTGTGTTGCCTTTTGAAACTGAGCCATCATTCTATGCTATCATGAAGAAATGTGTAAGGATGCTGACATACCTGAATGCTTCTGACTGCTCTAAAAACAGAATAACATTTTTTCTTGGGTTCAGAACTTCAGCCTTTTTCTTTCTCATTTTCATGCCAGCTTGGTAATTACTTTTTATTGTAAAAATCACAAAATATGCTGGACTCCMCCTTGCAACATACACCAGAATAGTCCCTGCCACAAATAGCTCACAACTGGAATTTACTTGGAAACCCACATCAAATGGCTGGAATAGTCAACCTCAGATATGTCTACTCCAATTCCTTGGTTTTTGAGGAAAAGAAATTTAGTCCAAATAATTGATAGTCTGATCACGGATGAATGACAGTTCAAACTTCTTGTAAGCTGCAAAGAAAAAAAATCCATTTTGAGGGGATACATGTGAAATTAGAATTTTTAAACAWGTAAATTACAACAGCATTTACTCAGGTTCAAGAGAGGCATGGCTGCCTCATGTTTTTTTCTGCTGGACAGCTGACTTAGATGCTCTCAGAGTCTGATGCCTCACAGGTGATGCTGATATTGGTGCTGCTGGGGCTGCAATGTAAATCACATTGCTGAACTGGAGTTAAGATTAAACTTGGAAAGTTAAGGTTTGTAAACATCCTACAAAGCCCCGAGGTTATGTTTAATGTTTCCCTTCTCCCGTCAGGTTTATAGCTTGACCACACATGGCACTGGCATAATTGAGCAGTGAACTGCCATGGACAGACGGAATAAACAACTGGATGCGAATATTGCTTAAGCTGCCTTTCTAAGGAAGGAAACCTACATGTTTTGTATTCTGAGCCAGAAGTCATTACAATCTGTGCAGAAACTAAGGGGTAATAAGCTGCAGGCTGCTGTGTGATTTGGTACATGCATAGCTGAGCACACATGTAAAGCCCGAAGAATCAGAATTAAACATGATCACAGCTCACAACAGAGCAGACATCAGATAGCAGAGGCAAACAAGTTTTGTGTTTCCTCATGTTTGAGTAGGATGCAAGTAATGTTCTTTTCATATAGCATTAAAGGAAATTAAATCTGCTTTCTAGTTTTTTAAAAGGCAAATTAATCCTAATAGTTTTTTTAAAAAGCAAATTAATCCTCATCGTCACTAGCCTAGCAATTTTCCCATCATATATCATCAGCTACACTTGATCCTCAGATTTTTAGTATGTGTCACAGACTGAAAATTTATTATTCTGATTACTGTCTGAGCTATAGAATTAACGGAGAAGCTAAGGATATTTAGAGGAGGTGGAGTGTTTTTGTTAAATGTAGTTTTCCAAAAACAAGYAGTGAGCTTCCAATGTTGTGTTCAGGACATAGATAAAATTAGTTAAATTTGAAGCATATTTCTTCACATACTACCTTTTCCAGTGGTAGCATGGCCCCAGTGTTTAAATATTCATCTTAACCTTATTGTTCTTATAAGATTTCCTGCAGGAACAAGAAACATTAGGAAACTGGTGACTTTAACATTTACTATCCTAGTAACACTGGAATGAAAAGTCATGGAAGAAAATAAAGCAGCCTCTTTCATCCTGGGCCAGTCCATGTTTGTGGGGGAAGAGAAACTAAAGGGGGCTTATAAGAAAGACGGGGACAGGCTGAAAATCGGGGTCTGGGGACAAGGGGAAATGGTTTCAAACTGAAAGAGGGAAGATTCAGACTAGGTTTAAGGAAGAAATATTTGATGGTGAGAATGGCAAAACACTGGAACAGGTTGCTCAGAGAKGTTGTAGATGCTTTGTCCCTGCAAGTGTTCAAGGCCAGGCTGGATGGGGCTCTGAGCAGCCTGGTGTAGGTGAAGATGTCCCCACTCATTGCAGGAAGGTTGGACTAGATGACCTTTAAAGGTCCATTCCAACCCAAACCATTTTCTGATTCTATGATTCTAATGTGAGTGGGAAAAATCTTATCTATCAAAGTGTCGTAGTTGGTACCTTTCATGCTGAGCAAAATAAAGACTACTTTGTTTTGCTCTGAAAAGGATGAAAGCTGTTGCTAAGGTTGTGGAAGTGCTCTCAGTATCTCTCTCATATCTTTCCAGTGCAGGGCATGTGGCAGTATTACTTTTTAACTGTAAAAGCCACAGGCTTKCATGTCATTGTGCTGAAGGATACAGCTTTTTTTTCAAATGTCCTTCTGCTAGATCTGCTGTGTCAAGGTAACATTGCATCTAAAACATTCAGACCTTTAGCTGTTGCTTCTCTGATGTCCATTTTGCAGAATAACCATAGTGTGAAACTAATAAAACAAGTTAAAAAAGATCGAGGATGTAAGAATATGTGGTACCTGCCCCTCCTTACCTCTTTTGTGAAGATAGTCTACACATTATAGGATTCTGAAAGCTCTTGTTCAGTGTATGGAGTAGCAAACCCGATGAAAACTGGAAGGAAATGTTTTTCTTTAGAATTCCTTTCATCTTTCTGGTATGTCTGTAAAGMAACAGTCTGGTCAAAACCAAAATAAGCCCTTTTCTGCTACCTTAGCATGATACCATGATTTCCTGACACACTGGTGATTGCAGATGAGACTGAGCTGAAATTGGTGCAGGAATTTTCTGAACTTTGCAGCATTCATATTTTATGTCCTATTTGGCATAAATAAATAAATACTGAAAAAAACCAAATATATGACGCTGATGAATGGACAATAGTAAATGCTTGTGTTTTCTGTTTACTGCTGACAGGGTATAAATGCTGATTAGCATAAGTCACTTCCCACTTGGATGTCTTGAGTGACATGCATGCAGATTCAGTACTTCATATTTTAAAAGCCTAAGGGTGTCTTTGGCATTGTCAGACAACTGTTTGTGATGGTTTAAGAGATGACAATAACTGGGACAGCTAAGCTCACTGGTTCACCTGCAACTGCTCCACAGTGCCTGTGGGGCACCTTTCAATTCATGGGGCTGGACTCTGCAAGGTATCATTGGGTCAGACTTGGTTGAGCAGGGCCTCCATGGGCTATCCTGAAAGTGCAGCAGGCCATCCACAGGGATGTGGGAAAGTGGCCTGAACCCACACCAGAGCTTTGGGACTTTGCTAAGGAGCTGCAATAAGCCTTCATACAAGTGTTGTTTAAAGAGCTATATTCTGCTTTTCATTGCTTGTTAAAATGTTTTCCTGCTAAGACACCGATTTTGAATCAGCTATTTGCATACAAATCTGTGAGCACTGCAGCTGTCCTGGGATGATCCTGGGAAGCTGCAGTGAGCAAGGGCTTTGGCAGACACCTCCTCCAACACTCGACTTCGTGATTTTATTCCCAGTGTTTTGATTGCTTGTTTATGACGTGCCTTTTAAGCATCCATATACTCATCAAACATGTCACAGGAAGCAACTAGGCCTGTGAAATCACAGGAGCAGGATAAGATGACTGTCTTGGTGGAAAGTGAAGAGGCAGTGCAGGGCCATGGGCCACGGGCTGGCCCTATGAGGCTTTGCTTCCCTGGAGGCTAGGATTTACCAACCTGCTAAGCAGAGCACTTGGACATTCAGTCTGTTAGTCATCCAGATCTGGAAGTTATCCAGCTTTTGCCATTTTATCTGGAGATTCTCATTGAATCACAGAGAGTGTTCAGGCAATCGGTGTCTCTCTGGGTCAGGCCTTCAGGTGACTTTTTTTCTCTGTTGATGAAGGCTTGTACCCTGCCAGGTGCTTGGCAAGCAAGGGAGAAGCCCCAACAAGGCCTGCAATCTAGTCAGAAGAAATGTGTATGTGAAGCCCAGTGGGAAAAAAGATCCCTACAAAAAAAAGCTGATGGAATAATGTCCAGGGACATCTCTTTCCAGCTGTATGACCTTCATACCAAAGTTTTGTGGCTGTGAGCTCCAGAACATGGGCCTCATCCTTCCAAGGGTATCACTCTGAGCTGCTGCTTGGCTCTCAGATATGAAGCACAGTGCAGATGAGACAATGAAAAGCCAAACTTAAAACACTGAAAATGGATTGAAGCAACACTCCTGACACATGCACCAGTGAGACTGCCAGCACCAGCAGAAAGGTGGGCTGAAGTCAGCAATGTACAAGGATTGTATTATCTGTTGGACAGGATGTATGTTTTCTAGGAAATGAGGCAGCAGGGTTCAGGGATCACAGTGCTTAATAATTCTTAGAGGAAGAGAATTCATCCTTCACTCTGCCCTTGTGGCAGTTAGCTGTAAGCCTTTTTCTGAAAGCTTGTCTACCCCCCCACTTCTCCAAGGACACTTACCAGAAAGGCTAATGTCATGARCCAGGAACAGAGCATTTTTTTTTCRGCAAAGCTGAGCAGGGAGCTTCAGGCCTTGTCTACACAAAGAAAATAAGGGAAGATGTGAATGCAAAGTAAAACGACTGTTCCTGGCTATCGCTCTGTGGGGATGCTCTTTTCCTGCAATAAAGATAACTTAAACTGAAGATAAGGACTCAAGAACAAGTTACTTGTGGTAAACTAACTGTGAGGACATACCAGCTGCTCTGTAGCTAGTGCCCATTGCACATCCTTACTTTAGTGTCAAATGTGGGGTCTTCTGCTTCTTTCTTGGGGGCACTTCCCTTACATCACTGAGGCACTGCAAGGAAAAAACAGGGCGGGAAAAAATCCCTTAGGCAGCTGCCCCAATGTGGGTAACTACAGTGTGCTGCAAGTTCAAACCCTGATTTCCCTCTCTGTAACTCCCATGTCTTTGGTGTAAGGCATTAAGGGAACCAACGCAATAAGTTAGGGYAAGTCTCTCCTGCGGATGGGTGGGAGTGCCTCGACAGACTGGAGAGGAAAGAGTTGCAGATAATTTACCAGAGCCCTGTGACTGGGTCCCAAGGCACAAGGGATGGCAGCCAAGACAGCAGGGTGTATCACAACAGCACGGTGACCATCTGTGGGTCTCCCTGCATCTGTGTGAACAGAAGCACTGTATAAAACCAAAAAGGTTAAATGAAAAGATCTCCTACCAAGGGAAACCTCTTATATCTTGTGAACAGCTTTCTTCTTTTTAATGTGTTAACTCCAACTCAAAATCGCGTAATGGTAGGAGACTTTGTTCTGCCCCTTATAGGACATGCATACATTCCAGAGAGAAAAGCCATTTCAGATGCTTGAGGAAGATGAAATATGAGTCTGCTCAGTGAGTTGGAGAGGATTTTGCTCTGAAATTTGCAAATGGCACAACCTCAAGTTTAGTTCTGCAAATACCCTAGCACTTAGCTATTTTCAAGGCAGGACAAAGCATGTACATGAAAGAAAAGCATTCAGGGCTCCTGGGCTTCCCGCTTAGGATAGTGAAGAGGACATCCAGCTTTTACTTCAACTGTCAAGATGGCTTTGCAGCCAAACATGGCTCAGCAAGGAGTAAACTCCAGGCTGGTTGTTGCGTATATAAATCATCTCAGTGAATGTCTGGAACTGATCCTCATTACTCATTTGCTTTACTTATACATTTAAAATATAGGAATCTTCAGTTTATTTGATCTATCATTTTGGTCATGATGTATTTGATGCAGTACTTAGGGACATGGTTTAGTGGTGGATTTGACAGTGCTAGTTAATGGACAGGCTCAGTGATCTTACCGGTCTTTTCCAACTTAAATTCTATGATTCTACCAGGCTAAGGGCAACTGCAAGTTGCTAAGGTTTATGAGTTACACATTATAAGTTATGGGTTTGGCTACTTTTTCAAGGCAAAGTCAATGACTGTCACCTAAGATCATTTTGTAAAGGAACATCTTTATTTGTGTATGCACTATGCATACATATGTCACAGTTTTCAACCAGAAATTCCAGAAGAGAGTTTCCAGTGGTTGCAGTCCTTAATGCTGCTGAGCTGTCCTTTCCTCTTGATCTGGAAGTGGTGAGCTTTAGACACAGCACAAGCTCCCATCTTGGGCACATTCACCTCCTCCTTTGCCTTGGAAAAACATTCTGTTCCTATTTTGGCCAGAAAATTTGTGCACCCATTTTCTATGCTATCCCTCAGAATTAAAAAAGCAAAAGCTTAGGTCCTTGACTGTAGTAAATCTAAAATAAGACAACTCTAACAATCGCCCACATGACCAAGGACTGTCTTAATGCAAGTATTACATAAATTAATGTGTTCAGTCCTAACTCTTTGTCATGCACAACAACCAGTAGACCAAGCTTATTTAGCAGCACTGGAAGAACCAAAGAGTCTCAATTCCAGCATTTTCTAGATGGTAAATAGCAGCAGGTCACACTGATGATAAATGTATTGTACTGTACCTTACAGTGCACATCTTAATGTATAGCAGTGACCCTGGTGGTGTCATTTTGTCAGTCCTTGAGTTTAAGAGATAACTTCTTGTGTCATGGATCTCAAGGTCCCCAATACAACTTAAAAAAAATTACTATATTCACATGCCTTAAAATGTCCTTATTTACGCATTCAAAAAAAAATGTGCAAGAAATCCTTCTTTCTTCTTAAAACTTGCTGACTGCAAAGCAGAACCTCACACTTAGGAATTGAGCAGCACAGAGTCCCTTGCTGCTTAGGCTTCATGGATATAAATCTTTTCCATCTGAAGTGGTCTCACAATCTCATTTTTATGACTGTGGCTCACCATTGCCRTATCTTAACCAAAGATGAAGACAGCAAAGAGTCTTAAGAGAACCCACAAAAATTACTAAAATTCATATTTCAAATTTCCTTATTTTTAATAAAAACGTGACTCAGTGGATTTCCTGCCAGCAGCAGGCCCTGCGGTGTAACACCCCCTGCTTCCTCAGCAGTCTCTACCCCACAGCAGTGCCCACGGGGCCATGCACAGCCACAGCACCTCCTCAGGTTCCCGGTTTGGAGTCCAGCCCCGGCCCCAGCAGTATGGAGATGGAACACGGGGGTGAAGTTTAGTTACCATTACTGCCAGAGCACAGGTGCTGGGCTGGAAGCGCAGCCYTCAACTGCAGCAGTAACTGCTGTGGCAACTGCCAAYGCTGTGGAGAGCCTTCCGGAACCTTCCAAGGGCTGCTGGACACCGGCAGCTCCAACAGCCGCTCTGGGTGACACCAGGAGCTCTCAGCTCCAGCRGCYGCTGCCCGCAGGCCCCAGGGCTGTGCCCACACGGCCGCACTGCCCCCCAGCCCCGCCAGCTGTGCCCCTGTGCCCACCCCCTCCGAARGGCAGGGCCCTTGGCACCATGCGGCTTTGATCCCTGTATGGACTGTTCCCTGAAACAGTCGGACTTCATGATTCTTTTGGGTCCCTTCTAACACAGACGATTCTGTGACCCATATACCGTGGCAACAACCCTTGTGTCCCTCTACCTCTCCGTCCCTTTGGCCTCTGTAAAGCTCCAGTGGCCAGGACCCCAGTGGCCAGGGATAGCAGCTCTCCCTATGGCTCACCGGATGTGCTCCCCACCTTTCCTGTGGGAGCCCTGGGGGCCCTGCCTGAGCCCTCCCCACTGCATAGCCTGGCCACAGTTCCCCCAAGGCCAGGGCACCTTGCTGCCCCTTCAGATATCTTCATCCTCCAGCCAGGGCCTCAGTGGCTCTGGAAGGGAAGGCATCAGCAGGCCCAAGCCTGCCTCCTAGCCTTTCACAAATGCTGTTTCCCTTGCTTTGCCAGGCAGTGCTCAGGAGTGAGGGCAAAACCAAACCCGCTGCCCTGTGGATGAGGTGAGTAATGAGGCCTCCATCCTGGGCACACCCGTGGTGTTCCCGCCCATCCCATCCCACCCCACAACCCCCTGTGCCTGGGCAGAATCAGCCAAGTCCTGGAGGGATGGGCCAGGACAGGCATGGCATGGCATGGCATGGCATGGCATGGCTTTGCCACATACGTACATTTTACAGCCTCAGCAGTCAACTCTGGGGTGAAGTTTGCTAAGGGAGTCCACTTTGAACCTTGTGACTCAGTGGGAGAGTCTCTCTCATTCCTTTGAATCCTCACCCTTTCCTATCCTTACCCTTCTGGCTTCCCCCACTCTCTGCATAAATAATTTTTGGGTTGATTTTGGCTTTATATTGATTGATTTCAGATTTCGGTTTGCATTTTCTCTGCATGCTTTTCCCATCTAGTCAGTAGTAGGGCGAACCTTGCCAACAAACTTAGTCGCGCTTTCACTGTTACCTGCTTTTGTTGATACCTTTTCTGGCAATTCCTTATGCAATCTAAGCCACTCATTTGCAACAYGGTTATCAATGTGGTGCATCTCACCAGTCAATTTATATCTCCGTGTTGTGTGTCTCTGGCTTTGTTTTGCTCATTAGAGTGAAATAAAATGACTTTGCTCTGAGCCATTTTCCAAGAAAAGCTACTAAAAGGATGGGAACAGACTAGCAAAGCCTATCCTGCTGCCAGGCCACCGTTCACTGCAGAAATTCTTGTGCTGTAGTGGAGTGGGACAAAAGGATCACAAGAGGCCCCTCTTAACCCAAATATTTCTGTGCTTCCATGAAGATCTGCTTAAAGCATTTCAGATGACATCGACTCCTTACTCAAATGCTTTCTGGAGCTGTTCCCAGTGTGGTGGAGCAGCAAGAGCACAGACCTCTCTTGCAGAATTGCTAGGGTTGGAAGGGATGTCTCGAGATTGTCCAGTCCAACCCCCCTGCCAAGACAGGGTCACCTAGAGCAGATCATGTGTCCAGGTGGGTTTTAAATGTGTCCAGAGAGGGAGACCCCCATGACCTCCCTGTTCCTGTTCTCTGTGCTCTGCCACCCTCACACACGCTCACACCCTTGCTGTGTTGTGGAGTTGTCCCCATGGCGATGCCTGGCCAGCCCTCTGGGAAGGACCGGTGCCTGGCTGTCTTTGCTGGAGCCCTTCTATGTGAGGGACTTCTGGCCCAGGGTCTGGTGGCTGAGGAGAAATGKCTGGGACTCGGAAGAGCAGCACCCATGTGGCCTTGCATTGCAATGCACCACACCGCACCATAACCMCCTGCTGCTCCAAGTTTTAGAGTTTTACCACCCTTACTGAATTTCTCCAGCAGGCAGTAGGTTACGTTCAACATGAAACATGAATTTCCTGGGATTCTTAACTGTCAGCCACCTCTTGTTAAGAATTTTCACATTTAGTTAGAGGACATTTCATACCTGCCATGTGAGGTGAACTCTGGCTGCCTCTGGCTGCCTGTACCTRTGAGGTTGCTGATGTTCAGTATTTGCTCTTTTTTACTGTCTAAAGATGCCTGAGAAATCAAGGCCACTTTTTCCCGGTCAGGTAATACAAAAGATAGTTCTTGCCCCAGAGAGCTTATGAAGCAGAAACTTTAATGACAGAGTAAAGAGGTTTTTTCCCCTCTTTCTGCTGACAGTTTTGCTGACATGATATCCTGCTGTGATACAGGCAGAAGGAGCAAGGACCATAAAGTGCATATGTGGCTCTAGCACATATRACTGCTTTACTGTGGGCAACCCCAGGAGTGACCCTGACCTTCAGCACTGTCTCTGGTTTAATGGAATCAGTTTTTAGAGATTTTTCATTCCTTACTGCCTAGTACATTACCATGGAGTATGACTGTATATACATCCTATGCTACGTTCAGACTGGCTCTTACTGCTGTAAGCTTTTCCCTCTGGTGTGAAAACCTAAGATGTTGTGTCATGACAGAGCAACTGATACTTTCTGGGTTCACTGCTGTGTCACTTGTATGTCCAGGACACATWGAACAGTGCATTTGTCAGTCCTGCAGTAGATAGACAGTGATAGGATAGACTTGTCCATGAAATTGATGTTCTGACTAGCAAGTAGGATTTCCTACTCACTGCACTTCCCAAAGGTATGSTCCCGGAGGCATGTTTGTTTGTGACATGCATTTGCTGGTTGAGTTCACTTATATGATCAGAAGTGTCAGATGCTGGTGCCAGACTTGTCTGAGTTCAAATCCTATCCTGACACGCAACTGCTGCATAGCGTGGGKACAGATAAGGAGCTGGGAACTTTCCCAAGCTGTTCCTGTGAGAGGTTTCTTCACGTATATTTTGTGTTTGATGACAACAAACTCAGAAGAAATTCCCCTGAATGCAGGTGGTGTTGTACTTTTCTATTTTTAGTTCTTTTTGTCACTGAGGAGGCATGGTTTTAGGCAACCTGTTGCCCCAGCTGCCTGAATTTTGTTAGGGAGGAATAGCTTGGTCATTACTGCACACCTACAAACATCTCCAGCTAGGTACTCTTCCTCCTGAGCGATCTGACCTAGAAAGGATACTCAGATCACACCATGTGCACATGGCTTCATGCAGAACAGAGCTCCCCCTGCTTCTGTTAGCAACTGCTGTGAGGGTAATGCTGCCTCTTCACTCACACTGTAATTCGAGACCCTGATGTTCAGAGCATAAGGAGCAGAGAAGATCTGGGTCTGGTTCTCACCCTTGTCTGAAAGGATTTACATCCCAGCTCCTGCCTCTCAGCTATAGTGGGACTTCTGAGCTGATAAAAGATATAGCAGCTTTCTGTTCGTTGTTCACCAAGWAGGCAAAGGAAGCAATCCCCAGTAGCACACAGACTTGACTTGCAATGAAGCAGCAGGGCGCAGTTTGTCCACCTGCAACAGAAGCTTCCTGTGGCCATGGGACTTGTGGTAAGAGATGATAAGCAGCATGTTGTGTATGCTTTAAGGGCTCTCACTCCAGAGGTTCCAGCCATGGTGATATATTGGATCTGAATTGGCACACAACATTCCTTAGTTGTACTGTGCCTGCCTGTCTGGAAATTGTCTATGAGAACTTTTGGGGATTTCATGTACAGCATTTGCTACCTTCTTAGTAGCAGCCATACCTGATACCTGTCACTAATGGATAGTTTACAAAAAATACCAACCTTCGATTGTATGATACTCTAAGTATGAGATGCAAATTCCTCAGATAAAGGGACAGTTAAAAATCAYTATTCTGGAGTTAAGAATGTAGATTATTCCATGTAGAAAGCTCCTGTAAGCTAAGATTTGACATGCTGATCGAAAGAAGGCTTTTTCGCCCCACATTACTTCGTGTGATGTACTTTGCATAGTGCATAACATGATCTGCTGATATTAAGCATTTCCTGAGTTTGCTAATCACCCTTTCATTACAGCTAAAGATGTTGGAATATGTATTCCAGTGTCTCTCTGTTTTGTTCCATTTCCTGACAGTGAAATTTTTTTTACAATATTTGGACTTCACTCATTATTGCAAAGGCAGTGGAAGTCAGGAGCAGCACCTAAGGAATCCAGCCTGGGAACCTGTACAGCGCCCAAAATAATAGGATGGGTTTTGTCTGTACTTTGATGGCCTGTGGAGCAGACCAAAGGAAAAAAGCATACTCCAAACACAACACATCCTGCCCAAAAGCAGAGACAATTGTGCAATTCGATTCTGCTAGAAGGAGGAAAGCAAGATTTTGAAAAAGATATAGCAGTAATTATGGATGTGTGGAGTTTTTCAGTGGATTCAAAGCATGTGCTCACAGTGTTCACCTGATTTTTCTGTTGCAGGGGCTTGTGTAGACAAGGCTTCCCACTATCTTACATTTGGTATGTGTGGGAAGTAGAATGGGACATGAACAAAGAAGGGATATTGTAGTGTACAGGCAGAAAGTTTGTAGATATCAGATGTATTCTGAAAATCTCACAGGAATTCCAGAATGATGAAGAATGGATCAAAGTTCTTGTCAGAGCCTAACTTTAAACAAAAGGTAAAATCTGTCACATGCAGGGACAACCTCTAGGTGTCACTTCAGTATACAAAATAAAAGCAAGATTTGGGTTTGGATAGCTCTGAGAGCTCTAAAGATATTGTGATATTTTGGCAGGAGTTAATTGTTTAACTGATCAGTGAGTTATTTTCTTACGACAGCAAAATATAATCGAGTTTCTGGTGTTTGGTGTTCTGAACATACAATCTGATTGTTTGACATAAGTTGAAGCTTGAGTAATTTATGGAGGAACCGAAAGAAGTATTTTAAATATGTGATATTGATAAGAAAAAGTGTCAAAAAGTTAAAGTCAATCACCAATTTCTTTAATAATTAGAGACCAATTGTGCAAGATGTTCTGCATCCTGAGATTATTGCGTCTTGCATGGTAGATTTCTAGTCCTTAGAAAGCAAGTCATAAGGACTAACTATGCTGGAAAGTGGATATTTGCAGTAGAAATGTCTGTACATGTTTATTTGGCAATCTAAATTTCTGTGGCAGCTCCTCAGAGATCTGAAAGTCTTTGAATTGAAAAGATTTCCATACTAGTTCAATCCTTGACTCGTCTCCTAGTCCTGGAGCGCCCTTAGTTCAGGGAGGCACATAAGCAGTCCTTTCTCAGAGAAGAGCTTTTGCATGTGTTTAAGAGTGTCCGTTATCCTCATTGACTTTGTTGAGCCATAGTTACCATCTCAAAGTGTTTTCCACGGTAGGTGCAAGACCAATTATGATCGTGGATTTTCTTTTTCTTGTGTTTCATCACCTCCTTGTGGGTGATAGTTCTCCCAAAGCTAAAATTCTGTAATACAAAAAACTTACTTCACAGCCTASTACAGTTTTTATTTGTAGGCCTGATGCAAAAAATTCTTATATTAAAATTCAGCAAAACATTAGAAGAAACCTACTGGGTTTTTTTCCCCAATTGAACATGTTTCCAATTTAGGACTGTAACATGTTAGTCATCATATTAATGTAGAGACTTGAAGCAAAGCTGGAACTACGGAGTGGCACAATCCGAGGATCTGATATGAACAGAAAATGTAAGACTCCTAAATTTTTAAGAACTATATTTATTTTTCATTTTAAATGGGCTGAAGTTATTAGGAGAGTCACATGAACACTCCTTTGTACCTCAGATTATGTATCAATATTTTCAACATACTAGAATATGTATTTATTTTGCAACACGAGGAAAAGAAGGTAAACTCATTTTGTTTAACTGCCAGAAAACTAGGCTTCAAAAGCCAAAGGTTCAAATTGTGTGTCCAGACAATGAGGTCATGAACCCTCTGAAGAAAAATTTTATTGTGTTTTCAGTAAAGTTAGTGCTTCTTGAGCAACATCTCCTGACGTATAGCTAAATATCTACTGATGTTTTCCTGTCTTCAGAACTAGAATGCTAGGTCTTTTTGAAAGGAGGTTTTCATTTGGAAAACTCTTATGTTCACGGAAAACTTAGGGGACTTTGCCACAGGATGGCAGTGTAACAGCACATGCCRTTAAGTCTAGTTTTTCTGAAGTGTTCTGGAACCATTGGATATTGGAGCTACAATTTGTCTGTAACTAAGTGCAGCACTGTTGCTTTTTAACTTTTCAGAATACCATTATTCCCGTTGTATGGCTAGTGCATCTTTCCAAATGTTTTAATTAAATTGTTTTCTTTTTGTCCTGTTTATTAGCTATACAATAAGCTTTAATAAAGAGTAATGAATCTCATGAATATCCCTATTGTATCCTATGGTTAATATTATTTTATTCGTAGACTACTTCTCACAAGCTTTTTTCAGAAAAGTAATTTTTTCTTTAAAATGTACTTGTTCTGTTTCAGAATGTAATTATTGATGTGGTTAATCTGGTATATTTTCTTTGTTTTAAAGGGTTGGGCTTTTTTATCTAATTGGTTTGGAGACTTTAGATKGTAGTCCTTTGGTAGGTTCTCGTGACTTTTTTTTCAAAGTCTTCAAGCCTTTCTTTTAAACATTATTATTTATCTTTCTGGCATATTTTATTCTTCAGTATTTTATTAAGGTTCATTTCTTTGCATGCTTCCACTGCTTTCTTGAATAAGAATCACTATTGTCAGCTGAAGAGTGGCCGTTTTTTAACCTGGGAAATGCTTTAATAGGTCTATGGTAAATATRGTGTTGTGCATCCTTGCTGTTATTTGTTTCTAATCGATCTGTTGTGGAGTTCTGCTAGAACTTCACTCAAGGTATCTGAGAGGTGAATGAACCAATGTAAATTTGTTTGCCTTCATGACAAATTTTCAAGCCATTTTCAAGCATTACTGTTTTGTGCAATTTATATTTTTATATCAAAGCCACTGAAATTCTTCATCCTTTTGTGATTAGCGAATGGACAACACAATTTTGGATTTGGACTGAAATCCAAGAGTCTGCCTTTCTAGATGGACTCTAGGTGATCCAGTTGAATGTGTTGCATTTGGCCAGTGCATAGGAAGGAGCTGATTTTTGTAGAGAGCACTTTGTGCTTGAGTAGGTCTAAATAGCAGTCAAAGGTGAGATAGCTTGCAGTAAATTTTAAAATTTCTTCAAACTCAAAGAAAGATGGGATAAGTTTTGGCTGGGTGTCATTTTTTTCATGAAACATCGGGGACCAAATAACATGAAAAATCTCATCTTAGTTTTGTACTGAAATTCTGCGTTCAGCCTAACGTGCCATTTATTTCTGCAGTGATGGGCACTGAGTTATGTGGTAATTCTGCCTGTGTTAGGGTGATGTGCTGGTACTGTGCTGTAGTCAGTTTTGGTACCTGCCCAGTAAAAATAAAAATATCAGCTTTAATTTGTCTTACTTAAATGCACTGCTGTGTCAAAGTTAGGTATGAGGTTTGTAAAGATGCTTTAAAAGTCAGTGTAAGTTGACATTCAGATTAATTTCTGAGTAAAATGAACTCAAAATGAAACTTAGTGAATTACTAACTAAACATCTAAATGGTTTGATGATTGAAAACAAAATGAACAGAACACTATGTTTCACAAAATGTTCCTCCTTAACTACTTTGCACTGCAAGAACACAAATTACTTGTAAAGATGCTTGTAGTTTTAAAAAAAATCCTGCAATTCAGCCACTCAACATAGACAAGATCTAAGCCTCTGTTCTGCCTGTTCTGTTGAGATGAGGAATTGACTGAAGATACTTTTCTACCATTCAATTTTCAGTGTTGACTGGCCTTACAACCTTCTACTGCCATCTCTAGAGATCTTGAAGTATCCAGTCTTGTCAGGGGTTTTTAATATATCTCTGCCCTGTCACGATGCATAATAAGTATCTATTTTAGCTATTGTTTCTATGTACATTTTATCAAGTCTACATTTTCTAACTCCTACTTCCATGCCTGTCCTGATTCTSTTACCTTCTGAGTACAGGCATGACTTCATTTATAAAGATATTATTGGCAAAAAGTTTTTCTTTTGTCTGTTTCTCATTTCATGGTACATTTATTAACTTAGAAATCTAGGAATTGTCAGAATTGTCTCAGAAATCTGAAAGCAGAAATCTAGGAATTGTCCTTGATCCTTCTTTTTTTCCTTCTGTGTGATGTTTTTCTGTCAGGCTTTCTCTGTCTACTCTTATAACACATCTAGAATTTGTACTTAATGTAGTATTGCCTCCTTTTTCTGTGTTGGTAACATTTTTTTCTTTCCTGATACAACTTCTTCTTATGGCCTTTCTGTATCTTCTTGCTGTTAAGCCAGGTAATCTAAAGGCACCTACTCCTTGTTRCTGCAAGAAAAAAAAGAGAAATTTTTTGCTTCAGGATGCAGAACTTAGTACCCRTGTGTTTTACTACTGGTTTCCTGTCACTTTGAAAAGGCTTTTTAAAGCAAGGGCATAGCAACCTGACCACATCAGGGACAAAGATCTCAGGTGCAGGTACATAAATCAGTCAAATGGAAAACCCATCACATAATACCAATGTATTGGAAAATAGCAAGATCAGGGTTAATTGATTTACTCCTGAAATACTTGCTAGATACTTTTACTTGTTTCTGATATTTTGATGAGCAAGGTTTCTTGCTAGGTGTTTTTATGATTTTGCAAACTGTTTCATCCCTACGGTCATATTACTAACAGTCTTTTTCTAAGATCATAGGTAGTCTGGTTTTGCCTATCAGATACAGTAATTTTCTATAATTCTTCATTTCAGCTTTCGGTTCAATTATTCTACTCTTACATGTCTCTGGTCTCTTGATCATTTCTCTTACTTGGGCCTGCAGATCCTCACAGATATAAAGGATTATTTTTTTATTACCCCAGCTCTCTCAAGCTTTCATGTGTAGCTTATTGAATCACCTTCTCTAAATGGTTTTRGTTTTCCATTTCCCCATTGCAGCTCACTTCTCTGCATTATTGGATAAAGCTGGAGCACACTTGAATCCTCACTCTTATATACAGTTACTACTGAATGGTTATGAAATTACTTATATTTCTCACTATGCTTTTTACTGTACTTTGCATTGGTATGTAATTTTAATGTTTCATAGCTCTCATCTTTTGTTTGCACTACCCAAACCTCCTTCTTTTTTAATAAGCTGATGGAGCCTGCCTTTCTCAGCCTAGCTCATTGAATTAATTCTACTTACCACTTTTAGTAGTTGCAGCAACAGGTACTAATCAAATGAGCTGTGGAGAGAAAAATCTAGTTGATATGCTTGCCCCAGAATCATAGAACACAGGACTCTGAAGTGACCTGCAGTCTCTTTGGCGTTTTTAATGCAAGGCAAATCATACACATAKTGTCACAGACTGTTCTTAAAAGTCCCCCAGAGCCGGAGATTACACAGCCTCTTCACCCACTGGTTCCTGCTGTGTTTTTACATTGGTCTGAAAAAGTTCATAGAACAACATGTGTTGGAAAAGACCTCAAAAGATAATCTGGTCCAGCTTTTCATGTGAAAAGAGGCCTACCTAGGTGGGCATATCTAGCACCCTGTCCAGTCATGTCTTAAAAACCTCCAGTGGTGGGGCCTCTACCRTGTCCCTCGGGAGGCCGTTCCAATGATTGATTGCTTTCACAATTTCTGTTTTATATAGAGATGAAACCTCTCCCAGTGCAACCTGTACTGATGGCCCTTTGTCTTTTCCATGTGGCTCCTTGCAAAGAGAGACSCTCTGGCCTCCTTGTAGACACCCTTTAAGTACTGGAATACTGTGACGAGGTCCCCCTGAGCCCTCTTTTCTCCAGGCAGAAAAGACCTAACTCCTTCAGTCTTCGATCATCTTTGTRGCCCTTCTTTGGACCCTCCCTAGGCTGTCTGCGTCTTTCTTGGTGGGACCAGAACTGTACTACAGGTGCGGTCTGTCAAGCACTGAGTAGAGTGGGACAATTGCATCTCTATCTCAACTAATAATGCCTCTTTTTCTGCCATGCATATGCATATTACTCCTATTACCTGCAAGGAGAGTAGATTATTGCCTTCCTCTATGCATCAATCAGGAGGAGGATTCTTGAGAATGTGAACAGTAAAACGATTTTTCCCCTTGGTCTCTTCTTCAGCCTGAACAATCTCAGGTGCTTTTGGTCTTTCCTAATAGATGATGTGTTAGAGACCTTCAGCCATGCCTGTTGCTTTTTGTTAGACTCTGGAATTTGTCCAAATCTCTCTTAAAATGTACCTAAATTAAACGCACTATTGCAGGTAAGCCCTTAGAGTTGAAAAAGGTAAAATAACGACTTTACCAATCTTCTGCATGATAGTTGTGTGTGCTTTAACCAATGGCATTGATACTGACTCACATACAGCTTGTCAGCCCTGTAGTTTCAGATCCTTTGCAGCACAGCTGCCAGCTAAACATTCCCTGACTTTTATGCATGCTTGTTGCTGTGCATTTACATCTTGCACATGTCCTTACTGAATTGCAGTCTCCCTTTTCAGATTTATTTCCTGTTTGTCAAGATTGCTTTAAATTACAGCCCTCCTGCCCAAAATGCTTGCAGTTCCTCACAGACTGGTCTAACTGCCAGTTTAAAAAGCTTCCTCTTTACTTTACAACCCACTTCAAGAACTAATGCATCAAACGGTATCAGCCCCAGGGCAGACTCCTGCAAATGTCACATTGATAGTGAATTAATGATAGCTATTTCTAAATAGGTTTTCCAGCAGTTTTATACCTTCGGTGTGCATATTTCCTCTAGAGTAGGTAACGTTAGCATTAGCAAACTAGAGATATGTGAAAAAGTGTTGAAAACTCTACAGAAGATGGATATATGGCATCTGTTGTCTCTTCCTTATGCACAAAATGTTACCCTCTCAAAGCATGTTACTCTTTTCACAGAAAGAAACTATGATCTGACCCAATTTATTTTCAACACAACTATGATGAGTGTTACTTTAGTCATGCAGTGGTTTGATTATTCATTCCATGATTTGGTTTTCTTTTTTAATAGGAGCTGCTGCTAAACTGATGGTTAGGTAATTTCCAAACAACACTTTTAATCTTTCCCCTATGCTTTTATATTTGTCCTTGCTCAGCCTTGAAGTTCCTAGAGATGGTTCAAAGGAGGATCACAAAAGCAGAACTGCAGAAGAGTTACAAGGTAGGACTAATTCTCTTCATTACATGGAAAGTTGTGCTGAGGTACTTTCAAGGCTGAGGTGCTTACTAGGCTCATACTAATACATTCAGAACTGGGAAAGAGTTTTGTCTCCAGGCTGACAAGAACTTTTGCTTCCTTCATCAGTTACTGGTATGGTTTGCCTGCTGAAATCATTCACTTTGGCTTAGCTAGCATCTGTCACTACTGRGAGCCAAACCCTTGTCTGTGCTTGGGACATACAGCTTAATCATCTGAGAATGGAAATATTTTATGTACAGATTTATGTACAGGAACCTGGGTAAAATCTACTGGCCCCTTGCCTCCATAGGCAAGATCAGACTAGATGACTTAATGGTCCTTTCAGCTATTAAATATTATGAAGTTTAAGAGTAATCTATCTAAGAAAATTTCTTCAGATTTTCGTTTTGTTGCATTTTCTGCTACTAACAATGTTGATTATTTTACTTTTGAGTTTATATTAATGTGCAGTTCTGAGTTTTGTGGGAGATATCCATATTTCACAGAATAAAAACAAACATTTCATTGCAACCTCTGATATGAAGCCACATACTGGCAAATTATAGTTGTGAGTTGCTGATTTGGAAATTCTTTTCATACACTTCAGCAACACAAGGTCCATGTTAGAGGCAAATAATAATTTGGGTCAAATTCTGCTGGTTCAAGTAAACTGAGAGACTTTCTTGCTTGTTTAACAGATTTAGTCTTTTACATGTTAACTTCTTAAAAAGCATCACTTTTTACATAAAGCTGAATCACAATTATAGACTTAAGTTAATTGTAGTATTAAACTCTAATGTTTCTTTTACACAAAAAAAGTTTGAATGCTGAGATATTTTCAAGGTAGCTGAATACTATTCTCATTTTTACAATTTGACAGACAGTGTAACAAATGCTGGGAAAAGAACTCCAAAGGCATAGTTTGCCTTCTTGTAACCACTGCACTGCAGCTACACAAAGCCCTTTTTGTGGAGAGAGTTGGCCTCATCTTTTAGAGACACCTTGAAAAGGAAAATTTGTCAGATTGCTTACATAAAAATGGAAAAATGTATTGAATTTTGTATCTTTTTARTGAAATAACAGCTGAATCTAAATGGCTAAAGATAAGATACTTCAATTTCA
Organism: Amblyornis subalaris; assembly: GCA_018881555.1. Lineage (NCBI taxonomy): Eukaryota > Metazoa > Chordata > Aves > Passeriformes > Ptilonorhynchidae > Amblyornis > Amblyornis subalaris. Next base: position 3,806,460 of record JACAXG010000050.1, read on the forward strand.
CAATCTTCTGCACTTAAAAGATCAGTGCATACTCAAAATATAACCATGTTTCTTAGACAGAGGAGTACTAAATTGTCCCCTAGTATGCACCATTGTTCCAGTGACCCACACATGCTAKGGAACTTAATAATCTTTTAACTGGCTTGCAGCTGACAGCATTTGCTTGCTTCAGACTTAAGTTCCTCTCTCTGATAAAAACAGTCAGACTTTTTCAATAAATGCTCTGCTTTTTTTTTTTTTTAGTAACACAGAGATGTAAAATTATATTAGCAATAAGAAGTGGGGTTGTTCACTGAAAAAACCTTGTCCATTTAAACTATCAAGATTAAAGATTACAGGAAATATGCAAGGGCATATTTACACTCAGGTAGGTTTTCTTACTTCTTCAATTAGTAGTTCTTACTCGGGATGGCTCTGCCTGGAGTGCAGCTCTTTCAAGAACTGGGTCACAATTTCTATCATGGCAAAAATTTTCCACTAGTTTCAAGTCTTGGTTCTRCCAGCTAACCAGAGAAGAGACATTCCAAACAGAGCATCCAAAGGACACTAYGTGCATTTTTGTAACTTCTTTTTATATTTTTCTCCAAATGTAGTTATGTATTTTTCATAATGTAATCTTTGTAATGTATTGAAATAAATTTATTCTTACTTTTCTTCCACACYTTTTCTGGTCCCTGGTTTGATTGCATGGAGACAAATAGCAGATGTTGCATTCCCCCAGGGGTGAGAACATTAGCAAGTCCTGACTCCTCAGAGCATCATGCCATTATAGAGGTTGGGAAGTCCTAAAGAATCTGGTGGGAACATCTCAAGCGAACTGAAATGGCTTTGTTACTACTGTCAACTTGAGTGCCAGATTGAGAGAAAGAAGCTTCTTAATGAGTAAGTTCTGTCACTAGGGAGAGAGGATCTGATACTCCAGGATTGTCTTAGCCTGTCCTGTTCATACTCTGTGTAAAACKGACAAGTTAATGAGCAGACATACATTTTTCAGAGAAAAGGAGSCGAGGAAAATTGGATTCTCCAAAACTCCCCCCCTTTTTTTTTTCTCTTGTAGTATTGGACCATTCTACTGTCCATAAACATTCAGAAACGTTCTCTCACTTTTCCTCATGAAGGATGGCACTGTAGAGACTGGAGAACACAAGCTTTCTTCAGGAAACAGAAAAGGAGTGATTGTTTTCTGATAGGAGAAATCAGGGTATTCATGTAGGTTTCTCTGAGGCTAGGAAAGGTCTAGAAGTGAGTCAGGTGGGGGTTTTAACTATGTGAAAATTGTTTATGAGAACATCAGGACCTCCCTGAGGAGTGAAAAGATCCAAGAATGGACTAACAGGGGAAAGAGTAATTTGCAGTTGGTCCTAGTTTCAATGTTCACGTGGCACTGGGGAGATGAAGGGAGGTCTGACCCGAATCCTTATAACATCTCCTTAGTTAAGTTATCCTCCAGAGTAGTGAGAGAACATTTTGGTGGTTGTAGTTCACTCTCACTCCCCACATGAGGGTCACACAAAGGCTTTTGACTGTCCCTTTCAGCAGTTTTGCAGTAGCTTTGCCTTTCACATTTGGCACATAATACAAACATGGGGATGTAAACAGAGTTTACAAAAATCCATAAAGAACGAGGTTTCCTTTTGAGCAAGGAGAATGCTAAGCCAGTATTTCTTATGTGGTTTCTGTTCAAAATTGCTAGAGTTTTTAACAGAAACCAAATAAAATATGGTTAAATTTACTGTTTGTAGAGCGTTGTTGTCATCTTGGATTCTCTACACATTCCTCTTCTCAAGGGAATGAGGCCAGGTTTTTTTTTTTTTTTTTTGACTTTATGACAATTTTGTACAGCTCTATCCAGTACCAAAATGGATGATGGGGGGGGGGGGGGGAGAAGCAAGCTCATACTACTTTTAAAGCAAATTTTATCTGATAGTTATATTCTGAATGGAAGTTAAAAGTCATAATTGTAATGATCATTTTCAAAAGAAATAGGAAATGGTCTAAGTTAAGACAACAGCATTCTTGCTCTTRTGTACTTAGAGTTCTGTATGAACAATAATTAAAAAAGACAATGTCTTTTTGTTTAAAAAAGCAATTTATTTCCAACTTCTATGTGTGGCAATCAAGCAAAATGGCTTGTCACCTTTTTACAAATTTAAAACATTGTTTCATATGCATCCAGCTTTTGTTTAAATGCCAGGCCTTCTCCTCAAGTGCTGCATTATTATTTTCTGAACAAAAGTGTGTTGATCAGTTTAGTAAGTACCTGAATAAATTTGTGTCCTGTTTTCTTGTGATTATCATATTAATTTCCACTTACTACTTTCAAAGTGCACCAAATAGAAAAGTTGAATAAAAGCTTTAAGTGAAACTTTGTTCTTTTACAGTGTCTTATGACAGACTTCTATACTGTACTGTAGAGAGAAATTAGCAGATATTCTACAAGGTGATGAAAGCTGTCTGATTTTCCTGTTTTTTTCTCTGTGTCTAGGTTTGTTTTGAGTTGGTTTTTTTTTACCCCTCCTGTCTTGTTCTGGGGCAAACCAAGGAAAACTAGCACCTCGGGGAAAACACTGCAGATTCAATGCACATATCAAATATTTTCATCTTAAAAATAGTCATAATGGCTTTTTTTCTGCATATGTTGAGTATGAAATGGGACTAGGTCTTCATTGATGCTGAAGACTAACAAGCAGTGGTGAATCAATTCAATACTAACGTGCCTGCTGCAGTTATTTGTTAGATTTTTCATATCAGTTTTTTCACCTTACACTTTTTTTTTAATAGGTTACAGGTGTAGGTTCATCCATGGTTTGATTTTCCAAAAGCTTCATAAAACAGGTTTATGAAGCCTTCTCCTGAACTGTTGCCTAAGATACACTACTGATATATTAATTCCCATGGTCTTCATATTTTGACAATTTTGCAGTYCTACTGGGTGAAAGAAAAAGACCAGCTCTCAAGTATTTTATTAAAAGGAAATGGGAAAACTGCTACAGAAACTTAAACCTTGCATAGTGCATCAAAGCAAATGCTTATAGTTCTGCCTTACATCCTGAGCAGAACACATTTTAGCTATCTACAGCCTGGTGACCACAAGATACCAAGTAATCTACTGTGAATTTTTCATTGCTGCTTCTTGCATCGGCACCAGATTTCTTGCAATTTCCAGGATAAACATAGGTCTTCAGTTCTTACTGTCATTAATTCAAAACCTGACACAATTAGACCCGAATCTTGGCCTTAACTACAGGCCAACAGCTCATACACCATGCCAGATGAACTGTGAGCCAAAGCCCATTTGCCAGCTCCAGCCTCCTGCCCAGCCTTCCAGGCTCTAGCAGAAAGCCTGTCTTTTTACTCCTGTGCTTCACTGGGAGCAATGCCTCCAGCTACGTCCTACATCTGACTTTTAGAGAAAATTTCATGTAGTGTTTGGGATTCTTTTTTCTTGAGGTACAGTGTACTGATTTTGGTGAGCAAAGTTAGACTAACTCTCCACATTTCCATAATGCAATAGAACTCTCATTTTGAATACTGCCAGTAAAGCAGAATTATTTTCTACTACCATAGGTTAGTTGCAGTATATTTGTACTAACTGAACTCCAGTACAGCCCATTTGAAGTAAACAGAAACAGCAGAGTATACATGCTGTTAACACTTACCCCATATTTTATTGTCTCAAGTTAACAAGTTGCTTCTCTGCAAAATTTTATTCTCAAATTTGACAAGTAGGTGCTAAATTTTAGCTACGTACACACAGAACTAGATTTCATAGCTTGAAGCTATATAGTTTACTCTGAGTTGCTAATGGGAAAAATGACTGGTGGAGAAGAAAAATTGAAGGTCATCCTTTATGCCCACTGGTACTTGCAAATAATGTCCAAACCACGAGATTAATCGTGTCTTTTTATATGTAGTGATTATACAATTGTAACTAGGAACTGAAAAATAAACAGGTACAATAATACTTGCATTGTGATTTTTATTTATTAGTACTTCTTATTTTCAATGATTTTGGGGGAGGGGGGAATTGAAAGCATCAAGTATTTTGCTTCATATTTTTTCTTCTGCAGATAAGCTGTTTTGCTCCATTCTCAGGATCTCAGATAGAAAAAGTAACTTTAAAACAATTTACTAAGGTTGCTTTTTTTAAAAAAATAAAAGTTAAAAAAGTTAAAATGTCTTCTAAATAGTCCTGTGTGCAGTAACAGGTTTCACTAGCTGAAGGAAAAAGCTGGTCATTAATATTTTGCAGTGTGCCTTAATAACCAGATAGAGTAGCAATATCAAATGACCTCTTATAGTACTGATGCTAATACTCTGACTTAATAAGGACCTTTACAGCTCACAAACTAAGAAAACATGGTAGATTGCACTGAAATCTCGTGGTGCTGTGTTACTGAATTAATGTCTCTCTTGACATACTGACCTTTATCAGCACAAATATGTCAATACATACATAAGTTGCTTCTTGACATAATCATCCTAAAAGGCTTATAGTGTGATGCATTACAACACTTCTATTTTCAAGTTTTTACAGTGAATTCTTTCAGGTGTATACAAAATACAAGGGGACTGTGTGGTTAAAAACATCTGACAGCTCCAGGGAGGGAGGAGGATCAACCAGAGCCAGCACAGATCACCTAGCAGAGCCTGAGCTTACATGGGACTCCTGAGCCAATAGACAGAGGATGTACGAGAAGTTCCCAAGTGAGGTTGCTCAAGGCCGTTAAACCCTCTAAGAGAACTTAGTATCCCGGCAAAGGCATCATCTTGTTCTCCTGAGCCAAAACTGTGTGTTAGTGTGAGCCAGCTTGGTGCAGGTGCACTGTGGAAGACAGAAAGTGTATAACTGCTGTGGTGTTCACAGGTGAAGTCAGTGCAGTTGCTAAGTACAAATGTTTCCAGCATTTCACTTGTGTGCAGCATTGCCCCAAGAATCTCCTTAAACTCAAAAAGCAACTCAGCTTCCATAGAAAAATATCTTTTACACACTCAGAGTTTGAGAAACCTCAAAGGTTTTCACTTTATATGATGGTGACTTTGGATATGTATGATGGGCCTTCACTGAGCTCCTTCCTTCCTTCCTTCCTTCCTTCCTTCCTTCCTTCCTTCCTTCCTTCCTACCTACCTTCCTTCCTTCCTTGCTTCTTTCCTACCTACCTTCCTTCCTTCCTTCCTTCCTTCCGCCTTTCCTGCCTTTCCTGCCTTTCCTGCCTTTCCTGCCTTTCCTGCCTTTCCTGCCTTTCCTGCTTTCCACTGTGCGATGAACCCGCAAGCAGGAGTGATTCCAAGCACTGCATCCCAATGCACTTCTGAGCTCAGTATGTGCAAACAGTGTTCAGGCCTCTTGGGCTTACTCCCTGTGCCTACGGAAGTATTTGTTGTTTAAAACAACAGCTGAAGTTTACTTTAGCCCTTARTGTTCTAAAATATGTGTTCTTGTCCCTACTTCCATCAAATAGTTGCGTTTTCTTTTGAAATGGCCTTTGTGCTAACTAGTGCAAGCTGGACAACCTAATTTCAATTCCATGAAAAATGTCAAGATTTGGAAATATTTTTCATCCCACATTGGGACAAAAAATCAAGATGGTACTCATGTGAAGAGCTAAAACCCCACTAAAATCCCCAAATATTTTGTTTCGGAGACAGTATATCAGAATGTTGGATGTTTAAATTCAGGTTTTTAAATCCTTAGYGGCAAGAAGTAGATAGCAGATACTGCTTCTTTTGTCTGGGACAACTCCCCTGTTTTAAGAAAGTAGTTTTTATGTAAATTGAAGTTTCAATTTATTCCGAAACGAAATCTGAATTCTGAAATTAAATCTGAGAGGGTGCTGTGGCAATGGTTTTATCTGTCATGGGCAATTCATGATTCCAGACATGCCTCCTGATGGTGTGCAAAGAATATGAGTTCAGTCTCATCACACAGGTCTTTAGTCCCATGTAAACTGGATAAGGCAGTGCCTACCTGTGAAGTCAGAGGGGTGAAGGTATGGTAATGGTAATTCATTGCTCCTCATTTTTATTGTGCTCTTCTCATTATTTATGAATTCTGCTATATACAATGAACCACATTTTCTCTGATATATGTACAAATTCTGTCAATAGCAATGAGAACTGAACATGCCCCTAGCAAACTGTTTCAGTGTCTTTTCATAACCTTTCACATGGCACAGTTTAGTTAATCTTATGCCTTATTTTCTTTATCATTAAATTTTCAGTTTATTATTATTCTTCATTTTAAAGCAGATTCTTCTTGTATTTAAAGTCGTTTTTCCTCCTTGTTTGGCATTCTGGATTAGAAATATTTTTCTTACAATATTTTCCCCATCTCATAGTAGTTTGTTACAATCTAGGAGTTTTGGCATTTGTTTTATTTTATGAGCAGAGCTTTGAAATGTTGAGTTTTATTTTTTTTTGACCCTTTTGCCCAGAGAATTACATGATCACTGTAAAAAGAGACAAGAAAAATATTTGGTCACATTTTTACCCTATCACTTCTGATGATATCTGTCTTAGAGTGCCAGTCTTTTAACCCAAAGCCTACCCATTAGTGTGCAGGCAACCTTTTCATTGCAGTGGGAGCAGTATATGCATATTGAAGGACATGGCATGACTTTATATGTATAACTTATCTTCTTTTATAACACAGTTTGTTGTTTGGGTGGCTGAGATAATGTTTAAGCCCAGAGAAAGGAAAAGTGAGATTTTAAGGAACTTCCTGTCCACTTTTCAATTAAGTAACATAATAATTATTAAAGATTAGCAATATCTAGATCCTTAAACTCTCCACCAAAGGGGTCTTTGGAATTTAAGAATGACACACCTGGAGTGCTAACAATACCATATAGGCTCTTTAAAACCAGCTCCTGTTGGAAAGTAGAAAATACGAATCTGTCATAAACATCAAGTGATGATTTCTACAGAAACCCTATTGGTTATTTGGATGTTACAAGGGCAGCCACAGCCATGAACGAAGTGAGACCTGCTCAGAGGGTGTTCAAGCAGTTTCATGGTCTCATGAGAAGAGACTCTTGGTGGAGAACCTTGGTGAGGTGCGGAAGATTTCTTCACCAAAAAGGCTGTCAAGCACTGGGGCAGGCTGCCTATGGAGGTGGTTGTTTGAGTCCCCATCCCCAGAGGTATTTAAAAGATGTGGTGCTTAGGGATGTGGTTAGTGGTGGAATTGGCAGTGCTGGCTTAACGGTTGGACTCAGTGATCTTAGAGCTATTTTCCAGACTAAGGATTCTACAATTCTGTGCCAGTGGTGGGATTCCAGTTGCTGTGGATGTGATGTGGGTGTGTGGTGATGGCCTCCACAACTGACCAGTGCTTTAGAGGTGCTTTGGCAGTCTTGCTTTATAAGGAGGGACACAACCAATGAGGGTGATGGAACAGTTTCATCATGGAGAGACTGTTGCCTGTGCTTGGCTTCCAGCTGCCGTGAGGGCAGTGCAAATAGGGGGATTGAGTTCATGAGCACACTGCTGTCAGGACATATTCATGGACTTTCAGCCTCATGAGGAGGTACCCTGCATTGGAGCCAGCCTAATTCTGTAACAGCAGTGTTCTTTAGGGAACACAGTAACTAGGAGCTGCAAAGAGGGACTTGGCATTCAGAGTGGCAATTTGTGGCACTGGGAACATGCCAGCGAGCTGGGGTGCTTCTTGGGCTCTTCCAGTGCTTGCAGGTTGTTGAGCAGCTCTGGACTTCACTTCTAGATCTTCTGGGACATTTTTTTTCTGGTGTACTCAGATCCAGCTTCTACTGCTGGGGAAAACTGATCGTGAATAAAGAGTCAAGTACCCATTCAATTCATGTTCACAGTCCCAGAGCACAGGTCCCAGGGCACAGCTCTCAGAAGCAGCAGTTTGCTCAGAAAGGCTTGGAAGGGGGCCAGAAATCTGCGGAAGGCCATGTGGGACTCATCATCAGCAGTGTTGCACCACAGGGCACAGTTCCCAGCATCGAATAGGTCAACTACCCCTGGCACAGAAGAGGCCTCTATTGAAGTCACAGCTCCAGTGGGAGGATAAAGCTCTTTAGACCTCAGACTGCAGAGCATAGCTGGTTGTCTTCACAAGGTTGGAGCAGGAAAAAAGTGTCCTTTCCTGCACAAGGTGTGTACTAAATGGGGAAATATTTTGCCAAGACAAGGAGCTGTGTGAGCAAGCATCAGTGAGCATAAACTGCACAGCATCAGTGAGCATAAAAAGAAGTCTTAATGGCATCTTCATAGAAGTCCTAAAGTTGCAAAAGCCTGAACCTGTAACCACACAGAGGGAGTCAGCTGGAGACCACAGTCAGCTGTGGGAGTCAAGTGGAAAGCCCCAGCCTGGGAAAGACAGGAATCTTGTGACTCCTGGTGAGGGGAGGATGGCAGATCTGCAGTTGCAGAACTGGTTCAGTGTACTGGTAGCAGGCAAGGTGGGGACAGCCATCCCTGGGCAAGCAACACAGCCTCCTGGTGAGCCATGCATTAGTGCCAAGGGGAAGCCACGACTGAGAGAAGTGTMGGACTCACCTCTAGCGGTACAGAAGGCTCAATATGCTGATCCAACTTGCTGTCTAAGAAGTCTAGTTGAGGACTCAGATCCAGCATGCTGCAAAGAAATTGCCAAGGCTTGTCTGACCTGTATGGTATTTCTCTTGCTGCTCAATTACATTGGCAGTCCTAATACATCTGGAGCAGGAACCTTGAACATATCAGGAGTGACTGGAGAGCTATGGGAATGAGGGCCAAAGTTATGGAGACCTAGGCGGTGTTATGCTGAGCTTTGCCAGTGTAAAGGAAAAGCTTGGAGAGAAGCAGATGGATTCCACTGGTTGCACAGCTGATGTTATTGACAGAAATTTGGATTTTATGAGCACAAGGCCTGCTTTGGACAGTAGGAACTACTAGACAGAGATGGTGAAATGGCTCTGCAAAAAAGGCCGTGGAAGTATTGTCCCACAGCAGGCTGCACATGAGCCAGCAGCATGCCCTGGCAGTAAAGAAAAACAACAGCTTCCTGAGCTATGCCAACAGGATCAAGAAAAGTAACTGGCCTTCTTTGCTCAGTACTCATGAGATCTCTACTCATGAAATGAGATCTGGAAGGTGACGTCCAGTTTCAAGCCCCTCCATTTTAGGAAAAACTTTAATGAACTTGAGCAAGTTCAGTGGAGGGCAAGCCAGATGATCAGGAGGGTGGAGCACTTGCTTTGCAGAGACAGTGSAGGAACTGGGCTGGTTCACTCTGCAAGAAAGAAAGATTTGTGTAGACCTAACAGCAGCCTTGTCTTTGCCATGATTAAGTTATTAAGAAAATGGAGACAGATTCTTTCACAGGGCAGCGTGGTGGAGGACAAAAGACAGAAGGTATAAGCTGAAGCAAGAGAGGTTCAGAATGGATGTAATAAAAAACTTTTTTTACTGTAAGGACAATCAAACACTGGAACAATTTGCCCAGTGGGGCTCTGTCTTCTCCATGGCGTGGATAGATAAAGCCCTGAGAAACCTTGTCTGATCTTACAGCTGATCTTGCTTTGAGCAGAAGATTGGAGTAGAAATCTCCTGAGGTCCATTCCAGCCTGAGTTATCTTGTAATAACAWGAATATGCTATGATGCAATGGAAATTAAAAATAATGAGCCAGTAAACTATGAACACCAGAGTATTTACATGTTGTGCCTTAGCTTTCCCTTAACATCTTGTTGAAGAGTTCACAGAAAAAGAAGGTATTAGCTGTTCGGATTCAGCCTGGAGGCTTGGCTTTAACAGCAGGGAAGGGGAATTTGCTCTGAGTTGATGGATTATGCACAGCAATAGTTGAAAAGTGCATGTATCTTCCAGTTTACCAAGTCTGCTAGGCATCCAGCAGGGATGAGAGAGGGATGGGTGAAAGGGCTAGCATCTTAAATAGCCTGTTGTGGCCACATCAGTATTTCTCTGTTGTGGCTACGTCAGTATTTCTCTGCTAGGTCCCCTTCCCTCTGTGTCCAGGAAACTAGTTTAAATGAACATTAAATTGAGAAGTACAGATGGCTTGGAAAACAGTGCTGGAGGAGAGCAGCATACTCTGCATCATTCATGAATTTTATAAAGGTGCCAGAAAGACAACTGCGATAACTTATATGAATGCATTCATTAAATTAAGAATTTGGGTGAAAGCATGTATGTGTTTACACAGAAATAATGGCCTTATTATTATCATGCCAAGTGGTGCATTCAAATAAACATACACAAGTAATGGCACTTGTACAGTTTCTAAAGTTTGATTAGTTGATTTGAAAGCACTTTGCTAAGAATCACAAGGATTGTGCTTTATTTAATTCGTAGGGAAATTGTGGCACACTGAAGGGATTTGTTGAAGGTCACTTGGCAGACTGAGGAAAAGAATTCAGCTTTTCTGAGCCTCAAACCTGAGTTCTGTTAAACTGTAAGGAGAAAACGTACTGAATCTTTGACCTGAAGTGGTCACCAAGTGAGTAGCTGGATATTGTAATATATTAGACTGTGTTTTCATTCAGTGATACTGGCACCAGTTAAACACGTAAGTTGAGCAATAACTGCATTACAGCTTTTGACACTGTCTTAAAATGAGTTATCCATTCATCCGATGAGAGTCATACTGACCTGTTTACATATTTCTCACAAAACTATTCTCTCTGATTTGCAACAGCTTAAAAACATGATATTTTGGACAAATATCCCAAAGGATGCCAAGTCTTTGACAAGCTGTTTAGTAAAACTGTATTTTCCTTCATATTCTCACTCTCTCATCTACAGTCATACTGTCCCTGTCCATATGGCTAGACATTTGCCATGGGAGAATTTTTTGTTTGATAAGGCATGCCCACAAGCTCTTCCCCACTTTCAACTCTTTGGAAAGAAGGAGGAGATACTCCATTTTTTTCTACTCTCCTCCACCTTTTAAATYTGGCCTCTTAAATCTGTGACATTCATTGTTTTGGGTGAAAATTTTGTTAGTTGCCTTTGAAGTTTTCTGATTCTCCTTGTAGTGTTATTCTCAGGAGCCTCTTCTGAACAATACCTAATATTCCTTTTTATATACAGTCCACGTACCTGCAACCACTGAAGTGGGCTTTCATGTACCATCAGCACAGCTTTCACTGGTGACAAGCAGTGACTTTCTTTGGCCAAGAATTACTTTCTCCTACATTGCTGTAGCTATCTCTGTCATGGTGTAGTAAAGCTCCACAGTAGCTTCTCTATCACATTATCTAACTCTGCCTCACCCATTCTTACCATGTCAGTTACAGAAAATCAGAAAAGAGTGTGAAAAACTAAGTGATAAGACTCAAACTATATTATGTACACTTTGCAATTCACAGTTGTTTATTTCAAAAGTGGTTACTTGTCTATTGAAAAAAAAAAAAGCAAAACATACATACCTTTTTCCTACAATAAAGTAATTATTTCCCAATACTGAARTGGCTGAAGAAATAAAATATAAGTATTACAGCCAAATTTTCATTTTCCTATGCTCTCAGCTGAGAGGATTGTTGAACTAAGGGACTGACTTAACTTCTTATTTTCCAACTTTGCTACATCAAAGTAAGTGACTAATAGCAACAATTGACAATAAGCAGTTAGTCAAACCTCTGAATGAAACAGAATTAGTTTAAGCTGTCAGCGGAGCACCAGAAAAGTCATCTTTCTGTGTATCTTGTTCAATTAGTACACACTTAAACAAATTGGAAAAAATTACTGTACAGCTATAATGACACTGAAGGCTTTTGCTTTTGCCATAGTTTTTCAGTTGTCATTACAGGCAGGGCATGTTGATTTTCTATTTAATTGTGGGTTCAGTTAGAAGCTTTGGTTTCAGATTTCCCTGTTGGTCACTTAGTTCAGTTCCTATGAAGACAGGCAGAAGGGTGTTCACATACTAAATATTTTTGCAAATTCTCCTTTCCAAATTTCTCTGACTGTTTTAGTGGCATACTTTGGGGCCCTTCTGCTATTTTTAAGGAGGCCTGAAAGAATGGAATTTGGGAACCATGAAAACACTCTGGGATGGCTGAATGAGGAAGAGACCGGAGAATATGGAGAAGGCAAAACTCCTGACTTATTGTAGTGGTGGAGAGCAGAGAGGCCCTCAAAGGAAGTAACTCTCATGTGGATGAGGTGATGGTGCTCTTTGGTGCACATTCCACTGGAAACTGCACATTCCACTCTTCTTCCTATCTTCCCTGTGCTGGAGTCGGACATCCAGGGAATGCTGGTATCCTCAGCACAGTCTTCATACACAAAATCAYGGCCAAACTGCTCCTTATTGTTCCTCATTGTTCTTCCGTCCTATGCTGGAGCTGGCAGGACCAGAATTCCTTAAAGCCCAAAGTTTGTGGCACAGCCCTGAAACCACAGACCTATTCCAGCTAAATTTCTGGCTCATTCCTACTCACCAGATCCTCAGTGTGCCTCTTCCAGCTGGTGTGGTGGATTCCACCAGCTCTGTTAACAGTTCACAATGTTTCTGGAAGCTCCCAGTTCCAGAACAGAGAAGCGCTGATATAAAGAGAGATGTGGAAATGTTTATAAAAGCTGTTGAATGAAATCAAAACTACTTTGCTTCTCTCGACTATGTTTTAACAGGGATTACTAATAAAAACCGAATGAAAACTGTCTCTAGCATTTGCTTTTTTATTATACTTCTGAAAGAGTAAAGCATAACAATTCTGTACAGAATCTGCTACTTATTTCGAAATGCAGGTCAAACACAGCAATACAAGCTGCCAAGTGATAAATTTCTCTTTGACACCATATGTTCCAGCTCCTCTCAAAGCTCAGTATCCATCAAAAGTGATGACTGTAGGTTAATACCTTGTCRGTCAGGATGCAGTATGGTGCTTTGTGTTAACACATAGGAGAGGGGGGAAAAGAGGGGAGTTCCTCAGGATGAGAATTGGCATTGTGTGCTTGGACAGATAGGGAGGTCAGCTTTTTTACTTCACGGGGGCAATACTGCACATCCCTCCCGGAAATTATACTCACTACTAAAGAAGTTACTCCTGCATTGTAGAATCTTTTGGGAAGGGTAGACCTGCTGTAGCATCTCTTGTGATATTTGCTTCCATTTTCTGTGCACACAGCAGCACCATTTCTGTTTCTCCTTGTGAGGACCAAGACCAGAAAAAGAAGATGCAGGTAATCTATTACCACATTCTGCTGTAATGAACCATGCGCTTCTGAAAAACAGCTCTAGACTATGCAGTCTAGGATGTGCTTTTCCCTGGATTGTTCCTGGACCCATTGTTTAAAAAATGAATTATTGTTCTTTGCAAGTTTTTTTGCTTTGATGGGCCTTCCTGGACTCATTGTGTAGTCTCTAGAATGGCAACTCCTCAATCTAAAATATGGTATATTATCAKAACAATCTAGGGCATAATCATTGTGCTTCAGTCAAGAATTCAAGATTTCAAAATCTGACTTCATTTCAAATTGGGCAAAAGCCAAGTATTTTGAAATTCTCAGAAAGGAAAAGAGAAGTAAAACAGATTGGTCAAAAGATTTCAACTGTAGTATTTATACTGGAAGTAATTTTAATATCTTAACACAAATTTAATAAAAGTTGTGATTTTTAACAGAAAACCCATGTTTTATTTTAGGAACATGCTCATGGAATATTTTGAAGGTCTTGGAGCTGCTTTCAGTGTTTCTTATAGGAAGTTTACATAAAGCAAACATGGGTCTGAAAACGTTTTATTTTGTCTTATGAAATATGTCTGTTAAGGTGTATTTTCTTTGTTTATTCACTAGACCTTCTATGAACTAGAACAAAAATAGAAAGAATTGTAAGGCTTCTTTTTGGAAGCTTGAACAGAAAATGTGAAGCAGAACCTCAGCTGAAGTAAAATGTTATTAGCTTTACTGAAGTCTCCCCTCAGAATTGCAGTAGTCCCTGATTAGTGTTTTCAACTATATGCATGTGGAATAGCAGGAAGGCGTCATTTCTGCAGTGTTCAGTTAGACAGGCATTTTAACTAGGCAATTCTGTATGTGTGAACGTGTCAGGTAATCATGGGCACGAAGCTTCAAGTGTAACTTTGACTTCTGTATGGGCACCCCATATACTGTAAATGTGTTTTAAAATACATGTGGTTCAGRCAGAGCATCCAAGTTATGTTGTGGTCAATATTGCAAATGGTCAGATGTTCAAGCTTAAATATTCAGGATTTACTTTTTAAAATTTCTAATGAGTTAATTAAAGCCACAGCTAAAATAATGTTTTACATCTCAAAGTAAAAGATTTCCCTGCTTAACACAGTAAATATGCACAGGCTCAAGATGCTTCTTAGAGGAAATGAAGACATGCAAGGTATTTTGATTCCTAGAAATACAAACCCTTTTAAAATTATATGTACAAATTTTGGTAGCCTTAAAATTATGCAGTATGCACTTTTTTAGTGCTACATGGACATTTTCCTCATTATCTGAATTTAAAGCTGGTTTGCATCAAACCTATAGTCTGCCTCTCTTAGCTGCCTGCAGTAATTTCTTAGTAGGGTTTTGTGTGGTGTGTGTGCTTAAGAAAACAACATTAGGTTGTGCTATCTGATCTTAACATGCTGTACTGTTGTGGTGAATTTCTTAATGCACCAGGGTGTCCATCAGGCCCCAGATACAACCACAAAGCCAAGCCAGTGACGCAAATCAGCAGCTGATATAAACAAGCTGACACAAACCAGAAACTAAGCTAGCAGTAAACCTCCTGAGATGCTTCTTTTTTCTCTTCTTTTTTTTGTTTTTCTTTTTATTCTGTTTTTTCTGGGGTGTTTTTTTTAGTAAAGGGAAACATTTCTCAGCAACTGAAATCCTTTTGCATTTGCCTCCAACTTCACAATTAACTTAAATTTGGCTCTGTAATGTGCAAGTTCATGAGAAAGAATGTGATGCAGCCTGCTTGTAATTAGTTTATAGACAGACTGCATGTCCTAGACTTAGCATGTTTGTTGATTTTTAAAAGCACCCCAATGACATCTTTTCCCATTTATATGCCATTTAATAATTCGTAAGAATACTCATGGAAAAGACCATAGTGCTTTATTTAAGTCCTGTAAGTTTTTCTTCATTTCTTTACTATTAGGTGACTAAATGCATAAAATCCTATTCTTTATAGTTAGAAATTTCTCTCTCAGTGTCCTTCTTTCCAAACTGTGTCCTTCTTTTAAGGTTATATGTAGTACTTTATTGTTACTATTTACTTCTCCCTCCTAAGCACAAGCATCATCTCATCTGGATTTACACTAGGCATGTTTTGCTGGTGTATTTACTGCAGCTATGTGCTATATTAGTAGCATTATGTGTGAATGCAGCTTTGAGTAGCAGAAGTGCTTTGTTCCATGAGGCACCCTGTCCTGCTTTCCTCCTCCAATCCAGCAAGCAGGATCTTCCAACCCGGGTATAGGTCTGTCCGTGTAACTGCATCTGCAGCCAGGCTGCGCAGCTGCAGCGTTGCAACCCCCTCACCTGGCAGACACAGCCAAGCCAGAAGGAGCGCAGGGGGATGTGGTCAGAACTATCCACCTCCTCTCTTTTCTCAGAATAGTTACTGTTTATTCTGCTGTGTTTTTATGAAGTCGTTCAGGTACCTTATTCTGTGTAAATAAATCATTACTAAATGTGATTATAACACTATTTTCAACCATTTTGTGACTTGTACTAAAGAAATTCCCTCCTGGAAAACTGTGTTTTTATTCTACATATTTTTTTCTGAAAGTGCAATGCTCTGAACTTACTTTATTTTATTTATCTCCAGATTTTGGTTTCTCTTAAAGAGTATGGGACAAACCAAACAGTAGACACAACCTGATGCTAAAGGCTGACAGTATTTAAAGTCATGGTAGCATGAGATATATCAGAACTCCCCAATCCGTTTCTGACTGACACTCTTGTTTTAAATGACATCAGTTTAATTGATTAGCCTTTGTTTGCAAACTAGAATAATTGTATTTACAAAAGTTAAAGACTGTATGTATATTAAATAGCTAGCATTCATTACCAAAAATTCTTTTCATGAATGAAAATTATGTCTGTTAATATATAAGTTGCAGTGGAAAATAATGCTTGTCTCCTGCTAGAGAAATGCATATGCAACCATGCTAATATGTCTCATCATGCTATAGATCTGTTCCTATTAAAGGGATAATAAATAGAATGTAAAAGGTCTGTTACTCAGAGCTTCTGTATCATGTATCCAGGCCTGCTGGAAAATACAAGAGAAGCTGTCAGTCAGACCTCCTGAAAGTGAATGTCTCCTTTTTCATAGTCCAGATAATACTGTAACAGGAAATTGCTTCCATATGTGGCACACACATGTTAGGAAAAGCAGAGAATTTTTTATATCAATTAATAGAGAGCTGTCATCTACTGGATGTTACGATTTACTGAAGAATCCCCAAGGTTAGTTAGGAAATGCTGGCTGTTGTTGCAATTATGAGACCTTTTGCAAAATTGCTTTTAATGCATTTCCTGCAAAATTTAGCCTTCTGAGAGGAAGCGGATTGATACACAAAAGATAGGGAAACTGCATTTCATACGTCTTTTTTCTTATGACTTTTATCCACTAAACAAATTACAAATAATATTGCCTGCATTTTTTTGATCTTCTGTTCATTATTGTCCCTTGATCACAATGTAATACAGAAGATGATGATGATAAATAGGTATCTTTTGGGGTGAAATTGTGGAGTCTTGAGAGGGTCTGTAGGCTGAGACTGATATTGTTTTCTTTGGCATCCAATATTTACGGTTTTATTATCAATTTTTAAAAGATCCCCAGAAAAAAAAATGACAAGAAACCAAAAATTGAAGCCACTGTGATTAGCTCTGCTCAGCTTTGGGAAAGGTTTCTGAGGACTAAAATTCAGGTTTACAGATTATGTATTTAAATTCCAAAATCTAGTCTTTTCTACCTAAGCACGTATTTTGCCTACTGCTCAGTTCATTGAGGCATTAGTAATACACAGTATAGTACCATCAATTTACTGAATAAAATAATAACATTATCCTCACTGTGTTGTTGCTTTTAGCTGTAGATTTTACATTTTATCTGTTGTAAGAAGCACTGTTGCAATTTGGGGGACTACTGCTTGTGAATCACTGTGAAGGTTTTTATGTGCGTGGACTCAGCTAGATGCTGTCAGGCTCCTTTGTCAGATGCAGACAGTGCAGGATCATCAAGCTTCAGTCCCTCACATGCATATGGGAGGACATTTAAACTGTGGCTGGGTATAAACATGGTCAAACTACAGTTGGTGTCTGCAGAGACAAAGAGGAGTGGCCAAATCATGTCCTTGGACTGAGAGGGAGTCTCATCTTCCCGGGCTGCAGTTGCAGTTCAACTCTGTAAGTGTTACTTCAAAGCGGTAATAACAGCAGCAGAGCAGTTCTTGTAGACAAGGTTCTCACTGAGCAGCTCAAGCAAAATCCACATTAATGTGTGCTGGTAGCCCTGCAACGTGCATGCTCAGCCCCGTTCTGCATGGTCCTCATCTCCACTGCTTGCAGCTAAAGGAGAGGCTCTGTTGCCAGTGGACTAAGAGTGGTGACAAGATGGGGTATGGAGCCTAGGGCAGTTGCTCTGCCTCTTCTATATTCGGTTTTGCCTCTGGTGATGAAAAGGCTTGAATTGTCCTGACTTACAACAATGAGATAGCCACATCCTTCATGAAGTCAGTCTTCTCCAAGAGCTCTGCTGGGGATGGTGGTTTGAATGTGGAAATCCCCCAGAAAGGAAGACAAAGAAATGACAGCCTAATGCAGTCTTAAAAACTGAACTGCTGGCAAGCTGCAGTGGATGGGTGGAGGGGCAGCTATAAAGTTTTATCTAGGCTGTCTTTTGACAGTTGCCCTCAGCACAGCGTGTTTGGTCATTAAGGACAGCACACCTCCAAATGCAGTACTCAAGTCAGCGGAGGTACAGCAGGATGTCAGCCACCTCGCCATGTGAACTGGCCCAGCCAAGAGGCCACCTGCAAGCAGCTGTGTAAGTAGGTGGATGGGCTACAGAGGGTGCCGTGCTCAGGGCCATAATTGCAGAAGCCTGTCACACCCTGTGTTAACTTATCCAGCGAAGCTTTCAGGCAGGAAGCTTAGGAGAGGCAGAAAAACAGAGATAATATTTTTATTATAATAGGGACTCTTTGTGGAGGCAGCCAGGAAAGAGGAAAGTATGCTGCATGGAAGGCAGATCCCATGATATGGAGGAGAAACTCTTGGCAGTATTAAGGATGGGTTTGGACTGGATTTCTTGTCTCCCGAGAGTCCTATGATCTCACCTGAAAGAATGCCCAAAATTAATTTTAAAGCCATCTACAACAAGGAGGTTCATGCACATAATGGCTCAACCTCACATGTTCTTGAAGGATGAATCCTAACACCAGAGTCCGTAGAGGCGGAAGGGAGGACATGCATGCTGTCAGCCCTTGCCTGGAAGTCTGGCTCAGGGGACATATAGAAAAACTATGTACAGGAAATATTATAGAGCAGCCAGGGGAAGCCAGACTGCCRTTCCACAGCCTACAGGGGTCAGGGGAATACTGACAGCATGCAGGCCTAATGCGACTGCGTCTAATACAGACYGAATAGTCTGCAGCTGAAAGGACCTTATCAGGACTGCCTGACAGGATTTGTTACAGGCTGGGATATGCGCTAATGCCGTCTTGCCCCAGGGACATTATTTAGATGACAGATGATGCTGTTTAAATGACAATCTGTAACAGTGTTATAAAAAGGTCTTTAGGGTTGTATTTTTGTGTAGGACTTGTATAAAGTGACAGAAAAAAAGTACATTGTGAAATTCTGCATGCTTGTGGAGTTGAAACAATGTCAAATGTGAACATGAACAGGAGAAAAATGAAGGAAATGGACCAGTAGGAGAGTATAGAGTAGGGAAAGGTACTAAGTAGAAACTTAGAGACAGTAGAACATTTCAAAAGTCTAATTTGGAAGCAGTCATCCAGATTCTATGTTTTTATGTTTTTCTAAATCCGGTCAAAAACATCTGAAACAGTGGACCCTTACTCCTTCTACGTGAGGTAGAAKTGTTCAGAGGCTTTTTTGTAGTCTATACTAACTCATACTCATTAATATTTCTGGGAAATACAAATTGTGATAGAACTTGTTGTATTAATATGTCTTGTTCTAAAAAACCAAGCTAAAAACTAAGTGGAGTGAAATTAAAATTGTATGAAATATATAATGATTGATTGAAATTTAGCATGCAAACTCATTAGAGTTAAGACATTTTAGATAAAAGTAATAAGTGAGATGGTTGCATTTTTGTATATCTTCTCTCATAATATAAACCCCCGGGTATACTAATAGCATTTTAAGATAGTACATTTAAGATAGATTAAAAAATAATCACAGATTTGAAACTTGCTATGTAGAATGGATTTCCGCAAGGCAGAATAGCCTAGAATTAATGAGGATTCAAGACAGTATAAATGAAGAATATGAAAAAACAAACCTAAATGAGATTTAGAAAGTTAAGAAGAGATTCARTTTTTGCACTTTACTATAATTTTTTCTCTGAATCTACAGCAGATCAACTGAGCACTACTGCAAATAGTATAGTAATCACAGCTCCTACTCTGACCACCTTTTCTGATTTGGTAAGTAGGTTCTTATGTTCTGTGCTCTTCCTCCAAAACCTCTTTGTGACTGAAAAAATTTGTATCAAATTGTTTGAACATCAGCCACAATTACAAAGCTCTTAAGAATTTTAAGGAGCTTCCTTTAAAAATGTATTGGTGTGGTGGTGCTATCTGTCTTAAGTGTTTTTTTCAGGGGGATGTGGACAGGATAGAAGCTTTTACCTGTACTTGCTGCTTCGCTGCAGCTCTCCACAGCTTGTGTTAGCTTTTTTCATCAGTGACTCAAGTCAAGCTTAGTATTTTTCTTGAAGATACATAATTCTCTTAAGACCTAACCTAGCTGCTTTTGTGAGAGTTTTCATCTTCATGTTTTACAGTCATAGAAAACAGTTTTACTAAGCTATCCATACCAAATCCAGTCCTTAGTGTGGGTGCCATTAAGAAGCCATGGGAAGATGCAGCTCTGAAGGAGAATAGTACAGATATCTATAGGATTACATAGGAAACCTGTAGGGTGCTTTTTCTTTTTTAAAAAAAAATGACAGGTATGAATAATCATCTTACCAGAGCCACCCTGGAGTTTTAAAAAAGCTCAGATAATAAAATAGTGAAATAAGAACTGGATGTAACATGCCACTTGTAGCAGTTAGTGTATCTGAGGAGGTTAGGGAGGAAAATGTGACAGCAAACTTCAGAAGTGCATGAATGCTTTGGCAAATTATAGACTACAAGTCTGGCTTCATTACCAGCATTACCAGACAAATCTTTATAAATTATAATAATGAATAGAACTAATACCCAATACCAAACCCCTTTTCTAGAGGGAAGCTACTCCTGCTCATGTATTGAGCTTCTTGGATTCATGGAAGAGTCAACAGCATGTGGGTGAGAGTGGTCTAGTGAGTCAAGCATACTTGTATGTACAAAAAAAGTTTTCACAAAGTCCTTCACAATGATTTGTGAAGAGGAAAAACTTCAGCAGGAGAAAATAAAAATAGATCTTTCAAGGATAACTGTCAAAATATGAGTAAGTTTTCATGGTGTTGGGAGATTTCCATTGGAGCCTCACAAGAGTATGTGCTGGGAAAAGAGTTCAGCTATCCATAAAGAAACTACAAAAAGTGGAGGAACAAGGATATGAAGAAATTTTCCAATAATCAAAAATCATTTGGGATGGCCAGAACTAGGGCTAGTTGCCAAAGGACTTTGTGATCCTTAGCAGTGGGTAAAAAGATTACTTGTGAGTCTTAATATCGATAATGTACAAGGGTGGGGGGAAACCTCAATTATGTCTGCAAAGCAATCAATTTTAAGTGAGCATACTTTGAAGGAAAGACATCTTGGACTCCTTGGCAGGCTTCTGAAAACATCAGCTCACGTATTACCAGCCAAAACCAAGAAGAGATTGAGGAGAGCAACAGAGAATAAAATAAACATAGTTATTAAACCACTAAATAAATCCAGGATATGCTCACATCTTGAATGTTATGTGCAGTCACAGTTACCTCATTTCAGAAAGTAGATATTAGGATATAAAGTACAAAAGTAGAGTGTGGAGCATAGCAAGGAGTACGGAGTTAATAGGTTAGGAGAGATCCCTCTGGTGTGGAAAAAGACCAGAGGTAAGCTGAGCGGAAAAAGCATAATAAAATCACTGAGAAGGCGCGTAAGGAATCGTTATGCACTTTGTAACACAGGAACTCTGAAAGCAAAACAAAGGAAGCACTCTTTCACACAATGCATAGTTAAGTTGTTGGATTCATCGCCTCAAGATCTTGAGGCCAAAAATATGATTGTTTTCAAAATGAAATTTAAGATTCGTATTGCCAGTAAACATAATGGCCCAAATATGCCTTCTGTCTCAGAAGGTCCCTTACTGGATTGCCAAAATCCTTTCTAGAGAAAGGATTACTCTGTTTATCTGTTTTATACTCTATGCAACTGCTGTTGGCTGTTGCCAGCATTACTTTTGGCACCAGTGTAGCCACTCTGCTCATGAATTCTCTTGTTGTTAATTGAAGTTGAATACCTTTTGAATTTTGAAACTTTTAATCAAGGATTTGAAAACTGCAGTTCACAGGGGCCAAGGTTTCTGCTTAATGGTAAAATTGGAAGGATTCTGCTTATCAGAAGAGGTGTGAAAACACATCTGTGAAAAATCTAGTCCCTTGAAGCTATTGCAAAGTAAAGACATGAATCTCTGGTTTAAAATGTTTGTTTTTATTTGTTTGTTAAAGCATGTTTTAAATGTCTGTATATAGACTTGGAAACATTTCCATTCAATGTTTATTAATACTTAAGGCTTTTGTAGCCATGTCAGATGAAAAGTGTTGTTTCACTACGTATTTATATGTGTCTTCAAATGATAAAGCTACTGAATTCTGCTAGGATTTTTTGTGTCCCACAATTTCGAAAAGTTTTCAGGCTCCGATGCACTTTTGTAATGATCCCCATTTGAGCTGGGGATCTGCAGAGAACAGGCACTCTCATGAGACTGCTGGTATTTCCTGTTTCTCATCAGACCAGAAATACAGTAGCAGAGGAAGAGCTCTTCTCTTAGCACTGTATTTGAGCTTCTGCCTGAATCTAGGAAGTGCCACAGAGCATAAAACTGAAAGAAAACAAACAAGCAAATTTAGTGTAACCTTTTCAAACCCCAGAAAACATTCCTATTTGGCTTTTGTTTGGACAACAGTAGTTCACCCCTCCCTGGTCTTTTGTTCAGAATTAAGAACTAATGTTCCTGAACTTTGGGTTTCTGAAGTTAGCTACGTGGTTTTTTGTGCACATGTTGGCTATAAAGCTCTGACATAAGTGTTTTACATTGTGAAGACAAAGGTATTTTATAGTGGCACTCAACAAACTGAACATAGCATAAAACTTCCTTGTATAACTAAAAATATTTGTCTAAAGATATGAGCTAATAAGCTATGCATGAAATTAAAATAGGGTGTCATTCATTTTCTTGATAGCTATCTAGCCATTTTTTAGTAAAATGTGCAGTTAAGGATATAAATTGATATATGTGTAGATTTTTAAACCCAGAAAGTCAAACATCAATTTCAGCGAATTTGAGAGTAGCCAAGTTTGAACAAGCACAGAAGATTTCTATTGACATAAAGGATTATAGTACCACAGAGTGCCTAAAGTGCATTCGTGTTCTTCTAGAACATACATGTTTCACTTTGCAACAAGTTTTAAAAGTCACAGTTAAAAATTGTAAAATTTTGGGGCTTGTAATATTTGTTTATTTTAATGGCATGTCCGTGTGTGTAGATAATATATTTACAATACAATGCAATGAAATATAACTTTTTGTAGAAAAAAAATAATGCTGAGCAGTAAGTTGTTTTGTCTTTTTATATTTCAAACATATTCCAGCTGCATCAGGCTTCAGTTGTTATTTTCACCTTGCTGACCACGTGATTTTGCTGTGGTGAATATGTGCGTAAGTGAGGTTTTTCTTGTGGATTTCCTGCAGATACTGGGGAGTTACAGATTGTGCAAAGGTAGCAAGACAGTTTATTATTCCGGATGTTAAGAGATGTAGAAGGTTTCTGAAATGTTTTGTTTAAAATATCCCTCTTTTGGTATATTAGAGGAAAACCTACTGTGAGAGCCCAAAATACGGTACCTAATTATCCTATCTGTGGTGTGTTGCTATGCTTTAAAGCGATTTCCTGTGAGTAAATCAGTAACAAGAAGCAAAAGTAAGAAGCAAATTTCTACTGCTACTGCTAAATTGAAACATTTTAGAAACTCTACTCAAGATCTTTTCTTAAAGAAAATATAAATCATATATATGTCCTCAGATTCTTAGGGTTTTTTTCACTAGTTTTACAAGATTAGAAAAAATGTTTTCCTCTTACAATTAGTACTGGAAAGACTTTTAAATTTGGGTGAAACAGATTGTTCTTAATCACAATTCAGTTTTCAGATAGCAAAAGTTTGCCATACTGAGCAGTTACTCTTGGTTGTCTCAGTGATAAAAGTTCTTTGGCTTGAAGAAGATAATTCAGTGCAGTAATTACAGGAAATGACTAGTGAATCTAGAGAAGATGAAGGTTCTTCATCATCTGGAAGTGGGCCCTCCAATGCTTTAAGTTGCTTCTCTGGTGAATACAGAATCTGCACTTGTCCAGGTTAGACCCGTCGGTCACTTGATCTTTTTTTCAGTCCATTTCTCCTGGTGAACTCAGAACACTGAATTCGCATCATGTCTCCTTCTGCAGTGTTTCTGGCAATGGAGTACATCGAAACAAAATTCAAAATCTGCAATATTGCAATACTTTAAGAATGTGATTGCCTAAATCAACAGGCAACTGCCCAAGACTAGCAAAGTGGTAAGAATGCTAGAAAAGGAACTACTGAGAGTAGACAACTTTTCTTGTGTGAATTCAGGTGCTCAAAACCAGATAATGTATTGCTGCTTAGCTGGTAAACCTTTATAGGCTTTTAGCTCTAAACTCAGTAACGCTGCCTTTGGTATCTTCTTTGAAGGGCGCAATACAACCTTTTTTAGCAAAGCGTCTGAACTGGGACACAGAAAGAGGATGCGACAGGTAGGCCATAAGCAAGCACAATCCGTATTAATACATTACACTTGATTTCTTTTTACTAAACTCTTAGATTGCCATTCCTTTATGCAAGATTTGTCAATGAAAATGAAACTTGCAAATATCAGCCTTTGCAGAAAAGTCTCTTTGCCCTCAGTTAAGCATGATTCTTATCATTCTTAATTACTCTCAAGGTATTGCTACATGAAATTTTCAGCAGGATTAAAGATTTCATATCTGGCAATTATCCAGCAACACAAAGGACTTTTAACATTTACGAATTATACAAATTTTTATCAATAAAACCTTTAAAACAACCATTCCCCTCAGTATTTTTGAAAGAGCTCTAAGAGGTATACAGACATGAGTGTTCAAAAGACTTTTAGCCAGTGCCGAGGTTAGGTAGTGTGTTTGTTTTGCTGTGTCAGTGGAACACTCTTACTCGGCACAGAGTCCAAAAAAGGGGTCTGCTTTTTAAGTGGAAGTAAAATTCCCTGTGCTTCATGTTCCCACCAGTCCCAYGGTGAATGTTTGTACATCAGTGATTTCCTGAAGTGGAAGAGAAATGAGAATCCTTTGTGATAAAAAAACACGTCATAACCTATGGGAAAATTTAAACTTCCTAGTTTGTTTTATTCTTTCTGGTTGTGTTTTCTGTTCCTGGCTAGAACTGTGAGTGCAAATGGAGGGAAAAAACCCTCAAATCAAAACAAAACCCCAAATCAAACAATAAAACTTCCTTTTTTGGCTTGAAATTCAACACTGTCCATGTTAAATTCAAGGTGAAAATTTTTACAAGATCTTACTTTGCTCTAAAGTCTTCTCACCACTGAACAAAAATTCTGGTCTAGAGAGAGTGTGTATTTGAGCGTTATATACATTGGGATATGCGTATAGATAGATTTTTCCTTCATTTCTAGTATTCCTCACCATGGCTTTTATGAGAAGAACAATCTCACAATGATACCCTGAAATGATCCCTCCATGTCCTTCCATCTGAATGTTGGGCTGGCACTGCTGAAAAAGGTTGCAACACGTGTCTAGACTGCATCAGTTATGCTTCAAATCTTAGGACATGGGCATAGTGAAGTCAAATAAGAATCTGCGAATAAAATACTGGATTGTTGAAGGCAGAAGGAAGGAGAGATGAGATGATGAGATGAGATGAGATGAGATGAGATGAGATGAGATGAGATGAGATGAGGGAATGCTCCAAGTAGAGGTAGTGGTGTTTGTGCATTTATGTGTATGTGCAGAGAGAGGATAAGCGAAAAAGACCAAAGCAGAGAGAGAAGCAAGAACATCAAGATGCTAAAAAGCACAAGATGAGTGATATTTTTAGTATTCTTATAAGAGTTTTCTCGCAGATCATCAGTTTGCAGCATAAGCAAAACCTTATATCAGCAAGATGTACCCACACCCAGCTCGTCCACCTCTGGAGGCTGGGATTGAATAGAAGGATTTCCTGGAATGAAATGTGGAGATATGTTGACCAAAACATTAATAAATGAGTGCCATGTAGTTATCAAGCATACATCAGTTGTCAAAGTGATCAGAAGCCCTGTAAACCAATTAAAATGGTTAGTGTACATTTTCATTCTTTATATGGTAAGAGAGGAGACAGTAATACAATAAAAGGAAGATGTGCCAGAGTAAGGTCTAGAGTTCAAGCAAAATACTTCAGTGTAGTCTGTTAGCCTCATCTTATCTGCAATAGTCCTAAAGATATTTCTAAATCAAGAAATCCGCCCTCAACAAGATAAAAAAGCAAGAGAGAGGAATGGGGGGAGATCTAGCATGGAGCAGAGATATAGGAGATCTGGTTTCTGTTCCTCTCTCTCATTAGCTTTTGGTGGACAATAATGATGGAGGAGTAAAAAGATTTTCCCATATTCTCACCTTCCCTGCTTACGTTCTTGTCACATCTACTTGACATCTTGTCTGCAGCTCACGCTGATATAAACCATATCCACTCTGCTGTCACAGTGGTCAGCGAGTGTGCGCTGCACTGGCCCTGTTCAGCTGCAGGGATGGGTGCAACACCACAAGCAGCCTTGCTTCAGGCTGCCAGGGGTTCTGCTTGCCCCCCACAGYAGACAACCTTATGGGCCTCGTAGGAGGGACCCTACAACAACGTGGTATCTCTGTGAAATCCGGAGAGGCAGCGGAGCATGGCACGTCTGCCCCACACCTCATGTTGTGAGCCAAGTCCTCATGAAGGGGTGACATAAACCTGATTTACCTATGCTGGGGGTGATCCCTGAAATAACAACAAGTTTTCTCAGCTGTTCATGCTAAAAAATTGTGCAAGGCAGGCCTGTAAATGATCACGGACTCAGACCTTTAATTGTGGTGCAGTTTAGATGTAGCCATATGGACTAGCAAAACAGGGCTAGGTATGTAGTATGACTTTCTAGCTACTAAATAATAATATGCTGCGTAATAACATTTCCTTCAGTACACACATTTCTAGTAATTTATTTTAAAGGAATAATGCAATGAACTCTGTTTTCTACATTGTAACATTGCTTTTTAGATATTTATTTTAAAATAATTTTGAACTTTTACATTTCCAGGAAAGAGTTACTTCATTATTACAGAGTTACTAGCTGTTACTGCACATCTTGGCCTGTTTCCACAAAAATAGGAAAATAACTTTACCAGATGCTGAGTCTTTTGCACAGTGGGAGCAAGTCTATCTGAAATAATGAAACAACATGAAGAATGATGCCATCAAAAAGTGTTTCCTTAGGAAAACACTGAGACTCTTCCTTAGGGTTCAAAATGTAAATACACATTTTTCCACTTCAGTGTTATGAAAGGAATCCTCTGTTCAAACAAGGTGACTGTGATCTTTAAAGCTAGAGCTACCRAGTAGTTAAATATGAGCTAAATTATTTTTGCTACTGCTGGCTGTGAAGTGGAAGGTTGCACCTTCCTCTCTGCTTTCTTCCCTTTAAAACCTCAGTTTTTCAGAACTAAATTAGCTTCCTATAATTTTTTCTGGAAGAGGTAAAATGGCAGCAACCGTACCACTGTTGGAACCGAAAGATTTGCAAAACATGTACGAAGGAATATTGTATTCATAGGATTAAATCTTCAATTGTCAAACAGTGGTATTGTTTAATCCAATTTAAATCAATGGATACAATAGTTATGTAACATGACAGAATTGGACACATCTTGTGCAATTACTAGTTTATTCTGGCTGTGTAATTTCTGATAATAAATTTCAATAAAAAGTAGTACATTGGGCCTTTTAACTATTACCTCTGCAAAGGAGATTTTTTGGTTTTAATTTCCTCCTACCATCATTTTGAAATGGCTTTTGTTCCCACATTTCCCTGCTCKCTTACCAAAACTCAGTCTGGATTTTAATGATTATGTCAAAAATCTTTCCTATTAGTCTGTAAGATGATGTTTAAAAAATCAAGAACTGTAATGGTCGGCAGAATTTTGTGACAGAATGAACAGAACCATATAAGTGAATGTCAAAATTGTATTTTGAAAAACTGAAGGACTGCTAACAGAAGTAGTAATAGTGAGCAAAGCACTGTAGCTTTCCTCCAGTGGCATAACTAGGAAAAAAGAGGAGAAGAAAGACAATCATCCTGAATTTACATTGCATGTGATCGTGACTTCTCTAGGTTACCTGAAGTGGTATCTGAACATCTCTTCTAAAGTTGCCAGTCTCTAGGCAGAGTGACATTACTATTCCTAGACTGTCCTAAGCATATGTGTGAGTGGTATGTTAGTATGTTGAGCCCAGCTTCTTGAGATAATTGGAGTCAGCTTGAAAAAAAACACAGTCAGTGGAAAAGGAAGTTATTCTAAAACACATATTAAGTGCCGCTGCTATTTAATACACACATAATTAGAAATACTATAAATAGAGTAGACAAGTTAGTCTCCTGGTTGCTTCAGCTGTAGCAGAAAYATTTACAGTGAATGATTGTGTAAGTCCCTTCTTGCCCAGCCATATGATGAAGGAAAAGGTTGGACATGACCTATTCATTAGCAGGCTGACATTTGTATCACGAGGTTAGAGTAATGTGAGATAGATGATAACTTACATAATGAACTTTTGAAAACTTTTTTAGAAGAGATTCCAAGAGGTTGGCTTATTTATTATGGAGAACCTGAGGCTGGGCCCATGGGGGAATTTCAGCAGGGATCCCAAATATGCTCCCCAATCCTCTTGCAGAAAAGAACCTCAGGAAGAGTGTGGGAAGATGAGAGGGGATATCTTTGGAAGATTAATTACTGAACATGGAAAAAGAGTCTTGAAGAGTATCAGTTCTTCCCTCCTCCTGAAAAGTATTTCCCATGACCACCGAAATTAATCATGAGCTATGGTTCCTCTGTGTTCCATCAACTGAAGTCTTGGAGGTTTAGTTGTAGGCTGCATTATTAGAAAATAGGCTTCTTTGATTGTTTGACAGATTCCTAGGAAACATAGAATAAAAATATAATCAATAAAATTTTGGAGGTAGCATGAAACAGAACCCCCTTCTGTTTCACTGTACAAGTTTTGTGGCTTTTTTCTTTTTCTATTTCGTATTAACCCATTTTCCTTTCAATTTTTTATGGTTTATACTGGACATAATAGAATGTATTTCTAATTACTTTTATCTGTCTCAGTGTAGTCATATACAAAGTCATAAATACATTATCTTCAAATCTGTTTGTTAAACCAAGTTGTTAACAATGAAGTTGTTAAAATACACTACATTGTTTCCTTTCTTTTAATGATCAGTAGTTAAATATAGCACAGTTACAACATCAAACATCTGAATAATAAACCGAGATCTAAATTAGTAAACTAAATTATACAAAAACATGGAAACATCTGTCTCCCATTGTATAAAGCATACTTGCTTTKAAAAAAAGAGACGTCAAATCCTGAAGTTGTGGTTTGGGATACAGTGTGTTATTTTTTCACAGGATAGATAAGTTAATAAAAATATTATGCGTATTTTTCTGAGTCACACTCTTTTTTGCTTTCAATTAAATCTGATTTTTAAAGTAACTTTAAATCTGAGAATACTGATCCTGTAATTATACTTGGGGCTTATTTACCTTTGAATTGCAGGATTTCCTGCAATGAAAAAAACATCATTCTTGCAAAAATTTTTTGGTTTTGAGCAATAGGTCCAAGCTTTTCCAGCACTTATAGGCCTCAGGTTAAATAATACCACACCTGTAAAATAGTACAAAATGATTCAAGGGGTGTATTAATATGGAAAGAAGGTAAAGAAAATCAGCAATGAACATGTACCAGGTCCATTTTTTTCCCCTTCTCATTCCCTAACTGATAAAAATTCGGGTCTTGAACTGTTATCARATGTTTTTAAATTCTTTAAAATCCTTCTGTGCTTGTCCTTGAAAAATCACCTTTTCCTTGAGCCTTTCTGAAAATTTCACAAAGTTCCGAGTATTGAAAAGACAAATTGATGTCTTAAGGCACAATTAAATTTGTCTTTACAATAGGATTTATTTTATTCCCTTTATAATAGGATTCAAATGCTAATTAGCACGGAGTAGAAATGGGTGTAGAGCAAAATAATCACTCAGTAATGATAAGTCATACAAATTCTAGGACAAGGACTAGTCCTTGATCTTACATTTCCAAAACATGGTTTTCCACCACTCCAGGTAAATGTCACGTTTTGGTAARCTGTTGGTTTTAAAAGGATTTTCATGTATTCTGAGGGCTGAAGTCAATCAATGATGAGAAACATGAAAAAGTCGCTCAGTTGTAGTGCCACTAAAGTTATTTCCAAAAAGAAAAGCACCTTAAAATTTACAGCATCATAATTTGAACTTAAAGGTGGAGAAGTCCTGAGGAGAAAAGCTCTGTTTAATTGTTACGTATTTTCTTTACATATAATGAGCCTGTAATTGTTCAAGAAATGAAGATTTGTGGAAAGTTTGAAAGGTTAATAATTGAGTTTCAGCATTTCAAAAGAAGTCAAGGAAAGAGAAGAGAACAGAATCTTAATCTCTGAAACAATAAACCTTYGTGTTACCCGGGAAGTCTCAGTGCCTTCTTGCTAATTGCTTTTAACATCTATACCCATGCCAATATAAAAACAAGCTGAACATAATCTCTTTCCTAAAAGTATTTGAAGTTATACATTATAAAATTACTTTTTGTGTTGGAAGAATTAACAAGCACGGGGGGTTTTAGATGTGGGGTTTCTCCTAAACAGTCGTCAAAGCAACATTTAATCATCAAACCAATATTTTAATGAGTAGTCTCTCTGGAAATGTGTAAATAATTTTGGCCTTGCTTTTTTAGTTTGTTATTTTCTTTAAATGGTTTTACAAATAAATGCTTTAATTGTATTTAGTAGCCTCAGCTTTTTGCAATTAATACTTTTTTTTAGGAATAATTCTATGTCTGAGCTTAGCATGTATTAAATTTGTTAATACAGACGAAGTTTTAATCCAGAATTTCATTTTTAGGATCTCTAACCAAAGGGATCACATGTGATATGTGTTCCTACGTAGAGACCATRGGACTTCATACATCTGGAGTGAAAAAAAAGTGCCTTGTTATTTAAATATTTACATTAACTGGAGTTCACAGTAGCATCTCTTAACACTTTGACAGTGTGACGGAAGGAAGATCTGATATATATTAACTAYAGGAGCTGTATCTCACTCTTCTCTATATTATGTAAATGTCCAWAAATATGATAAAATTCAGTGTCACGTGAGCACCATGTGGGTTGGTACTCAGAGATAAAATAGAGTTTATTGTCTACACTCGTGATGTTGTTTGCAACTAAGACGTCATCTTGGACTTTCTCTCGTTTTCAAGTAACCCGGCTGAAAGTAGTAATTGATAATTTAGTTCATAGCTTTTATTGCTGTTTTTTGTAGTCTCTTCCTAAGGAAAAAGTTGCCATCCATTGYTGTAGGCATTTTCGCCTTCTTGCCATGACCCTCCCTTTAACTGGAACAAGGTTTATATTATGCCTGAAGATGAAGCAGAAATTTTGTTGATATAGAGTGTGATGGTTGGCTTGCAGAAAATGTATTTTGTCTTACTAATAGCAACTGTATACAAGGACAGCATATGACTTCATCCTCTCCATAGTAAATAACAGATCACCATGACTTAAGGATAGGTTCACTCAAGAATTATGCTTTCATTTTGAAGGCAAAGTTTTCTTGCCCCTGTTAACATTAACTTCTAGTGGTTTTGATATATCTGTATTTCAAATACTTCTGCCCAAAAAAGTTTAAACAGTTCAGCTTCTCTCAACTTCAGAGAACATCCTTTCCCCTAGTAGAAGTTAGTAATTATGATAAATGGGTGTACTTACATGTGCTCTCATTTAACAGAAGGGCTTTCTAAATTCACTGTCTTCACATCAGCAATTTACTTATCACTGTCATCTTCAGGTTTATCTAACTGAGGTTTAATCTATTCAATTGTAGGACTTGCTGCAAAACTTATTTCTGAATTTGTAGTGTGGGATTCAGAGATTCTTTTGCTAATAAAGAGCATTTTAATTTGCAAATTAAGGGCAAGTAATCTTGGGGACATAGGCCTCAAATAGATCATTCTAAAGATGAATGTGACTTTAACTTTTGTTAGCAGTTGAATTTCATCCACGCTGAATATTAAGAATAGCAGTTAGATAATTTAATTCTGAGGGCTTGTCAGATTTAGGAGTGTATCTCTACAGCACAGTGGAGCATAGAACACAGATACTTCTGCTTTGTCCTGAATGCCCTGTTTCTGGAACTTAGTTTACAACTACCAGATGGTTTCAGGACCTTAGCTCTGCCTGACTCTAGGTCATGTGGACGATTTAGATCAGGTTTACACTGGCATTGAAAGGGCTCTATCACATGGTAGAGATACACTTTTAATCCTTTTGCGATGGCTGTGTCACTGAGCAAACCTTATGTAACATACAGATTTTACTGTCTTGCACCTTTTAACCTGTAAGGCATCTGACAYGTCTCTTGAGGTTGCCTGGGACTTTGACCAGAACTGTCTTGCACTGAGAAATTGTATTTAAACATTGAACTGTACAGCTGTGGTTACTGGCTGATAGGATGATAGCAAACACTACTTTAAATAACAGTTTAAATTTTAAAAATTGTGGTAATTGTGCCTGGTCTTCCATGAGATACTTTAAGCATTAACAGTGATTATCAGTCCTCATAATTAGATACCTGCTGCATTAGAGCAATAGTTTTTACACTACACAGTATTTCCTTTTAAAAGCTGGATTTTATTTATATTCCATGTGGTTATCACTTCTACTGTTTATGGTATTGACATTTTTTATACTTTTGATGGGGAAATACACATCATCTGAAAGAAATCTTGAAGGTCAGCCAAGCAATTAATCTGGTAGTATCAGTAAATCTTCCTTTGCTTTATATCACAGTGTATTGACCATCAAATGCCCTCTCTGTTGGAGGAAAAATCGCTGAGTATTGTGTGATATCATTCCTGTGAGGCAGCAGGAAAAAAGGCAGGGTTAATAGAAACATGCACGCGGCCAGGGGATAGTAACAAACCCTAACAGGTGCTGGGCAGTTACCAGTGGAATAATCTGGCCAGCAGCTGATGTGCTCCTATTTTAAGGTCACTCAGTGATATTGACTTTTCAGCCAAGTCCTCTTGGTGTGGTGTTTCTCAGGGAAGTTGATTGTAAAGTTTTATAGGTTAACAATGGACTGAAGGGGATTATCATTTACAAATGACTAAGGGCGATATGGTTGATCAGACCACATCTCAGTGTCTCAACTATTTAGAGAAGATCCTGAGATCTTTTCAACAACTGTTTGCATTTTTGGTCTGTGGATGCT
The DNA here is from genome assembly GCA_018881555.1 of Amblyornis subalaris. Lineage (NCBI taxonomy): Eukaryota > Metazoa > Chordata > Aves > Passeriformes > Ptilonorhynchidae > Amblyornis > Amblyornis subalaris. The sequence goes on from JACAXG010000050.1 coordinate 3,839,460, forward strand.
TTCTTTCTTATATTCTATAAAGAAACCAAATACATAAATGTCTAAGACATAATTATGCTGACGTGAAGAATTCTCTTTTGAAATTTACTTTTCCTTGTATGCTAGGATCTGCTTGTTTTGCTTAGAACTGGAAAGAAAATATACAAGCCTAAAACACAGTGAAGCATCTTGCCTTACCCATTGCCTCTCTGTCAGCTTGCTCTTCTGATCTGCAGAGAAGTCGAAATTGTGGAAATACTTTGATTTGTAGAATAATTTAAGCAATTTTTGTATTGCATATGATTGCAGAAGAAATAAAAATATCAGTAGGTTCTTAGCATACAATAATTGATTTTGACAATCATCCAGGGATGTAAGTACAGTTTTGATGTACACTTTATTTCTATATCWGTTTTTACAACAAACCAATAGCTACTAGACAGGCCTGGATAATTTTTGAAGGGACTTTTGGAGATACTTATTTGATAGTTCAGTTTGTAGCCAAAAAAGAAACAACCCATAACATTATTCATTGAAACAAAGTGACTAAAATATTTTCCTCTTTGGCCTATGAAATGATAATTCTTTCAACTGAAATGATATATCCTTAGGGCATATTATGTTTAGAATAATTTTTTCTTGTAAATCTCTGGTATATAGTTTGACATACAGTCTAGAAAACTCTGGAGTGATTGATAATATCAGTTATTCTTTCTCAAGTAATGTATCAGAGTCTCTGTAGGGGCATAGTCATTATTGTATCAACTAGCTGCCACTGTTGAGACAGGAGGCCAAAATCACATCTTCCTTTCTTCCGTGGGCAACTGACACAGGGATAATCATTCTACATCACACTTCTGAAAGCTAACACCAGAATAATGTACACTTCTGAATGAGGATATTCACTGTGAGTTATGCAAAAACTACTACAACTGCTGCTGTATTTGAACTTTCTTCTGGGATAATGCAGGAGAGCTTTGATGGCTCTTTGGACTTGATGATCTTGGAGGTCTTTTCCAACCTTTGTAACCAACTATCTTTGGAAGGTGCCACATGCATAGCTTTATACTGAGGAATGGATTATTAGAGCGAGCAAAATAAGAATAAAAACACATAAATGTGAGACTTGTTTTTAAAAAGCTACGTGTTTTCTGTAATGTGAAATTTTTTTTAGACGCTCTGTTCTGATACTTCATGGTAATAAAAGTTGTATAACACTAGGTTTTTGTGTCAGATGTTTTTCAGCATCTCCCTTAGCCTTTCTTACTTTTTTAACTAACTCATTAATCTCTCTGGACATCTCAAACTTAAGCAATTCAACATAAGAGGATGCAGTGAAAACTGTCCATTCTCTCTATTGGAAATTGTCAGGAGTGCTGAGTGCCTTTAATATATTGAGGCAATAATTTTTGTTAAAATCTTTTATAAGGTTGTATGTAATGAGTGAATTAGTAGTTTGAGAGCGGCTTTGTTGCTCTAGTATTACTCATTCCTATCACTTTCATTTCATATGCACCACTGACTTTAAAAAGGCTGCCTCTTTCAGTTAAGCAAGAGTTTGAAGGGAAAAACCAATTATTTATCTTCTTTAGCTTGCAGTCTTGCATAATCTTGATTATGTGAGATGTGTTTATCTATATTATATCCGTATCTTAGTTACAAGGACCACAAATCCCTGGTGAAAGAAAGGTGAATCCATGTTTTTTCTGTATCATGGGGTACTTAATCCATGTTTTCTCCCCTTTTAGAGGCTCATCACCTCCTTTTCAAATTGCAAAAAGCTTTCCGACTCTACATTTTTAACTTGTCCTAAAGCAGCTGTTTCAATAAAAACACAGTTCTCTAACTTGTGTTTGTGCTTTGAGTGGCTCATAGGGAATACTTGACCTTGAAGGGTGTGTGAAGGACTGAAGGGCCAGGATTTCCAAATAACTTTTTTGTATCACTGTCTTCAAAATGGAAAGTTTCCATGTCTTAGGAGTCCCCTAGCCTTTCATGACTCCCTACAATTGACAACCACATTAACATGATAGTTCTTTAAACCATAATTTCCCCTGTATTGCTATAATTTTCCCTGTATTTACTCTTCCATTAAGCCTACTTCCTTGCACGTTTGGTGCTGAAAAACCCTTTTCTCCTTTTTCTTAGGGAATTTTTTAGTATGGCTTCTCATGATTGTTTCCCTGGATCCTTTTTTAGTCTAGAATCTAAACCAGGTAAATTAATTTAAACAACAATACTGCTTAATGCTACTCCTCTCTACAGAGAGACTCTCATATAGAGTATTGCCTGTTTCCAAATCAATTTCAAACCTATTTCTGGGTACTTCTCTTCAAGAGACTAAACAAATCTGCTTCTTTCAGCTCTATCACCATCTGAAGGAAAATCCTGTGTGTGCCAGTATTGCGAAGCAGTGTGTTGTAACACATTAAGTTTATTGAGTGCCAGGAAGAGCTAGAGGCAGAGCAAGAAACATGAAAGACTAACCTGCCCCTCTGAAGAAGACTCTGATGTTCTTTGCAAAGCCAGCTGAACACCTGATCGTTTATAGGAGATGCAGTTGTAGAAATGCATGGTCCTCTGAGTCTCAAGCAATAGCTGGAGGTTTTGGAGGGTGTTGGCGGTAGGCTCAGTCTCACTAAATCCTGATTATTCTGATCAGATATCAGGGGCTTTGCTAACACTACATGTGACACTGCTAACATGGTGGTGATTACCAGTCATAGCTCAATGGCCCAGTAGTTCAGTAGTGACAAGTCCATCTGAATGGCCATCTCTCCTCCACTTTGTTTCATGCTTGTCCTTATTCAATATCCAAGACATGAGCATCCAGTGCCATGTCACACCATGCATCCTCACTTGGATGGCTAGAATCATGAAGGATACTATTACATCACATATCATTGTAGGATACTGTTAGGGCCCAAATCAATCAGTGCCATCAAAATATGTAAAAAAAGGAAAGCTCCTCTTTTTGGGAACTAGCTCAAATTGAATACTTTTCACTAGGAGTTATAAAGCCTGATGGCAGGTGTTCAGTTTATGAGCAGGAAATGCTCTGGTTGTGTCTATCTTGACATATCCAATGTCTGGGCAGTCATTAGCTTGCCTGCCAGAATACGCTTTGGCTTTCATGTATCTTTTTTTCTCTGTGTTACTCCCACTGGCAAGAGAATAAGGCGTATTTATATGGCAGAATRTATACACAGGAGTAATATTTCAGAACCATTTGAAAATACTTTGACTAGGTGATGTTTCATCATAAACACTAATTAGTAATGATCACGTGTCTTTGCAGGAATGGATCAATTCTGACTCCATTTTGATTAAAAAGAATTGAGTCAAAGCTAGAAAAAATTACCTCACACCTGAATAGCCAATTTATTTGTGCTCCGTGGCAAGATAGCAAGTAGCAAACGGTCTGTCTCCTCTTGGATTCTGTCGACTGAAATCAGACAATGTTTGTGTTTATTGAAATATTTCATTGTTTCTTCTATAATGTGGACTGCAGCAGTATTTTATACTTTGGCTAGCGTCCACAAGTGTGGACACTGCTCTGCAGTGAAATTGTAATTGGGTTTGTAGATTTGTTGAGAAGTTCATCCCTAGTTTGCTGAAAAATTTGTGAAAAAAATGTAGGCAATTTTCACTTTCTTTGTAGCTAGATATATGTCTGCACATATATGAGAGTTGTTCGTCTACTTAGACATCTGTTATAATTTGGGAGAATTTTATCACCCCTTGCATTCTGACTACAAGCTTCTACATCAGAGATAATTTTGTTCTCAATGCCCTGGCTGTCCAGTCTTTTTGCTTCTGGCTTCTTTATCTCATCTTTGTAATTCCAGCGAGAATTCTTGTGAGACCTGTGCAAGACCTTCACTATTTTCTGACCACCTCAACAGCAGCTATGCAGCTATCAATTTCTTTCAGTATACAATGGCTTTGCAGTTCTTCCCAGATCTTTTGTTAGTATGGCATCATAACTAACTTTGCTGATGCTTCAAAATGAGTTGAGAATCCCATTAATCTGCTGTATTTTCATGCTCAAAGACTGGCTTTGCTTAAAATGCAGCTGTGCACATYAGTGATTTGCTTAAACTGTGTGGTTTTGGTATTAAGATCAGAGTGCCTCAGAGTTCTGTGTGTGGCTCAGTAATCACAGAGGTCATGAATCACTAATAATCTCTTTTTCCTCAAGCATTATGCTTAAGCATTTAATTTATGCAAACACCATTGCATATTAGTTTTTTATATCTGAAAGGCTCTGGGAGTTTAAAAATTCCGATAGCATTTTCATTAATTAGTACCTGTAGATCTGTGCTACGCTGAAATGCCTTTGTCTTTTGCTTGCTGCTCTCTGTGAGGGGGGCTGTAAGTTTCAAAACACAGATTACCTTTTTTTTTAAATGTTGAGATTCATTTCCTTGCCTCTTAATGGAAAAATGAAATCTTCGTGTTCATATACGAGAAAGTGAAAGGTATACCTGAAAATCCCTTTAGAACATATCTTACTCTCAGAAACAAGTAAGCCACACTGTTTGACACTAACATCACTAAATTAGTAGTCACAGATAATAGCAGCAATAGTGCTATTCTTCCACTGCGTATTTCTAGAATCCTTTTCTGTTTCCTGAAATGAGATGAAGAATGATTTTCTCATCCACTTCTCTTTGACTGTATTTTTCCATGACATTGGAAAATATTATGTTTAATACATCTGTAATATTCTTCATTTGTAGGCATGTAATAGCCATATCTCTTCAGTACTTTTGTTTACACTGTTTGGGCTTTGCCCTGTTTCATAGGATGACAAGTAGTCTTGGAGGTTTGTTGCTCTAGACAGGAAGCTTTATTTACATGTGCTTATCTGGTTATATTCATTACTTCATTATATTCATTTACTTCTACTACTTTCATTGTGTTCATTAACTATTATTCCTATTATATACATATTCCAGAAGTTCATTAACTTAGAAAATAGTATTGAAGGCAGATGATGTTCCGGGTCAGTCAGTTTATTCAATTTGAGATACAGTATATCTGGGAATTGAGTCCTTCAAAAACATCTTGACAAATTTTAGCTATTTTGCTGCAACTATGTCAGGCTGTATTGTACTCCTGGATAATTTTTTGGTTTGTTTGCATATCTATTATGGTAATCATTTCTCTCAGATTTGATCTTAGATTTTTACATTTCTTTTCTCTTTCATCTGGAAACAGTGACTATTGTAGTTTGTGAACAGTTTCCACATTTTTCATACTTGTGATTAGTGTTGCTCCTATGGTCGTCTTAAAGTTGATTTGCCATTACTGTACATAGATACATCATCATGTTAGAATGTCCTCTTTTGAGGAGATTTCTGCCACAATATTATAACTGGAATACAGTTTATATGAGATCCTGGTATGGCTTCAGGAAATCAAAGGGAAGTTGCTTTTTAGAACTTTACCCAGGTTGATTTTGAGCCATGTTTGTGTTTAAATATTGTCCATGAAACTAGCATAAATAGATACATATTTAAGTACCAAATGGTTAATATAAAATTCATCATCTGCATTTCTATGTCYTGTCCCAATGCAGCAATTCAAAAACATTACTGCTTTTCAGTCTTTACGTCTAATTGATAGAGGTAATTGTTATTTGCTACCAAAATATAGATAAGTGCTACCAGAGTATTCTAGTCATGTAGCTCCTCGGTTACCAGAAAATTACTGCAGCTTCTGACTCTAACTAGCCTTTTAGTTGATAGTTTAAACTAGAACTTTTGGAGTATATACTGGTACATCATGAATTAAGCATGTTTCAAGTGGTTGAAATAGAATTACTAAGGGACAAAGTTCAGAAATATTTTGGTATCTAAAATAACAAAATACCTATTCAGTAGTAATTTTGGTATTTCGTTATTGGCCATAGGGTATTGCAAGAGAAAAAAATGCTACCATGAATATACAAACACTCCTCTGGGTGCTGGCAATTTCTATATACCAGCATTTAATGCCAGTTATAAGGATTTTACCTGTTTGGAATGTCAGTGGAGTTCATATACATATATAGACTTTCAATAGGAACCAATGATACTTATTTAGGGCCTGAGTTTAGTCAACCTCACTCTGGATAACAAAGAAGAGGAAAATGTTTTASCATGTGTTTTAGTGGTTTATTTAGTTAAGAATAGTTTTGGGGAGAATCAGTCTTCAAAAGACTTGCATGTTCTCACAGACAAGAAATGGTTAGACTGGTTATAGAAAACGAAAAAAAAAGAACTGCGAAATTCCTCCCCAGCCTCAAAAGCTTTCTAACTTTTGCAAAGACAGCAAAGAGAGTATTTTTACCTGTTTCCAATGCAAGAATGAAGGGGTTTACATCTATGTGGCTTGGCAGATCTGTCAACAGCATTACTATGAAAAAGGTGTTTGTTTACTTTGCTGATGTTGAGCTCCACTCTTTAGTATTTGTTTTCTTTTTCTTTCCTAGGCTGATAGGATTGAAGCAACAGGATGAGAGAACTCAAGCATGTTGCTAAATATTGTAATCTGACAAAACTATATGGCTTCCTTTATCAAGACAGCTGTGTTTTTACATAAATAATCTTAATTTGGCCTGCTGAATGATTACGCCTTGTACTCAAGTGCACTGCCTTGAAAGGTCACCTTRACTTCCCCAAGGAGTTTACTCCAAGGCATTCAAGATGCCAGCCCAGAAAGCCCAGAAAGCCTCACAGACTGAGGTATGTTCTTATTTCCTACTCAAAAGAATAATAATGGAATGAAAAGGACACCTTCCAAAATAGCGAAGAAAGTTATTGCTACTCACAGAATCACTTTGAAATAAAGATTGCTGAATGGGCTGCTTCATTTTGACAGGCATACCTGGTATGGAACACAGCGAATGGTTAAACTTTCTTGAATTAGGCTCCTGTTAAACAGATTTAACTGCCTTCCCATAGATGACATTAGTATTGTTCATAGAAGCAAGATAAGACTGGGACAATGAGTCATTCACAGTAGTTATATACGCAACAGTGCAAYTTGCAGCAATTAAAGAAATTGGTCTTTTATTTTAATAACCACTGATTATAGATAATTTGGCCAATGCTCAGAAATAATCATTCTTAAGAATGTCAAAGATGAGCTCAAAGATACTGCCCTGTTTATTAAAAATCAATTGCATGAAAATCATTATCTTATACTTTCGTATCAAGCTGGATATACATCACAATATAAAAAGGGGACATTTATGAGAGGAATAGATCTATTGCTATCTATGGAAATACTGTGTGATTTTCTTTGTACTTCTGTTCTGGCCAATACTTATAGATGACCTTTCATGTAATGAAAATTTTGAAGAGGTTTTCTTAGGTCTAAATGCTGAAAAATTAATTGAATATGTTCCTGTGTTCTGTAACTACAGACTTCCATATCCTGTCAGTTGGCTAGGTAAGATGCCCACAAATCGTATGCTTTAGTGGTAGAATTCACAGCTGATCATGAGATCAGTAATATTGAGGCTTGGACTTTTATCTGATTTGGAATCTGTCTGAGGCTGAGGCTTTAACTTCATGTGAAGAATGCCAAAACATATGAAAGTAAGACATGTTTTTAATTTAGTGACCTTATGCAGAATGGAGAGGTTCACAGTAACCCATCCAAGCTTTCTCATTTTCAGGTTCAGATTGGATATGGGTGCAGTGAATTAAACAAACAGGAGCCATGTCCCACTTTTGTTATTTCCAGTTGTTTGGGTTGGTTTTTGTATGCTGCCCAAAATAGTATTTGGACACTAAAGCAGTAGTTCTGAAACCTTGTAGTCTGTTTTTTCTTTTCAATGTGCATACCAGCTATAAAAGACAACCCAAGTTTTTACATTCAGATGCATACTTATTATTTGGAACAAATTGCTAGTATACTTGATGAAAGCCTTATTTTCCAGTGTTATTGTTTCATGTTTTCTTAAATATGGTGTTTGTGTGGCAAGAAGCAGAAGGCAAGATGTTTTGAGATGTAACTTGTAACATTTTCACAGATGTTTTGGGATGTAACTTGTAACATTTTCACTATCTTATCCTTCTTTTGTATACAACCAACCATAGAAAAAAATGTCCAGAAAGAACTTTATGAAGTCTTGGTTAATATGCCAGGCACAAAAAGCTGTAATTAGGATGTCCATGGCAACTAGTATAGTATCATGTAATATTTCCAAAATTTTACGCAAATTTAGACATATCAGGTTAAACACAGGGGTTTGTAGAAAGCTCTTAAGCACTGATTTGTTTTGTGCACCGTACCTTATGTCACGTGACGTACCCCTGCAGCCCCCCTACTTGGGTGAGATTTTGTTTGCCTGAATCATACAGGGCTTTGTCTGTGACTCTGATGTTCAGTTTTACAGTCAACAGTCAGGAACCCCCTGAGAGGAAGCTTTGCAAATCTTAGCTGATGAGTACTGTGTAGAATCAGATACATGATCACAAAACTGAAGAATGTGCAAGATAAACCAGTGTCTAAAAGCAGAAGTGATGCAGCATATCCACTATTACATGCTTTATTATTTTTTCTTATCAGTAAACATTCAAAAACACAGAGCAGGGATTTCTTTCTGTAGCACTAAAAGACTGCCTGAAATGAAACATTGGAGTTGGACTTCAGTGATCCTTCCAATTCAGAATATTCTATGATTCTATGATTTGCAGAGACTCAGAGAAGGGCTCTCCAATGAGATGACACCTCATCGTAATAAATGTTGATTTCTGAAAAAGAGGAAGTAATTTGTGCCACAACTGAGACTTGTGATTAAACCTAAATAATTTAGTAAAAATTATTAATATGCATACTGGAATGTGTGCAATGAACAGTCTAACATTTTTTCTTCTTCAAAACAGTGTCCCAAATTTGTTAGGAGTATGATTATTAYTGCAATATTTATAATGAAGTCTCACATCAATTTTCAAAAACTCATAGCGAGGTGAGACGGAAAAAGTGTTCTCTCAAGTATTCAAAACTACTCCTGTATRCAAAGTACAATTTTTCAGTCTTCAGCCACAGGGATTTTATTCTTGAAATTCTTAAAAAAGAATTGCTTTATATGTTACTAGCTGCTTGTCTATAAGACAAGAAAAAGATGAACCATTTGTTCTCAAACTTGCAAGTATTTCTATTTGTCCTACAAGGAGAAATCACGTTTGGATAATCTCAGCTCAAGACTTGAAGTTTTCAGAGTGATTGTCAGAGAATGATTGACAGAATGAATTTTAAATGAAAATACTTAATCTGTCTTAGTTATATCTGCCAGTAGTACTTCAGCTASAGCTACATTCAGTGGTTCAGCTCAATGTTTTTCTTCAACGTCCTCCACCACACACTGTCCACTATCTCCATTGTGCCCTAAGTATTGTATAATTTCTATAAAATGTTGAATGGTTGCTTTTAAAATTAGCATAAAATTCATCAATGTAGAGTAATAACATAACATTTTGTTCCAAAAATATTGACTCTATTACTCATTCTTCATGATTCCTACTTCCTGATGAATAATTTAAACAATCAGGAGWGACAGTAACTACATCAGGGAAAAGGGAAGACAGAACAGTGAGGATTATTTTTAAGCACATATACAGACTAAAGTAATTTTTAAGTGTAAATTTTGCTAATGTTTAGCTGATTTAAATATTATTTTACCAAGAAAGATACTGAACTGTTAATGAGGAGACAGGAGCTAATTAAATCACTCGAGAGGCTTTGGATTTTTATTGGTATACATACTTCCTTGTATGGTGTTTCTACAACAGACAAACAAGATGCGATTCCAGAATGCTTAATTTTGCTGTGAGTTGTTGGTAACATAGAATAATTAATTAAATTGGAGGCTTTTTAGAAATAGTGTCACTTAAATCACAAAATCATAAAATTAAATGTCTTCACCAAAGAGAAGAAACAGAGATCCACTATTACTGTTCAGCATTTTGGACTAACACATGGAAAATTAAATCTTCATTATAGTGAATACTAAAAGACAGTTAAGTGACCTGAAGTTTATTTTTCAATCTCCTAATATTACATGTACTTCCAATAGAATATAATGGAACATAAATTGTTCATAATCAACCATCGGATTGTCTTGCCAATGGAAACAGAAGTGATTCTCAAGTAAACAAGAAAATTGTAAATCCTATTCTATCTCCTGTGGAGAGAAAATATAACCATACCCCAACAATTTTTTCTCTGTATTTTGCATCTTCCTTGGGAAGACTTGGCTATGAAACCATGGGCCATTTAATGTCTTGTGTATGCCTTCCTAGGCATCTTGTGTATGCCTTACTACTATTAGTCCCTGCAAGACTTAGGATTGATCTTCCTCAGCTCATCAATGACCAAATGATCTGTAAAACTTTCACTTTTTGTTAAGTATGGTTAGGCTGTAAATTTGGGCACTTGTCTTCACATTTGAGACAGAACTAACRTACAGCAATTTTCTGAAGCATTTTCACTGAAAAGCTGAAGGGCTTCTTAATGTTCTGTTTCTGTAAAGCACATCTGCCTCATACATTAAAATGTTGGCAGTAAGTGACTGGTGAAGTTTCAATTTAGGCTTCACGGAAAAACCTCTGCTTTTTCAGATGTGACTGAATCTTGCAATACTAGAAATTAAGAACTCAGCTTAATGTAGAGTTTCTAAGAGTTGGCTAGTATACCTTTTAATTTAGGTACTTGCAGCAGAGATATTTCAAGTGTTCCTAATATTCCACTATCATATTAAATTTAGATAAAAATATCTGAGACATAGTCCTTATCATTTGATACAGAATTTGATGGAATATACTTGAATTTATGTTCTTTTTCTATGATTGCATCGAGAACATTTTTTCATCTCGACTTGCCAGAATCTGATCCAGTCAGYATCACAGATTTTATACATGTAAACTCTTAACTCTACCTGCTGGTTTCCATCATTACCTCTCTAATATTTCTTCTAAGTAATACCGCAAGAGACCTAATAATGGTATGCAATCAGATCTAATACCTTTCTTCAAGTGAATTATTACTAGGTGTGAGTCCACATTAAAAAAAGCCATCATAGTTAATGCAAGATAAACATGGCAAAACTGAAATCATATCACCTCTGAACTGTTATATTGCTGGACAGTATTAAAATTTTTTATCCATTCTTTGCAAATGGTCACAGAGTTGGTGTCACACACTGTTTAGACATTTCTTTGGCAACTATCCATGTTTATGTAGCGAAAAGGGAAATTGAAATATGAATAGGTAATTAATTTCTCATTCTTCACCTCTCCAGTACTGGACAGCTTGAGATATTTCAGATATTTATCTGAGATTTATAAGGAGATAAACAATAATTCACATTAAATTAATAGCTACTCCTTGTCAGCACCTGAGGGCAGATCATTGTTAATATATCACCTTAGAATACATGTAAACCATAGTTTCTGACTGCTTCATACAATGATAGAGCTAAATGTCAGATCTAACTACTTGACTCCTTAGCAGTCATGATATGATTTAACTCTTACCAAATGCCAAGGAATTAATTGACAGTAATCCCTGATCTCTTTTTGTTAAGGGCTGTCAGTTATGTTGGGAATATATTACCAACATAAAGAGGCAAAAATCGTTGTGATATGGCTAAATAGAGGCTATTTATTTCCCAGTACTTTTATTTCAACTCTTACCTGGTCAGTAAGTTGAATCAAGGTATTTTTTAAATTAAGGGAAAAAAACTGCTCTAAAGCTCACTTTTGCATACTGCTGTGGCTTGCATTATACCTATGAAAGTATGCTAGTTATGTCTGCAGAAAATTATTTTTCAGCAATTAAAACGTGCATGCAAAGAAATAGGATCGTGGTAGAGCATAGCTGATTTTAATGTTCTAAGAGCACTTTTCAGACCAAAAAATTTCTCATAAAATCAATGTCGTCACTAAGCTACACAATACAGAAGTGTAAATCAGTGGTCTGGAAATACAGCAGAAATCATGCAGAGGCACAAAGTAATCATAATCTTCCTAGAAGACCCATGGTGAGATCCAGTTAGCTTAAATCACATACAAGCCTTGGCTAACAGAATTGCTTCCAGTGAAGCTGAAAAAACCCTTATTTCCTGACTGTAGAGAAAATGAAATGCTTCATTTTCAAAGCCTGCTTCAATATACACCCAAAACATATCTGTCCATACTGGAGAATGGCCAGCCACTTGTTTCCTGGTCTACACAAAGCTAAGGCACCAGCCACTTAGAGGCAAAACAGGTTATATATGACCTCACCAATAGTCATGAAGGCTGAAACTAAGGCAGAACTCATCACAAAGAAGTGAAAAGAAGAGAGTACAAATGTCACAAAGTTCACAGAGTCAGAAGTGGAAAAATCAGTCAAGTTTTAAAACACAATTTCAGCAGGATCTATGTTCAGTGCTCAGACTTGCAACCACCCTGACAGAGAGCTGGATAAGCTGGATGCTCATGTAGGACTTTTCTCTCGTTTGTAATATGCAGTGCAGGGCCTGGGAATTTAAAAAAAGCAAAACTAAGAACATATAATAGCAAATAAATGCATTAATACAGATCAAGTACCTAAAACAGGTGGATCTGTTTCCATCGATATAGGGTAAAGATGAGGAAACTTAGAGTGCAAAACAAAATGTTTTCCAATTCCTAACTAATTCAATATGCAACTTATTTTGCTTTCTGTGCTATCAGGACCAGATGTCCTTTCAACAACACACAATCAAATCTCAATAAAGGAATCCCCAGATGAGACTTCTTAGCCTGTGATTTCTAGGATTACATGAACTGATCTAAGAATCTCTTCTGTCCTAAATCTAAGAATGCCATAAACTTCTTTAGATACAATACATCCCATTTTGTTTGACTCATGGTTTGTTTCTTTATCCCTTTTTATCTTAATATTTGATGTATTTGTATTAGCATTATTTATGTTTATTATTAGTACTTTGGTGGTATCTAGTGAATACACAAATGGCAGTGGGTACGAATTGAAGCACAAGAAATTTACTCATAAGAAAAATCTTTTTTACAGTAAGTGTGATCAAACACTGGAAGAGATTACCCAGAAAGACTGTTCAAACTCCATCTGGACATGCCTCTGAGCAACCTGGTCTTTGCCCTTGAGTATGGGGCTTGTACTATATGGTCTCTAGAGATGCTTTCTATGTTTGGTTGATAATAGTATTAATATTATGGGAGAGTTCTATTCGTATTTATACATCTGTTTAGAATTAATTGCAAGAAAGGTGGACGATCAAGACAATGCAGTTTCATGTTAGACTCCAGAAATTCCCTATATTGCAGTACTTACAATAGGTCATTCTGAATTTGAATGCTTTACAGATTTATTAATTAGCGAGGCCCAGCTTGGGAGTCCTTTTTGTACCTAGATGAGAAACATCTCCCTTATATTGATGTAGCAAGAAAGCAAAATCAAATTTCAAGTGTAACTAGGGAGGGCTGCACAATCAAAATGTGGTATGGACTTGCATCAAAAAATGTCGCAGAACAAAGGGTGCAGGAAGCACATAGTCTAGAGCAAGTATGATCTTGGCATTGCTGGTATCTGCATAATGTGAGCAAGTGATTTCTCTCAAGATAGATTTCCAGACTAATTAGTCCCATTTCCACCTTTTGTACCTGAGGTCGACATTTCTAATCTTTCAAGAACGCTCAGTTTTGAGTAGGACGGAAGAGTGCCTATGCAATCTTGATGGGCCGCCAGTCGGAAGTCACTGCGGTGTCTGAGAGCCTGTCAATTCCTGTCGTGATCTTCCACCACAGCTCTTGGCTGTCTGTTCATGGCTGTCGAAGAGTCAAACATTTCCTGCTTGGCAGCAGGATGGAAAGGAAGTCCCATCTGCTTCCTGGTGCTGGAGGTGGCATGGAGAGCCAATAAAAGCAAACGTACAAAGTGAGACAGGATTTGGTGACCTCTCAGAGTGAAGCTTTGTGTCATCCTGCTGGAAGGCAATCATTATTCCTGTGTATAATTAATTGCATGACTAAAACCATATCCACAGTCCCAAAACAAAGAGGATTAGAGGGTTTAAAGGTTTAGGTATTCCTGATTCTTGTTTCCGTTTTCTTTCATAAAAGTATCTTATGATACATTTCTGGACTTGGATCAGTCAGGGTTGTATCACTCACATATCACCTCAGAAAAAAAGGATTTTACTGATTGTTTAAGGTAATTTAATGCTTATGAAAAGTGCCAGACAAGTTGATAGCCTTAAAGCCTTCCTCTTCTGGAATGATTATCCTCTGAATTATATGCAGTACCCTCAGACACCAGCTTGAAACCTGTTTCCTGCATCTTAAATCTGTCTCTTTTTCTTTATTTTCCGACCAGTCTTGGACCCTGTACTGGTTGGTGTAATTCTTCRTAATAATGTAAAACTAATGTATACTGTGCTGGCTAGAAGGATGTGAGGCTTTTGTCCATAAAATGTAGGTATGTGGAATGTCTCTGTATTGAGTACGGAAACAGCAAATCTGCTGAAACTAACTCGGAGGCAGTGCATTCAACAAGAGCTATTCCTACTATTTGARCACTTCCTCAGACCCTTTATATTGTCAGAAGACAAGTTTTCAGTTAGGCCAGGGAGCAGAGCAAAGAGCCGTATCAAGGCAGATCCACATGTTCACATCCATACATGTGTTGTACTGGTTTACATCCTGCATGGGAAGAACAGCCCGCTGCTATCAGCTGTGTGGTGCTTCTCTTGCTGACTGTGGGGCATGCACTAAGGTGCTTCCATTTTCTTATGACTTTGCCAGCCTTGCACTACTATCTGTGTCAATGGCAGGAAAACAGTATCTTTTATATAAACAATTTTTATGTGGAGTTACTCATCACTAATGGAAGCTGATCTGACCCCTACCAACACCAAATTGATAGCAAGGGATTTTAATGCAAATTTTCTTAAGGAGTTGAGATTATAAAATATGGATTACTCTGTAGTGCAAATGATAAATATATCTGCTGTTCCATTGTTATTTTGTGTTTTCTGTGTTAGCCTCAATTTTATGGATTTTGCTGATACTGCACTATAGAATTTATGAGAGACTGGTAGCAATGTCAATACCTGGCTTTCTGAAAAAACATCGACATGAGATTTTTTTTTTTTAATTGCATCTTGACTTAGATATTATTAAAGAGCAGTAGAAGTAGATTGATTTTGGCAGTCTTAAGGTAGGTAATTCRCTATATTGCTCTGCATTTCTTAACGTCAGTTCACTCCTTTAAAAAGCTAGGGATTTGGGTTTGTTTGTTGGGAGTGTGTGTGTTTCAGTAGTCTTATCATGTTTTTTTGTATTTGAAGATAATTTTTCACCATTATCTTTGACTTCACTGTTATTCTTCCCAGCAGTACAGTCAATAAAACATACAGAAAATGCTACCAATGTCCAGTTATCTTATGGTTGTATTAGGGAGCTCTTTTTTCCTTTTCCCAGGAAACAAAAAGAAACAGATGACTTGGTACTATGAATAGCTTTTAAACTAGAAACTTTAGTGTTTTTACTCTCTTGCTCATAAAAAACAGGTCACAGACAAAACCATGGCAGGCAGTCTCTTAAAATCTAGATCACACAAACACTATCATAGCCATTAATTTTCCATTACAARAAGTTTATCTGAATACAGTGTCTATTTTATCTGTTTACATTTTATCTGACACAGACGTTTTGCACTGCAATATTCAGCAATACAAGACTTAAGCAGTGGGGAAGAAATACAGATTCTAGCTGCAGTGTTCTGTGTTGCTTCAAATAGGGGCAGCAGTGGTACTTAGTAGAAAAGAAAATCTAGAAACATCTACCAATAGGGCAAAGGCGATGATGAGCAACATTCTAAAGGCATAAGACACTGTATAATTGCACCTTAGGGAGGTCTTGAAGTGGAAGACATGGTCCAATACTACTTAGGTCTTCAGTTTGCATCATGGTAGGATGTTCTTCAACRACATGTTCTAGACCTCCATGAGATATTCAGGAGGTCAGGGATGCTAATAAAAGAAGAATGGCATCTATGTTCTTCTGGAATTCTAGCAACCACTTTATTAACAAGATTTAATAATATCAAACTGCTCAGTCATATAATGCTTTTTTAGTATCAGTCCTGTGAAAGATTGAAATGATACTGCCCATCATTTGATGAGGCAAACACAACTTTTCCAATAGCAGTTTCTGAAGCTGTGTGTGGGGTGGTATAATCATGGCCAAATTGCTTGTCAGATCTCCCTCAGAGTCCAAAACCTGATCTGGCTGAGGTGTCTTGGTTTTGCAGGGCCTGGTTTTTGGCAGCAGGGAGGCCACAGAGGTGGCTTCTGTGAGACCTGCTAGAAGCTTCCACCATGTCCAGCAGAGCCAATCCCTGATGGCTCTGATGATGGACGTGCTGCTGGCCAAGGCTRGGCCAATTAGAGATGATGGTAACGCCTCTGTGACAACATATTTAAGAAGAAATCAAACCAAAGTTCGTAGCGCAGCTGTAATTTTCCATCTAGAGAGGAGTAGGAGTGAGAATATGTGAGGGGAACAACAATGGAGACACCAAGGTCAGTGCAGAAGGAAGGGTAGGAGGTGCTCCAGGCGCCATAGCCGAGGTGTCCCTGCAGCCTGTGGTGAGGGCCATGGTGAAGCAGTTGTCCCCCTGCAGCCCATGGGGGTCCACGGGGGATGCAGAGATCCACTCRCAGCCCGTGGGGGAGGTGCCCAAGCCAGAGCGGGTGGATACCAGGACACTGTGGTCCGGCAGGAGTTCCAGTGGAGAGAGAGGCCTTGCTTCCAGGCTGGAGCAGCCTGTCCTTGGAGGACAGCACCCCGTGGCAGAGTGACCCAYGCCCCAGCAGTTTTGGGAGGACTGTCTGCCTGTGGRATGGACTCACGCTGCAGCAGTTTTGGGAGTGCTGCTGCTCGTGAGAGTGGACCCACGCTGGAGAAGTTCGCGGAGAASTGTCTRCCACGGGAGGGACCCCACAGTGCAGCAGGGAAACGACTCCTCTCCCTGAGCAGCRGCAAGAAGATCTTGGGTGATGAACTGACCAAAACCCCCACCCCGTCTCCCTGCACCGTTGGTGGGAAGGAGGAAGGGGTTGGGGGGAGAAAAGGGTGTGTTTACAGGCTTATTTTACTTCTTATTCTTTTACTCTGATCTTGTTAGTAATAAATTCACTTTGTATCATTAAGTTGAGCCYGTTTTGCCCTTGAAGTGTTTTCTCCCAGTCCTCATCTCAACTCATTAACTCTTTGTTAAATTCTCTCTCCTCTGTCCAGTTGCAGAGCAGAGGAGAGTGAGTGAGTGGGCTTTTGTGGGTGCCTGGCATTTGGCCAGTGTCAAACCATGACACTGAGGTCAAGATCAGAAGAGAGAAACTATTACAAATATAAGATTCAAAGATGTCTCTGAGAACAAGAAGGATGATTGACACTGGGCTGACTGATAGGTACCTTTATCCTCATGCTGGTGCCAGTTTGAACACGAACCAGTTTTGGCACAGATTTCTCTGTGGTGAGTAACTGAGGACCAAATGGCAGTGGAGGTTTTAAATCAGGGGTATGCAGTATCTTTTTATTGAAGTATAGGATATTTCTTGGTGAAGTTGCTGCCTGAATTTGAATCCGTTTGAATTCTGCTGCCCTAGACTTCTTGTTCTGAAATGGCTTCCAAAGCATTCAAGTATTTTTGTTCTTTAAAGCTGAAGTGCTCGTGTTTAAAAGTTATTTATATCATTCACAGTACTTGCCCATTTTCAGTGACTGAAATAAAGTAATTTACAATGATTCTGAGTGTTTGGACATTTGTTTGTAAAATAACACTTCTTGTCATTTCTGAGAGACAGAAATTTCTCTTAGAAGTTAACAGAAAGCTATTCATATTTTCTTATCAAAACTTGCTTCAGCAGATAAATAAATTGAGGTTTAGGATGAAGGGAAATGAAACAGAGCTATACTTAATATTGTCACATCTCTACAAGAAGTTACATACAACAAAGATATATTTTTTAAAATTAAAACTATGAGATGAGTCTATGAAATGTTAAAATTTAGGATGGTAGGTAGTCTTATCTTAAATTTCTTAACGATCTTGTACAAGACTGTCTTTACTGCATCAGTTACGATTGTATTGACAATTCTTATCCTTGCCTTCTGTACCCTGTTTTCATAGCCTATCTATCTCATCTATTATTTACATCCCACTCAGTGGGATAGGAATGACTTACTCCTATCACAATTTACTCTCTTCTCTCTCACCATGTTTTTTTCTCCTCTACTTTTAACTCCCAAATGAAAGGGTATCACTGGGAGACCCAAAGAAGTGTTTGCTCACCTCAGTTTAGTGCTCAGACTTTGTACTTGGAGCACAAGTCTTGATAATGTCATGTGCAGTCCCTCATGGATGGCACGTTTGGGGAATTAAACTGTTAAAATCTTAATCTGTTGAACATGTGTGAACTTTCTTCTCCACGCACACGTCCCCCCCATCCCCCAACAGTATGAAATTTAATCAACTAAGGTCAGATTTCAGAGGGATACCAAAAGGCACATCCTTGATACGAAGTGTGCTTACTCCTCCCTCCGTCACAGGTTTTAATCTGAAATGTGAAACACTCAGTTTAAGGTCACTGGAGTCAGTTCACATGGACAAAACTTCTTTTTCCATAGCCTTGTCCTTGAAAGAAGTCAAGGTATTTTTKCTGTAATATACCCAAAACAAACAAAAAAAATTTAAAACTCACCCAATGAAGACAGCTAAGATGGAAAAAATTATCCAAAATGATTGAAGCTTGGCAGTAATACAAGTACCTGGAAAAAAGTCATTAAATGGGAGGTGTCAGGGAATCTAAATAGGCTTTACTATTAGCTTTGGCTTTGAAGTATGTATTAAAACCATTACTTTACAGTTCCCAAGGTGTTAATCAAATGCATTCATTTTCCTTCACAGTTGTCTGCAGATGCAGTAACCTAGGCAGCAGGTCTATTACAGGTAATGGTGACTAAATATAGGAGCTAAAACAGTGCCTCTACTTTGGTTTTCTGGTTCTCTGTAAGAAGCCCAGCACTATTTCTATGCTTTGATGAGCCAGAGGATCCATATACGTCTTGAATATATATGGTGAACTGAACTTCTGCTGTTCAAATGCTTAGCACAATAAGTTGGCCAGATGATGGAGAAGTAGAAGGCATAGGCAGAACAATGAAAATTGCCTTTTGTTGTTGTCACTGAAGGTCGCTAATAAGAAGAGATCCTATGTGCTACTGATAATTATCTTGAACAGATTCATATCTGTGGAGATGAATTTTTCAGGCATCCTTTGGCCTAAGATATGGCATGAAGGGTTAAATGCCAGTCCGATCAATGGAACTGCTCAGTGCTGTTTAAACCACTGAGTTTTAACTGAGTATCACCCATGCTAAAAGTCACAGTTCTGCAGCTGCTTCTGCCTAACTTCAGACTTCTCAGGCTTTGAATGGTTCTTTCCAAAAACTCTGAAAGAATAATTTTTCCTTCTAAAGCTGAAAAAAAGGTAAACTCCTCATTATTTCCAAGAAAATAAAATCAGGTTCTGGTCTAAGTTACTATTTTATTATTTTATTTGAGAAACTTGTGGACATGGAAAAGTATCATTTGCTCACAGGACCACAGCATGTGCTATTACAATTAAACTAGAGTGTCCAGATGTAAATTAACTGCTCCTTCAGAGTTCGCAGGATGTTCACATTGGCTCCATTTCTTTAAGACAAGATCCATATCATTTTTTGTTTTGCATTAGTTAGCACAGTTGGTATCTCAAAAGTACCGTGCAGAATTAATTTTTGTTTGGTTTTGTCCTTTTTGGGTTTTTTTTCCCTGTAGAATGGCYGTCTGTACATATCGTGGTTACATTATTTTTTTTTGAGAAATGAAACAAAGATACTGAATTTTAAACACCAGTCCATTTCCTTTTTTAACAAAACAAACAAGAGCAGCCCAAGTAAAAGATTTTCTAAACTCTGAAGGAACATTTTCTGTCTCTACAAAAAAGGGTTGAAAAATCAGCTGCTGTACCTCAGTATTGACATTTCCTGTGTCACCTCTCCATATGAACTGCTGGACAGAAACAGTCCCTGAAGTGTGTAAGTAGAAGCAAAGATTTTTGACAGTTGTACAGAATTTATTTGTATCSCAAGATAATTTGTCAGAACTGTAGAGAGATGGCTATATTACCCAAATGATGCCATTCTTACACCTTTTAAACCCTGTTTAATTATCTGCTAAATTARTTTTAGTAAAGACAAGTTTGTATACTTTTTATACTAAAGCTGTAGGCCCTGAAGATGTCAGGAGGTAGGGAAGGTCCTGTTTGCCCAATGCTTGTGGTTTTGCTTTCTATCAATATTCTATCATGGGGATCCCAAAAATATTTGAGATTACATTCAACCCTAAAGCAGACAGTGTCTCATGATCTCACTTACCACATGATCACTAAGACCATTTCACATACCCTGTCATCATATAACATTCCTCTGGAAGGAATGAATTTGTTTACATGGGAAACATCTCATGTACTTTAGGATTTTTTTSATTTAATAGAGCAGAGGAAAACAAAGACAACAGCCAATTTTCAAAAAGAAATACAAACACGGACCAAGTAGCCCTTTAGAAATACTTTCCCTAGCTTTAATACCATCAGAAATGTTTACTTTGGATTTTGGGACATTTGAAAACAGATCTCCCCTTTGCAGCAAGAAATCTGAGAGTGGCGTATACAGTTGTGCCATTAGCTAGTAGTTCAGCATGCTGTTTCTGACAGGCACCTCTATCAGCTGCCTCAGAAAATGTTACAGAATCAATTGGCCACAGAAATGTTCTTCTTAACCCATGTTAGTTAGATGTTGATCTGCCTAGAAGCCTAACTCCCTCCACCAACTCCTGTGGGCTTTTAGAAATGTTTGTTTTGGATGTTCTTCTTACCCACACATGTCCGAGACTTTTTTTGTGTTCTGCTGGACTCTTGACCTAAATCATACTTCATGGCATGAATCCCAGACTGATTGCATGTTCTTGCTAATTGTTTCATTCATATTCCATTCCCCACACCACAACTAAGAAGCAAACTTTAGRTTAAGCAGTTGGCTATGTATGCCAGCTCTGCACTGATTTTTTTTAATGTAAAAGTTATTGCTTGTTTTGCACTAGCAGTGCAAGTATATAATACTTAATTTTTGGTTTATGTCACTTGATTTAAAAGAAGAGTTTCTTATTTACCATCGTTGCAGAAATCCCCTCTATTGTGGCAGCTTTGAAACCTTCTGGCACGAGCCCAACATCTTACACCCACACTGAGTCGCTTAAAGTCTTAGGAACTGAAGTACTGTTCTACGCTATGAATTAAATAACTAGTGGAAAATATGTACAACATAGGTAATCAATACAAATATAAGATTTTATTGTGCCTTTAGCCTGAAGAATTTCACAAATGTTAGTTATGAATCTTTCTGCTTAGCAAGTGTTGAACAACACTGAATCAGTATGATAGTAATTTAAACTACATCTGCATTATTTGATGTTATACAAATCTGATGCAAAGCACAGGAGAACTGCAATTACAATAGTGACCTGTATCCACATTTTTATTTCCTATTTCATTTGGAGACTGATGCTGCCTCTAGATCTGCAGAATGCACACTGCTAATAGGGTTACTGCTGTACTACGACTGAGGGTCATGGGGACATTTGCACTAGAGACACTAAGATCTGTGTGGCATTTCCTCAGTGCACAAAGGTAGATTTTAATGGCAAAAAAAAATGCAGTTGAAACCTACCAGCGACTCAATGTGGCCAAGCAGCTGCAGAAAATACTCATTTCTGTATTACTCGTCTGACAGTGTCTGTCTTCTGCAATACCTGACTGCTTCTTCCAACTCTCACCTTCCCTGGCTCACCCTTCCCTTACATTTTTCAAACTTATCCCTTTCTAAAGTCAGGCCATTTAAAACATTTTGTAAAGTCAGAGATGGCTGGGTTAACCCAAATTTTTCAAGGAATCTGACGTTCTCTTATACTTGGTTCTCTCCTTTTTTCTGGTTTTCATTTTTCATAAGAGCTACAGAATAAGGAGTGAATTATCTTAATGTTCGCAAATTATCTAGCATAACATGTTATAGTTCATATTTTTGTCAGCATTAAAAAGCAAGATATTTTTCAGAYACTACAATTGCCCAGCACTATCTGTAGCTACTGAAACATGGGATAATACACTATCAAAAAAATGCAGGCGACCAATATATATCCCTTATTTTTTGTTTGTTATTCATCTGGATAACAATTCCATTCAAARCTGTATATAAAAAATGCCATCGTAGCTTCACTAATGAGTGTGAGCCTGGGTAGCACTTCAGTGTTTCAAAAACTGTCTTTTTTAGTTGGCTGTATGTTATAAYCTGACATCCATTCAAGGCAATGCAGAGTATCCTTCCTCAGTTCACACCAATAAGAGGAGGCTGGCTGTACAAATGAGGGTCTCCACTCTGCAAGTGTGAATTCTCACCTCCTACTGGGTACACYTCCTACTGGGAGGTGTTTCAGAAAGACAAGGAAAGGGGCAGTTCAGGAAACAATGCTGGTYGCATAGCGTTTACCCAATGCATCCTGGATAAATGGTCCTCAAACACAGAGAGCACCTTGAAAGCAAAAGGGAAGAATGAATGCCCTGACATAGATGGGGTCACTGTGCTCACAACAGTACAAAGCCCATCCTTCCTTTCACAAACAGGATCCAAAAGCAGGCTGTGAATCAGTGGATGCTGCCTCCAGCCATCTCTAGAGTTGACCTGGAGTCTGCATTCACTGGSACTTGGGTGTGGAAAATGCTAACCTGGAAGAGGTTATCCTCTCCCAAGACTCCTATTGAATTTCTTGGCTTCTTCCTTTTCTACTACAAGGTCTTAGTCTGTGGGATCTCTTTTTAACTAAGTTTGTGTGTCACCTTTGATGCAGAGAAAGAGAGAGAAGGAACGGGGGACACAGGAATGACTAGACAGCTAAGGGTGCAGACACATCCCTCTGCAAGACTGAGGACTGACTGCTGTGCTGCCAGTGTGTCTGGAAAACCACAGCTCCATGTGGAGTGAGAAAAAGGAGTTGGCATCAGCATTTCTGTGTAAGAGACAGAAGGAAAGAAAGCAGAAGCAGAGAGCTCTTCCCTTGCTCTATTGGGACAGGAAGCTAAGGTCCAGGTGGGAAGGAAGGTGGTAATGTGACTACAGAGTTTAAAGGGAGTTGTGTCCTAAYAAGAAAAAAAGACAGAGTGTTCCAGGGGTGTGATTCTTGCAGTATATGTTGGGGGAAGCAATGGGTGGGCATTTAAAGTATTAGATGTGATCTTTAAAGTAGTGGGTACTGTAAAAGTGCCCAAAGAAAGTGTTAATGTTGCCTGAGTTTCTGCCGTTCTTCAGTTTTGGATTACTTGCTGCTGAAATGCAGACAATTACATCAAAAGAGGCTCAATAAAGGTTCTTGCAAAGAACGAAGCTTGAAAAAAAGGGATGCTGCATGTCAAACAGTCTCAGATAATTAATCTTCAAAGCAATTAAGAACTATGTTAATAGTGGGCAGCTCCTTCCAAACTAGGATGATATTGTACAGGTTTGGACAATAGAAGGAGGAGAGTGAATTTAGGGTGAGGTAAATGTTAGGCTAAATATATAATAAGAGAATGGAAAACTGATTCAAACCACTGGATATTTTTTCCAGTTATATCAATAGCACCAAGATTTCTCAAAATTTGTTTTGTTTCAATTATTTATTTTTCCTCAAAAGATGTTTGTATTAGTATAGCATTCAGGAAATATGCTGGTTTGATCTCCAGAGCACTGAAGAGGTCTACTCCCAGCACAAATGCGTCAAGGGCAGCACGAGATCAAAATGCTTCATAGCGACATCCTTATGGTCTATTTAGTCAGAATCTGTTGTCCTTTTTTTGACAAATATTCTGTTTTTCATGTAATCGTTTTGAAGTCRTGGGGTTATCCATTGTTTCAGAGATTTAAAATCTGACAACAGAAGAGTTCCTTCTGAGGGGAAAATGGTGATTATTTGTTCCCCTTGATATTTTGGATAGCATACCTCACAGCCATGYTAACTGTGATGACTCTTGTTTTTGTGATGTTGAAATTGTTGGCCAAAGCTTTCATCTGCGTAATTCAGTATTTGATTTTTCATCTGGAGGAAGGAGAGGAAGGAAGAAAGGGAAGTCTCATTTTCTTCGGTTGAAGTTTTGTTTTCACAAATAATAACAAGCATATTAGCTAAAGAACTAAAAAAAATGATTAGAGATTAATGTTACTTTCAGAATTCTTTTATAGTGTGGTGTCATTAAAAGCAAGGAAAACTTGATACCGCCAATGCACAAAATTAGTCTGTGCTTGATATAAACATACATGGTATCAGTAGGAATTCTTTTTATATACRAAAGGATAAGCAAATCTCTCAGTTTATATATTCTAGGAAGACATTTGTTTGATGAGTACATGCTGAGCATCTTTCCTGCCTTTTCTCAGAATAGGCTCTTGTCTCTCTGTGGTTAGCCAAACTGAATACATATTTCATGTAGTTTAAGGATTACTTAATTTAACAAACCTCTGTCCTTTGTACTTTTCATTTATGCTGCTGGCACATCACGCCAATGGCCGGATGTGTATTACTAATACAGTGTTTTTCATTTTGATTTTACCAACTTCATCTGAATCATGTGTGCAGCACTGGATTGTTACTGARTCTGTACATATAGAAGGAGAGTTTGTTTCTTCCTTTCCTGTTAATGAAGAGAGTACTGATGGGAATAGTGCCCAAATAACTTAGTAGAAGCAGAAATACAGCAGAATCTTGTCATCACCCCCAAATTCTGTTTTTTCAATCTAGTTCCACATAGTGGAACTGAGCTGGCTGACAGGAACTGCAAAACTTTGCCAACAAGTTCATCTCTCCTAAGATAAATGGCAAGGCAAGATCTACATGGCTAAGAGTGGCAGAGGGTGAAGTTGTTTTTTGTTTACTCTGACCATGTCCATGATGCAGTTTATGAATTAACACCAAACTAATTCGTCTATCAGTAGTCACAGATTGCTGTGCAAARGAACCATAGAATCATCAAGGTTGGAAGAGACCTCTAAGATCATCACATCCAACTGTCAACCAGCACTGTCACCGTAACTCCTAAACCACTAAACCACATGACCCAGTGCCAGATACCTCTTAAACACCTCCAGGGAGGAGGAACAAACAATCTGGGATAATAACAGCGGATACCCTCCTATGTTTAGAAAGCTTTATTATCAGAAAAACAGTGTACCTGGAACCAAAGTCTCAATCTCAAAAATTCATCTTCCTTTATATTRCTCCTTACCTTCAGCTCCTCTGCTCCCAAAGAAAGTTCTGTGTATATCAGGACTTTAACACAGAAAGGTGTTTATGACACAGCTGTTTAAGTTACCTCTCTTGTAATACACCTCAAGTGCACTTTGCTATGTCTATACATGTTTCAGTTATTCTTACCTGGCAAATTCATAATCCACAGCGTGGAGACTTGAGGAGCCATTCTTTATAGTTTGCTGTTCCAGTTCAGTCATGGTCACAAATTGAAAGTGAGATTTATTTAGGAATGAGAACAAAGGCTCATCCATCAATATAAAAGCCACAGGCCTTCCATTTATTCAGCTCTTAACTTTCTTAGATAGAGAACGAGCCAAGAGGCAGACACAGTAGCTAAATTATTTACTCAGAGCAACTGGAATTAGATTAGCTGTTAGGAGACATTGACCTGGGACAACAACAGGTTTAATGACAGTGCTATGGGAACATTAGTGCATTGATAGAGGCATTTGGGAGAAGGAAGAAAAGACTTCTTTTAAAAGGCTRTGAAAGGGGTTAGATGAGCAGGAAGACTGTAGCAGGCATTCAGAGAGTGGATTGTTCTGCAGACTGGGTTTGACAGTAGCCATGTCTTCATACCCCACTGTTTGGAAAGGTAGATACAGGAAAAGTCTGACAAGTCCCTGAGCTGGATGTGTTCTACCCATGAGCTGGCTTTATACTTCCCATTTGTGAGGTCTTTCTAAGCAATATTTCTTCCATAAAGGGACTCACCACATCATCTTTTGGTAAGTTCTACCTTGAGTGTGTCA
Organism: Amblyornis subalaris; assembly: GCA_018881555.1. Taxonomy (NCBI): domain Eukaryota; kingdom Metazoa; phylum Chordata; class Aves; order Passeriformes; family Ptilonorhynchidae; genus Amblyornis; species Amblyornis subalaris. The sequence continues at coordinate 3,865,628 of JACAXG010000050.1, forward strand.
TGCCGATGATCATATCCTGTGATCAACTCTCTGAATTCAGGGCAGTTTCAGAATGAGTCTGATCCCTCATAGGCGGTCGCCAGCCCTCGCCCTCCAGAAACCTGAGGAAGTTGCTGGGGACGTGCTGCTTATCCATCTCCCTGGTTATCAAGTTGCTCAAGGGCACAAGGGTTCAGAGGAGGACTATACATGGACCAGCATTCCTTGGGCACTAGGGAACAAGAAGAGAATATTAATGTCAGGAAACCCAATACTGATTTGCGGATCATCAGCTGCCATGTACCTATGCATGAACTCACTTGATGGCATCTGTTATGCTAATCCTAAAAGTTACAGATATCTGACCTAATTTCRTAAGGCTGGTCTTCATTACCACTGTCTGACTAAATCTCTGGAGAATGCTATAACCTTCAGGAAAGATAAACCACAGGGTTGGGAAAGGGAATGGAAAATGGAGAGCTGCCTGTAGTGAAAGATGAAAGGGAATATTCAGAGGCCTTCTTCAGTAAAGGAGCAGGATACATCAGAGACTAGCCCTGATCTGAGGAAACAAATCCAGAAACACACTACACAAGAGACATTATGGTTGAATAGGAGGAACAGCCCCTATGTGATGGTTGTCTGCTGTAAAAGAAGTAGATGTGAATAACTTTTCAAGAAAGAGGAAGAAATATCTTTCAGGTGAATAAAAKTGTAACAAAGTGGTGACTATGTCTAAAAAAGACACCCTGACTTATTATGAAAATTAATATTGAAATCAGATGAAGATTAAGATTTGATAAGAATAACACAGTTGCCCTAAAATTGTCTCAGAGGAAGCTCTGACAGTCAAACTAAACTTTAATACTTACCGCTTTTGCTACCTTCAGTACTGACCAATTTACTTTGAAATTAATGACACACACCCCACCACACTTTTATGTTAGGAGAACTCAAGAGGCAAAGTTAAAATTCTGTGTTATTAGACTCAAAGATGTCGTGGTACCAGCMCTGCAGAGGCCATGATGGTGCAGGGATATGTGAGAGGCCAATACAGAGAGACACGTAGTTTCCTTGGATAGCTGAGAAAAACTGACAAGCTTTRCAGTTCACATGCCTTTCCCAGTCAGTGCTCCAAGAGCCAAGCTGGGTGMGGGTGGTTCAAGAATTCAGTTCATATTGATGCCTGAAATTGCTAAGCAAAATTCTACAGCCTGGTTGCTTGCAGCACTGGCTCCCTCCACCTGCTGTTTGCTTTGTCTCCTGCAATGACAAGATAAGCCACCACTGAAGTACAGATGCACATGAGCGGGAGGCAAATGTGGCAGGCAGTGCTTGTCTTTCATTGCAAAATGCATTCAGATCCATGAAAGAAGATCACTATAAAAGATGCTGGTATTTATTTTATGGTATTACTAGTACAGCAGCTGCTAGACAGTATATGACATCGTTTGAAATGTTCTCAGTCAAAGTTGCTATTTGTTCAGAGCACTGATTGCTTGGATAAACTTCGTGAAAAGTTTGTGTGTGCAGTATGTGTGCAGTATGATATGGCAAAAATACTTGTTTCATCAAAAATGCCACTAGTTTGAATAGAACTATAAAGTATGTTAAAAGTGTTTCCTTGAAGRTTTCAGGTCTAATAAATTGGCCTGGCTGTTAGCCTTGAAATTAAACCTAAATGAATAATACATTTTGAATAATTTGAATGTTACTTCTTTTTCTCCTCACAGGATATCCAAAACACATCCTGCCTTCCTCAGTTGCTTTTTGGAAGTATTCAGACATTCTATGATACAATTGAACTCTAAATTTTATGTGAGCATTTGGCATTTATTTCAATATGTTATTTCATTGTTAATGTCAGATGCCATATGGATTAATTATCTCTTTCAAACAGGTTGAGTATAAAAACGATTTATTGAAAAGAATTTTGTGCTCTGTGATTTTAAAACCAACAGCTGTCAACACTAGTATATTTAATGCAATATTTTGTTTTCAATGAAAGTTTAAAACGCTTCATCCTCACTTTGATATTCATGGATAGCATAGAAAACAAAGGACACAATTTAGCTTGTAATGGGAATTATTGCAGAACCAGTGTCAGTGAATTATTACAGACTCTTTTGTAGTATTCAATCTTCCCTGCTGGATTGTTTGATTTAATCTTTTGTCCATAATTAAAAAAAAGAAAAGCCATTATACTCCGTATTCTGTGATTCTGTACTCTTTCAGCACTAACTGCTCTTCTCCCAGATGCTTCTACAATGGGGACAAATTAGAAAAGCAGGTCCTAACCTGAGGTGAGCAGATTTACCCAGTCAATGTCTCCTACATACCTTCAGATAGCAATCTGTTATTCTACAAGATATTTCATTTGAGTCCTTTGGAGTACTCTTTTTCAGATCTCATGAATTTGCAAGTCTGTAAAATTCCCCTTGTCTGTGGATCAGTTGAGGAATTTTATTTTTCCAGTGCTTGGTGAGGGTATTGTGTACACAAACTGTCAGAATCTGCAACCATTTACTTTGCCGTTAACCAAAGGCTGTGTTAGAGCAGTGATTGCAAACCCTCTTCACTACAAATTGCAACACTGCACAGTGTCACACTTGTGGGGCAAATCCGCCCTGGCCCATGCACTCCCCTGGGAGCAAAATTGTGTGGATGTTTTGATTCTTATGGATTTCCCTGAACTGGGATCAACTGCAGGAGAGGACTAGCCATTAAGAGTCAAACAGTGCAGTGTTGAGCAAACTGCACACAGATGGTAGATCTGAAATGCAGCTTTCAGACTCCTCATGAGATTGGATGGGTCAGCTTTGCCATAATACACTCAATGAGAACATTGCAGTTCATCGTGGAGCAGTTGTATGCAAGCGGTAAACTCCATAAACTGAGGTAGAATAAGGTGAAATAATGCCATCTCTAAGTTATTGTCTGTGTTCGGTACCCATTAAAAATCTCTTTTGCAAAGTGCTTTCCAGAAACCAGGGTCTGAAAAAACATGCTTGTTTTATAACTGTATTTTGTAAACCGATTTTATAAATCTCCTGCAGGAAGAGATTTATATAAGAGCTCCAGTTGGCTCTCTTCCTTTCCTGGTATAAGTGTATGATTGCTTTCTGAGCAACCAATCTCAGCAGGGGGCTTGGGACCTACTGTAGGTCACATTGCTGTCAACTCAGAAATGCAAATGGGGGCTACAGGCCCTTAATTTTTCAAAAAAATCTGTGAATGCTTGTGGAATGATAGTGTCATTTAAAGAAATTCTACTATTTCCATCTAATTCCAAATCTAGTTTTAGGCAGGACCATCTATGTGGAGTTTAAATGAGCCCTCTGTATTTTACAGCTGGCCTTAAAGTGGCTGAGCTGAGATGTGCAGACGTTCAAAAAAGTAAACCAGAAAAGGGAGAAGTTGTGGGGCAGCTGGTTGAGAGAACAGGGGTGTTAGGGCTCTGGGTGAGGTCAGAAAGTGGCCTTCAAAAGAGAAGAATAAATGCAGCTATTGAATACACCATGCCGATTTATTCCTGCTCTCTGAAAAGGTAAGATGGCCTTAGATTCAGCATTACCTTATCACAGCCCTGGCCCAAAATCAAAATTTCTAAATTTCTATAAGAACTAAATCTTTGGAAGCTAGAGATGGTAGTAGATGTTGGCAATTCATCAGAGAAAATGTACAAATCCCTCTCATAGTGTGAGAGGTCTTTTTAGGAAATCACAAAAAACTTTCAAAAAGATGCTGACAAAATTCTGCTCGTTCATGCTAGCAGATGTGGCTCTTCAGTCCCTACAGGAGCCAGGACACATGGTAGCCTTCCTCTAGAGGAAGTTGATCCCAAATAGGCTCTCCAGGGACATTACAAAAAGAGCCTGGTTTATGCAGGCAGCTTTCATGGAGTCATTAAGATTGGAAAAGACCTCTTAGATTATCAAGTCCCACCTTTAACTCGGTGCTGCCATGTTCACCACTAAACCATGCCCCAAGGTGCAACATCCACACATTCTTCTGACCACTTCCAGAGCTTGTGATTCCACCATTTCCCTGGGCAGGCGGTTCCAATGTGTGATCACCTTTTCAATTAAAAAACTTTTCCTAATATCCAACCTCAACCTCTCCTGGCACAACTTGAGGCCATTTCCTCTTGTCCTGTCACTTGTTACCTGGGAGAAGAGGCTGACCCCCACCTGGCTACAGCCTCCTTTCAGGTAGACAGTGATAACGTAACCCTTGAGCCTCCTTTTCTCCAGGCTAAACACCCCCAGCTCCCTCAGCTGCTCCTCATAAGACTTGTGCTCCAGACCCTTCACCAGCTTTGTTGCCCTTCTCTGGATTCACTCCAGTACCTCATTGTCTGTCCTGAAGGGCCCAGAACTGGACACAGGATTTAAGATGTGGCCTCACCAGTGCCAGTTACAGGGGCTGGTACATAATAAACTGAGATTTAGGGTTTTTAATGAGGGTTCAAGGGTTTTTTTGGAGGATGCAATTTCCATTTGTTATGAGCTGATACAGCAAGGGAAGCTTTGCCTTTGTAAGCCCTGCTCAAAGCATGACAGAAACTCTACAAGCCCAAAGGACATGACCCTGAATTCCCTAGGTGCTCTGCCAGTGGGAGGGCTTGCTGCACTGGACTCTGGCCATCACCATCAGTTTGTGGGTGTCATCATTAATTGCTAACATTAATAAAACCGAAAATACATTCACACTCTCCTTTTCTTAGAAACCCAGATACAAGAGGCACTGACTTTCATAAAGTGCTTTGGCAATATGCATTCCCTAGTTTATCCCATCAGATTGGACTACAGCTGTGTGGGACATGCTGTACTTCTTCAAGGGCACTCTTTCATGTGAGCCAACAATATCAAAACCTCGTGAGCAGCGTGAGCCAGGCCTGCACATGCTTTCAGACTGCACAACCATTTAACCATCAAGTGCTGCAGTATCACTGATTAAAAATGGTACAAAGGAAGCCTTTTCTGATCTTTTTTATGCATTATGGGGTTCCCTTATGAAATGCAGATTGTCTCCCATGGGCACATATCACAGAGAGGAGCAGGTATCAGCAGTGGCTCTGTCATCTGTACCCAAAGCAGGGTATAGATGTGATGACCTAAGGTGCCCTAGTAGGTTAATTTGTTTTGCTTCTGCCAAGTTTTGTGTCTGTGCTCTGAAGTTTGGAGGCACTAGAATTCATCAGTGAAGCATTCCCAAGCATTTAGTAAGAGAAGTTACATTTCTTCAACCATACTGAAAGAAACAGCTAAACTTTTTTTCTTTTTCTTTTCAAGTGGGAAAAAAGGTCAAGTCTGAAGCAACAAGGAACAGAAGATAAATTTGACTAAAATCATTGAGGTCATAAATTCTGGCTAAATTTATAAGCCACTTGATCTGCTCCATTTTGACAATTATTTGGTGCTTTGTTAGTGACAATCCATATATTAAAAAATAGAAAATGCCCACTGCATTTGGTATGGACACTGTACTTAAGGCAACAAAGTAACTCTCTCCAGGCAATTACCACAGATCTATTCATCAGCGGTAGTAACCTCTGTGTAATTTCACATACAAGGTCTTGATTTACCAAATTTCTACCAGATGCTGCTGTCTGAAAAAAATACCTTCCCTGTTCAGGCAGTAGTCCTGTAATGTGAGCAGCCTGAAGAAAATCAAGACTATTGGATAATCTGCTAATTTTGCCCCTTGAAGGCATCTTCTAGACAAGTTCAGGAAGCACAGGTATTTCAAGACAAAGGCAGTAAATATTAAACTAGCGTCTTTGAGATTATTGCAAGGAATTTATTCTGTATGACAGACAAACCTAAGAGAGACTTGCAAATCTTGAGCACTCTTGATGGAAATGTTGCTGACCTCAGAGTGACAGTAACCCTTTGGGGTCCTGAATTTTACACATTTACAAGTACTCTTGTCTCTTTATCTCAGTCCTCTACTTCTTTTGTTTGGTTATTATAACAGTAAAAGAAAGCAGTCTTGGCATTAGTGTGACACTAATAAATTGTTTCTTTAAAAAAAATAAATTAGAAACTTTTAATTCAGATTTCACAGCTGTTTAAAAAATGCACAATGACTTGTTCATCAAAAAGCTATTTATTTCTTTTTAGATGGAAAGCTGATAAAATGCATTCACAGCAGGGAAAGAAAGTGGCAAGCTACAGATTAACATGCTGTGGGATGCGTAACACGTTGCAAGTTACACAAGCAGTAAGTGGGAAAATACTGAGCTCTTATATGACATATTCCAAGAAGAATATAGCTCACAAAGAAAGAGATTAAACATATAATTGAGTTGACATAATACACTGAATAAATTTACCAAATTTATCGTATTCAGTAGAATAAAGAAAATGTAATATAATGGGAGCCAACCGTACTGAACAGGGTAAAAGTTTTCATGAAACTGATATATAGTTCACTGCACCAATCAAAACTAAGGAGTCAATAAACAAAGCAACTGAATGACACTTGTATCAAGCATGTGAAAGACATCAAATAAAAAGGACCACAGGAACTGGTGAACTCAGCAGTAATAGATTTTGCTTTGCAAACTCTATAGGTGTGTTGGTTTTGAACTATGTATCAGTTTCACAAAGACTTTGTTTATATTTTTGCTCCTTGTACACTATTTGTCATTTCAACATTCTAACAAAAATATCTGAAAGAAAAATTCCTAGTCAGTGCTGGTATTCATGGTATTCATTCCTTGAAGAGGGTCAAAAGGTGTGCCTGTGTTAGACAAGCAATTTTTTCCCCAGTCATTTTAGAGCTACTGTTACAATACTAACTTTGTCTATCTTGATCTTTCAAACAGTGTTTAAAAAACCTTGCGAGCGTCCAGCTTTTTGTAGCAAAGCAGAATTCTGGAGCATAGAACTTTTACCTCCACCTTCAACACCTCTATCACCATCAGAACAGACTGTATCTCCAACTTCAGCACCAACTTTTGTGAACATGGGGAGAAGGTTTAATTGTTCTGTGTCTTTGTTCTCCCAGCTTTAACATGGAAAAATCAAACTATCAACAGTTGTCTTAACATTTGAGATACAGAGACTAAAAATTCTCAAGAGACATGTTCAATTCTAACAAAACAGTACAATTCCAGTGTGTTGGGGAGATTGGCTTTTTAAAACATCCTTAAAAATCTGAATTGTTTTCCAGAGGGAGGCTGTGTGACCCATGGAAACTGATTATTCAAACTAATTTTATTTTTTCTCTCCTTGTTGATAATTTCTGTACTTTCATTCTTTGTTGACACAGTTCAATATATTTGGCATGAAGACTTAACTTCATTGTCAGTACTATACAGTATAACCTATAGTGTCCTGGCATATAGTCATTGTTGTAAATAATCTAGAGGAAAGATTTTGCTAAATTAATTCTTTGCTTTATACCTTGGTGTGCATTTTAGCAAGATTCAGTCATAAAAGATTTCTGAAACTTAAAAAAAAAGTTCCAAGGACAATGTATTACAATGGAGACTCCTGAAGGAGGATGAACCTTCTGAAATGGCTTGTAATTAATGTAGTCCTTAAACCATTATGGGAAGGGGCACTACCAAAACCAGAACATTTTGATACACTGTTATATGACTATTACCTTGTTTACTGCAGAAGAAACTTAGCGTGAGAAGGTTGCCTGAATGAGTGAGAAGTGCTTTTGTCACAGTTACACAGTTAAATTTCGGGTCAAGGCAGAACCAGATCTATAATTTCTGGCTCAACGTCTTACAGGCTAGATAGCTGCTATAAGCTTAAGACCTCCTACCATGATCTGATTTCAGACAGCTGTGTTAGCTTAACACTTCATAATTTTTTGTTGTGGAATGTGATAAAACGGAGGTGGTGTGTTGAATTTTCTCCATACAAGAACTTTGTAACACAGAGAAATGACTCAAGTTTAAGTTTTTTCAGATAGAAACAATGTTTTATATATGAAAAGACAGTTACATACTTAAGCTGTTGCATCTTGTATTTTCTCTACTGTATTTGCACATAATATTTGCACTATGATGTTTAAACCTTACAGAGTATTCATCTTTGCTAGGATACATGTTTGAATAAATATATGAATGTTCATAACAGAAAGAACTCTGTCTTGATGGAAGATTTTTCTTTTCTCTCATGATCAAATCCAGGAAATGATTTCATATGACAGAGAAATTAAACAAAAGAAAATTTACTTAAAAAAAAAAATAATTCTCTTCTCCCATGAAAAACCTGAGGCTAAAGTGCTTGTCAAGTTTAAAACTCAGGATCTGGAGCAGGTCAGATCTGGAGCACATTAGGAAGAGTGTCAAAGAACAAAACCAAGCACAATTGCTTCTTGTTTAAAGAGTGGTAGCCCTTTGGCTGAAGCTTCTGTGTAGTTCCTGACAGCTTGTGTACAAGAAGACATTTTCTGAATAAACAAATTATACGATGAAATTACTTATGATTGCTCATAAGTGATTTCTTCTCTGAATGCAAAACGGGTGTTTCTTTTCTCAAAACAGTCATGCTATTATTGTAAGCTTTCTTGCTTCCTTATTCATTGCTGCTTACTTTCTCTCGTTGGATTCAAGTATTTTTGAATGTTCAGTGACCAACATTGAAGCAGAGGATGATTGTGTTATCAGCCTAAACAACCAGGAATCATTAATTTTAAACTTGGCACTGGGATATGAGCCAAAATCATATATGAAACAATGATTTATCAAGGAAACTAAAGCAATATGTTCTAGAAGTCAAATGGTTAAAATGTAGGGCCCACAGATACAGCAGTTCTCCATTAAGGAATTATTTTAACTAAATATACAGGTAAATAGCAAATTACAGTAGACTCAGTAGAACAAGGACAAAATACAGATTTTATCAGGTTAAAATATCTTATTTACATGAAGACTTTATGGACTCAAATTCATGCCCCTGGAAAAATCTAGTTGTGTAGGAGAAAGTGGTGGAAATGCTGAATTTTATATGAGCAAAAATTAAGTTTCATAAAATAAAAAAAAAATTAAAACATTTCCTCCATGTAGATAAAGATAAACTTAAACAAAATGCACATTTATGTATAAATAAAAAACTTTATATGAATATAGTATTTCATTTTACTACAACTTTTCTTTCCTGGACCCAAGGGTTTTAACAGAAAAACGCAACAAATTTTAGGAGGAGTTCTTAGTACTTCCTGGAATTTCATTAAATGCTTTCGTGTGATTCTCAATTCTCTACAAAAAAACCCAAAACACTAAAAAAACACCAAAACACAAAAAGAGTAAGAAAATAATTAAGACTTCTAAGTAAGAATTAAGACTCCATGATAGGGACAGGAAATACTTTCTAAAGGTCTCCAATAGCATTATTTTAGAAGATTGATTTGTTACACAGAATGAGTAATTGGGAGACATCTTATGTTGGTGGCACAGAAAAAAGTGACCCTCTTACAAATTAACCATAGATTTGTTTATGCTTAGTGAAAATATGAGGTAGAGAGAAGAAACATTATCCACATTCATCTGAAATTCAAACATGCACAGTGGCTCGTATTAAAAAAAAAAAAAAATAGGCTTTCACACCTGGCACAGTAAACGCTGATATCATAGCATGCCATGACATTAAATGTTCTGTGGTGAGTAGAGGCTTTCACATGTAAGCACTGGGTTCTGCTGCCCCTTCATCTAAACAATAGAAAAAAACCTGACAAAGTAACATAGAACTTCCAGAAGAAGGATGTGCGAGATTTGATACCAAGGTGTATTTAGCATGATTATTTTACAGAATAGCACCAATGAATCAGGAATTGTAAGTAGACATAATTTTGATTTCTGAATCAGAATACCTTCACTTACAGAAATTAATACCAGTCATCAGTGCAAAATGTTGAGGTAAACTCCTCATCCAATGTAGTTTGTGCTATGTATTTCACATTCGTTGTTATGAACAAAAGCCTTTCTGCAATACCCAACAAGTTTCAAATTCTGAATCCTATTTTAATACTATCCCTGAGGTCTAGTCACTGAACATTCTATTTATCTGTAAACTTAAGTCTTTCTTATTAATGCAGGACTTTTGAGGAACCATTGAAAAAGAATTAGATTAATTTAAAATGGAATTAAATTTAGCAGTAGAGAGTACTAGTCTTGTTAGTAATGAGGATAGCCTCTGTCAGATAGATGTGCAGTATCTGGTAATAAGAAAATAGAGAAAAAAAATCAGCATAGGTTGGTTAATTGGACCATGAGTCCCGTACTTGTTGTGGCTATGAAGAAAAGACAAACATCATCCCAAGATATATCCGGAGAGGTAGCTTCTGGAAGAGATAGCCTGTGGAAACCTTCATCTAGAAGTTTGTATCACAGAATCACAGAATCACAGAATCACAGAATCACAGAATCACCAGGTTGGAAGAGACCTACAAGATCATCGAGTCCAACCCATGCCCCAACATCTCAACTAAACTAAACCACGTCACCGAGTGCCACATCCAATCTCTTTTTAAATACGTCTAGGGATGGTGATTCCACCACATGCCCAGGTAGACCATTCCAGTATTGTATGCAGTTCTACTCACTTATTTTTTAGGTGCATTTGTTCAAATAGAATACAGATGTAAAGGAGGCCTGCAGTGGCAATCAAGGAGATGGAGAGACTGTTAGACAAAATGAGAAAAAAAGGTTTGGCTTGTATACCCTAGCAAAGTGAAGACTGAGAAGAAATAACAGTCATTCTCTATAAATGCATTGGGGTGGTACATTTTGCCAGAAAAAGAGAATAACTATTAAACTTGTCATAAAAACTTAGGCAGGAGATTAGAATAGTATTTCTAACCACCAGAGGTACAAGACTCTAAAAGAGGATCCCAGTAGGAGTAGTGTAGGTAGGCATTCTATCCACTTTTTGATTCCTTCTTGAAAAAGACTATATGACATGCAACAGCGAGAGATTGATATGCTTTTATGCTGTCAGATATTTAAAATTAACATTATAATTCCACCTAAGTTTCAGTTATAAAAATTTCTTTTTAGTGAGACACAAGAATATACTGGTTGGAGTAACAAAGGAAAATTCGAGAATGGTTTTAAGAGGAAAAAAGGTGAGTAGAACTGCATACAACTTTCTAGATGAATGCTTTCATGGACCACTTGATGTTTTCTAGAAAATACCTCTATGGATACATCTTGGTATTGTGTGTTCATAGAATTTTTTATGAAACTAATGGTTTGGGTTGAAAGGGACCTTAAAGATCGTCTAGTTCCAATCCCCCTGCCATGGGAAGAGTCACCTTCCACTAGACCAGGCTGATCAAAGTCTCATCCAGCCTGCCCTTGAACACTTCAAAGGATGGGACATTCACAACGTCTTCGGGCAATGTGTTCCAGTGCCTCACCACCACTGCAGTGAAGAATTTCTTCCTAATATTCAGTCTAAATCTCTCCTCTTATAATTTAAAACCATTACCCCCTTGGTCCTATCTCCTTGTAAAAAGTCCCTCTCCAGGTCTCTTGCAAGCCCCCTTTAACTACTGAAAGGGTGCTGTAAGGTTTCCCCAAACTGAACAACCTCAGACCTCTCAGCCTGTCTCCTTAGGAGACATGCTCCAGCCCTCTGATTATCTCTGTGGCCTCCACTGGACCTGTTCCAACAGGCCCACAGCTTTCTTATGCTGAGGGCCCTGGAGCTGGACACAGCACTCCAGGTGGGGTCTCACCAAAGTGGAGCAGAGGGGCAGGACCTTACCCTGCTGGCCACACCGCTTTGGGTGCAGCCCAGGAGATGGTTGTCCCTCTGGGCTGCAAGCTCCCACTGCCAGCTCACGKCCAGCTTATTGTCCACCAGAAGCTCCAAGTCTTTCTCTGCAGGGCTGCTCGCAATGAATTCTTCTCCCAGTCTGCGCTCATGTCTGGGATTGCCCCAACTCAGGTGCAGCACCTTGCACTGGGAGAACACTTAGAGGCTCTTGTGGGCCCACTCCTCATGTGTGTCCAACTTTCTTGTCCTTACTTCACAGCCACAAATAGTACAAACAAGTAGTTTCCAATTAGCTAACCTAGGTTACTTTTTTTTCCTTTCCTCTTGTTTTTTATTACCAGATGCAGCTTGTTGCTTTTTTATGCTTGTCATGAGAAAGACATTATGATGCAATGAACTGTCTGAAGACTATGATTATTATAATACTTGGAGAATATTTTAGAACAACACATTATTGTGTTCCATTCATATAACTCAGAATTGTTTTATTTAGAACTTGCCTGGAATTGGATATAAAGAAACAAGAAATTAGTTCAATGTCAATATTTGTTTGTAGTATTTGAGAGTGAGGTATCCATCCTTGTGCATGGATATTAGCTAATTAAATAGCATTCAGTCCAGCAAGCCTGAGCTAATCTTGGTAAACTATAGGAAATAATTGTAGATATGTAGAGACTGTACCTGTTCCTCTTATTGAATATTTCTGTTTTTCATAACTTATGTTTACCAAATACTCTAGTGTTGATGTCAGGTTGCTGTAAAATTATCACATTCCAGTATTGCTGGGGAAAGCTATTCCCATCTTTGGCTTAAGATGGCTTTGGTCTCCTTTGAACACAGATAGGGCTTTTTCCATTTTGAGATAGATTTTTTGCACATATTATGAGGCTTTGAATTTAAATCAATCCAGAAACCATAGCTGGTACAGAATGTGACACCTGACACTTAACCAGTGTATTTTGGCAGCATACGGGCCAAACTGAATCGTCACAAATGTCCATGTGAGTTTCCAGATGCCGTTGAAGATAACAGATTATTTTGCAAGAGTGAATTAGAACCTACATGTTTCACAAGCAGTTTTATACCCTCTATCATCCTGCCACAGCTCTGCCCAGTGGAAGCATTTGAGCTGGATGGAGAAAATAGAAAAAAAGAGTAAGTGGAAAAAGAATGAGAAAGAACAAGTAAAGAAAAGGGGTTTTTTCTTTCAGGAACTTTCAGCTTTGAATTTAGTTTTTTTCTGTCTCTTTTTGGCCCTATAGTACAGAAATTTAATTTTCTTGTGTGCTCATGAGAACATTAACTTCTTTACCTAGACTGCGAAAAAAGCAAAACAGAAGAAAATGGCATTTGTAAAAAAGGAAAATGCTGTTGGATTTTATTTTTATTGTAGGGTTGCTTTGTTGGTATGAGAGCATAGAAGCAACCTTTAAATACCAGGTTAAAGATTGGGATGCACACTCTGCTTTTATATGTCAGATTTTACAACAGAGAAACGTGGTTGCTTGCATTTTAGTAGGTAATGTGTGACTGAATCTCTGGAGACCAGAGATTCACTTCTGTTCTCCAAAATACAAGATTTCAGTCATAACTTATTTTCCTCAAGTTCTCTGCCATTGGTACTAAAAACATCTATTATTAAACTCAGGATATGAAAGATACGTATAAAAATCTAATGTCAAGGTTTCTTCTGTTTGTTTTTAATTCCAAAGAAAGGCTCTCATTCTTTCTTGCGTGGGGATTTTGAGGAAGATGACAAATAAATTATAAAGCTGTAGAAAATTGCTTCCAGACAACACTAGAAAAGAACAAAAAGCCACTGAAACCATTTGACTCAGCCTTGGTTTCTTCCAATGTAAAAAAAAAAAAAAAATTTCCATGTGGTCTCAGAAACAGAGGATTAACTTTAGAATAAACTGAGAATGTGATGAGTAAAATGAAAGGTTAAATAAAAAAGCTTTGCTTTTGTGCATGCAGGTGAAAAGTATAGACATCTAATGGCGGCCTTCTGATACCTAAAGGGTATCTACAGGAGAGCTGGAGAGGGACTTTTTAAAGTGCATGTAGTGACAGGACAAAGAGGAATGGCTTCAAACTGAAAGAGGGGAGGTATAGGTTAGATATTAAGAAGAAATTCTTTACTGTGAYGGTGGTGAGACACTGGAACAGGTTGTCCAGGGAAGTTGTGAGCGCCCCATCCCTGGAAGTGTTGAAGGCCAGGTTTTATGGGGCTTTGAGCAATCTAGTCTAGTGAAAGGTATCTCAGCCTGTGACCAGGGAGTTAGACCTAGATGATCCTTAAGGTCTCTTCCAACACAAACTATTCTATGATCCTATGATGGGAATCAAAAAACTGAGGATTTTGGGGTGCTTTTAAAAGTGTTTATAATCAGCTCTTATAAGAAACTATATATAGAGAAAAAGTAAAAATACCATGCTGGTATGCTTTTCTGTATGTGGAGAGCTGTGTTAATATCTCTCACAATTGTGTCTTCATATGTTTTGTGTTGTCAGCTCTGCATTGCAAAGTATACAAATTGCATCAGATCGTCATTAGATCATGTAATAAATGTAGCAAAACAACTACTAGGGGAAGGGTTGCACATCTCTTTGCTGCATTACTGTCCCTTGGCTTCCTCCTGTCATGACCTAAAATACTAAATGCTAATCTAGTTAACARGTTGCCAACTGTGTCTAGCAGATGGGAGTCAAAACACTCCAGAGATGCTTCAGAACTGCACGGCATAATGGTAACATGTAGGTCTGGTTGAGAGAGCATTCCTGGGAGACAGTGTGMGACTCTCGTACTCCATGCATGAGACCTGACATCTGGCTTTCAGATGAGAGGCTTCGTCATGAGAGAGTGATCATATCAAGAAAGATATCAGTATGTTCAATATTTTGGTGATAGCCTCTTCAGAGAAATTTTATTAACATTAAGTACAAAAACGTTGATATGTTTTAACTAACCATGCTGAACAGAGTACAAAATGTAGATATATAAGTGCCCACTCTGCCCAATCCACAATATAACTTCCAACAGAGATGCATCATTCTTGGAAGGTGGATGCACGATGAAGTGAAAGGACTTGCCCAAGTCACTGGTCAGGGATACCACCAGGAATACAGCTGCCTAATGCCACTCTCCAATGCTACTGAAATACTGGACCAGCAGCTGAATTAAACCTGTTTTTACTTATTAATGAAATTGTAAGAAGCTGTCTTACTCTAAACATGTTCCAGTTTATGAAAGCATCGATTTGTCTTGGGGGATTTGATTGTGATTTTCAAGCATAAAATTCAAACTATTGCTATATTTAAAATAAATGAAGTTGCAAATGAAAAATACATGTCCTCTCCTTACTAAGCTACAAAGGCAAATGAAAAATGGAAGGTTTTCCTTTCAGCCAATTCTTCTCAAACAAGAAATAAGCCCCAAAGAGAAACAGCAGGGTTGGCTCCTTCAAAAGCAAGGGCCTGAGGCAAAGCTAGAGCCTGGTAGTGCTGCTTTCATCTGGTTCAGCTCGAGCAAACAGACGCACTTCTCAGCTGAGGAATGCAAGGCCCTTGCCACGGGGTCACGTCCTGGGAGGGGAGCGTGGGCAGTGCCCTTTCACTCCACTTTAACAATGAGGTGGAAAAAAAGACATCCACCCATGGACTTGCACGCACATGCCCATCACACACATGCACAAACAGTATGTGCGTGCACATGCTCTGCTCAGCGTTTGCCAAGCTACCTAACCTGATCCACTTTCCTCTTGGGTTTCTTTATGTAATCCAGCTAAGGCAGACTTCTCTGAGCTGGAAAGGAAGTATCAATACCAAGAGTTTCTGTCTCACTGGAACAACACCTGGCAGCTTTGTATGAATTGCCTGTGCTGTTGGGTAGCCATTCCTACTTCACAAGCACGTTCTTCTGGCATTATTTCCATTGTTATGAATTTTTAACCATCCTTCATCGCCATCTGAAATGAACTGATATTAGTTTCGGCAGAAAAAAAAAAACAGGCAGAAAAACCACAGTTCAAGTAAACCTATTTGAACCATCAAAAACATTTGATGAACCATCAAAACAAAAATAAAAGACCCTCAGATTTGCCAGGAGAGGTTCGGATTAGATATTTGGAAAAAAATGTTCACTGAAGGGGTGGTTAGGCATTGGAATAAGTTGTCCAGGGAGGTGGTGGAGTCATTGTGAGTATTCAAGAGGTGCCTGGATATGGCTCTTCAGGGTATGGTTTAGGGGTGATTACAGTGGTGCTGGGTTGATGGTTGGACTAGATGATTTGAAGATCTCTTCCAACCTTGATGATTGTGTGATTCTGTGATATGTAACAAAGCATTTTATAGTTTACTGTGTAATCATAGAGACACACATCCTATAAATCACTGAAACTGCAATGGGGATATGACAAGGGCAGTGCCCAATGACACTGGGATGCTGTTAATCATGATTCTCATCTAAGCCCATGATTATTTTTGAGCTGTGTTATTTACCCTGAAAGAATCCTTCAATCATGTTATTTATCTGAATTCCCTGGAGTGATCTATTGCAGTGGGACACTCAGAATCGTGGACCTACATTGTGTTGAAAAGTCTCATTGCTTTCTGGCCAAGAATTCTTACAGGAAAACCCTGAAGATGCAGATGAGGACTCTGTTTCTGGTTATCAGTGACAGTAAATCAGGAAATGCAAGGCCAGAAATAAGATATTTGGATTGAGTCAGTTTGATAGTTAACTCTGTGAAATCTTGTTTCCCGAAACAAATATGCACACTTGTTTCCTTAGGCAGAAGAGTCATATCCTCTCAGCCCTATCTCCTTTATTTCACCAGCTGTTCTCCTGCTTGTGTGGTCTCAGCAATGCATACTATATACTTTGTTACTTTGATTCTCTCTAAATCATGAAAATTTGTCCTTATTTTGCTTTAATTTTGGTTCAGGAGTTTAATAACCCTCCTGAAAGGCAGCAGAGTACAGAATTGATGTTGTGTGACAGTGCTTTGTATTGTGACTTCATTTGGAGTCTGCACCAGACCAGCTGTGCTAGAATCCAAATGCTCATTCCCACCACAGCTCACTAGAGTTGGAAGCAAGCTGATGGTCGTGCTTTCCCTTGCCTTCCCTTTGTCATTCAATGTATGCTTTGGTATCAGCACAGCATCCGTTTTGACTATAGAAGGGATGGAGACAAGATTACCAACATTCTCAAGAGGATATTACTGTGGACTCCCAGGATCTCCTGGTATTTGATGTTAATGCAGGTTTATGAAGCCCTGGCTTTCTGTTTGGCTGTGTTTGAGCAGTTCTTACTGATTTCAACTGAATGGATAATCACATCTAAATAGCAGTGCTAAGTCAAGGACAGCGTGTATACCATTCCAAAACAAAGAGTCCTATGTCTGTCATTAATTTTTTGGGGGATGATGGAAAACTGTATACATTTTTAGAAGTAGCAGATATTTAGGTTTTGCATATAGTCACTGGCTTATCTCACAAGCCATGAGAACAAAAAACAAAGCTGGTTTTCATGTCATCACATTATAGCAGCCAGAACAGCAATTACTAACTTCTGATAAAATGCAGCCCATAGGTATCTTTCACTACTGACTTGCATTTGACAAATTTTTTTAAACCAGCTAGTGCCACTAAGTCATCTTGTTTGACTTCCTGCATAAGACGTACTATTTGCTTCTCTGTCTCCAGTAACAAGATGGTGTTATGGTGAAGCATATGTTCTTAAAGAGATACTCAGATATAATTTGAAGACATCAAGAGAGCAATTCAGTGCCTTTCTGTTGTAGGTTGTTGCAAAATGGTTCAGTAAAATTAAATATTTATTCTTTGCAATACCTGTGAAATTCTGGCCTGGCCTCAAACCTCATTATGACAAGTTTCACAGGCACGTAGCACAAAATGACTGGATGGTTTGCCAGCCAGCGCAATTATTCAAAGAACTGCTAATCCCTTTCTTTTGGCCAGACTCCTATCCAAATCGACTCTGAATTCTCTTGGAGGCTGTCTTGCTGGGCTTACTTATTTCTGTTGATTTAGCCCACAAATTCAAGTTTTAGTAATCCATTATTTTGTTGCCAAACTGCACACTGTTGTAACATGTTTTGTCCAGAGTTAGAGATTACATTTTGGGTAAACCAAACTGTAATGTGGAAATATTTTTCTCTAGATGTACCTACACATTTGGGTCTGCAGAACCTGATGGTTGAAAGAATTCAGTAGAATAGATATAGATGGTTGTGTTTCTGGTGAATAAAAGCTAATGAGTTCAGTGTACAGTTCACCCAGACAGTGCCAATCATAACATTTAAAAATCACTTTCAAGTTCTTTGGGATAGAATATGCTTGTGTTTGGATAGGGTAGAAGTGGAAAAAAAGAGGAAATAAAACAAAGCAGCAATGCATATATACTTTGTTCACTTTTCAGCACCCCTGCCTTCTACACTACAAGCATTTTTTCCTCTTCTTCACAACAAACTCTGTATTTTGAATATATAGTCAGTCATAACCCCCTCATTTGCTGTTCATATTTCTCAGGTCTGACTTCATTGCTTCATTGTATGTGAATTATTTTGTGACTGTTACATTTTTTGCAAAGGGAGATAAGACTACAGTGAAAAGTGCAGTTTGTAAGAATGACAATTTGTAGGAATTTCTTTATAAATTTAAAAAATACTGTGAAGATTTTCTTAGACAAAAAAATTTTATATACAGTGAATGGCAATAGCAATGGAAAACTAAACATAAGCAGTTTTGCTCTTTTATCTGGAACTTGGAGGTCTTCCAGCTTTGCCTTTCAGCATTTGTCCGATTAAATATTGACCCCGAATGATTGAACAAACCTGTTTCAAGACCTCTTTTTAGTTTCTAAAAACCTAGATTTTAAAATCTCTGAATGTTTGCTTCAAAAATGAAATCAAGTTTCTGTGTGGTTTATTGTGAAAGAAAAATTTTGCCAAATGCCTCCTATTTTTCTCATTCAGTTACTTAAGTTGGGGGTTTTGATCAGTGCCATGGACTGCCCTCAACCTTCTCCTTTCTTTGAATTTTTAAAAGAAGAATGGATTTAGTTGTGTGGTAATGCCTGCTGAGTGAGAAGTATTTACTGATGGAAATCTGAACTAGCAAAGCTTTAAATCCTATTTGAGGAAGTACATAGCCAACAACATTTACATAAAGAAAYAACTTTTTAAAGTACAAGTATCATTTTTAGTACAGACTAGCACTTGAAAGTCTAAGTTGTGCTAAAAGTTAGGCTTCGATGGACACATTTTGGAAGTCAAATTGGAAATGTTCCATAAGCCTCCTTAGCTTAAACATGTGAAGGAAGGCACTTATCTGTTGAGTGTTTTCTACATGTGTATTCATGTTATGATGTGTTTTTATATTGCAGGTGCTTAATTCAGACTCTGTTTTGCCCTAGACATGCCTCGAAGGTGCTGTTCTTCCTGCATGTGCCGATGTCCTTTGCATCATCTAAGCTACTCATCTGAATAAGAACACTTAGATAGTGAAAAGAAATACTTTTGCCAAAACAAAACTCTTTCTACATTATGCCTTTTTGCTAAAACAAAATGCTTTTTGTATTATTTCATTCACAGGTTTGGGGCAGAGTTCTTTTGTTTTGTTCTATTTCCCACTAAYCTTTCCAGCTCTGTAAAACAAAATAAAGGTTGCATTCAGCTCTGACTCCACAGTATCTTTAGTGCCGTTTTTCCTTATGGTAACTTGAAATTTCCATTCATGTTAATTAATATTTTAGCTCCATATTTCTATCAAGACCTTGCCAGTTTCTGCAGCTAGTTTCATCTTTTATCATTACCATCTTTTAACAAGCATATTTTAGCCATAGACACATGTTTGGGTTTTGAACAGATATTAAAGTTGCTGTTCTTTTAATTCCTGGGCACGAACAAAGTATGATCTGTACATGCATAAGAATTTCTTGGCTAGACACAGTCTTTATTTTGAATCTAGATGGTCAATAGGCTCTCAAACTGTCAAGAGACTTTGGCACTCATGACAACTATTAATCCATCTTGGTCGCCAGTTCTGGAGAATGATGACCTCCGCTCTGACAGTGTCAGGTCTTCTAAATGGACTTAGGAAAATACTCTTGCACCTTCATCCTCCTTCTATTTT
This sequence comes from Amblyornis subalaris, assembly GCA_018881555.1. Classification (NCBI taxonomy): domain Eukaryota; kingdom Metazoa; phylum Chordata; class Aves; order Passeriformes; family Ptilonorhynchidae; genus Amblyornis; species Amblyornis subalaris. Next base: position 3,885,514 of record JACAXG010000050.1, read on the forward strand.
CCAAGTAGACAAGAGGGCAGTTCCCTTTGACCACAAGAGCACCTGCAGAAGAAGCTTGGACAGAGTTCTACAGAAGAATGCAGAAGAATCTCAGTCATTGAAAGTTTTCTTCTTCAGTACTCATCCATATGCATTAACACTGTGGGTGATCCCATGCAATTCAGATACTTGTTAATTACCTAAAGGTAAAACTCCTGTTATATCTTCTTCTGAAAGACAGGGTGGGGGTACAGAAGTCAAAACACTCATTATTGTGGAGATCCAGAAACTATATTCCTACATGATAACAATGCCAGGGAAGAGATGAGAAAGAGGGGTAAGGTTCTGTTCCGAGTAAAGGGAGAAAATAACWCACAAAAGTCTTTGATGAACTCTAGCAGTGTGGGAACTGTTCAGATCTTCAAACTAGTTCTAATCTGTTCCAAGAGCAGCGGGAAGGATGGACATGAAGTGGTATGAGCTGAAGCTGTTCCTTGAGTAACAATGTTTTATGTAGTTCCTCAAGGCTCAGAATGTAATTCCTCAAGGCCCAGAGTGTAATACTGCCAGGTACAATTTATAAATGTACTTTTTTGTTTCCTTCACTTTTGTAAGTTTCCAGTCTTGAAATCAAGAACTTAAGCTTTTGCTTTCCTTGATTAAACTTTAGTTTTTGCTTCTAAGCTTGTCTGGTGAAAAGCCTGACTCTGGATAAAAATTCAAAGAAAACAAGTTCTCTAGAGAGTAACTAATCCAGTAAAGCTTTGTGCAGGCAACAGCCTTCTTCCCTGAAATAATCTGAGATATGACTTTCAGCAGGATATAAGGACAAGTTTGAAACTGCAGTCAGCAAGTGTTCAGATTTAGTGGCAGAAAGATCAAGTATAGCTGCAGCTACACCTCAGATCATCAGTGTGCTAGTTTTAAAAACTAAACTTACATGTTGTTGAAAATTTTACCCCAAATATTCATTAATCCTTGAAAAAAACCAATTAAATCTCATGGGTTTTGAAAACAGATGCAAACTTTAGAATCAGGCAATGTGGATTAATTACCAGACAGATTATGTAGTCAATCTTCTGGAAAATGTCCTGGTCTTGTAGCAACCTCTGGTCTTGTCTTTTAATTGTTGAGTGATTTGTTTTCCTTCACAAGTCCAGTGTTATCTCACTACCACTATTCCTAAAATCATCTGTCATCAGGAATGCAAAATAGCTGAATCATGAGTTCTAATTTTTCTTAGGTACTGTGGTCCTTCAAGATAGAACTTAGATAATAGCTGTGAGTGCATTACTACTCTGATTAGGATTTGCTTGTATACTCTTATTAGGATGAAACATTTTGCTAGACTGAGGCCACAAGTGATATGATTCCAATGACCATCAAATTAAAGGTCAACTTGAAGAGCAGGGATCAAATTTCTTCCCTTATAGTCTACTTCAGAAATCTATGAAAGTGTTGTGCATGTTTATTAATGTCTGTTGCACAGGATTTTTTAATCCCCTTGATAATGCACACCTAATGTCACACTTTGTTCTCTTGGTTGACACAAACAGATTAATTTAAATTCAGCAAATCATAACTGAAAATCCTTAATTTAGTGGTTTTGTCTATGGTCTAATTGAAACAAAAAAAATTGAGTAGTTGATGAAAGTTAAAAACAATCAACCTTTTGTCTTTTACCTTTTTCTCCTAGGAAACAAATGTTTGGTATCTTTCAAAGTTTAGGCTAATGGTCCATCAGAATGGAATGCTTGTAAACCTACTGTCTCAATCATGCACAGATTCTAAATATTGGGCAACTGAGAAATTCTGGTGGAAAATATTCTGTTTTCAAGGATTCCCTCCAAGATCCATTCAGCCACTACAACATTGCTATTCGTGACACTGAATATGGATTTGAGTACTGCACAGATGAGTGAGTTGTAAGAATTTCAGATTTCAAGCCTTTTGATGGTATCCAGTTGTCCTCAGAGCCTTTGATACCAGCTGTTGGATGCAGCTGCCCCTTGAACTGCTTAGCGTCATCATTTCCTATTCCTCTAAACATAATCCTAAGAGCAGCTTAATAACAAATGTGTTAGCAGAACACAGTGGATATCTGTGTTCTGACGTTTCAGCCTGGAGTTACTTGGTACTTACACCTCTCTGCTGTCTCGATACTGAATTTGCTAAAATCTAGAAGCAGAATCACTCCACTATCTTCCTATCATATTTTCTCTTATGTAATCTACAAGAGTCTTCAAACTCTAATACTACTTGTGTCATTACCACAAAAGGAAACACAATCAGAGAAGATGGCTCAGGAAGTAGGGAACGTCAGGCCCAGTGGATAAAGGAAGTATGAAAAAATCGATCCCAACCAACATTTCTTGCAGGATGAGAGTCCTTTCTCCAAGTTCTACCAAAGTCAGCTGCTGCCAGTGACTTTGTGGGTTGAAATAAAGACTGAAGCCTCCTCTGCATTCTTGGGAATCGTTCTCTTGTCTGTTTCCTCCAGAGCTACCAGCTTTGAATCTGTAGGCAAGCAGCTTGGGCCTCTCAGGAGTATCGTGCTGCTTACTGTTTCTCTTACTGTCTTTTCCACTCTATATTTAAAAGGTTCTGCAGAGCTGAGCTTCCTCTTGAGAAAACAAGCAATTCCCCCTTTCCTTCTCCTTTCCAGAAGTTTCAATTTGACTTAGAGTACAGCAGCTAGAGTGAGGTAAACATAAAGCCTTCTTCTTGGTTGCCACCAATGCAACCTCTTTAAAATAACAGAAAATATACTCTGGATTTATGCACTAAACTGGAAACAATCTATCATTTGTAAGCATGGAACCACAGAGGCAAAGTGTTCCAAAGTTAGACACTTTTTAGTAACAGCTTGGATTTAAGAGGACCTTATTGCACTATATAGAAGTTGAGCTTTGTCTACTATTATTTCACCAGTTCTGGGAAATACTGGTTTGTGCCTTTCAGCATATAGGACACTTATTCTCATATCTAAATATATTTTTCTTGAGTTTCGCAATGGACAGAGATAATAATTAAATAAAAGCCATTCCATTTAGGTTTCCTGCAACAACACTGGTCCTCAACAAGGTGTTACGAGCATCTGAGCTAATTTTATATAGGTTGTGATAAACCTGTTTTCTGATGTGGGCAGCTCCTTGAACACAGAACTAGCAATAAGCATCTGAACAATTTCTGATTATTTTAAATCACCTGAGGATTATAAAGCCCAAGGATTTCCTATTCCTGCCATTGGACGAATAATGTACTAGGGAAATTTTTCTTCCAGTGTTTGTGTATGATACTCTCTGCTATTCTGTAAGTTATTTGACTCAGATCCTGCCACACTGAAAGTGCTTCTACAGTATCCAGCTCCCTGCCTTCATTAGCATATTTAAATACCAAGAATTAATATAGTTGCAAGTGTCTTATTCTGCAAATACAGAATTCAATAGAAGGACTCTGATTTCTTTTGTTTGCAAATCTGAATTTTAGGGAGCAGAAAGTAATGTCTGTTTTTCCCAGATATGGGAAGCAGGAAAGGGTAGACATATATTGTCACTAATTTTAACTTTAGTAGCCAACTTGAGGAAAATTTATGTTTCCTATAGTTAGACAGAATCTTGTGTACCTCTATAAAGAAGTGAATAAATTGAACTGATCACATTTTTATCTATAGTGATTATATTAATATGAATGCTACTAGATTCCAATATGAAATAAGTACTCACAAAAACTTTAAGAGCAGCAGTTTTATAATCCCACAATGCCAGTAATTTTTGGAACTAAATGCAAAACTGATTTCTCCAAATTAACTTCTCCTCAGTAAGTATTTTAGCAAAGGTCTCAATTTAACTACAAAACTGATAAGACAACACTGGTGGTAAAAGTGAGCACTTTCTCAACATTCAAATATGTCTATATGCTCCCATTTGAAGTGCCAAACAAATTAGAAAAATACATTTCAATATCATTGTCTTATTACTTTGTGTTGAAATTATTAAATGAAGTAGAAGTTGTTAGTGTGCTAGGGACTTTTTTATTTACTAGGAAGTCAGAGAATATAACCTAAAAAATTCTACATCTCCTTTCAGACAAAAAGAAGAATAAATTCTAAATACACTGTCAAAATGGACAACTCAAATGAAAAAAAGCTTGATAAAACTGAACCAGGGCAAGAGCGAATGCTTCAGAAGAAAAACTGTTTCATCTTGAAAACTCCTAGTCATCAAATGCACCTGCACATTAAGGATGTGCAAGAAAACAGTTCAACTAGTCAACACTGGGTTGCAATTATTCTGTGACAGTCAGCCCTACCTCAGTTTACTTGCTGGGCGAGGAAGGAGGCATCTTCATGGCTCAGAATCCTCACTGGAGAGATGGCTGCTGCCTGTCAGCTCTTGGCTGGCTGCATGAGTGAGTCTGGAGCAGTGTACAACCTTCAGGCAGTATTTTGTATGGGCCTGGCTGAGATTAAGTCAGTTCTTATTGTCAGAATCTTTTGACTCCTTCAATACTACTGATTACCCAAGTAGCATAAGAACAAGAATAAGTAAATATAAATTTAAAAATAAATGCCCTTAAAGTTGTCTCAAATATTTCTTCACTTATACTCCTATACGTGCTTTTTTGGGGGAGAAAAAAAGAACCCTCTCAAATATATCTAATACATATTACTGCAGAAATCTGTCCGTTTACAGCACTGAAACCTGCAACTCCTGGTTATATAAATGTACTTAACATTGCTTTCCAAAATCTGTTCCTGGTCTCCTTAGCAACAGAGGCTGCAAAGGGCTCACCAGCCTGGTGTTTTGCTGCATTCATAAGCTTCCAAGTCAACTGGAAGAGTTTTGGTTTAGGATTCAGAACTTCCCTTAGACCAGTTCAAGCTACTGGCGAGGGAAAGTCTTCTCGTATACAGCCTCATAAGAGCTATAATTCATTGAAATATATAAGCAGTGAACCAACAGAAGCTTCTAGAAAAGAAAATTTTCATGGCAGAAGACTGAACAATTAATTCCATTCCCCCCCACCACGACCATAGAACAAAATATTTTAATATTGAAACTAAATTCTTTAACATAGCTCACCTTAATAACTTATTCATATAAGGACGCAAAAATGTATGCAAGATTAATACTGTCTTTCCCAAAGCTTCTAGAAACGAATGAATTTTTCTTGTATTGTAAGGCAGACATATGAGAAATCTTACTATCACACCTGTCTGTGTCACTGTCATGAGGTGCTATTATAAGACTAACAGTTAATATTATTGTGCCTGGCTTTAGCCAGTAAAGATTTAAATTCGTTCTGGAAATGACAATCTCCTTTTAAATCATTCCTCCCCCAGTGCCTTCTAGTTAGCCTAAGGTTTTGTTTGGTTTTTCTGTCTTGTTTTCAAACTTCATGCTGGTTCTGTACATACACAGGGTAACAGTAGTATTGTTTAGAGTTAAGATAGAGGTTGTTTCATTTCATCAGCTGTCACCGCACTCCACTGCATTCCATGATGTCAACAAATTGACGAGGAAATCACTGATGACGGCGACATCACGCGCATTTACTTTCAAATATTATGTAAGGCAAAACATTCACAGGCTTCTTGATTATTTTTACACTGTGTTGAGAACCAAGAGAGGAACCCTAGGAGACCATCAGTCTTGTAGGTCAGGTGGCTTTGAGCTGCACTCCCCAGGATCCTGTCTCTGCCTTCAAAATAGGCTGGTGGGAAAAATGATACAGCTGTGAGGTCACTCTGTGCTTCTACAGAATTTCCTTGAATTTCCTTTTTCCTATGCCTTTAAATACACAGGGAATAATCTCTCTATTAAAGTGAGGCCCACTACATGAAGATGGGTAAAGGTTCAGCTGAAGGGAAAGAAAAATATGTTCTTGTACTAGGAGATTTTCCTGCCTGAACAAGTAGGGAACAGCTTTGTGGCTTATTTGCCGGAAAGCCTTGGGACCTGGAGGAGCGGGTAAGCATCTGTCAAACAGACATACAAAAATCACGAATTTCCCTCAGCAACACAAGTCAGGATGGTTTTTGTTTTCCTTGGGGGGTTCTAATTATAGGAAAAAGACTTAAAGGTCTTTAAAGGATTGAAGCCTCCAAGTGGAGAAGTTACACTGCCTGACTGCGCTGGTGATGCCAGGTTACACATCTCCCCATGCGAGGTCTGGGAGGGTGTTGTGTTTATACTCTCTGTACTCTTGACTTCTCAGCAGCAAAACGTGGCTGGGTCTAGCACTGCTTTTTTAGCATTTCTTCTCCAGAGCAGCACGAAATCATCATCCCCTGAAAAAAAAATCCATTTAATTAGATTTTCCCACCACATCCAGTTGGATCCAAGGGACTTGCTGAACATCGTGCTGCCTCCAGGTAATACAAGAGGACTTCTCCAGTCTGTAACAAACTCTTGCCAGAAGGGGTTTACTTATGTTGCTGTAATGCTCTGTAAAATAAAATTTAGTCTGACAATAAGCAGCTGCCAGAGAACAACAATACCAGTTTCTGATGAAAACTTGAATGACTGGATTGTATGCTGGGTACTATTTTAAGCAAAAATATTTTTTGCGTCTAGCTTGTGACTAACTTCGGTTGTCTTATAGCAAAACTGTCTCTGAAATAAAAGCAAATGATTTTACAAATGGATTTTATAGCCATGTCGTTTACAGGATATGTAGTACCTTAAGCCTAGAAGTGCACATATAATTTTTCATTCTTAATCTGTAAGTAAATCTTAATAACTGAGAATATCTTAAATTGAAACAGGTAAGATCTTTGATTCTCATTTTTTCCTCTGTTCATCAGAATGAATTCAGAATAGGAAAAGTGGTTTCCAGATGTCATTGCAAACTAAATAAAAAACAGAAGTAAGACATATAGGAAGACTTCCTGTATACTGTTTGTTTCCCAGTCTCCTTTACCAGCTTTTGACCTGAAAGTAGTTTCCAGTGAGAAGCTGTACCAGTGAAAAACATGGAGAAATTTTGAAATGCAGCAAGATATAGGTTAAATCAGCATTGGTAAATGTCAAATCATCGTATTGATTATTTTTTGCCAATGACAGTGCATTAAAGAGATTTGCTCGTTTTCATTTAATGTTTTGTGTTTGTATGAGCGATTGTAACTTATTCATCATTCACTTCAGGCAGCTAGGTGGTTATGAAGCGAGGCAAGTCCTGATTTAATTGTCCTTTGTTTATGCAAAATACTAATTATGAATATGACTCAGTAGTAAGTGGTACCTAAATGTATTATTCTGCAAAATAATTTATTAATTAAAGAGTATTCAAGCAATCCAAATTGACTTTGTGTGTTCAGCCTGTTTATGAATTAATTTAATTTGCACCTAATGTTTATAGATGGACTGATTTCAATAACAAAAAGCAGAAAAACACCTGACATTATTTTGAGGTTAATATAGACAATAGGTTCAGACAAATCTTAACCTATGGCTAACCATACTGAAAAAGCTACCTGAATTTGAGAGTACCCCTAAATCCTGTAGAAAAATAATTGAGTTTTCCTCCGTAAAACTAAAATCTGCACTGTAAACGTATATGCGCATGGAATTAGAGACACATTTCCGTGTGAAATTTTACCTCTGGCATTTCCTGACTTTTAGGTACTTAATTGTGCAGTCTTCTTTTCTTAACTTCGTGTTTTTACTTTTTTGAATGGAATGTTTACTTATGCTGGAGACAGATAGTGATCAAACATCTGCCTGTGGATGTACCAGCTAACAGCTTGCAGACTTCACCAAGAGAGAAACACCCAGTTTCTCGGTCCAGAAACACCAGCCCCTAGTCAGCTATAGATTACTTTTCCATAAATAGGCTATAGGATATATTCCTTCCAGCAGAGGGCAGTGGAATGGTAAGTGTATGTATATAAAACTGAATTTTAATATAATTTAGGAGAGAAAACACAAATATTCATTTTRAAAATTTGAAATAAATAGGCAATAAGCTAGAGAGATCATTTGCATTCCCCTTCATGCATAATGTGATTTTGCTTTGGTTTTATTCCAAGAAATACAGAGGAGACCTTTTGTTGAACAATGGTATGCCATTATGAAAAATATTCTAGTGCTTAAGAATTAATAAAATGTAAATTTCTGAACTAGAAAAAAATATATTCCGAACGCCTTAATTACAAAAAGCCTCATTTAAAGTACATTTTTCACAAACATTTTTTCTCTGAGGAAAAGATTAGATGACTATTTTCTGTCAAAAGAATAAAACTCATTGAGATACGACAGTATTGTTTGTAATAAAAAAACTATGCAGACACATAAAGGACCCATATGTTTAACTATTTATTGTGAGTTAAGATGTTCTTTCAGATTTCTGACCTTAAGCAAAGCCGAAAACGGTCCCAAAATGTTAAGACTCTGGGGCAAGTTGGAATCACTTGGCTTGAGAGTGCAATTGCATGGTTATGAATAAGTAAGACTCAAAGCCTTTATTGATAGCTATGAATTACCTTTTTCCCCCTTGTATAATATCCACTCTGAGGGTCTGATGCTCGACATCTGAACCTTAGCATCTTTGGTGGCATATGGCAAGTGCTAAATGAGCATGCTTCTTACTATGTAGGCTGAACTTCTTTTCTCTTAGAGCTTCCTCTAGAAATCTGGTTAATGAAATTGCTCCTTCTTATAACTATCTTCATTTAAAGAAAAACAACAGCAGAATTTTCAGTTCAATTGAAAGCACCATTCAAGTAGAGCAGTGACACAACTAACAGCAGCTCTTGACCGGAATGCTTGAAAAGAAAAGAAATGTAATTGCTGTCTGAATCTTCATTTTTTGGTCTCTTTTTTCAGGTTCCTGATTTAATGTCCATTTATTCCGTAAATCCAGAGTCTGCTTTTCTTTAGCACTTTCTATTGACTAAATTTAACGCTGGCAGCGTGTGCAGTAAAATTTTGTAGATATACAGTCATCCTGAAACAAAAGAAACTGAAGAAGGAAGAGGGGTAGCAAAAAATGAGAACCTTCAATCTGAAGTAAAAAGATATATTGGCATGATATTGAACTGTCTGTTTTTTTCCCTAGGTCAGTATCTTGCAGAATAACTGCATTCCACTTCCTCATCATCTGAATCACTAGCTAGGTCAGGGTGATACGCAATGTTGGTCTGTCCCTAAAGTCGAATAACTCCAAAGACTAATTGCTAAATATTCCAGAGACTGCTTTCTAAATATGCTATGATGTGATCTCATACTATAATTTCTTCTAGAATTAACCCACATGGTACTGTTTCTTGTGGATTTACATGGTTGTCTTAGACACTTGTAAAAAAGTATGTGAATACATTTTACATTTTCATAATATTTTATAACCTTTTTCTATTTCATTTGCATTTGTGTCAAAGAGATTGATGGCAATAAATAATCTGGGTCAGAAGAAAGTAAGTGAGTACTAGATGTAAATGCAAAATTACAACTGTATATAGGTTAGGTTCTGAGCTAAACTCATGAAATGCACTTCAGGTTTGAGATATTACCGGTAAGCAAAGAATCAAATTTCCAATTCCAGCTATTTACTTTATATAAACATCCTGGCTGCAAGTTAACCACAAAAATGTTGGATGAAATCATGTCATTCATCTAAATCTACAGTGAATCTATGTCACCCCAAGACAACCTACAGCCAAAAAAAGTGTGTTGCTTTTTACCAATACATCTCAAAACTCCTGGTGAGCTTCCAGTCTGTTTTGTTTTGCTTGCCTTATAGTTTCAGCTATCCAGAAGCATCACCCTTTGATGTATATAAGTACTTTCTATTAAAGTAGGTCTGGAGCAGTAGATTGAGCCTCCTTTTAAATAAATAAATCTGCTCTTAACTTCCAGAATTATAAATAACATGAGGAATGTCAAGGCAACCTTGGGGGTAAGCCAGGTCTTAGAACAGCTGCTATGACCTTGCATGTCAGCATCTTAGACTTTATTACTGTTTGATTTGTGTACAACATGGAATTTCTTGGGTTTTACATTGATTTAATTTTATTTCTTTTTTTTGCTACATATTAGGAGAATTTGAAAAATAGCAAATATTTACAGGCTGCATAAGATTTCCTAGGAGGTTGGCTTGGTAGGTCTCTGACTGTTTATTATTCATAATACAGAAAATGTCACCAATTTACCCTGGTACAAGGTAACACTGTAGCTGTATGGTAAGACTCTGGGAGCTAAAGCCACTGTCCTCACTGCAAAATTTTATCTTCTGTGACCTATCACACAGGACACAGAGCCAGAAAAGAAGCTTTGCTTGTATAGAGAGCTGTGACATGAAAGTTTTGTAGGAACAAATTCTCTTCCCACTGCAGGACATTAAAGTGTTCTTTAATGAATGTCTAATTATAAACTTGCAATTAGTCAGAGTGAGAACAATAGACCTACCTGTGTTAATTTCCTTAACATGTCAAAGCTGTACTGACTTCAACAGAAGTATAATCAAGTTTCTGCAGTTCAGTAGTTACTGGGTAAAAGCTACCTTACGTCCTCAGTGGAAGACTGAATTCAACTTTTCTTTTACAGTTCACTAAGGTTTTCTGAATACCTCTTATTAGGTACATATTCATTTACTAGCCTTTCCAAAAAACTGGGCCAGCATCACCAATATGTTTCTCCCAATATCTCTACTGGGCTTAATTATTCCAAGCAGTAGAAAGTGCATTGCTTTATTTTTACATATCTTGAGGTTTTTCTAAACTAGAGCATAAAATTTTGAGACAAGTATATCAGTAGTTAGAAAGTATTTAGAAAACCCAGAGCTAAGAAGTATAGAATATTATTTTGTCTTTGATTTTTAACATTGATCTAATGTTGATCTAATTTCCATCACTTCTATATTATATTATTTTTTTTACCTGCTGTGCCTCTTTATGATTACAACAAAGGTACTTTTGCTGGGAATAGATATCTAGCTGTTACATAAGGACTGGAAAGACTGCCCAATCATCAAATTCTTGCGTGTCAACAGCAATATGAATTCAAGGTGACATCCAGAGAAGTCCGAGAAGATATTCAAGAGAATGCCTTGGTTTTTATGTCAAAACTCTTTCTTGTGAACCAGATAATTTTTTCTCCATTTACTTTAGATATCAATACTTCCTTCACATACATTCAGTATAGAGCTCTGCTTGTACCGTACTTGCCAAAATTCACAATCTGAGTCACAAGTTCAGATTTTCAAATCCTAATAAGTATACTTAAATAATTAACCTATGCATGTCAAGAATTTTTCGACACCTAGAAAGCTTTTTTTGAGTAAACTTCCCTCCTATGACTGCTGAAGGATTCATTAAAGAAAGAGAAGTCATACTTAAACCTGACTGACATACCTATAACATGGTAGATCCTAAAGCATGATCTGTAGAACGGATTTCTATAGACTTTTGCTTAAAGATACATCAGCCTTTGAAAATTTAGCCATGCAATGATTCTGCTGTTGTTTCCTGTGAGCACACTGATGCTATATACCGAAATATTTCCTGACACTTTGTGCGTAAGCTAAAGAATCTTCTTATGTTTTGAATTACATACATGTGGCTTAGCTTTACCTTTGTTTTTTTCTGATTGTCATAGGTCCAATTAATGGAAGGGAAAATGCTGCTTACATTCTTTTCAATATATTACACTTTCATTTTAGCTCAGATGGGAACAAGAGGAAATATTATGTTCTGTTAACTTTTAATTTTATGCATATTCACTGAAATTAAAATTGTAGGAGACTTTATTACAGTGCACAATTTTCCAGTACTTTCACAGAACTTTCCCTTCTCAGGCTCTGCCTGAAGGCGAATTTTTGTAAAATCCGTTCAGCTGTACATGGAGTTATCAAAATGCAAAGGACATATTTCCTTCAGTGAGGGAAGTTTTCCTTTGGTTTTCTTTCTGGCACTCCTTCTCCCATCCCTTATTTCTTCAACACACATATTCAGGGAGTAGCTAGAAATGTTTGTGTGTCCTATATACAATATTTACTGAGAAATATGTTTTCAGCTGTTTCAAAGGGAAAAGGTGGAAAACCTTGGAAGTTACCAAGCATAAGAATGTATCACATGGTATTCGCATCAGTGTGGGCAAGCAACCAAAATAAGATGTATTTTCTTTGAATATTTGTACTAGTAAAACTTAAATGCACAAATGTTTGCCTGAAGGTATGCTTAAAAAATGCATTACTATGAATGAAGTAAATGTACTTAACATTTCAGGCTGTTCTTTTAGGCTGTTCCCCAAAGAGTATGTAACTCTCTCTTAGTTTGCACTTGGCTTCCAGCAATAGTACTTCTCAAGGAAGATGCCAAGATAGACATTAGACTGAGTGGCAAATATTTTTACAGGTTGTCCTAGGGTCTTGGCTTCATTAAAATCCAGATGCCTGAGTTTTCCTCCTGTAGAAAACAATATTTCTAAAGACACTTGCTTGAACACCTCTCTGGGACTAGGGTACAACTGGGACATACACAAAAATCTGAGACCTTCTCAGCTATGCAGCACAGGCTACACTCACCAAACACAGGTTTCCAACTATGCCTCAGCAGATTCGGCTTTCCAAAGCTGTACAAGGCTTTCCCAGTTCCCAAAAAAGTGTTGATGAATGAAGCAAGCGCACTGCTTTGCACAGTGTAGGTGGTTGTTCAGGTGTAAGTAAAGGAAGAGTGAGATTTTATCAGATCAGAAATACTGCATTTTACGCTAGTATTAGACATATTTATCTGAAATGGTCATGCCACGCAGCAGTTTATTCATTTGATCTAGCTATTTTTTTTCACTACATATTTTGATTTTGCCACCTAGCTCAGCAGAAAGAAAGTATTTGACTGTAGAGTAACCCATGCAAAGGCAAAAATGACAAAGAGAAAGGAAAGGAAAGGAGGCCAGCAAAGTGTTAGTTTTCCACATACGTTTTTGCTGGTAAGATGAGAAGTTGCATTTCAGCCATTTTCTGCTGTGTGAAAGCACAAACAGGGTGCAAAGGTTCAGTGCCAGCACACCAACAAATGGAGCAAAGCATGTGGAACAGTAGGTGTCAAGCCCCAGAAGTGCAATTAGTTGTGTATGCTGTTGCTGCACACTCTGGAGAGGTGATGAGGTTCATTCTTCTCCAGCTGGGCACTTTCAACAGCCTAGCTAATTCAGCACAAGCACAGCAGCTGGACATGAACAGCATTCATGCAGCATCATGGCCTACTAGAGTAATTGTACAGCAAACTAGGTTATTTTCCCACTTACTTTTCCCGCATGCTAAATACGGGATAATGAGTAATTACTTATGGTCTATTTGGAAAAAAAATGAGTTGTTTGTTCAGCACTTTGAAATAGTAAATCAATATATGCTGCAAACGGGATGTGCCACCTAGATCCTCAGTCAACAGAAAGCGGCATTGGAGAGGGAAAAAAGTGCCTCTCCCTGGTTCTTACGTGCTGTCTTCTGCAGAACATGGTGATAGGGGTGATTCCTTGGTCTTAGAGAACAAATATGATTGAAGGGGGCTTATTCACCATCTTGGATGAAGTGAGCAAAATCTAAATGAGGCAAGAAGAAGATAGACATGATGGTTGCCTGGATCACACTGACTTCCATGGAGATGACTATTCAGTTAGAAGTCAGGTGATATAAGTATTTTCTTTGGCACTCCAAAAGCCTTTCCAGGCACATCAAAGTGATTTTTTCTGACAAGGCTTTAAAAAGAAAATTAATATCTTTATGGAGCTATTTCTGAGGCTTTCTTCCAATGCTGACTTTTGAATCCAAGGCTGAGGACTTCCGGTGACATTCATTTCTCTAGCTTATGTTGATGGACCAAATAAGATGTGTATTCCCTAAGAAGGCTTACAGAAGCTTCCAGGGCTCCCTGATTCAGTGGTTTTCATGAGCTTTTCCAGAGGTACAGCATTTCTGACCTCTTTTCAGCACCACACTGCTCCCCTGTTTCTAGCGGTCTCCTTTTCCTGCACTCCAGGGATCTTTCCAGGGATGCTCTGGAAACAGGGAAGATTATAGGATTGCAGCTGCTTCCAAGAGGCTGTAAAGAAAAGAGCTGAATTAGGTTTCCTGGATTTACTACTTTCCAGAACTGTTTAACTGTTCATACCTCTCTACAATATTCTGTCAAACAACTGGCAAATCCTAGTGAGTTCGCGCATCAGTATTTTTTTATATATATCCACAAGAAGATGTAGTTAGATTTAGATTTTCAAGATTAACTCTGTTGTTTTGGTTTTTGCCTTTGCCATAACCATAACACTCAAACCAGTCTTTACAGTGAATCTAGAGCATTTACTGATCTATGTGATTTTGTAATTATAATTCTGAACTATGTTTTTTTTTCTTTTTGACTTGCAAAATTGTAGCTGCATGGAGAGAGGGTGACAGATGGAAATTCACTTACATTGAGTCCACCGCACCTTGTCCAAATTACAAATACATGGATGACTGCTACGATACTGCAGTTATCCATAACAGACACAGAAAGAGGGAGAAAAACAGTGTGCTTTTTTTTTTCCTTGTAATTAATACTTGGCATTTTACTTCAAAAAATTCCTTGTGAGTTCGGTAGACACAGTTTTATTTATAGTTGATTTTAGCTTTATCTTCTATACTATGTGACCTACACCAAGGGGGAACCAGCAATCCCCACAGCAAAATGGAAGGAATAAGGAGAGACCGGTTATGCAGGAACAGCTGCTTGTTTTCAGCAGCATCAGTTGAGAGTTTTTCACATTCTCCTTCTCCGCCTCTCCCCAAATGTTCAGCCTGCTGTGTGCAAGCCGGGTGTTTACAGTTCAGGACTATGGAGGAGGAGGAAATATTTTGCCTATTGTTCAGTGACGTCAATGGCTTCGCTCCCAGTCACTTGAGGGACGCTGGTGCTTAGCAAATGTCAGTACACTGCTGCTACTGCATGTGCCTTACAGTCTGCTTGCAGGAATTTAAGGTCTCTCCTTCAAGATAGATCCAGTTGGCAGACGAGGCGGGTGTGAAAGGCAAGGAGCAGTAGCCATGGAAAGCTGGTTTTCGCGTGCGAAAGCCTTACGTACTTGTTTCTTGTTGTGGCGTTAATATGGCATGTTTATTAGCATTCAATACTGAATTTAGATTAAAACTGTCTTTTATTCCGCACCAAGGTCTTTCCTTTCACATTCTCTTCCTCTCTATTAAGAAGCATTTTGGAACCTTGTCGTATATCAAGGATCTGAAAAATCTCCCCACAGAATACATGAACAATTTTATAATTAATCAGTATAAATAGTTAACTCAAAATCTGACTATATTTAGTGTTTTTCTGATGCACTCTAACATCTATTTTGCTACCAGATATTGAAAACTGAATGGCAAAAGTATTTTACTGAAGATTTTTTAAGCTCACGGCTGATTTCTTTTTTTTTTTAATGCATGTTTTGTGAAAGTGTGTGACAGTTGATGGTCCTAATGGGGCTGCAATTGGAAAGCCGCGCTTCAATCACTTTATTTTCATTAAAACATATTTGAAACAGTTTTTGGCAAACTTTGCTGCCTATATTTTTCATTTAAAAAATTGATATTTGCAGCCTTTGTGCACATGTGCAGGAAAATGGGGTTTTAGAAAACACAGGAATTGTTCCTTGGTATCAGTGTTATATGTTAAGTTTTTGTAGCTGAAATTGAAAAGCTTCGTTTTGAAGAAAACATTCATTGTATGTCTGAACAGAGGTGTGATTCTGGATGGGACCAAAAGCTCAGCTTACTAATTATCTTGATGTGAGACCCTGGATTTGTTTCATAATAATAAGCACTATGACAATTTCAAGTATTTTGAGGGTTCATCACAGCTTATAGTATAGTGTAGCACTATACTGATATTTTAAGATAAAGGGAGAACATAAACAGATGTTGCCATTTTGCAGGGCAAAAATGGGAAAGCTAAGAGCGAACACCAATGAACAGAGAGACTAGCATCGGAGTTATAGTGGAAAATAAAAAGGTGAGACAAATTAGTGTCAGTGCCTTTTAGGTCTTGACTTAGCCACCGATCATCATCCATTGCTGACAGGTACATACAGAGGCACAAAAAAGATGCCATAGGTAGCCTGGCTTTCTGTGTTGAGAAACAGCTTTAGGTGGTTTGAGGTGATATGTACTTAAATCTGCATACTTTACTTTTTAAGTTGCTCATATACATGAATCATTCACTGATCAACAGACAAGGGCCTTACTCCATAATGCTTCCACACCAAATTTTTCTTCTAGATGACTGAAGAATGTATGAATGGCTTTTTTTAATACACATTAAATTATAGGAGCAAATTTTTTCTGGGAAAAAAATATATATACACCTGCTTTATTTGTTTGCTTGCAAAATCTAAATCACCACTCTTCAGATTTTCTCAGATCCCAGGTGTTTTAGTTTTGCTTCGTTTATATATATTGTGATTTTAAAGTAGCAAACAACTGCAGAATGCGACCCAGTAGACAACTGTTGAGGTTCTGGTCTGTCAAATCACCCGGACCAGAATCCTTCTTCTAGAGGAGGATAATCAAAAAATCAAATATGATTTTTTTTTTTCTGATTTATTGTGCTGGGTTTGGTCAAGATGATAAATATCTGGCAAGATTTCCAAGTATTCTAAGAAATCTGTTTCAAATCAGTGTTGAATGTTGGTTTCAACACCCAAATAAAGAGAAAGGAAAGCCTGTTACGGTTTCACTGCTTTTATTCCAATTGCTCTATACTCTTTCAAAATGAAAACAACTGTTAAAGGCAGATTTGTCACCACCACATCTCTTTTAAAGAGGAAGATACAGAATTCAGTCTGTAGACTGTTCCTGGTGAAGGATGTTTGGTATGTCTTCTGCAAAGCATTGCCAATATATCTGTGAATCTTTCATCAGCTTTCGTACCAAAGGCAGTAAGTTATAGAATTCTGCTTTATCTGTTAATTGCAGAATGCCCTGGCACTTCATTTAAGAAGCCTTTTTTATAATATTAACTCAAAACAAATAAGCCTTTTGTAGAGCAAAAGTTCACCTTTCTTATTTTCTATACAGTCATTTTACCTCATGGGTAGCAATAGGAAACTAAAAGGTTTTCTGAATTTGACTCACAGCTCAGTTACTATTACCACAGTCCCCCAGTAATGGTTTCCTGATTTTTCAAGAAGTTTCACAGGAGTTCCTCACCTAATAAGAAGGAATGTAAGGATTTTAAGACCTAATATACAGCAGGAAATGTAATACTTAGTTTTCTCTAGAGACTTTTACATAGATGCACACATACATATAAATATCAAATTAATGTAAAATGTACTATATCAAATTAACATAAAATACTGTTATGATATATATATATATAGTTAAAATTATCTTATTCTTACAGGCAGGGACTACAAGTCTCAAGAGACCAAAGTCCAAATGATGCTTTGGACTTAGAAATCTTTTCATAACAGAGACATTCAAAGACACATCCAAAATTGTTTGTATAAATAAGAAACAGGTAAATGTTGAAATACTCTTCACTCAGCTTTGTTTTGTAGTACCCCACTAACCCGTAAACAAACATCTTTTTGACTTTCGCATTCTAAAGGAATTTCTAAATCAGGCTTACATTTTCTCTACTTGTCTTATAGGGTTTTTTTTCTGACAGCATCAAATAGCTGTTTGCCAGCTTTCAGCTGTAACAGGGGGGAGATCCGTCATCACCCATAGGAAAACAATGAATTGTGTCTAGCCAGAAAATAAAGTGATCGCTTTCTTCACATAATAAACTAGTTCTTGACAGAGCTAGTTTTTCGAATAGACAATACAGAAAGAAGAAGCAGCATATGTCATGAATTCTGTTGTTATAACATTCCCCTGTGTACCAGGTGTAAGAGTTTTTGGAAGCAAAATCTATCGCAAGTTTTCTGAAAAAAAAATATTTAAAAACTGTTATATCACTTTCTGCTTCAGTGGGGATGGGTAGAGACAGAAATGAAGAGAGGGAGTTTAGTTTCCTTCCTCCTTCCCTCTCTCTGCCTCCTTCAACTCCTTCCCTTTCTTTCTTGCTTCCCTCCATTCCACCAAGACACTTGTTTAAAGCTGTTTCTCTTTGTCCTGTGGCTCTTTCATTTTAAACTCCTGCAAAACAATTAAGAAAATTCTCTTTCAAACAGCATATAATGGCCAGGTCCATTAGTTGCTAGGATGATATTCATATAGTTAGCAAAATCATTTTGAAGTACCTGAAAGATATGAAATGTGAAAATTTCGTCTGCTGGTAGCACTGTTAAATTAGGTGCTTGCTTTGGTGCTTCCTGTGATTGTAGCCTATGTTTTGGAGAAAATCTGAGCACATGATTTTATATTCTCTACAGTATTATAGCCACCTCTTGAGCTTTTGTAATGGCTTAGGCTTTACTCTTCTCTTGAGAACTGCTTTAGGGTAGTTGTTTCTGAGAAGATTTTTTTGTGAGCTCCAATATACCACACATAGTGATGGTTCACGAGTCAGACTTGCCAAGAAAGCAGAGGACCACTCTGAGGTAGGCATTTCTCTCACTTGGACTCAGTCTGAAGACAAGCTTTGCCTTTCATGCATAAAGCATATTGTTACACAACGATTTCTTCAGTAAGAGAGCGGTCGCTAAGGAATAAGCAGCTAGCTGTTTTCATGAAAATCAAACTGAAATGAAATAAAAAAATAGTGAACCTCTTCAAATAAAGGAGTACAGTCCTTGTGGGGAGCAATAATGTCACTATTTAACATCATATATGATTTTAAAATAAACATTATCATAGGATATTAACATTAAATATATTTACAATAGTGTCTTAAATCTTCTGGGAGTCCCATATATTTTGCAGACTATGTCTCAATCACAACTGCAATGCAGTGGGTGGAACGTTGCAGCTTTCTGCATCCAAAAAAGTACACAGAATCTTTCAGCAGAGTGCTGTATTCAAGAAGGACAAAAAACCAAGCTAGCAATCAAATCGGAAGCTGACAAGGAAATACGGAGGGGGGAGAGAAGAAAATATGCTTTTTAATTTCTAAACAATAAGATGTAGTTTCATTTCTCCTCTGCAAGATCACAGCATGTCAGCACAAGATGCAAGTGTCGTGTCAGCACATTAGCCAGGGCATCTTCAAGTAGCTGCGTATTTGAGGGGGAAGAAAAGAGAAATGGATAAAAGGACACTGGAGGAGGGAACTTTGGCAGATTGTTAATCCTTATAGAAGTTTGAGAAAACGGTGCATGTTGGAAAGTACCTCCTCCCCTTTCCAGGATAGCATGGGGAATGGGATAAACACCAGATGTAACACAAGGCTGGGAAACTAATGCCTGGAGGGAATGGTGTCACTTGATACTTGGAGGGGTAACTGGTTTAGAAGGGAGAGAGGAGAGAGCAGGGAGGAATAAGGCACAATACCACATTCAAGAGAGAAGCTGTTAAGAGTTTGGGTCTAGTGTTTGACAAGAAAAGCTGCTTAGAGCTTAGCAGCAGGTAGGGATCTTGTTCCTCTGACAGGGAGGTTTATCACCAGAAAGTGTGTGACTCCAGATTTGACTTAGGAAATGTCCACTACTACAGAAATGGACATTTGTGTCCGGGGTCAGTCTGGCTTGAATGATGAGCCTGCTGTCAGCACAATGAAATTCAGCTTCGGAGGGACAAAGCATTACCCCAGTTTTGTTACTGGTTGTGACTCTGCTCTATCATTTGCGGCAATCAATGTCAGGCTGCAATGCTGAGCCACTTGGAGATGCTGAAAACCCAGGAAGCAGAATGAAGCCCTACTGAAGAGCAGAGATCCATACAAGCCCAGAGCTGAGGCACCATTCTCGCTCACACTCCCTAGACTGTGCGCAAGACTAAGAGAGTAGCTGTCAGGATTGCACTGGGCACTGTGAGATGGCTATGCCATCTATGCCAGATATAGCATGTTAGCCTGGGCTGAACAGATCACTATTGGTCATTAAACCTCTTTCCATAATAAAATAGATGACATAGCTCTCATGTTAATAGGATCAACGTTTTATGACAGCTCCCTTACTCACCATTCTAGGCTTAATTCAGCAATGGTCCAAAGGAGAGAGGAACCTTAAACTGCCAAGTGCTGTAATCTCAAAATATCTCATGTAATTTACAGCCATTTTAAATTTCTTTTTCTTTACAGAAGATTTTTATCAGTTTTCTGTTTCCTATAAATGGTTTCATAGCATTTACTACCATAGAAGTAGTACTAGAAGCAATAATATTTGCATTATACTAGACTCCAGAAACTCCAGTGGGGACTGGAATACGTGTAAAAACAAAAAAAATCCCCATGTGATCTTTGCCCTGAGCAATTTACATACTGAATCTTGTTGCAGCTAAATTTTGTTTCATCTGTTCTCCTCCAAATCAAAATGCTTAGTAATGAGTAAAGGAGTAATCGTGTACAACAACAGAATTCCTGTAGTGCTTGACTCTCTTTTCCAACTCTTTTTCTCCTGTTCATTTATTGTCTGCAGTTGAATTAAATTGCTTTTTTACTCCATGTCAAGAACACGCAGGATTCTCTTGCCACAAATAACCAGATCAACACAGAAAAGCTTTTTTTTCCCCCTTGTGTGAAAGCTCTTTTCCCTGAGTGGTAAATGAACAAAATTCTTACCGTTAAACAGCACTTTTAATTTCTCTCCTTTACACAGGACACACTGTTTTATCTTGATAGCATGACATGGGAATTGCCACAGGAATACTTCGTTCTGCTTCCTTTGGCAAGTTCCTGTCTTTGAATATTGCCTTATTTTCCTATGGAAGGATGGCTAGGTGTTATTCACCCCTGAAACAGCAAGGCTGTAACAAAACATTCTTTCATACAGGTTTTTATGCAGGTTTTTACACAGTAAGCCAGGCTGTGGTGAATAAGCCTGTCCGGCTCTCATAGAGGATTTGCGTGGTTGTCACAGTATAGAAGAGATTGTTGAGCTGTGTCAACACGAACAGCACATCAGTCCTGTTGCCTCCTAAATTACCACATGATCAGTATTGTCCCAGTCCTCTCTTCTTTTTCTGATGGCCATTTAAGGCAGCACTCTCTGCTCAGCTAAGATGTCTGCTGCTTCCCTTTGGTGCCTTTAACAAGGTGCATCAGGATCATTTTCTCTGGATAATTGAACCCTTATCTTACCGTATCTACTGTGGTGAGTGTGCGAATGGCACAATTTTCCTGCGTCTCCCCTCAGTATTCGTGATCGAACAAAGGAAAAGAATGAGACAGGGTAAAGACGAAATTTCACAGACCTGTAATGAACACAGGACAGTCTTGCCATTTCACATCATTTCTCTTGCTGCTCAAAGAGGAGGCATGGGTGAAAGGTGCTGGCAGACAATTGTCCATCCAGGTGCATCTGCATGCAGGAATTTCTTGCGATAAAATATGTCCTTTGAAACAGTGACCAAATATAAACAAAATGAAGACAGGATGGGCATTATTTAACAAGGGGATGAAAAGGTGGGAGGAATGGATATTAAGGATGGAGAGCAACACAGGGAAGCAAGCAGCTGCTCTGAGCTGAGGCTCAACAAAGCAGCAAAATAGACTGGGTTTAAGAGATTCTTATTTTGCAAATAAATTCTTTTAGTTAAACTTGGAAAAAAGGAAGGAAGATGTATGGAATACAGGTCACACCTCAGCAAACATTTGAGTGCTGTTAATGGTAATGACATAACTGTTGGGCTGAAAAGGTTGGGTTCAGTGTCCTCATGAACCTGATGAACAGGTTTAGACAAACAGAAGCAAAACCTGAGAATGAACCTGAGCTGAGGAACTTTGGCTGGGTGAGTAAATGCTCAGAGACATCTAACAAATAAACTTAAGCAGGGTGTTTGTAGATGGAATGAAACCAACATGCTATTATTGTCTTCCTGTAAATACTTTGTTTTTAATTTTAGATATTAACCATATTCAAGCAATGCTGAACAAAAAGACTGTCAAATTGCCATGTTCACCTCTTTCATACTTCCCAAAACCAGAGGAGAAGGGCAGAACCCAGCAGACATGGTAGTTAAGTCTAGTGGACAGGTGTGATCTAACCTTAAACTGTACAAGATCTATAAAATTCCAGCTCTGGTAGATGCATAAGGCTGAGGAGAAGAGAGGTTCTTGTAGCAGCACTGGCCAAAGTAGGCAGGAAAAGCTACATCTGTGTCAGATGAACTAAATTAATGAGTTCTATTGCTGTTGCATTTTAAAGAGGATCAGGTACTTAAAGAATTATTTGAATGCCCATCTAAAAGCCAACATGCTTTTAGTGGTACCTTGCAGCAGGACTCGTTTCTGAAAACACCCTGAAATGCCCATTGAGCTTGATTTGACTCCGAGTTCAATATAAATGGTCTTAGGATCATAAAAAATACTGAAGGATGTTGAATAAAATTAGGATTCCCCGCACTGCTTCAGCTGGATATGTTTTTCTGTATTTTTGATTTTACTAGTGTGTAGGTGGTAGGTAGACTTTTGACTTTTGACATTCATTTAATGACTTTCTCCAATCCTGCAGGTGTACACATTACATGTCCAAAACAAGTCAATTATTTCTACATGTATATGCTAATAGTGATTTTTTTAAGTTTCTCTCTTTCTGTGTGCATAGACTAAAACTATAGCTGTCTTTGTTACAAATCTTTTTGATAGCAAGGATCTGAAGGAAGTATGACTGGACAACACTCTGCCTTGTTAGGCATGTACCAATTTGTTTGCTTGCTATGATAAATGCTCCAAAGCCACAAGTGACGCTGAGCTCTCGTAGGACAAATTATACAGGGCAAGGTAGAATAAAATAAAGCGTTCAGTGGTCTTCAGTGTCTTTCCAAAGCAGCCTATCCTCACTTTGCCTGTTTTCCTCATCCTCTAAGGTTTCTTCATCTGACCACTGTGGAACAAAACTGGAAAATGTCTGGTGTGTAGTACAGAACGAGCCAATATAAATTTAAGTTTATGCATAAAACCAGGCGTACTATCCTTTCGATCCCTGCAACCTGCTGCTTTTTCTTTCCAGTACTGCTGGAGGAAGATTTTTTTCTTTTTTTTGTCTGAGACACTTCTTGGGCCATTTCCATTTCAATGTACTGAATGTGTATTTTCTAATAGTCAAGTCAGTCAACGTATATAGTCAGTTAACCATTTTCTTAAGCTCTAAAAAATTTTGGAAAGAGACTGAAGACCAATTTATATATTCATAGTCCCAGTAAACACAAGTTTATTGTATTAAGAGAAGCTGGAGAAAAAAATTCAGGAGCTTCACTTAGAAAGAAGGTGTCCCGTGATTTTATATGGAAGTAAGTTGAGCAAAATTGGCTTCTCACGAGGCAAAGTTAAGTATGCAGAAGAAATCCTTCACAGTGAGCAGACATTCATAGCATGTAAAAAGCATGGTGCTAAGGAAAACAAACCAAAAAACCCAATGAGTAGTCAGGTCTACAGGGTTYGAATATTCCAAAACTCGCAGACGGAGTTGGCAGATGCTGCTCAAAAGGTAATTCAAGAGTGGAACATCATATGCTGTTAACTGTCAGGACCGAAGTGCTTTGGTAGCAACGTGTGTGGGAAGCCTGCAGAGCCTCCCTGCAATGTGCCTAACAACCAATATTGTTTTGCATTACATTCACTCACAAATTGAAAATATAGGCAATATTTATTCTAGTATAGTTTTTGGCATAGGTTACACCTCTAACACTTTGAACAATTTAGGCAAGCCTGGGGATCTTATCGAGGGCAGTAAATTAGAACATTTTGTTTGTAGAAAAAGGATTTGCTGTACTCCACTGCAAAAGCCAAGCCAAAGTTGAACTATGTCCTTTAAAAAACAAAATAAAACATTTTTATAAGATAAACTGTCTCCATCTAGAAAACAGTTAGATAATGACCTTATTGACAGCAGCTGAACAAACTTGCCAAAGAAAAATGTGTCATTTTCAACACATTTGGATTAAGGTTTTTTTTCCCTGTTTTATTGCTTTATATAAATATATTTCTATAACGTATACAGACCCTCACTGGCATTTGAAAAAACAAACACAAATCCTGGAAAGATTTTATAATTATTTTAAGTTTTTCAAAAGTTTACTTTTACAAAATCCTGAAGTATATATGAACTTTTCTGTCCTTTTACAGTAATGCATGGATGGAGGTACAGACTATGTTTTAGACTGTGAAAATAAAAAAGAAGATATTTGCATGACTGAAATCTTCTTGCAGTTAAGGTGGACATGGCCAYTTGAAACTACTGACAACAAGCACTGCAAGCTACATAAATCCTCAGTGAGGCTTTTAAAACAAACAAGGAAATTAGGTTCAGCCTACTTCTGAATATAATTTACTGAGGCCCTTTGGCATTATCCCAGAAATAGCTCTTTTCTCCTCTACTTTTTGTCCAAGCTGTTGTCTATCTTCTCTCTCCTGTAATTTACATTACCCCCATTCTTTGATGTGTTGATTTTTATGAAGCTTCTGTGAGATAAATACTTTCATAATCTCATTATAAGAGAACAGAAGCATTGTAGATCCAGCGTACTTGCTGAGTTTTCACAATATGTTTTGTAGTAGATCAGCAAGTTCACTCAGCATCAAACAAATCCCAAATGGAATAAGTCAAACATTGCATCATTGAGAGTAATTTAATGAAAAAGTCCCGGTTTTTTTCAGGAATACACAAAATTTTCTTATTCAAAAACTTGTTTAGTAAAAGCTACAGTGATTTTTTAGTAGAACAAAAGAAAACAAAACTAGAAAAAAAAGAGAAAAGCACAACCGGAAACTGTAGCTCAAACATAAATCACCACTTTAGTAGTATTAATTGGTCAGCCTTAATGTTAAAATTCAGAGCAAAAACTGGACAAGCAGTGTCTTGAGTGGATCCCAAAGCAGATCAAATTGTCAGGATTTGTTCCTGGCAAGGAGGCCTTCTCAAGTGGAAGCAGACACCCAACAGAAGATGTAGTCTTTAATATTTTTATCCTGACCTAAGGCTGTGTTAAGCTTATGTTCCATGAAGGGAAAAGTTAAGTAATATATGAGAAGCTTTGTGTTCCATTTAAGGAACCAACATCCACAGAATTTAGTTTCTCTCTCTCTTCATGTAGCTCTAGATGTTAATATAAATGTTTCTATTTTCTGCATTTGCTTTTTTAAACACCTGGTGATAACCAGTGGCAGAAACTGAGGGGTTGCGGTGGTAGGGGGAGGTGCTCTATGTAGAACCCAGCCAGAGCCCTCATTTTCTGCACGTTTTGCTTCCTCTTTTAAATTAATTTCAGTCAGAAGAAGCAAATGGCAGTGTTTCTTTCCAATAATATGGAAATCAGGCTGAGCATTTCAAATGTATTTGGATTTATTACTCTGTATTCTATTTATTTGGTTGAATGGCAGCCTCACATAGGAAACCCAGCAGGACATCACACCGCACAAAACTGTGGCAGTTCCTCCTGAACCTGGTTTATACTACTGCCATTCGGCAAAGGGAAACCTAGGCAGAATGAGAAAGGAAAACTGGAGAAATTGCTAGGAGCAAATTAATACCTGATCTTACTTTCATGTTTCAAACACGAGTACCACAGAGAAGAATTAACTCACTCATTCTTGTTTAGTTGTTCTTTTTCTATGTTTTCAAACATTTGTAAAACATTTGCTTGTCTCTATGTTGTTACTATGACTAAACATGTTAATTAAAAATATTTTTAAAGTGCATAGTGAGGAGTGACAGCCATTGGAAACCACTGGAGTGAGTATCTATTATTAAACTGATGTGTTTTGAGATTTTGTATTGTTTGAATCATTTGTTGCAAGTGGTTTATTTAGACAAGACAGCTGCAACTTGGAGAAGTACTCAAGTCAGCCTGATGTGACGTAGCTTGAAGACCAGCGGCAGCTCAGCTGTGGCACTACAGCACTCTGCACGGGCTAATTTATCTTGTTCTTGGCTGCTCTTTTCTTTGCCATCTTCTGCAATGATCCAGATTTTATTTTAATTTTCTTGTTAGTCATAATTATTCACCAAATAATTTATGCAAATAAATTTCAGCTTTTAGATAGCTTTTTCTGTGCTCACTTACATGAAATATGGTATCACTCACTGAGTGACATTATTGTTTTTGTCCTCTGAGTCGATACATGACATTGCTTCAAGAAAGCCTTAATAAATAATGAATAACAAGACCAAATGCATGCAATGCTCGTTTGTGTAAACTTTTGAATTAGTTTTGGGACTCAAATTCTTCTATGAATAAAATACCAAGCCTCTGAATAGCACCACAGTACAAATAAATAATAAATACTGAATAGAAACAAATATTCTGTTCCAGGGGAACCTTGTCACATTGAATGGTAAAATTCTCCCTGATTTCACTGAGGTCAGGCTTTTAACGTTATTCATAATATATTCACTAGGGCTTTTTTGTACTATTCTACCAATTTATTGACATCACGATTCACTGGATTTTTAATGTTTGATGAGATAGCACTGTCCTGCTTCTGGCCAGGACAGGGTTAATTTTTTGCAGTAATGAGGAGAGGGAATGGCTAGGACATGGAGGTTATTCTATAACACCTCATTTCATTGCTGGGAGTGAGGAAAAGAGAGTCTTTTCCAGCAAGAAGGGATTCCTGCTGGTTGAGAAAATGTGGCAGAGGGAGCCGCCTGGTAAACCAGGTTGGGGTTTTTTCTACGTGAATTGTTTATTCTCTTCTACCCTCTGTCGTTGGTATTGCTGCTGTTACAGTTCTTACCTCATTGCTGTTTCCAGTAAATTGTTCTTATTCTGACCCGTAATCTTTATCTTTTGTGCCTTCAATTCTCCTCTCCAGTCACCCATAGGAGGGACGCAGGAGAGGGGAGCGAGTAGCAGCATGGCAGCACTCAGCTGGAGAATACTATTCCTAAACCAGAACAAGCACAATCACTCCAGCTGTAACATTTTTACTTGTGATGAAAACTAAGAATATGCTAAGATAAGCATATTTCAAAAAATTCCGGTTGTTAACAATAAATAGGACTGGATCCTCTAAAAGGCAATCTGGAGTTCTGGCTTTGTAGGTTTGTTTGCCTGCTTAGTTGTCTCTTTTTAACAACAGTGACAAAATCTCAATGCAAAGAAAGATCCAACCTGAGATTATTTCAAAACCCCAGCAGAACCCTGTGAGGAATGTTCAGATGCTTTGTTATGTATTATTGCAGACATGGGATTAACACAGCCAAACATTAATTACCAGAGCTAGGAAAAAACCTCACTTCTATTTGCATCTCATTTGAGCTGTAAAATCAGAGGCCAAAGTGAGAACCCTGTTTTTAGCATTGTAAGATAAACCACCAAAGCACTAGGCCTTAACTAAAACTTAAGTTAAATCACATCCAAGGGCTTTCCTATCAGCCTTGCAAGGCCAAGGATGAAAAACTGTCTCCTCAACAACTAAAGCTTTTTTTTCCACCTTCCTCCAGATGAGGCACTTAATCATACGATTTAGTTTTGGGTAGTCCTGTATGGAGCAGGGAATTGTACTCAATGATCCTTATGGGTCCCTTCCAATTAAAGATATTCTATGATTCTGTGACTTCAGATGCCCCAACTGGCATTTTAGCTCCTCAACTCACTGTCAGATCCGCTCCTAATGTCTAATTTATAACACAACAGTAGGTTCTCACCTGAAGATTGCATTATGCTTAACATGCTGGCTTGACAATAGGTCAAGAAGACATAACTTGTGTAAGAAGATTGGGAAAAGAGAAGATAACTGAAAAAGTCCTCAGGCAATTTAATTTCAGCATGACTTAATGATTATAGCCAAATGAGCAAGAAGTTGATTCATTATTAGTGTAATACAGTAACATATAAGCAAGGAAGTTACAAAAGGCAACAAATATTCTTAAAGAGTGTTTGGAAAGTGTTCAGAAAGTCTCTGATGTTGGAAGTTAATTAGTCATTGCTTATTAATGTGATTAGTTAATCCAAATTAAACATTAAAATTATTTTAAATCACATTAGAAACAAAAAGTGAAACTACAGACAATATTTCATTTGCAAAACCTCCTCAATGGATAAAAAAATACTGCAGCAGGGCTTACTGTCTAAAATGCAATTTGAGAGAAATAGACTGACAAGTACATGAAATTAAAATCTTCTTAAGTCAATTTGAGGCAGATCTACCAGATCAATCTAGACCAAAGCAAGTCCTCTTCTCTTCAGCTCTGTAGACATCACTGCAGTGAATCTGGCTCCTCCCAAGTCTGTGGTGCAGAAATGGCACTCATAGCTTGAAGACATACCCTTAGCAGTTGAAGCCAAAAGTGCCTTGGGAGCCACTGTGACATCCAGAGTGAAGCATCTTGCCTGTGCACAGGTTTGGCTTCACAAGCTGTGAGTTGGGTGTAGCCGATTTTTAATGGTATAGCTCACATTTTGCTCCAGTCACCTGAAAAAACCTTGAAGATCACCCTGTCTGGGTCAAACCTGTAAGTCTGGAACATTTTTTTTTCATCAATCTGAACTGTTAGCAATAGCGATGGAATAAATAGCTCTCATTGGGGAAAATATTTGGCAAGAGATCATTTTAATGAGGGAGTTTGAAAAGAGTATTACTGCTTTTGAGGGATGTGATCTACTCTAAGTTACTAATAGACTAAGGAGAGGACAAAGAAAGTAACTAGAAGAGTTGTGATTAAATGTGATAAATGCTTCTTGCTGTAAATTGTGAACCCACATCATTTAAACTTATGGTGTTTCATTAATTAACTCAGTATATTCCCATTTGCACTGCAGAATTCCTTAATACTTATGTCTTTTAGTGCTGTGTCCTGCCCACTTTTCTTAATCGTGCAATGATATAGTATGACCTGGATATAGAGAGTGCTCCAGAGTAAAATAAGAGAGCTTTACCATGATGTTCAGCAGACACCTGCCTTTCTTCAAATATAAGCTTCATTCTCTCCTTTTATCTCTGAACAATTCGTCTTGTGGATGAGCTCTATGACCTTCTATTGCCTTTATTAAATAATGCTCCCAAAGAGTTTTCCCTCGCCCTTATCATCTGCCCTAAGTCCTTTATCTTTGCTGTCTTTAGCTTCTAAGTACTTGTCATAGAAGACTTCATAGTCTTCTCAATATCCAGAAAGCTTTTGATTTCAGCAATATAAATCCAGGATAACTTCACTAACACCATGAGGAGTGTAAATTCTCACCCAAGAGCAGGCTAGCCTGATGCACACAACCATTAGGAAGACTGACAGGACTGAAGAGATGCACCAGGTACTGCACAGCCTGCCTTCTCATCCTGTTAACGTGTGTCATGAAATTTTGCAGGGGTGTTGGCATTTGCATTCATCCATTGCATGGAAAAGCTATATGATTTCTTTCCAAAGGGTGAAGATGGGCTGCAGACACATGCACACATGTTTTCTTGTTTGGAAATTCGCTGGCTGGATATGTAATTTGACTAGTGTTTTTGTATTATAGCAAACTTGGAAGGAGAGAAAAGTATTTGCTTGGTTTTTAGAGCAAAAACATTCATTGACTTTGTCCAGTTATATCCTGTGTTAGTCTAAGTCTCCTTTTAGCTTTTTGTACTGAAACACATGCTTTTCAGTCTGTCTCGCCCCAGAGCCCAATGACATCAGTAGAATTGTTCTGGATTTACAGCAGTGTAACTGAGAACAGAACTGGGATCTGTATCTAGCTCTTTCAGTCTTTCATTGTAACAAACTTCCAAGCCCATAAATAATCCTTGTTCTTCAAATCCTCACCACGCTGCTTATTGAAGTATTCAGAACTACACTTAAAGCAAAATTAATAGGTAGAATATTACTAACTTTAAATACAGCTGAATTAAACTGTGTGGAGTTATACAGATACTTAAAATGAAGCGCTGTTGAAGTAGTCCAGTGTATTAGATCTCTTGACTTTGCATGTGTGTTTATTTTAAAGGAATTTTGAGTATTAATACTACTTAAGTTATTGCAAAATAAGATCCTTAACACTTCTATCTATTGGAGCACAGGATTCGGATATTTTATTGTATCTTTGACCGCAGTACCTAGCACATGAAGTCAAGCTGGAGATATTTAATAATATCAGTTTCATTTTATCTGTTGATTATTCTAGATAAACTGTTCACTTATGATTAATAGTGCCACAAATCTGAACTCATACTGCCCTTGTTCATTTCTATATTAATTTCTAATGTACTGTTGGTAACAATTCTTATTGGTTATATTTCACATTTCTCTCTCTGTTATTTGTGGCAAGTTGCTTTTTTATTCACTAAATTTTATTGTATTTTCTTCTTTGCATTTATGTATTTCTAACTATTCTTCCCCTGTATATTATTTATCTGTCCTTGTAATAGTCATTGTGGTTGAGTATCCACTGTAAGGTTTTTTTGCCTTATCTTCTGTGTTACCAAACTCACTTTCATCATATTTTTATACTAACCTTATTTTAATGTCCCATATACATTTCAATCATCCTTATTTGAACATAAAAATTGCCCCACTGAGTCGGATTGATGATCCATCTATCCTAATATTCTAATGGCAGTTGGAGATGGAGCTTAGGGAGAACACCTAAGCCTGGTGGCTTTCAGTCATCCACTCCCCTTCTACTCCACCATTTCTCCAGTTGTTGTATTAGGGATGTCAGAGGGCAGAACTTTGCCTCTTCCTGCCACTGCTTACAGACCTGTTTTCCATGAAGTTGTCTAATCCTTTCTTATATCTGCTGAAAGCCTCTGCCCCTGATTATGTGGCATCTTGTAATAAACCTTATTTACTACTTGATCTTGTAAGAAACACATACATCTGTGATTTCCTGTTGGTCTCAATATTGCTGATTTGATTAAAGTCCCTACTCCACTTTAAACAAGATCTCAAAGAGGAACAAGTAATATTTGGTCCCTGTACATGAAATTTAATCTGACAACTGAGATAAATAGTGATATCAGAAATGTTTCATTTCACAAAAGCAGGAACATAGTGAGTCTGAAGAGTGATTATGTGAGCATGAGATTCTAAGTAATACCAGCATGACTAACCAAAGTATATTATTAATGATAATTTTGCCTTGTTTCAAGGCCGGCTCCAGTGTGAAGCCCTCAATCTTACTACATTATTAACCAGTAATTTTTGAAATAATTGGCATATGTTTATTTCTTCTCCAGCCCCTAAAAATGATCCAGCCTTTATACTCATGTAAAGGATTCAAATAGCAAAGGGAATCTAAATTTCAGCACACAGAACAGGTAAAAAGTAAATTATTGTGTATATTTCTGACATTTAACTTCACTTCTGCAGTCCTCCCAGTACAGATTCTGCCATTATATGCTCACTTAATCTGGTACTGTGTCAGAACTAATCAGAATTTCATGGCAATACAATCCTGTCCGCTCTTGATACTTCATTGATGTGACTTTATTTACAAAGCCCAGCATTTAAACTTCATAAACTGGTTTTACAGGCACTCTGTGATTCCACATGCACTCCTAATCATTACTGTTACATTTTGTTTGGTATGTGTTGTAAACACACCCCTTGGTATTTGTGGCATATCAACCCCTTGGTAATTGTGTAGCCTATCATTTTGTCATTTTTACTCCAAACTGATGCTTGAAGTTTTTTGCCATACTGCATTTTTAATAGGCTTGGAAATGTATCCTTATAATTTTCAATTATAATGAAGATCAAATCCTTGCTCCGTGTTCTTTGGCCACTGTTTCAAGGCCAGAATTGCATTAATTCAATAACTAGTTCAATACAAGTTAGAGTGTTAAAATTAAGCAAGCTACATTCAACAAAAAAAAAAGGAAAAAAAGAGAAAAAAGAAAAAAAGAGTCATTATAGACAGAAGAGAGTAGCATGAATTCAAATATTACAGAAATTTCTATAGAAGAATTTGCTTCTCGAGTCACAATAAACAACTTCTGTAACGAAAGTGAACTGCAGAATCTTTCTCCAATATTTGAAGTAATTTATTTTTATTATTTGTTTTATCAAGTATCACTTCATAGTACATGATTCACACATATTCTGGCAGTCAGTCCTCCAAGTTAATAGGATATTCCAGGATCTGAGCCCATTCAAAAAGGGACAATTTGGTAGCTGTGGCTCAAGAGTCTAACTAAGATGAACAGTTCATAGGAATGGATCATTAGATTAATCTCTTCTTTGTCTTTGAAGTGCTGTTATCATTAATGACACTGTGAGAGAAGTCTGAAGAGAGACAATAAACAACAAAGTTATCCAGTACATGCATTTTTTGTCCAGTTTTACGTCAGAGATAGATGTTTAAATGTTACACTGACAAAATATCACTTTCATAGTACTTTCTGACTTCCAGGAAGAGCAGCCTCTGTCTTTCCTTCCCTGAAGTGTTTACTAAGTGTTCAGAATGTGTGGACCAATACCCAGTTCCTGGAATATCCAGAGCATCTTCAGTTTCCAGTTTTAGAATGAAGAGGTACGGACAGGAGCAGTGACTCATTCCTGTGCTATGGGAGCAGCTATTGATGGCAGAAGAGGAAAAAGATAAAGAAGTGTTAAGGAAGACAACATTATTTTCACCAGCGAGGAGGGGAGTCTGAACCTTTTACATCACAGCTCACTGCTGATGGAATGGAAATGTCCAAATTTTTCATTACTGCTGTTGATGGTAATTTTCAGCTGTCTCTGTTGGTGTCCCAGCAGAGCAGAGAATAATCAAAAAAGGCTGGTCACAGGCTGCAAAAGGCTCTTGCAGACACCAACAAAGAGGCTCTAGAATTTGTCCTGGAATGCTACAGAACCTCAACAGGGCAGGAAGAAAAATGAAGCCAGCATTCAACAGAGTGAAAAAACTAATTCAGGCAATAATAGGTCTGGCAGATTAACATCAATCCTGGGAAAAAGGGAAAAAACTATAAAAAAAATCAATTAAAAGGGGCTTATATAAATGATACTAATATATAAAAACCTGTATAAAATTTATAAAAATAGAATCTGAACAACAGGACTGGTCAAATTATGTCTTTTAATGAGCTTTTAAGCTTAACTCAATGTTAATACTGTTAACGCAGTACACATACAGTTCTGTGAAACATCAAGACTTGAATAGAACTTTCTGCTAGCAATTTAGGATGATACAAAATTAATGTTCTACATGTTAACTGCATTAAAGCTAACTAATAGGTGTATGCTAAAATGAAGTCAGAAACACCATGTTTTTCATACACCAGGTGAAAAAAATTCTGATTCAAAAACCACACATTAATTTAAAGAGCAAAAGGACCTTGTGTCAAAATCACAAGAGATATGTGGCCTGGAATTTCTGCTTTTGATTATATGTCTATAACAGTACAACAGGCACCTTTCCAGTCAGACATACGTCAGATGTATCCAAAACATACATCTGAAACCATGCAGCTCTGCATAAGGGATGAAAAAGAAATGACCATATTTCAGTTAATGCACATAACAAATGCTGCAAAATTGTTTGGTCCAGTCCTAATGCTGCTCATCCCTGGATTTTCCTGTTTCAGAGTAACTACAGTTACTGCTTAAGATGGCAGCTATATACCTCTAATGAAAATATCCGAAAATGGCCTTTTCTCTTAGATCTTTTGAACTTCACTGCAACGCTATTACAGGATAATGAATACATTATATGTTTTCAAGGAGATATGATTAAATAATCATAAATAATTAAAGAAATGGCACAGAAGTAAGAAAACCCTCCTTATAATGGTCCTTTACTGTCAGTGAGTTCAATCTGCTGAAGTGATATATTTTTCTCAAACCACAGCATAAACAGAAGACAATCCAGAAGGCAATTCTAAGAAGTACAAGCTACACAAGGACAAATTTGGTCTTGGAATATTTGCAAATTGTCCTTTTTCGGCAGAAGCAAAAGTCTTCAACTGCCTTTTAGAAGTAACAGAAACCACAGTAGATAGTAGGAAAGATGAAAGTAAAATGAGTTTTAAGATGCCTGTATGCAAATGCATCAGCACAGCTGTTTCGGTGTTCCACAGTGAGATTGACTTACATACCATAATATCCAAAAAGATTCATGCATTACACAGCACGGAATGCAGCAAATACTGTTATTCAGCCACTGATGGTGGTGAAGGCAAAGGTAAATCATGTCAGCTCTAAGCCAGGCTTTGCACGGGGCCTGACTTTGCAGTAAGTCTGTGCTTGTGAAGCAATAAGATTGTTCTGGTATTAATGCTTGGCAGTTGCAGTAACTTTATGTATCACATTGTGTATTTCCTTTTTCTTATATTTACAGTTGATTCCAGTGGTCTGAATCTCCCTCACCATTTAGCTAAGCCAGATCGTTGCTTTAACTCACTCTTTGACGACAGCACGTTTTGAAAATTGGGTCTTACTTCTTTAGAAGACCTTAAAAAAAGAGTAAAAAAGAAAAAAAAATCTTCTTTTACTGTGTGTTGCTAAATGCTTCTCTCAAAAGAGCAATTCTCAGAGCACATTGCATGAATCTTTGTATTGTACTTCCCATCTGTGTTTCCATGCTTTCTGTAACAAAATAGTTAAGACCGCTGATATTTTAAAATACTATTTACATGAGGTAACAGTCTTGCAATGAATGGGGCTGTTCACACCTCAAACTATGGTTTCTTTTTTAATCTCTCTGCATATTCAGAAATCAGTTGTGTTGGATACACTTGGATCACACTGGAAGTATTTAATTTGAAACCCCAAGAGGTACAAACCAAATCCTTACCTTTCCTCCAGGAAGCAAAGCAGAGTTAATACAGAGCTCTGATGCCCAGTCAAGTTACTTATATCGAGATTTCATCTGGAAGACAGGTAATGGAGAAATGCTCAGATGTAATGAGAGACATTTACTCAAGTTATAAGCTTGTAGTAGTATTGCTGGTTCTGCTCTTAGATAAGCAAGGTTAATTTTCAGTTCAGAAATCAGTTTGTTCATCAGAAAGACTTAACACTATTGACAGTATTTACAGTGTAGTTGCCAGACTGAACAGAAAGGTAAAACCAGTACTGGGATACATTTGCTGTTTATGTTGGAAAACCTTACCCAGTGAGACTGACCCATAAAAAGTTATAAACTTTGTATTGAAGATGTGGTATTTTAAACTAACTAGAGTTATTCTCAAATATTTGTCAGAATACATTTCAAACTAATACAAAGCAGACAAAAAGTGCTTCAAAAATAGAGTAGTACTGTACTGTTACTGATAGTTTGTTGTCTTAAGCATGGATTATTAGGCCATCGGCTTGGAACAAGTAGTTATTTCTTTAGTGGAAGTATTTTTTTAAAAAATAAGCATATAGCAAGTAAATTTTGTTTAAACCTGAGTCTGTGGCTGAAGTGATATACATGGCATGGAACATCATATTCGAGCTAGTAAAATATCTTTCAAAACAATAATTAACATAATATGTATGCCAAAATATTATATCCTTTATCCGTAACAATTTGTTTACAGTACTACATAATGCAAAAAAAAAATGTATTCTGACTGTAAAAGGGCATAAGAATAATAAGGTAGACTAGTTGATTGATACGGGGTTATCAAGCACTTGATGACCAAAACTTTCTGGAACTTACACAGTTATTAAAAGAAGCAATAATAGTAGAATTTGGTTTTCCTCTGAGAAATAACAGTGTCTAGCATTACAATATAATGGGAGTACAGGGAAAATGTTTGGGGGAGAAATGGTATTATGCAGTCAGAAAGTAGCCTTATTATTTCTCCTATGAGACCGCATGTCTGGAGTGTTGATATCTAAATAGAAAGATTCAAAACAAGGAATTAAACAAGATAAGTAGTAATTTCATGCTGCACAAGTTGCAATTTCTGCTACAAAAAAGCATAATGTAAAAATCAGCCTATAGAAATTTTGTTTAAAAAATTGTTTGTAAGTGTAAAGATACATTAAGCCATATAAAGCAGTCCAACAATTCCTTGTATGTGCCTTCTGTATATATAGTGCTACATCCCAACTAGTCCCCAGGATTCTCAGTCTCTGTGCTAAATAATCTGTATATGTTCTGTTTAGTTAATTAACACAGAAATCATCAAGGTTAAAGTCAGAATTGAGAGTACTATTCCACTTACATTGTGATTTCCCAGATATTTAACAAAATACTAAAGTATACAAGCAAGAAAATCAGGTTTAATTGAAGATTATCTATTTTGCTTCCTTTAATATGAAAACAGCAGGTGTAAGGAAAACTTTTTGCTCAGAAACAGCTGTTCTAGAATACACCAAAGATACATCCATCTAAATTAGTATTTTGAAATTAGGAGACATAAAATTCTCCATCACTTGAGCAGTAGTATACATTTTGCCCAGTCAAAATCTTCTTGTTAAGAAAACAAAGCCCAATACCTAGTAGCACATTTATGTTCCTTCAAGTATCAAGTCCCTCACAACTTAAAACTAATATCTACCAATTTACCCAAGCCTTAAACTTACAAGCTTGTAAACCCCCCACCCTAAACCATC
This sequence comes from Amblyornis subalaris, assembly GCA_018881555.1. Taxonomy (NCBI): domain Eukaryota; kingdom Metazoa; phylum Chordata; class Aves; order Passeriformes; family Ptilonorhynchidae; genus Amblyornis; species Amblyornis subalaris. The sequence continues at coordinate 3,921,969 of JACAXG010000050.1, forward strand.
CCTGAAACCACTTCATTGGATACCTGCCTTGCTGGTTACCTTCCAGTCATCAGGCACCAAACAGCTCTAAGCAGGAGGTTACACATCACAGTGTTTCAGCTCTTTCTTGAGTCCCTTTAAACGTGTCGGGCAGTACCACTTGGTCTTGTGATTTGTCAAAATAAACACTAATAGTTTGTTCTGTAATCTCCTTTAACGAGTTTTCTGTTTCCATCAGATGATCTGATGTCCCTACCATATAAAAGCCATGCACCATGAGAGCACAGTCAAGCTCCTCTATAACAAAGTCAGAAGTAAAAATTTACTTAAGGTTTGTTTGGTTGGTTTTTTTTTTCCAATGTTTTTATTTTCTTTGAGGAAGGGAATCTTAGGAAGCTTTAGAAAAAGTAATCTTTTATTAACTGGATGTCTTTTATAAGTTGGTTTTCAAATGCTTTTTTTTAGTCTGATCATCTCTCATATGAATGTGATATAGTTGCTCTTAAAAATATACAGGTATGGTGTCTCTTCAACAAATAGTAGGTTCATCTAAAGCTGCTTAGATATTTATTAACATATAGTATTTAAACACCAGTTTTATACATGCTAACAGTTTCATGCATTATCAACAAGAGGACATTCTTCCAGTATGTACACCTATTTATAAAACAGTGGAAAAATTTTAAAAACAAATTCTGCTGGTACAAAGAACAGTTACACGACTCTTAAAATTTCAGTCTCTTCAGAAAATAATGCCTGACTGGAAAAATCCTTAATTTATAAGGTGGAGCACTTGAGTTTTGATACACTTTCTGACTGCCCAAGGTTATTTTTTCTGTGCAGACAGAATATTATTCAGAAATAGTCTCCTAACCAGTGGCCAGCCAGGATGCATCTTTTCTGGCCTTGTGTCACAGCATGGCTGGGGACCACTATGAGGCTACTAACAATTCTCATCATCAAAAACCTTCCAGGGAGCGAAGACATCTTCCTTTTCCTGGTTGTTCTTTTGTTTTGTGATTTAGGTTTTTGGGTTTTAAGAACAAAGCCTAGCTAGTTCCTCTTCCCTGAACCTCTCTATTGTTCCTTTTTCAATGAATAAAGACGGGCCATTCATGTTTGAGGTCATTGGCATTGCCAAATAAGCTGTACTTAAATCACTCGTGTGTAAGAAAAAAAATCAGTTTTCCTCTGTCCAAAATTCTAGTAATCTGTGGCACTGAAAGTATGTGTATAGCTAAAGTATATCCAGACAGTGGGCCAGCATGTCTGCAGGACTTTGAGACATCTGGAGTTTGGGAAGAGGAACATCGATGATGTTCTCCCAGTTTTAAGTCCCACATAAAGACTTTTTAAATAAAACAAGACTAGGTAAATATTAACCCTGCAATAAGAAGTGAAGGCCAATGCTACAGTCACTTCAAAACAGGCATAAAGCATAAACCCAGTTTCTTACTCTTTGGTCTTTCCCATAGATAGAGAGCCTCCTCATTTTTCAGAGCAACACATTACTAGAGATGTTAAATTTTTAACTGTAAGCAGGAAAATAAATATTTTCCTCCTGAAATTACAGTGTGGTCTTAGGATCGAATCCTACACAGGCCAGTATATGATCGCATGTTTCCATGAAGCGAGTGTGCTACCATGTCTGGGTGTTTAACAGGGCAAAGAAGGGGGAAGAGCACCGCTATCAGCAGATGCTGTGATAGTGCCCTCAGCAGGGAATTAACTCTGTTGGCCTTGCTCAAAATACAGGCATGCTGCTAGCTGGGGCCTCAATTTCAAATCAGTACCTTCACATATTGAATATAAAGGTGGTTTCTCAATCACAGAGCTACATTTTAGCACAGTTCCCGACCTACTAGGAACTGCTGCACATCAGGACAACAGAAGTTTAAGTAGCACTTGCCCATCACTTCTCTCTGACCTATAGAATTTTTTTCAGAAAACCCATCTAATACCTATTTGAAGACTCCAGATGATAGACAACCTTATATGTACCTAGTTAACTATCTATTCCATATCTAGATTGGAAAATGATTACAGATAACCACTAAACTCAATTTTCTCTCCAAATTGAATTGTAACCCAGATAGTTCATACAGGGAAGACAGGGCTTTTTGAGCCATAACTTTGAGACCTGAGATAATTCTTGTAGAATTAATCTGAATTCTTTTCTATTTGTGGGGCTTTCATTTCAATTAAAGGCTGAAAGCCTTTGGGTAATGCAAAATAAAAAGACAATCATAGAATGGCTTGGGTTTGAGGTGACCTTAAAGACCATCTATTTCCAACCCCTCTGCCATGGGCAGTGACACCTTCTGCTAGACCAGTTTGCTGAAAGCCCCTCGAAGATTTGTGCCTATTCAGTTTAATCAGGTGGTCTCAAACCTGTTTTTCACTCCAATCTGAGAGATTAAATATGATCTCAGAATATCTGGATAAATTAGAGTGGCTTGAACAATACATGGTACTTCAATCACTATAAGTAATTTGAACTCCTATTCATCTACTGGTGCTATTGAAAATTGATAAATTTTCTTTTATTTCACTTGAACTTGTTTTTGCCCAGTCTCCCCACAGATTCTAATTTAACACAGCATTCATACTGTATTTAGGAGTAGGCCTTGTGCTCAGATATTTTGGGGAGGAGGTTGTTAATTTTCACTTGTGTTTTTGCTTTGTAGCAGTATTTCATAGACAGATGGATTTCTGGTTTCGGTAAGTCTTTGCTTGTGAAATGTATCACTTTGTGATAGTCTGTGTGTGGCTACCAACATAATTGCCTGAACAGAACACACATCTGTATGTCTCACCTTGTCTGCTGTTTCAGATAAATCACTGTAGCACTGTGCCTCTTTCTCACTCTGTAAATCACAAAGACAATAACAGAGATAGTGTTTAGATACAAGCATCTCTGAATGGCTCCCAGTAAAAGCAGTATATAAAAGCTAGATACAATGTGTGTCAGGGAAAAGATCATAGACATATATAAAACCAAGGATTTAAAACAGGGCTGTGGCAGTTAAAACACTGCACAGCATCTCAAATTTAGATATTATCTATGAATGTCCATGAGTTCCTAGTTGAGTTGGCTTGCTTTCTATAACAAAGTTGAAGCTGGCACTTTTGACATTAAGAATCCATCCTTTTGTTGTTCTCTCTCTAATATTCTAGTTGTTTTTCACTAGGAGCTTTGCTAAGTTTAATCAAAATGGATTAACTAGTTCTTATTGTAAAGATCAGCTCAGTTCAGCATCTGATAAATCTAATTTCTGCATAAGAGCATGTCTCCTCACTGAGAGCCATAACCTGATGAATTACAGGCTTACTAGATGGCTTAGGCTATGAGAGGAAGAAAGGAAAATTTTCCCACATGATTTTCCTTAGAGATGGGATAAAATCACAAGGTTTGCAGCTGTATTCCATAAGCTATGTTCAGAGTTGCTCATTACAAGGCAGGATTCCTCTGGTGCTGTGGGGATAGTCACAAATGCAACTCTAAATTAAAAACACTTGTATAAAAATCTCTAGTGGTGATCCAGGGGTGACTGCTGTATGTTGGGGCAGCTGGTGCATTAGATACAAATGGAAGGATTTACTCAATTTGCCTCGAAGGGTGTGGGTGAGATTGTTTTTTTCCAGAGGTTTTACTGAGTGTTTGGCTTAGTTATGCATTTCAACTATTGGCCAGCACTTAAGCAGCGCCAGTCTGCCCTGTCTGGTGAGTGATATGTATGGTATTGTGTTCAGAGAGAGCGTAATATGCAAAGGCAGCAAGCTTTCTGCTGCCACATCAGAATAAATTGTGATTTAAATTCTTAACTATGGTCTTTCTGCTTCATTGAAAATGACTTTTTGGGATCTTCAGAGAAAGCAGGTTTCTTTGTCAGATATATCAGTGACTGCCATGATGGCTGCCTCAGGTATCAGGTTTATGAGAAGATCGCCCTGTGCTCTCTGGTTTGCTCACCAGTGCAAGAGAGGAATTTGTTTTTGCACAGGTGCAGTTATTGAATCTAGTCAGATACATCATAAGAAAGCAACAAAAAGAAAACCTGTGGTTATTTTCTGGTTTGTTGATTAATCTACTTAAAGTTGCATTCCTGATGTGTGGTATGTACTTTTGTTAATAAAGGTACCTGATTCAGGTACAAATCACAATGAAAACAAATCTGTTTCTAGTTAGAAACCACTTACCTTTGTTGTGGTATATAGTAAAACAAAGGGAATTTAAGGTATATATTAATTTACAAGTCCATCTCAAAAATTTGTTTCCATTTCTTGGACAAAACCAGCCAATCTAATCAGATCGGGGGGAAAAAAGACAGAAAAACAAAAGAAAACCAAAAAAAGCAAAACAAACAACAAAAAATCCCAAACAAACAAAAAAAAAACAGCAGGAAGGAAGGTTGGTTGTCTATACTCCTCTTCTCCCTTGGTCTACAGTCTGCCAAGTGTGAATCATGGTACCCATGAAGCTGAATGCAGTGCACTTGAAAATTATGCTGCTGTCAGGCAAACCAAACACTAGCTCAGTACTAAAAAACTTCTGGTAAGCATTCATATAACACTTAATTTAAAACTGGAAAGTCTTTCAAGACGTAACAGTACAGAAGATATAATACGAGCGTTTGATATGAGCTCTGCAGTCACACATAGAAAAGGGAGCAAGAAAGGACACCATTCCACTATCTGTGTTTCTTCCCTTACAAAACATGTTTGGCATCTGCATCTTGCAGTTTCCCCTGGCAACTCTCTACTATCACAGAATAGAATGTCCCAAGGCTACACTCCATTACACTGCACCATCTTTTCCTTTTTTTCTTGCTCCACAAGCTTTAATGAAGCCCATCAAATTTGCACAAGTGCCCTATTTACTGTACAGAGATTACGTCAAAAGAAACGATGTTGGCTTCCTATTAATGCTTGAAGATTGGCAAACAATCACGAAAGTCGATTGCTGTTCAGTTTGCTGAGTGATGGCATGTATTGCTGCCTTGCCTAATTACAGCAAATCAGATGTTTCCTGTGGTGCAAAACAATACTAACAAATTACTAACTCTGTGTGTTTTAAGGGGAATGGTATATCTCGAGAATCAATTGAAGCAGAGCATTGGAACATGAATTTCTGCAGGTGTTTTATCATCAGTTTATTTTAATGCGTATTTATGGATAAGTAAACTAGAATTCAGGAAAAATATTAAATCTTTAAAATATACATGACTGACCAACTGCACAGTAGTAGCTTTTCTTAACTGATTCAGAGCTGAACTGTATTCAGAGCCTAATCTGTACACTGTTTTTTTTCATAAGATTTTCCCCTAAAATCTTCTGTTGAGTTACAAAAATAAAGGAACACGTGGTAAGCAGTGCAGTAAGCACTAGGATGCAGAATAATCTACAAACAATTTTCAGGGTGAACAGAGATTAAAGCAATTGGCATTACCACAAGAAAACCAACAGGAATTTACTTCTATCTGAGATTTTTAGTTCTCACATCGAAGGCAGTAAGGATACAGCTGGCTTTGTTCGTGTGCATATTCTCTCTATTTTTCAGTCAGTAGTTCCCGAGGACATGTTTTTACACTGAGGGATTATTAGGACTTCATGGTAACTCCTACACACAGTCTTTACCTAACTTCTGCATGTAATTTCAGTGTCTCTAGCTTTACATCTAACAAAACCTGTTGGTGTGACAGCCTATGGCTCTTTGTAAAGGATGACACTGATTTCCTTCACTTTTCACTAAACTAAGAGGAAGGCTGGATCAATCAATCAAATCTTTGCAGTGTAATACTAAAGAGAACAATTGTTGTTTAAACCTTACTTATGGTGTAGAATTCAGCCTGTAGAAACGTCTCCTGACAAAATTCTAACTAGAAAACTTAATGCTTTTTATTTTCCTGAGACTGATCTGAATTGAGTAAGTGAAATAAAAAATATATTTGTGATTTCATGCTTGAGAAATTGCCTGTTAAATCGTGACATTGCCCACACACCTCTGATTTTGCTCTTGCAGCTCAGGGAAGGAAACAGAATTCCAGGAAGTCAGCTTCAAGGAACTTTCTTTAAGACATATGCCAGCAGCAAATCATTGCTACATATGTGATGCAGTGAATACTCTTTCCAGGACTTATCAAAACACATATTGTTGGAGGTTTCTAGGCAGATGCCTCCCCTGGCCTCTCTGGAAATTTCCAGTTGGATGCAGTAGCACATGGGCTGAGGAGAACCTCAGTACGTTGGGTTCAGCACTGTACTAAGCTTCTGTTGTGCTCTGCTGATCAGAAACTGTTGAGGAGCTGCAGGAGGAGGGAGACTTTCAGGCTTGATTGGAAGAAGTGGAAAAGGATCCTCTTTGAGCCTAGGGGAAGGATAAAGTAAAGTTTTGTTGTTTGTTTTGTTCATGAAGGAAGATTCCGCTAACTGCTGAGCACCTTCATTTATAGCCAGACTGATGCAAAGTCCCTGGAAGGACTGAGAGATATAATGTTCATATCCATTCAGAGGAATTTGTAGCAACAAAATCAGATCTCTTCAGTTTATTTTGTTCCCATCAGTTTCCATTTTTGTCATCTTGCTCATGATTAAGTTCTATGTGTATGAACTCAAACATCTGTGGTTTACTCTAAAACCAAATTGCTATGATTCTCTACAAATTTCATACATAAATAATTTCAGTGCTACCAAAATGGAAAAATTCTGAAACATCTTCCTGGCTGCTCTTGTTTAAGGCAGTTTTGACGTAAATGACACAGACTCGCTGTCTTTTCACTCTGTCTCACATTTCCTTCCTTTGCACTCCCCTTTAACATTTTCTCCCATCTCTTTCCCTGCCCTCCGTCCAGAGAAGTCAGTGTCTCATATCCTGTTCTCCGAATGCTGTTCATTTGCATGACCTCTACTACTCTTGATTACTGTAATGAGTGTTTTTAGTAATTATCATCATCCTGTTCTATTTTTCCACAGCAATACCCACTTTAATGAGTTTCAGATTTATAAAACATATGTTAGATTAGCAAAAGCTTAAATACTACCTCTCTTTCCCAGTAATGTTTGTATATGTCTAATAAATGGCAGCTTTCTCCAGTGGTCCTAAATAAATCTACAGTTGGCCTTATGGAAGTGGGTCAGCTGAACTAAGGATATCAGCCAAAGTGAAGTGTGTCTTACCATCAAAATAGCTCACACTTCCATTGAACTGATGTGCAAGGAATTTTTCTGTGCTTTGCACACTTTCATGAGCACTCTGCTTTACTTAATAGGTATTTTCAGTAAAATCTTCAACAGCAAAAAAGTAACAGTGTTGAATGTAGATGCCTATTACACTTTCAAATGCTTTCTAACCAGTAATGGTCAGAGAAATCTGTGTCCTCTCAGATCACACTGCTATAAGAGAATGCTGTAGGAAAGTGCAGGAAGAAATTTCTGCTTGGTACTGGTGCTTTGTGAGTCATGGACCAGGATTTTACAGTGATAGGCACTGAGCAAACACATGTCAAATATGTGACCCACTTTTTGAGACAGGAAACAGTTTCACGTTATTGGTAGTTCTAATGTGATATACTTTTGGATCTAAAAGAATTTTTCAGTATTTTAGTACAATATAGACAAGAATTTTTTCTCAAGTACAGTCATTTGCTATTACTAGTACTACTGAGTGTAGTTACTGCTGGGTCCAACTGCTTTTTCTGGAATGCAATGTGAATGTATTGTCTGTAACAACTTCAAAAGAGCCACCAGTTCCCCAGCTGAATTCTGCTGCTCTGGAACACAATGGCTCCTGGTGAGCTGCAGCTGGGGCCATCGTTCAGAAAAACAGCCAGGGACCCTAGAGGTAGCTATGTGGTGTAGCTATGTGTTCAAAGTTCTAAGTGACATTAGGAATTACCACAGTAAATCATAAAGTCCCACCTCAGGTGTTTCATATAGATCTTGTCTACCTGGATGCATTTCTGTGATGCTCATGTCTAAGGTGGCTCATTCTGCAGCAGCACAAAGCATGGGCAAAGCCACAATGGGCAGCCTGAATCTGCCTGGATTGACATGGCGTAGCACACACCACAGCATTCCCTTTCCAAACTTGAGGGGAAACTTTTAAATTCCTCTCCTCTAGATTTGTTGTCARGGAGAATCAGAAAACATTGTTTCTGTTGAAGAGGGAGACAGCAAACATCATATTTGGCAAATTTCTGATTTGGAAGGCTTGCCTTTGGTTTTTCAGAGACCTTCAGAAACCATTTGTATTTCAGATAGCAGAGGATAGCTCTAATTTCAGATCTATACAGAGACCAGAGAGAGACCTGACTGCCCACTTTTTCCCACCATACTTTGCTTTTTCTCCTATAATTCCTTTCTACCCAAACCCATTTCCTATGGAGCTGTCGATCTGAAGGTAGAAATGCAAAGTGGCGCAGACAAGTGTGATCCTAAGGGCTTGGGAGGTGTCCCACCATTTGTTCTACAATGCATGGGAAGCTTGGGAAAGCACCACAGCACCCAAAGAGAAAACCAAGCAGTGTTATGAATTGATACATCCGGTAGGAGTAGGGGAAAAGCTGCATGGTGAGCGAAGAAGGTGTGATCTTCCTGTAGTCATGTAATGGACAAATTCAAGTCCTAGGCAGAATTCAACCCAAGCCAGATTTTGCTTTCTCTGCTTACTGCTTGCTCTTATTTTTCCTCTCCTTTATCCATTTACTACAAAAACTTTTGACCTCCTACAGCAGCAATTATATAGAGTTTCATTGTACATAGTGGAACTAAAAAGTCCAAGTACAATACATGAGCACAAGTTCTGATACAGGGATGGTGGTAAACCATCCTGGATGGAGTCGTTTTGTTACTATAACTCTTTAGTGGGGTAGAGATGAATGACACGCAACAAACCTCAGAATTCAGAATTGCTTCTTGGACACATGATCATTATTTATAGTGCTGTATCAAAGTTCATCCAGGCAAGTCTCTTGGGCTTTTCATGTTTGGGCAGAAGATGTTTTCTCAGGAGATTTCTAGTGCTTCCATACCCAGTCACAGTGGAAAATCTTTCTCATAACTTTATAGTCCCAACAAAAAATAAACAAAAACGTTCTGGTTTTGCTTAATGTTGTGAGTAAAATATAAGTCCCCAAGTCTGAATTCGTACTTTTTATGCCAACCCAATCTTCATCTGTCTTCTCTAAAGTCAGTGTTTCATCCAGTACCACTTCTATTCCTTAATACTAGTTCAGATAATAATTGTAATTGCAATTGCTTGTTTCCTGTGTCTGTGTTTGTATGGCAATTACAAAGGTGTCTAAGCAAGACAGCAGTGAAAACAGAAGATGCAGATAAAGACACATTCTCATGCAAAGTGTAACAGCATCTTGGGTTAAAGAATTGCTCCTTCATTCAATGTCAAATGTTTTTAAAGAAAGTTTAATTTTGAACTAATTCTTTTTTAAACCTGTGCTAACTTTGCAAGAAATTATCCTGCTGTCCTCTGACATTGAAATTCCAGGGATGGGATGGTGTAGCTGATTCAAAGATAAACAAGGAGACTTTCACAAAACAATGTTTTCACAGAGTGACTAACCAATGTAAAAAGGAATAGGTACTTTCATCCATACTTAGCATATTGACCTTTCTTTGGAATATGTAAAGATCATTTGAACCTTATAATGGTAAATACTGATATTTTGTAGAAGAGTCAGAAATACATGGTTGTATGTGTTTGTGTGTCTGTGAGTATACAGACCTGCAGTCCAAAGAGAATTCTGCATGCATGCAGGGAAGTCTAAATTGGGATTTCAGAAATAAAAATCATTGTTCACATTAAGAGATCAGACAGATTRATTAGACCAATGTGTGTTTCACGGTCCAGATCAGGCAATTGGGTATCTCAGTGTGTAAGACTGGTCTTCAATGCTGCTGCTGTTTTAACAAGGCATTGGCTATCAAATCTCTCCTGATCCTCAATGTGTAGCTGAGTTAATCTCTGAGCATCATTGAGCTTGTCTTCTTCTGTGTGTCAGTGCAGGCCCATGTTTGCTTTTGCCCTTAATCTGGGTCGTGTTTAGTCTGTTCATGTATCTCATAGGTGAGACATCTTGCCTTTGGGATTAAAAGCTAAGCACGCTGGAAAGATTTAGGACCAGGTAAAAATATGTTTCTCTTCTTCACAATGCTTGTTGCTGGTAATATTTTCTCTCTTGTGTGTTCATTTTTGTTCTTTAGTAGTTTCCACTAATGTCAGGTTTTCCCTAATTAGAGATTGGATTGTTTTGTGGTACTTAATGATCTTAGTCATCACAGAAAAACATCTTAGATAGAAGGCAATTGCACATCAGTGTGAGTGCTGGGCTTCTTTAAGCATGGCAGCTGCAATTCCTAGTATTTTGATTCTGTTATCTCTTCACTACACAATAACCTAGAGATTCAGATGTGAACCAAACTGTAGAAGCACATGATACGTAGCCATACCTGACAATTGCACAGAACAGAAAGTAATTTTAATAGTCTTTATGTAGCTATTATTTTAGTACGTATTTATTGAGTTTTGGAAAATGGATTAAATCTCCAAGATTGGCTTGACCTTAATTCCTAATAGCTACCGCTGGATAATAGTTGTAAAAACATATTTCTACGTGTTTAGCAAACCTTGTGACTCTGAAAATAACATTCAGACAGAAGGACCACAAAAGACAGCTACACTGTATGTACCTTGGCATTGCAAGCATCTGGGAATGGGATTGCTTAAGAGTGCAAAGCAGGGACACCAAGTGCCTGGTTTACAGACTGAATCTAAGAGAGATTACAGGGAAAGATTCTTGCTCATAAAACAAAAGTGTGCCTGTAGGAGGAGGGGGGGTCAGATGCAGTAACAGGGAGCGTTATTTGATGTCCTGTTTGATGTCGTTAAAAAGTCAGCTGAAACTGCTCTAAAGGAGAAACCTGGACTCCAAAATCTAGGGGACCTCGGTAGCTATGTCCTATCTTTAATGTAGTCAAGTAGCTGAATGCCACAGCAATTTCGGGTTTACTGCTGTGTAAATACAGGGCTCTGATGTGAGTTAACAGAAATATTCATATTGTCAGGTCCGTGTGTTACTGTTGTAATTGTTATTCTCCCCCATTTGGGACCACATTTTTGTCCTCAAAAGTTTGTACTGAATGCATAATGAGCCCTAAAAAAGTATATTTGTAATTTGTTACATTTAATGTTATACACTGCCTTTAAGTCACTGGACTTTACTTTTCCAATGTCCAACAAGAATTATCCACTGCTAACATTTCTACATTAAAAATATTGGAAAAGATGGATCCTAAGATTTCTAGCATTTTATAAGAAAGGAACCATCTTTTCAAATCATCATTTACATGTATCTGCAAGTCTGGAATATATGTATAAATAGGATAGCATAAAACATAAATAAAATCTAAGCTTTAGGTAAAATAATATGTGCCTACGAATGACACATTCAAACAAATATTTGTATATGCAATATTATATTCATTCTCCCATAATTTTCAGTAACCTTGGTTTTTATACACCTTGAGTTTTAAATCAACATCATATATTGATGGATGGAATAGATGAAGTCAGATTGCTGAAGGAGATATTTCTCGTGGAAGTCACTGTCCTCACAACAAGAGCAACGGAATTGTACATGAAGCAGCTCCAGAAAGCACATCAGTGCAAAGGAGGCATCCTCCAAGTGATAGGTAGGGTGAGGAACGTAGGGAATAATGACTTCCATCACCCAAGTTCATCTATTGCTTACAAACCCAGTGGAAAGAGATGGTCTTGGTTAAGGTCTGTGAAGATGGGGATCAGAGATGTTTGGAATTAGAGAACTGAAAAAGGAGGAGGAAAGCAGCTGACAGAAAATCAATGGTTTGTCATCTGTCAGTGTTGTTGCCAAGGCAAGTTGTCTCAAAATGTTACTGTATTCTGTAATTTACAAAATTAGAGATACTTGGCACAACATCAAAGCAACCTGTATTTGTCCTTAATGAGCCTGCCTTCACGAGAGGAGCTGAGCATTGACATGCTTTGTGTCTTACTTAACTATTTAGCCCATTCATCCAGATTCTGAGTATATGTGGAAATGTGAAGATTAGCATCTTGAAGTATCTCTACACTGTTAACACTCAATATATTCTCCCTAAGTATATAATTATGAAGTATAGCAGGTGTAATTCATTGAAATAAAAGGTGAAATCTCATTGACTTCAAAGATTTTATCCATTATGTATCTTCACTACATTTCCACTATTTCCCTGCCTTATCTACCTTACCTAGTGTTCACGTCTTTAGCATTTGAATGAATTCGTACTAGTTTCAACTTCCTGTTTTAAAAAAGTTTCTGATTATGATTCATTTAAAGGCACAAACTGCATAGAAAACCACTGCAAATCATCACTGTTCTTTGAAAGCAATTGCTGCGTAAATGTCATTGATTGTACACTGCTACATGTGCTTTAACTTTGCAGACTGTTTTACCTGTATATGATGCTAATTAGGGATGTTTTTGTGTAAGATGCTAAGGAAATAAAGTTTTATAACCCCAACAGTGTCCTTCTGTGGAAGTTACATTTTGGCTTGGATTTCAGACAACAGAGCACTGAAAAGATTTAAATAAGAGGTAAAAAAAGATGCAAAAAATTGAGACTCAAATCTTGCAGTCTGGACACCTGCTGAGAATTTATGACTCTTGTATGTTTGTAAGAGAGCTTGTCTCTTTTGTTTGGCTTGGGAGTGTTTTCCTCTTCCATCTGATTATACTAGTTTTATCACTAATTGACTAATTTCAAGTAATGAAACAAAATTATTAAATGTTTGAGGATTTCAGTGATGTTACTCCCCAGTCTGTGCAGTTACAGTGCTGGGGAGGGCACCAGCCAGGACAGTGGGTCTTGCACTGTACACTTACTCTTCTTTCACTCTTTCTGATAAGCACATAATTCTGATAAGAACAGTAATTTGTGCTCAATTCTGTCCACTCAAAAATAAGTACAACTTTGTGGGCTACACAAAATGTTTGAGGAGAGCTCATTTAATGCTTGTAGGCTATATGGGAACCTCAAAACACAGGGGTGATGCAGGCTGTGGAATGAGGAGGTGAGGGGGAAGAAAATAGGTGGACAGCTATAAAACTGGCCATATCATCATTCATGTGCAAGTACTAGTGGCTGAGCAAAACCGAATGGCTTTCATTTGCATATCTCAATATGCTTTTCGTCCTCAAGACCTGTACCTGCTGGATCACACTACCATGTTCAATTCAATAGAATAAGAAAGTTAATCATTATTAGCTCCATGTGAAAACTAAAATTCTCTTTGATAGATCAAATAATCCTTTTTAGAAGATGTTGGCCTCGGCTTCATTTCAAGTAATACCTATTTCACGGAAAATAAAATGGAAATAAGAAAAAAATCTTCAAATTCTAAAAAACTCAGCAAAAAGCCGAAGTAGTAAAATTAATTGAAAGTTGTAAAAATAGTTCTCCTGCACCTAAAATTATATAGGTATCAGGAAAAAAAAGCAGAAAAAGCAAGAATGAAGCTCTTTGTAGTTCATATATGTTAAGATGAGAACCTAGGAATTGCGAACCATATTCCTCAGTATTTTTTAAGGCAGCATCTACCTGTGTGTTTATCTGTCTAAAACAGTGATGCAGTACAAATTCTTAAACATTAAAATAAGGCTTTGAATTGGAAACTACCATATGATTATTTTTCCTATTTTTTCTTATTTATTGACCATAGAATATAAGATACTCAATTGAACAAACAAGGATTTTTTTTTTGCAGTACTTTTTTACTTCTACTATTTCACTGGTTGATATACTACCCTTTCTGACACTGTTTTTAATCCTTCAGTGCAGAATTGCATCTGTTTTGCTTTTCTGTTTTTTCAGCTTCCTCAGTGGCATGCAAAACCATTGCTTTTGGTTTATTTCTTCTTTTTCAAATGTTTTAAACACCAAGAGCCTCATAGAAATAATCCACTGGATGAAAAGGGGATAAACAAAAAAATTGCTTGCACAAATTATGACTGGATGAATTTGGAGAAGTATCAATAATAGTGGTATTAAAAAGATAAAGTTTTGGATTTACTGATCTTGCTGCTCTTTATGGCTTCATATTTTCTCCGAACATGTTTGGTTTTTAGGGGGAAGTTGTGCCACCCACCTGTGAGTGAGAGAGTGAAGACAAAAGTAGTCAGCATTGGCCAAAATAAAGGTTTGTCCTCTTTCAGGTAAGTAAAAAACTTTTCACCTTTCTGTTCTGCATTTTCCTGGGTTTGAAATCAAATGTCAAATATTATAAAGCAAAACAAAATGTTGTTGCATGTGGTCTGATCACTAGAACAAGGATGAGTCATTGACAGCAATGTTTTCTCACTCTTCTTTTTCAATGCTTGGGAACAGCATGTCAGCATCTTTGTCCCGTGTAATGAAGTCCTTTGTGCCTATACACAGCATTTGTGGTAGCTGCACAAACTACATCTCTGCCAGGATGGCTTTAGGTTGACTTTGGGGGCTTTACCTCTGCTCTGTGCACTACCGGCCAGGAAGCCTGACTGAGGGCAGGCCATGCTGTGTCCTTTTCATCAGTAATCCAACTGACACCCTTTGAAAGTCATTTAAATGCTGCAAAACAGAAACCAGGCTATGACTGAACCCAAAATAAGTTCATAATATTCATGTATGCAGTTACTATTTTGTTAATTCAGAGGCCACATCCGCTGCAAATCAAGGTCCACACAATATTCTAGATCTCTGCCTCAAGGTAATGGGCATTTGAAACTCTCGTCCTGATGCTTTCGTCATCCTATGTAATGCTTGATGAGCTTACCCAATATTTATGTGAACTACCTAATCAGTAGATGAGAAATTATTTGTATTTTCTTTTGGTTAAAAAAAAAAATTCATTTTATTAGGGATATTTCCCATCACTAAAATCTATGAATAAGTGTATAGAACTAAGTGGACATGTTTTCTAAAAATCTACTCATATTATTTTACTCCAAATCTTCTTAGGTTAAACAAAACCAAGTCAA
Source organism: Amblyornis subalaris (assembly GCA_018881555.1). Taxonomy (NCBI): domain Eukaryota; kingdom Metazoa; phylum Chordata; class Aves; order Passeriformes; family Ptilonorhynchidae; genus Amblyornis; species Amblyornis subalaris. The sequence goes on from JACAXG010000050.1 coordinate 3,936,998, forward strand.
AGTTCTGGGAGTTTTCTCCTTTTCTATGGATTTTAACATACTGGAAAATATAAGTTTTACAAAGCAGTAATGTGATATGTTAATTTTTTTATAGACCACAGAAGTAGCCTTCTATCTAATTACTTTCTCCCTAGCCTTGATAGAAAAATTATTGCCAGAGATACACAGATAGCTCATACCTAATTCACCTACTGTTACTTAGGGACTTTCATGCCTACTGTGTAAATTTCCTTCTTTCTTCAGTACTCTACCTGCCTAAATCCTGAGGGTACCTCTGCATGGGCAGCTAAACTTCTGTACATGCCTAGACTTTCTTTCCTGCCCTGAGAAATAAGAGGTTGTTCACAAATCCACAGTGCTCTCCGTCTGCCCAAATGCCCTTGTCTTCTCCACTGCCAGGGAAATGTCTAAAGTCAGCATGAATGGTCTGGGAACTCACTCTGTTAGGTGGGTTGAGATCGCAACTGTTGTCCACCACCAGTTCCAGACTGAGATCCCTGAACTGTATTTGAGATGGAAAAGATGTTGTGAGAGAGGGACCTTTCTCCTCTACGTATATCCTTGGCCTTGCACTGTCCAAGCAGAAAAATAAAGCTAAAACAAACAGAATAACATAAAGAAAGACTTTTTTTAAACTCAGCCGTTCATGGGAAGAAGATTGGGAACTCTGATAGGGCATAGGGGACAGTTAGAAGCAAGTTACTTGTTGGGGACAGTTAGAAGCAAGTTACTTGTTGGAAACAGCTGAATGTCTAGATCATATTGGAAAAGATGTCTGACAATAGGTAGGTAGCATCAGGGTTGGAAAGCCAGACAGAATAGTGCACAGACAAGTTTGAGAAAGCTGGAGAGCATTCCCTTGTGGTAGACACTTTGCTCAGGAGCAGTGTAATCTTGTTATGACAGCACTTGGAAGTCCAGAAGTCCAAACCTTGCACCAGCACACCAGCTTATAGGTCAAATAAATGAGGTCTACAGTCATATCAGCAATCTGTGTCCTCCTTTGGGGACCACCTTGCTCCAAACAACATTGTGCGCTTACCTACCTCCACACTCATCTGAGTCATACGGCCCTGGGTCATTCCAAACAACCCTGAATCTCAGCTGATATCAGCTGACAGCAGCCTCTGACAGTTCACACAGGCTCTCTGTAAACACACTAGAAACATCACACAGACCCCAGAAGAAGAAAAGAATTGTAAGGGAGTCTGTTCCACAAAACATGCACCAAGGATGCTTCCAGCCATTCATTGCATCTGTAACAAAACCAATCTGAAGGCATTGATTTGTAAATAAAAAGGCACAGAACATTCACATCTAGTCACTATGAGCAATTTCACATAATTCAGCCTGGAGAAATTTGCCTTTAGAAGTTTCTCAACAGCAATTACAGTGTAACATATGAACTCACCTCCAAGAGGAGTGTATCTGTTGTTATGGGTGGGATGAGCATAAACTTCCTTGACACTATACTTTGTGATTGTCGACCCTCTCCTTTCTTTCTTTTAATGAACACAGAAGAATGTCACTCTGCACTACTTGTCCACCTTTATGGTCCCTTGAAAAAGGATAACTCTCATCACAGAGTCTTCAGCATCCTCGGGTTTACATGTTTATGCCATAAGGAAAAGTAGAAATACTTTAGGGAATCACTGTAAAATCTACAACCTTGCACTTTGGAGTAATTTGGGGGGAAGCTGAGGAAAGTGGAAAGGAAGAGTCAGGCATGAACTTATTCATTGGTGGTAGCAGCCTGAAAAGGATTCCTCTTTTCCCACTCCTTATTCCCAGCTCCCTATTCAGATGTCATTGACAGCAATACGAAGAGCAATATGCGGTCGTGTTCTAGAGCCCTTCCTAAGGATGGTCAGGGTAGAAATAAAGCACTGGGAAGGAAGTGGAAGGCATCTTAGGAAGGAGGCATCTTTTGGCCTGTCCATGCTCAGTGCCTGCCATTCTATCATGTACAAACACAAATTTTACTGGCACAGAGTTGAATTCTTTTTTAAGTTTCAGGGATTATATCTGGGTATAAGAAGAGTGGTTTGGGTGAGGCCAATTAAGCAGCCTCTCTAATGTCCAATTTCCTTTCCAAAGACCACAATGGAAAGATTGCAAATTTGCGAAGAGGAATACCATTCCATGGTAACAGAGAACACACCTTTCTGTGCCACCTATACTGAGAAAGGAGAATAGCTAAAAATAAATATTAAAGAGTCCTCAATGCTGAAGCAGGACTGTAAAAGGAAGTCGAATAAATTACTTCATCCTTCAAGTAGGATTGCTCAAAAAGGCAGGATTATAAATTTAAGGGATTCCCATATGTACTCTGACGCTTATTCTGGAGAGAAGGAACCAAGGTGTCAAGAGTCCAGCTCAGCTTTTTTTACAAGAGCTGCATGATTAAAATTTCTCACTATGGCCAAGTTCTGTGTTTGGACAATCCTGCCAATTGCTAACAAAAAGAGTTATCTACTTTATCTGCTTGGATCTGCAGCAGATTCCCCAACAATGCCTATATTCTTGTCCTTTCTGCTATTGCTCAGACTTTCAATACATGTTTCCTGCTGCATTCTGAACACCTGAGTGAGATATGAGACGTATCCTTTACCTTTTTTCCTCTTGTTGTTTCCTCCTCTTGTTCCTGAGCAAGCTGTGCTCTTCAGTATTAATATTCCAGTCACATGTTCACATGACTCTACCCTACCAAGTACCTGTTAAGTTGTAATATTGATCTTGCTTTAAGTGTTCTGGCTCCTTTCACATTTATTTAGACACATTTTACATACGTCTAGGCTGAGCATCAGTTGTTGTGTTTTCTTCTTTATTCCTCCAATGACATTTTTTAAAGAATCAGAATTTTCATTTTTTTGAGCTTCTTTGTGGCCACTGTGGGTCACATTTATCTGGACATGCACATCACCAGCCTGACAGGACATTTTAGCATATATCCAGTCAGATTATTAAATCTATGCTGAAGTTTTTTCTTTGCTAGGTGGAGCCCATTTCTTCTCAGCAGTCCTTCCCATCCCATCATGGAAATGCATGGTTATACTGAGGTAACCAAGGTCTTCCTTCTGACAGTCTGCACAGCCATGCAATCTCATTCCCACCCTTACCTGCACGTACTCATGCATGCATTGAGATTCTTCGTCTAAGTAGAAGCTGCAATCAGAAATGCTTCTAGGCTTCTCTGTCTTTTCACCCAAGAAGCCTCTACATCACAAAACCCACAGTGATCACTCACTGTCATGGGGACACTTGGTTCCAGGACGATGAAGTAACCTCTAATTTATTTAGGAGAAAGACAAGACTCATCTAAGACTTTGTGCAGAACTGGAATGTACCTGGACCTAATTCGTGAAATGCAATGTAATGTTATTGATAAGATTGATCCTAAAATGCAAAAAAAAAGGAAATAATGGGACTGGAATAGACATTGGAAAATCTCCTACTCTTACATCTGTACTCCACAGTAGGATCATCTATATCAAAACTGTTGATGAATGATAGTTGACTAACCATACTTTTAAAAATAGCCAGTAACAAGACACTGCAGACTATCACGGTCCATCTATTACAGYTCTTCCCTTTCCTACCTTCAGTTTTTCCTAAGTCAAACAACTTTCCTCTGCTGCAGTTTACTCATTCTAGCCACAATTCATATGGAAATTTAATCCTTTCCTCCTTGTGAATTGTCTGGGATATATTCTAGTAAAACAGAGCCAGAACACGTCTCCAAACAGTGGACCTTGATTGTCTACTATGTCATGTTCCTAGAACAGACCTTTACAGATTTTGGACATTGCCTTGATTGCTTTCCAAACACAATCTGAGACTTATAACCAGTTTGATGCAGCTATGTTGCCATAAAGACTGTAAGAGTTAAAAGGCCAGATAATGTCTCCAGGCCAAAGAATAAACTCTATCTAGTATTATTTTCTTCCAGAGAAATATACCCTTCATATAGTTAAGAATATTTATCAACTCTCCCTTTCTTTGGACTAAACAATATTAGTCTCAGCCTTCCTTCACAGACTCCAGATCATTCCCACTGAAATCCTGTTAATTTCCAGCTGACATTCCCAAAACTGGTTCCTGAAGTGCAGATCCCAAAGTGCATTACTCAGCTGTCTGCTCACCAATGCTGAGTGAAGATGAACACGATGATTTTCTGTGTACTACACACAATATGTCTATTTGTGCATTTCAAATTGCTTCACATAGTTCTCTAAGTACAGTCAGTGATCTTATTGTGCTCTAATTGATTTTGTAAATCTGTAACTTATTTAATACTCTTTAATACGTTATTCCAGCATTTACATCCCCATAACCCTTAGCATTTGTTTGTGAAGATGATTACGTTAGCAGTGATAGCACAGGCAGACTTTTCAGTGAGCAAAAATCATTAAATATTTTGGCCTCTCTGGAGCTGCATTTCGGTAGAATCAGTTGATGGTCATGGGGCAGTTCCTATGACTTCTACGATTTTTGTACCTGATCTGTGGAGCATTGAGAAATTACTTTCTCAGGAGCTTTCTGCCTATCCATTTTCAAAAGCGCTTCTCCGTATTTTAAAATTAAATGTTAGACTGTTAAGACTTCTTAGAAATGAGCTGTGCCTCATAGACCAATCTCTTTGAAAGGATTCCCTAGAAGAGCAAATCGATAAAATTAAAATGATGCAGATAACCRAACAGTTACTGTTGTCAACTGACCCATTATCAATTATCTTGTGCTCTTGTGGCCTTTGTTGCCCGTGCTAATTGACCTTGATGAATGTTATTTGTTTCTTGATGCTTCACTTGCATGGTTTCTCCCCATTGGCAATGGTGTGGTCGTACTGAAAGCCGGGCTCTGCCTTCCTCTTGCCTTTTGATGTGGACTTTGGTACGAAATAAAGCGCTGTGTGGTGGTCCGCAGCAGAGCTCAGAGGCGAGCGCAGCTGGGCTGTGATCTGCTGGTGGAAGGAACGGCTGTTTGCCCAGGTCAGACCTCAAGGGTGACTGCATCTGTGACTCTGATGGGGTAACGAAAGAAGTTTGCTAATCTGCCCTGTAGCTCCTGCTGACTGATAAAAGGATGTGTACAGTAGTCTCAGTCTTATCTCTTTCTCCAGGTTTACACTGGTGTGACACTGCTGAATTTAGACAAGCGGTTCCTGATTTACTGTAGGGCAAGGGCAGAATCAGGTCTGATTTTTGCACCACAACCCATAGAGATAACCCAGCTCTCCTTGAAAAATATCTTGGGTATATTCAAGAATACTTCGATATATGTAAGCACATTATAGCCTTTCCCCATGTTGTGAGGATATTTTGGATCTTTCTGGTATCTTTCGATACAAAATCTTTCTGAGCTAAATCCAGGACAGATTAATCATGACTCCGGTTTCTTTCACATAGGGTAGCCTGCCTAAATCACTGCCACATTCCTCCCATAGTAGTCGTTTAAAATTAATAGCACATGCAGAGGAAAAACTAAACCCTTTGACGTCACTCCCGAAATGAGGAAACATAAACAGAAAAGGCTTCTCCCCGGCGCTGGCAGCAGGCTGTGGATTGGTCTGCGCTCCCGCGCCTGTGGCACTGACAGCACCTCCCAGCCCCGCTCGGCCTGCGCTGGCTGACACAGGCAGCCACACTGCAGCAGCCTCAGCGCTACCCCAGCCCTCACCCTGGCACGAAAGTGCGCTCTCTTCCCGAGCCTTTTTGCTTCTTAAGGTGGTTTTATTGGCTGGGTTGGGGGACTTGGGGAGGTTTTCTTTCTTTTTTTTCTTTTTCTTTTTTTTTTTTACCTTTTTTTTTACTTTCTTTTTTTTTTAAAAAAAAAAAAATATTGTTTTTTGTTTGTTTGCTGTCGTTACTTATTTGTATTCCTAATCCTGGATGCAGTTACTGGATTCTGCAGTACAAGTCTTCATGAACAAGCTGCACCGCTTAGAGATTTCACGGCATTCAAAGGTCACAGAACTGCCACTATGGTTAAATGTCTTGTTTAATGGTTGAGGTATGTACAGCAAATCTAAAAGAGGCAGCATGATTATTTTTTGAAGGGAACTAAAATTGCAAGGGGGAGAGGGAGATAATACTATTATTTAGTGGAAAAGATTTTTACTGGTGATTGTTACTACAGCAACCGGTTTTTGAATTTCCTCCCTTTTTCTCTTTATTCTAACTAGATGAAAATTTTAACTTATGTTGATTTAACCATTTGATGGCTACAGAAGATAGCAGAAAAAAATCTCTTATTGTAGTCGTTTCTGAACCCCCTGAGGAAAGTGTGATTGATTTTTGTATGTTTTCCTATTGCTTTGTGGCAGGAGAGGAGACCTGAGACTTGGCTGGCTTAGATGAAGGGAGAAGAAAACAGAAACTTGTTCCTATCCTGAGGGGGCTGTGAGTTTGTCTGAGAGTTAGAGCTGAGGGAGGAAGAGTTGGAAATAAACAGGTCAAGCAGAAAAGAATATCGGCCTCATTTTTAGGAGTACATGTACTGCTTCTTTTTTTTTCTTTCTAGTACATGCTTAAATTACTTTGCTTGGTTTGGGTTCGGAAGTTGAAAATTAAGAAGCAGCCTGCACTTTGACTAAGAAACAGATCCTCAGCGGGAGGGCAGAGAGCTGATCTTCTTATATCAACACCAGTTTTCATACAGCTTTTGCTACTTAAACAGAGAAAAGTGGAAATTTGCTTGGGAGTTGAGGTGATGTAGCCTGACGTCTGTTTGATGGCATATAGCTTCAATTCATATTTGAGCCAGCGATCAGCCTTGAATGAGTATTGCAGCATTACAGTGGGCAGTGTGTGCTGCAGCAAATGAAAGCAACTGCTACCATAAAACTAACATTGTTTTCAAGAGTGGGATTCTAAAATATAAGAGGAAGAGCCACTTGTCAGAGCTTATGTGTGTGTGTGTGTGTGTGTGTGTGTGTGTGTGTGTGCATGAGTGGTTTTAAAAATAATTCCAGCCAATGCCAGAGATTTCTATTGTTAATTGGATTAATATATGGGTATGTTTAATGACCAGCAATCTTCATATTTTTCCAATTTGTGGAATGAGACTTTTTATAGCTCTGTTTGAAATGTTGTTCTAGATATAAATCCTCTGCAATTTGAAAATATTTCAGTTTGACTTTAAAAATTATACCTGAAAAAAAACCAATTCCTCTAACAAGGAACAGAACATGAGCACACCTAGCTCCTGCAGGGCACCCCATAGGGTTAAAAACATTAAGTACACTAGGCTGAAGCATGCTAGCTTAAGGACTGCAAAAATATTAGCTCTGAAATGCAGAGGATGTGCTATGTGCTGTGAATGGACAATTGCTATTCTGCAGTGCCTAGTGGGAAAACAAGGACTTTGTGTATTGCAAATGCATAACTGCAGCTCCTCCATTTCCTTTTCTGTATCTTCACTGATGACTGCAGAAACAAAGAGGCTTGTCACAGATAAGCTCTTTAGTGCCCCATCTCTTTGGAGATGCTTGAAGATATTTTTTTTCTCATATCATCCAACAGGCCAAAGTCAAGCTTAGTTGGATGAACTGTTACTCTGTAATCTCCATGTCATTCTCTCCTCCCCAGCCCTCCCCAAAGTCTTACTATGTGAAATGCCAGCTGTTTTCAAAAACTAAAGTACTACTCCTCCAGTCTCAAGTTTAGAAAGGTTAATATAGTATTGGTTAGATGATTAATTTGTAAATTTAACTAAGGGGGAGTCTCAGTCTATAGAGACTATAACCTGTTCTCTAAGGAAGAACCCTGTAACTATATGAATATATTCAAGTTTCCAAGAGACAATCTGTAAGACATGTGCTCATAATAATTTCTGAGAATTAAATTATTCACTTCTTTTGATAAACAGTTTCAAGAGAAGCTTTSTTTTTAAGCTCTATATCTACATGTTGGTGCATCTGTGTCCCATAGCAACTACTRGTGGTGGTACTAATTGTAAATATGGTAAGTGGACTTCAGCTGGGGAAACGACACAGTTTTACTGCTTTAGTAAGGAAAGTTTATCTGCAGTGTTTCCTCTGAACAATCTCGATTCAGCATCTAGAAAAAATACGGTTTAAGGATGGTCTCTCTGCTGTGGACGAAACACTTACTGACATTTGCACTCACACCGTCTCCAGACAAAAAAGGAGTCTGTATTGCAGRAGTTTCATGGGATATGAATGGCTGCTTATTTTGAGTTTATTTCCATTGGGTGGACAGGAGTTGTCATCAGTGAAGTTCTAGTGATTCCAGCAGAGCAAGGCACACTCTGCTGAGTCTAATCCAATGTGTTGCAGACTTTTTTAAACCGTAAAATGTTTAATTATGTAAATTAGTATATAAATATATCATTATAACAGCAGCTCCCSTTCCTCTGTGTATGTCCTTCTCCCTTCTGAAACTGAGCCCTCTGCCTGCCCTTACCAGACTTATTTTCCAGTGTCTTCATTACAATTATAAAGTATATTTGAGACATTCAATCATATGTAACTCCTTTTCACTCATCACATGGTTATTCTACCAATAGCTAAAGTATATTTTAATGACAAGTAGTCCAAAAATTGGTATTCTATGACACATATATGGTTTTCTTGTGATTTTTCAATCTCAGGGAAAAAACTGCTCTTGTACTGGTAATTTCCTTTATAGGAGCTGCATGAAGCAAAAATGGCAGCTACTAATCAAGCCATTACTGTTGATAGAGTAAAACCTGACACCTCGCTATTTAATCATAAGAAATATTTCAGACTGAATCTCTCCTCCAGTCAAGGCAGATATATGGCCAAAAGCTCTTGATGGGCTTGGTCCTGGTTTCTGGGCTAACAGAAAAACTAGTCATTCGGYGCAGCCAGGAAGATATCCCATGTAAATGAGCATCCTTAGCTACTCAGTATTGTTCATCATCACAATTGTTACTCCATTTTCATGCTTGAAATTATTACAGCATTCCATGTGCTTGTCACAGGGTGAAAGTGAAAGGGACAGCTGGGGTTCTACCAGCTGCCAGAACAAAATTAAGTGTTTAGTAATGAAATGATGGTTCAGTATTCCTCCTCTCACATCCATATTGGGTAGAAGATGTTGAAAGAGTAGCATTCATATTTTCTGTTCCTCAGCCAGCAAGCTGACTTACCCTTGCAGGGAAATCAGTTCTTACACTTCCAGTGAAACATTGGCTTTACATCTAGTGTGAAAATTACTCTTTTCAGTCACAAGCTTCAGGGTGTAGAATTGATGTTTAGAGTTTATACCCTGAGGACACTGGGACACAGATGCAGCCTAAGAGTCCAAAAGTAGTTCAGAAGTTCTGATCCTTTTTCTCTCTCTGGCCTCTACAAGGTGCATCAATTTTGGCACCTGAAGATGAATAATGCTGAGAAGCTGGGCCACAGTGCCAGGTATCACATATGGAATCAGATGAGAACTGCTAGTAACCTTTTTGTGTTTCACAGTAAAAGAGTGGAAATCAAATAACATGCCTTCTGATAGTACTAGAAGTTTTTCAGATCTGAAGTATTAGCTTTGTATAAATACTAGAGAGTTAAAATGTATTTGTYGTATTTAAGAAAATTTATTTAAATAATTTATAGAATTTGAAAATGCAAAGTCAACTTCTGCAAGATTTTTTTTTGCAAAAAGAATTCTTCTGTGTCATCTAAAAACTGTTTGGAGAACTGCTAAATTTCATTTTTACTATTATTCTTGCTACAGTGCCATTCCAAAAAAATTGGATTAGAAAACAATATTTGAAGTTCTGAACCTGTCATTTCTGTTTTCCTGTAACAGAAATCCGGTGGGATTCAGAAGATATATTGCAAGGGCTCGCAGTGCTCAGGTGTGGGCTAGTGATAGCTCTCTGTTTTAAACCRTCCAGTTTTAAAGTAGAAAATTAACAAATCAGAGCCAGATCAGATAGAAGAGAAAGTGGTTCCAGAAGCCAGAATTCGGTGACAAAATGTAAGTGAAAAATTTGTGACAGAGACAATTCTCAGAAACCATCAGTTGTGTGAATTAAACATTTATTTTGCACACATTTTATCTTATGACATYGTCAGTCCATTGATGCAGTAATTTTGATATACATTTATCACTTGTTCTGTTCTTTGAAAAGCRAAAAGTCTAGGGCTATCATTTAATCATATAAACAGTGTCAAACTGGAGAAACTAAACTAATGAAAGGGTCCTACTGAGTTGTATTTCTTCTTCTGTTCTTCCTCCCAGTGGGAGCTGTGAGTGAGGATGGATAAGAACTCTGTTTAGCTAYGTATTTAAGTCACATAGTCTTGTGGTAGCATACGATATTCTTCTCCTAGCTTGCTGTCGAGCCAAATGAGACATCCAGGTTGCCTGGATGGATAAACATAGCTGATGACCTCTTCCTCTTAATAGGTAGGCATGAACAGTTAGGATTCTTCCAGTCACACACAGAGACAAATTTGTTACATTTTAGGTAAAGAGGGATTGCCTGCAGACACAAGCAGCAAGATTTACTTCTCTTTGAGTAGGTTATTTAAAAAAAAAAAAAAAGAAACAAATATTTAGAAGAAAATAGTTGCAGAGGCATTTTTTTTCTGTAGCTGGTAGGTTTATACTAGTTACCCACAAAAATTTCTGGTATGAGAAAACTCACCAACTAATATCTCACTACGGCATGTGTTAATGCTGGCAGTGTAAGGTTTTTAAAAGAAGAGCACAGAATCTCATGTCAAACTAAGTTTAGCTAATTGTCACGGAGGCATAAAAACACACATGGGGCAACTGCTGTCAGGAGCTGTATACAATTTTGTGCATGGTTGTTCATAGCAGAGTCTATGATACTAACCTATCTGTATGCAGGAAAGATGTTTTGAAAAGGATGATCGGTACCTTCCCAAGAATAAAGTGGAAAGTACGCATATTTTTACTGAATATGCAGCAACTTGGGAATGGCTTAGAGAAACATCTGTAAAAGTGAAATTAAGAAACCTCAACTTAACTAGAAAACTCCTGGAGGATGGTATTGAGCTACTGTGTGATCAGTCTTGCTCCCCTTGGAAATTGCCCTTTATTCCTTCTGAAAGAAAGGGTATGTATGCTCATGTTCTTACTCCTTCTCTTTCCCCCTACCCAATCTTCTTCCCCTGGGACACTTCCTACAGGGCATGTAAAGTCTGGCTAAGCTCGGGGGCTTGTCCTAATATGAGGTGGCAGTTACCATCAAGTGTGCAAGGACTCATCCCTTGGAAAGAGAGATGTCAATCCCCAGGTGGTTGCTGTGCTTTGGAAACAAACTTATTGACATGAAATGCCTTAGTACTTTCTCAAAAATTCAGCTGTCATCCAAAGGGTGTAGCTATTTTCACCTTTATTTATGGTGATCCTGGTATGGAATGACAACTGGGACCTCTGCTTAGACAGCCCCAGAGGACATGATCTGCTCAGTATTTCTGTAGAAGAGCACCTATGCAGCTGCACACTGAAGTACACTAAGTATGGGCAACACCTGACGTCTGGTTTTGTCTTTTCCTCAACTTACCACTTACACTTGGCTTTAAACCTCTAGAAGGTTAGACAGAATGAGGGCTTGGTGCATACCAGGCTGCTGGATAGAGGAGAACACCTCACGTAGACACTGAGAGAGAGATGAAAACAGATGCATGGCACCTTCATGAAGAAAGCACACTTCTGGCTTCATGTTAACTGACAGACTATTTTCTAGGGCCCTTTCTGTTTCAAATGTTGGAATATGACTTGGCTCTGTATTACTCACRCAGAGTCATTTTTGTTTTACACACTGTCATAATATCTGAGTATCTATTAGTAACAATGTTCAAGTAGCATCAGAATGGCCGTCATAAATGTAATTAGGCAGTGTATCTCCAGTTTAATCAATGTGGTCATTAGAAGACTGTGAGACAGCCAGGAAAATAATAATTAGTCCTGAATAATAAAGAAGAACTTGCACACATCAGTGAAGGAGAGAAGAGCTTTGCATGTTCAAGGCTTGGGAGGACAGTGAGTTGCTTTCTGCTTTAGCACATCTGAGAACACTGTTATTAAAAAATACTCTTGAAAATGTTCTTACAATCCTAAATAAAATTCATTAAAAATATAATTTTCTTGAACCGTAAGTATCAGCTAGAAAGATACATCTGGAATGTACTTCTTCACCAAGCAAATTCCTCTGGTGCACAGTTGGTTTGTTTTTCTAGGACTGCTTTGAAAAGCAGAACAACTGAAAGATAAAAACAAGACTCAAATTGAAGTGCTGTATGAGAGTGTAAAATGTCATGATTCCACTGAGTTTAATAGGACTCCATCAATTTATACCTGTGAAAGATCAGACGTACTGAGCTTTCAGGACCAAAACGCACTCCTTCTCCTCACTGGTTAGATCAAATTTTAAGTTCATTCACCTTGTGTCATACCTGTTTCCTACCAGTTTCCCACAACTTCCTCAGCACTGTGGTACCATAGGGCTGCTTTTGTGGTTCCACGGAAGCTATGATGCATTGTTTTCCTTCCATCACTCTCTAAAGCCCCCTTCTCTCCTTCCCTTTCTCACAGAAGATAAATGTTTACCAGATTTTATTTGAAATCATAACCCCACAGTTAATTTTTAGCTTATGTGCTAGCATCTGCAAAACTGTACATATTTGTTATAAGAAGGGGCTGATTTTGCTCGTTTTCTGTAAAGACCATGATCTGTTTCAAGGACACGGCTACGTAAGTAATATTTTTAAAAGCTGAGGAATAACAGGAAAATAGTAATTTTGTTTAGGAACCAACATGTACTGCGCTCTATCACAAGAAATTTTTCATGTAGTAAGACTGTAACATCCTGTCTCTTTGAACCACAAAACTATAACAATCATATCCACTACCAAAGTATAACCTCTGTAATAGCATGGTAACAAACAGTGCAACATGAGAACATTGAATGAAGTTCATCCTATATATCATCATCAAAGCTGATAAAAATGGCCAGGCTTTCAAAAAAGCTCAAATTCACTTTAGTCTCTAAATGAAATGGCTGGATCTGAAAAACTGCTGTGTGTGAGAGGTTGCCTGGGAAATGTTTTCCCATTCTACCTCAGACAGACAGAAGTAGCCAACAACCTGTTGTTAGTGCTTTCAAGAAAGTGTGGGAGAAAAACATTCAAGTTCCCTCTCTGCTTCTGCCACCTTTCTTGGGGTGGATTACCACTGCAGTGTCCTCTTAGGGTTGAGTTCTGTGTTCATGGGGCCTGGCAGAGGCAGCCCACAGTCCTGTGCCCCACCTTCAGCCCCAGCATGGAACTCGAGCTTCTACACTGCTGAAGTGGCACACAAAGGTGGTTCCAGGCAGATCTTCACCTGCAGCTCCAGGAGTTCTGTCCTGAACCCAAGAAACTTTTCTGATGAGTGTTTTCTTCAAATGAGCACCACTGTCTGAACAACTTTTGTACCAACAAATGTTTGTTTTTAAAAAGAAAACTCAGATATATTTTAAAGGGGGAGAAAAAATGTCACCACTACTGCAGAATTTCCACCTTGCTTGTGAGGACTGAGGGGTACGGAGATATTGTTTGATTTGGGTGCCTACTTGTGGGTAGAGGTGAGTGATGGATGGTTGGACTACATGATCTACAAGGTCTCTTCTTGATGATTCTGTGAAGTTCTGGTTCCTATCCAGTGACCATTTTGAAAAGTCTGCTTAGTTTTTATTTTATAGTGCCTGAATTGAAAGTTTTAATTTCCAAATCTTTCAGCAATCCTCTTCTCACCCTACTCCCAGTAGACTTAGTTCTGCTTCTTATTTTCAAATTAAGTGGGGGGGAAAAAATCATCAGTCCACGCTTTATTTACATGAAATCTGTGGTGCTGAATAGATTATTTCTGCATGAAAATTTGCTTGTACTGGCTACACTTTAATTTTTTTTTGACTGTGAAACACACTTGCTTTAAAAACACATGTGCTACAAGTGTATTATTATTCTCATCCCTCCTCCAAACTCAGCCCTTTAGGGCTTCTCTACCAGAGTAAAGGAGTGTGGGATTCTGTTTGGGTTTTTATTTTTTGCTTAAACACCATAGCAAACATTGTTTCGAATCCAATAATATGACAAAGGGAGGATTATAATGTTTAAATATGTCAGCTGGTCAGAAAGGCTCTTGGGGGCAGCCTCACAATTATCTGGACCACCTAATACACCACTGCAGCTTGGTCTCACTACATTAGAATTTTTAAATTAGTATTCGTGGTTTTAAAGCATCACTTGGATAATAAATTTTTTACTTTTAATCACGTTTACTACTAATGTGAACAAGCTGGAGTTGACTTCTGTTTTCTAAGTATTAGTGAAAACTATTTCACATTTCACAAAAGAACAAAGCTAAAAGCATTTAATGTCATTTTTGTGCTTGGCATTACACGTTTTTATGATAGCTGATGAAAATTAGTTTGACAAAAGCAAACCAATTTCTAAAAAATTCTCAAAAGGTCCAGATGCTTAAGATATAGAAAACAATTAGCAGCAAGGTCTCAGTGCTTTGTAGGCACCCTTTAATTGTCATCTGTTGACAATACTTTGACAGTTGCACTTCTTCAGCTCTGATTTTAAGAGATCTTCAAAAGCCTCTGAGCTAATTCCTCAATTTCTAGAGACATTTTTTGAAAGAGTATATTAAAAGGGCATTTTTATTTTTTGACTCTACTATCCTTATTTTCTCCTGAGAACGCTTGTCTTAAAATTACATTTTCACCACACTGATTTGTAGGTTCTGGCACAGGAACTAATGCTCTTTCTCCTAGTAGCAGACAGAAAATTAGTCACAATCTGATGTTAACAACTTCATTACCTCAACCGTTCTACGCTTTATTAAGTTCAACACATGCAAATCGAATGCCTTTGAACCAGGGAGTTCTTGCCCATGTTGCAAGTATACAAGACATTAATTAATCTATAAATTCACAATAGTAAGTCAGCCTCAGTGGTATCACAATTCAGATCCCAGTCTGCCACAGAGTTCTGCAGAGAAGTGCCACTTGAGTGCAGCAGAGAGAAAAAATTGGTTTAGCTGATTTACATTAAAAAGTCAAATATGAGTAACGCTGTCAATACAGTTGCTCTTGTGGTTCTGCCTGGGAGATGAGATTCAATGTATTTTACTCTGACGTTTGGCACACTACATATTTGTCTGCATTGGCAACAAATAATGTGCAATGTAGAGAATTACAGTGTGGTTCTGAGATATAGGATACCTGTAGATTTCAGTGACAAGGAGATCAGAAAAGCTTTTATGAAGCGTCAGCCCGCCACTAGATGTTTCTACTAAGTCACTAGCACTGCTATAATTTTCAGCTGGTCCCTTAAATTGCCCTCACTGCTTTTCAGAGTCAAGTGCCTGCTGAGAACTCAGGTTGTTTACTAATTAATGTCCCTCTGCATCTTGCCCATGACCCTCAGGCAGTTCCTGCAGTTCCTTGCAGCTGGAAGAGGAGCTCATGAAATCACAGAATGGGTCAGGTTGGAACGAATCACAGTGGGTCATCTGGTCCAACCTACCTGCTCAAGCGAGGTCATTCTAGAGCACATGGAACAGGATTGCATCCAGACAGTTCTGGAATATCTCCAGTGTGGGAGACTCTACAACCTCTCTGGGCAATCTCTTGTGGTGCTCAATGGAAAGTCAGTCATGTAAAGGAAATGGCCTTAGTCTTAGCCCAGGCAGATATGAAATTGCATCAACCTAAATTGTGACATTACCGTGTATGGTATAAGAAATTATAAGGTATTTCTCTTGATTTGTGCATTCAATGGCATTTACTGTTCTCAGTGTGTTAATAGATGTGTTAATGAAAACCACAATTTAGAAAGAAGATCTTTCTGAACACATTGATGAATAAAGAAAAAGTTGGGGTTTTTTAATTAAGGTTTTACCATTACTAGTTTTACAAATAGAGGCTTAGAAACAGTTTTAGTTTGACTTGGTCACACTTTTCCTTTAAATGAAGATTCTTTTAAGGGCCAAACTCAGAATTTGCAAATTTATCCAGTTCTTTAAAATGTGTTGGGGAGCTCATTTTGAAAACTGTGCCACTTCTGTCCGTATTTTATATTACATTCAGAATAGCTGCTTGCTTACTTCTGAAACTTATCTTATTACTACATTTAGGGATAAATAATCTTTTATCAAAGTAATTTTAAAAAATTGAAATATCAAAGGAAAAACAATCTTTTGTCTTCTGATTGTGCACCATTGCAACTACACTCTCCTTCTGATCTGTGAGCAGAGTCAGTTACAGGCAGTCGATGCACTGTACTGAAGACAGGAATAAGAGGAAGGTATAGCCTCGTCTATCACAAAACATCAGAAGCATTTCTGATTGTGACTGATAACAGAGTGAAAGGGAGAAAGGCAGACAGAGATGGTCTCAGAGACTCTGGATCCAAAATAGGAACATGATATCATGGTCAGACTCACATCAGATGAAATGCTAGCCTAGGAAAAATTGTATTGAGCTAAGAGATTATTTAAGGCTCCTGCTCTATGTTGCAAAGTGTGTTGCAGTACCAGCAGAGTATGGAAATGTCGTATGTGAAATGTAAGATCAGTAACACTCATTTAAGTAAGACACGTCTGTTCCCCACAGGTAGAAACTCAGGAAACACAGATGTATGAAAGGCTACTTTTTGGAAATGGCTTCCCTATCTGTGCACAAATCTTTTAACAGTTGGAGAGTCAAGCTTTTGTCATTCCAGATTTTCTAACTCAGAAATTTTTTTTTATTAACTCAAAAATCATTTAGTGTTTAAATATATTATTTAGGCTTTCTATTCTTTGTCTGTGAATCTAGTTGTTTGACTGCAGAACAGCCAAACATTTGTATAAGCAGTTTATGTTGACAGAGCTTTCTACTATGGAAATTTGCCATTTCATAAAATAAATAATTTGTTATGGCAAATTGCTCTGTGTACTAGGGATTAGGAGTTCTTGAACTGAGGATAGAACGAATTCAAGCCTCTATTTGATTTTTGCTCTTTTGAAAAATAAAATTTAAGTGTTCAGTTCACCTACCATATGCACCCTGAGTACAAACTGTACCCGTCTCCCTCTGAACCCAAAGCACAGACTTGTTTCAGCAGGCAGGGTGGAAACCTCACATACCTTGGAGCTCTGTTTCCTATAGGCACCCCCACAGCAGAGAATGCCAAATTGTGTGATCCCATAGCTCTGCTAACAGTGCACCGTTCCTCAGCATCACTGGACACAGCCCAGGCTGCATGGCTGCAAGCAGAATCTCATACAGAGAATTTGTCATCTCTGACCTAAAAGCCCTGGCTCTGCTTCACATTGTGCAGGCAGGGCGTGGGCAGATAGGGAGTGAAAGGGCGGAGGAGGAAGAAATGGGAAAGGGTGGATACAGAGAATGATGGGGGGGAAATTGCACTGTATCTTACGATCTTAAACATCTGTAATAATGCACCTTTCTCCATCTGATACTGGCTCTAAAATTGCTGATATTAAGTCAATGTCATCACCACTATAAAATTGCTGATATCAAGTCTATATCAGCACTGTTTCTCCTTGTTTCCATCAAGTCTTGATCTTTTGACCCCACAGTATTTTTACACTGGTTGTTCATAAAAATACTTAATCTGTTAAACTGATTCTCAGGTTCTCAGGGGCTTGGGTCCAGCTTTACACGGATTTCTTTACAAGAGTGGGCTGCACAATTCTAGTAACATAAAGGCTGTCTCCAGCATCAGGACAAAGATTGTTTGTATAGGAGACATCTCTGTGAAATTTCAAAATGAGCTGCTAAGAAACTGAGGAGTATCATATTCCTCAACACTTCCCTTTCAAAGTGCAAGAAACATTTCTCTCAATTTTTCAAAGAAATCATCACATGTTTAGAAGAGAGTAATTGAGACTACAAATCAAATATAACAGATAAAACAGTCCTAGTTTATGCAGTACTGGAAAGTATTCACTTTCGAGGATGAGGGATAAAATAGAAAAAAAATCTGAGAAGGCTACTGGAAATGGAAAGATTTGACCTTTAGGAACAAGAAACAAT
This sequence comes from Amblyornis subalaris, assembly GCA_018881555.1. NCBI lineage: Eukaryota > Metazoa > Chordata > Aves > Passeriformes > Ptilonorhynchidae > Amblyornis > Amblyornis subalaris. The sequence goes on from JACAXG010000050.1 coordinate 3,955,040, forward strand.
GGAGATCACTATTTATTTACTCCAGAATACTTATTAACCTCAATGTTTCACCCTGTGACATCCCATTGCATGCAATTATCTGGACCATTCACACATTCTTTGAGAATTTGTTATGGCAATTTTACTTCATATGTGAAAGAAAAATTATTATGGCATTACCTGCAAATAATCTGTTTCACAACAGCAATAATATGGTCATTCATTTTTATTCATATGGAGAATTGTGATTTTAAATACTTTGAATGTTTTCGATCTTTAACAGTGTATTTAATTATGTGAATGTGAATGGCTTTGCATCTAGGAGTGTTTAAATACTGAGGAAATGCCAATGTCTCTGCAGGTCTTGACAATACCACTTCACAGTACCAACAATTGATTTCTTCATTATTATAACATTTTTAGAAAGTATGTTTGACATTTATTCAATGGTTGCTTTGGAAAACTGGCAGAATATATCTATGAAGTATTTCTATATCCTTCTGAATTTTGTATCAGTATGAACGATTTCAGTTATGAATTGTTTGTGAGTTATTAAATACAGATATGAAAAAGAAGTTAGGATCGAACACAAACTCATAAGATGGAAGATCAGGTCTGTGACTGGATGTTTAACCTGCCAAGGTATCCTGAAAAACTGCACAGTACAGAAAACTTGGTAGACATAAACCAAATTCTCTTCTTATACGTGCAAGAAGTCTACTTGACTTTGTGGTAATCTTCCGTGTATGGAAGAGGGCTACATTACATAAAGAAATTAGTATTGCTTCCAGTTTCAGTATTCAGTTTTTATCTGAGTCTGATAATAAGAAAAATCCTGCTCTCCTGTTTTATCAACCAGGCCTTGCTGGTTTATATGTTTTACGTAAATTCTATGTTAATATTCTGGCACTTTATCTCTACTCCATTTTACGTTGAAGAGCCAAACATCTAACAGTTCAAGTCTTTCTGGGTTTACAAAGCCTTTGCCATAACTCCCAATAAATTAATGCATAAATAAATGAATTTGGCAGAATTATCTCATCTTCTTGTCACTAGCACATCAGCTAATCAGGCTATGCCTTTGTCTAGATTCCAGATTCTTAATCATTCTGAAGAAATCAGTACAAATTTAAAATAAACTTGCCTGCAGGCACCTGAAATTTTTGTAACTAATGAACTAAGTTCTAGGAACTGTAGTAGTTGTTCTGCAATTGTCACTTGGTTCTCACTTTAAAGACATATATTCCTCTCTCACTGTTGCTGTAGTCTTTTTGTGCTTAATCCTCTGATGGCATCTTTCCCTTTAAGTGATTGCCCTTTGCATCTTCTTGGCACCAGGTTTATTTTCAGCAAGCTGTACTCACAGTGCTGGCAGCCATCCCAGGGAAGCTGCTCTGCCTCGGTGGCGTTTGGTACATGGGAATTCCAGAGTAAGGAATGGGCAAAGGCTACCACGTGTTTTACATCACTCTCAGAAACATCAAACCAGACTATTAGTGTTTGACAACAAACAATGCATAAGGCCTCTAGGCATTGTGGTCTGTCTAATTCTTTATTTTCCCTATTCTTGTACCTCCACTCACAACAGCCATGTTGGAATATTACCTGTGCATTATTCTTGTGATATCACCCTATGATGTAGGAAGTGTTGATAAAAGATGCAGTTCAATACAGAATAATTTAAATGCTAGGAAATATTTTAACTCCTAGGAAACAAACCAGTTGCTTAAAAAGATTTGGGTGGTTGTATTCTCAGACTTTTCCTGGCCTTTGCTGTTTTAATATTTTAAGAGACTGATTTCAGCCTGGAATTTACTCTCACTGTCAGTTCCAAAGGCAGACAAGCAGCAGCTTTCTTTGTGCAGCAAAACTTGTCATTCTTCATAATCAGAAATATCCTATCAAGAAGCAACAAATGCACAGAATAAATATATGTATATATATCCGTTGCTAAAAAGAAAAGGCAGATCAGTTTCCACAATTTGATTTCATAGTGAAGTTCTACTTGATCCTTCGATACTGATCCTTAGTACTTCTATGCAGAAAATCACAGACCACAATCTTAATTTCCTTTGTTTTAAATAAGGAAAAAATTACATGCTCCTTTCATTTCATGACAGTACCTTGGAAGGATTTTCTTCCCTAAAATAAAAGGTTTTCTAAAAAATTGTATGAAACTATCTGTAGGAAGATTTATAGCAAGTTCTTCAATATAAAAATACTGTAGTTTAAAATGTATATATATTCAAGTCAATATTATGATTAACTAGGCTAGCCTTCCAAACCTACTTAGAGATCTTCTTATTAAATCTTTAGAAATGGATTTGTTACTTACAGCAGAAGATAATTTAGAATGCACATGGGAATTTTTACATGAATGAACTGAGCATAACTCTTGTGAAAACAAACATCACTATGCATAGGTTCAATACTACAAGAAAAAAAGTCACTGATCCATAATATCTTCTTCTAGTACAACACGTAGGAAGTCTAAAGTGCTGATTTTCAAAAATAGAGTACAAACAGCTTACAAAACTTGGATGTAATAATAATATAACATCTTGCTACCTCTGGTTTTCTGTGTGCATCATAGTCATGTCAAATTAACATTTCCCACAGATGTTTGGGAACACTCTCTTAATTTGAATAGAAGTGTCAAATGACCACACAACAGTTTGCTAAAAGATCAGTCCACAGGAGCTATCTGTTGCAAAGCCACAGTGCTGCCCTGTAGTATTTGAGTCCTGGAGAGAGTGTTTTCTTCTTGCTTCATTTGCTTCATTATCTTTAATGCGAGGAAGTCCTTCTTACTGTGAACAAACTTTTTTTTAAAATATAGTCTTATTTTAAGTGAAGGGTGGACTTGAGACCTAGCAGAAAATAGTATAAATTCCAAGTACTCAGCATCTGAAGACATGTATGCTACTGGAAAGGAGTGAGAAGGAAGATGTAATACACGTGCGATGTTTGGAAAAGGTAAGGGTAGTATATTCACATTTGAAAGTCTGCATTTGTATTCCACAGGATTAGGAAGTTTTCCATCACCAGCACCAAGATGTATGCTATCAAGGTGTAAATAGACAACATTTTATATCTTTATGTGAATAAATCAATATTGCCTATTTCTGGAAATCTGGTATCTCATTTAATGTTTTTTCTCAGCTAGTATGTCTTCTCTTAATGCAAATTTTTTTCTCTACTGGACATCTTAATTCTGACATGCACAACTATCTGACAGATAAAGTGATTCTACTCCTATATTCATATGTAAAACTAAAATAATAGATCAAAAATTTTGTAGACCAGTGAATTTTCCTATTGCAAAAAAGCAGGTTTTTCTTTTCTAACACCAAATCTTGTCAAAGATCTCTAAATTATTTCATGGTATCATAGCAAAGTCCAGTTTTCCTTTAAAATGCAAAGCCAAAGACAGACCTGAATGAAAAGCTAGGGAATATTTGTTTTCACTTTTTCCCACGTTTTTGCTCTCTATGTATTTACTTGCACTGCAGCTATGCCTGTTTGCCATCTCCATTGTTCTAGCCACTTGTGTAATCAAGGTGCCACACAGAGAAAGACAGTGCTTTGGTCACTTAATTTGAAGCTAAACTCAAGGGTAGCAAATGAAAGAGGAGAAGCAATGTAAGCACATAAGACTGGATATTTGCATTGCTTAATTGTGGCATAAGTCGATATCTAAATTTTTGTGTGTTAAAATGAGCTAATGAAGAACAGAACTTTTTCAGATGTAAAATTTTTGTCAGTGATGTAGATGTTATCCTCTATATTTACTTCAGAGCAAAAATACTTTTGTTGTTTTCAGGGAATTCAAACTTTTGAATTCTACTTTCATTAGAAGTTATCCTTTTTGACGCATGCTTGCTAAGTTAAATTGTTAGCCTACCTTTGAATTAGTCTTGATTTGATCTAACATAAACTATGTAGGCCTTCTTGATTCATAATCCTTAGTGACAACTTCTACCGAGATCATTAGAGGTCAATAGTTTATTGACAATCCATGCTGTGAAGTCGCATCTGGAGCACTGCATCCATTTCTGGGCTCCCCAGTGTAAGGAAGACATGGAGTTACTGGAACGAGTTCAGTGAAGCACCACAAAGATGAATAAGGACTTGGAGGACCTGTCATGCAGGGAAAGGCTGAGAGAGCTGCGACAGTTCAGCCTGGAGAAGAGTAGGCTCGGAAAAGATCTTATCACTGTGTATAGATAGCTGATGGAGCGTGTTAGACAGAGACGGACTATGGACCAGGCGATCTCTGGAGGCCCCTTCCAGCCTCAACCATTTGGTGACTCTAAGCAGTAGGTGTGACACACATGAGGCTGATAGAGTGCCAAGCCCTACCAGCTGAGGTAGRACTGCCAGCAGGCACCAGCTGGAAACCTAAATGCCAGTAATATCCTTCAGGAAGAAGACAGAAGGAACATCCCTCTATTAACAAGTTTTCTGTAACAGGCAGGTCCAAGCTAACAAATGATTTCAAGAAAGTGTAGACATTAATATCTTTAGTTTTCTATCAAAACAATGCAGATAATTTAAACTGTGTTTTCATTGTCCTTCAGAATATTTTGAGGATATATTTTGTCTGTTGCTGCTTTTATTAATCAGATCAAATTCTCTTTCAGTACATCTTATCCATTAATTCACATTCAATAAGGTACCCTTTTGCTAGTGGGCATTCTAGGTCATCTATGCTTTGATATTTTTCTGGCACATCCATTAGTACACTATTAGAGTTCAAAAGGAACATGATAGTAAATGTTTCAAATATAACATATGCTTTCACTCAGTATTTATGCTTTTAGAAGATGAATAGGGGTTTCATTTCTTATGATGTTCCAAATAATTGCTACTACAGGTAATTTGAAGGCCTGATTTTGTTTATGTGTACGTATGTGTGTGTACATGCCCAGGCATTGGTACTTGTATCTTTTCCAAAGACTGTGAAATCCACAGGGAAGCCACAGTGTAATTTGCACAGAATTTACCTTTACAACTTTTCATATTTTTGAGCATTTGCTAGATTTATTCACAAGGGAGAGTATTTCTGAACCCACTGATTAATAGCTTGTATTAGAGGCACAGGATTATGTAAGAGCATCAGCTGCGTGTGGTCTGCTCTAAAAGCCTACTACAGCAAAGGTTTTTATAAGTATTAATGAACCATAACTTATAATTCAGATATTTACATCCCTGAAAATTTCTAGGACTCTCAATGGAAATTTACTACAAGTAAGGCATAAAGCCCAAATAGTTCTCAGTTTAAGAACAACCTTGAAAAACCCAGTACGTTGCCCGCATCTACAGATAAAGTAGAAAGCTTACTTCTGTGTGGCAGCCCTGCTCGAGAGTCTACATTTGAAGATGAGAAGCAACATGTCGTTTTGTGAAACTGATCTCACACAACATATCCCAGGTCCCTTGTTACAGTTATCTTTAATTAATATTTTAATTAAAGTGTATCAAATGAATGTAATGAGCTCCATAATAAATCTCCTGTGAACTACAACAGAGCCAGGATATCACAATAACCATGAGAAACTAGCACAATGATAGGAACCAAAACTCTGCAGAAAAGTTATTAAATCTCCTGACATGTCTCAGTCTGCCCTGTTTGATTAATACAATCATCCATGTGATTCATCTTGATCAAGAAATGGCAAAGAATTTTTCAACAAAATTATTTTGCACTCCAGTAATGTGGAGCTCTATATCTATTATCTCAGTGTAACTGAGCTGAATTTGTTCTCTTCTCAAGTAAAAATTATTTGTCTTTTTAAGACAGTCTCTTTCTAAAGCTGATGGCTACACTGCTTATTCCCATTGTTAGTAACCTCTTTAACTTCAGTGTAACTAGTCAGCCAAGAAACTTCTTCCCACATAACAAATTGAGAATCTGGATGCCAAACTACAAATAGGCCTGTGGAATTTGTCAGAATGTGGCATTCCAACACATTGGTGGTGTGGCTTAGTCATTTTGTCAGCAATACACCAAAAATATACCTACCTAAAACATCTGAAAGAAATCACACACCTAGGGGATGGACTGACTGCTTAACTTACCTCTTAAACTTCATTACAAGATACGGATCAATTGCATTTGCCAATTCTTGGCCACCTCCTGGCAATAGTTATGCTGGGTTTGGGGTTAAATTTCAGGAATATCTTCTGTTTGTAATAGTGTTAGAGGATGCAGCCAGTTGGAATCTGTAAACATGTTTCCTTCCTGCTTAGCAACCAAAATCGCATTCAATATAGTGGAAGTGAATGAGTGTGTTTCCATTTGCATGTTGTCTGTATGCATAGTCTGCTGAAATTTTAATTTCACACAGGCATATGTTGAACCCTCATACGTTGAAACCCGATGATGTTATTATCAGCATCAATTGAGATTTTGTTAAAAAGTTATGTGGTTTGCTTACATTTCCTATCCAATTTTTTACAGCGTGTTTTTAGCAATAGAATATTTGAACCTTTCAAATGTGACTGCATATTCTAGTTAGAGAATAATTCATAAATCACAAGGCTGTGTTGTTTGTACAAGGCTCTGTGTAAATAGGGTTTTCTGAAATAGTCAACATATTAGTTGGATGCTAGTTTTGTGAAGAGTTTGTTTGACAAACCCAAAATGTTCTAAATGTGTTTGTTTATCAAGGCTCTTCATACATGTATATGACAGAATTTGTTTTTCTTAATTTTTCTACTTCAAATATTAGTTGTAATAACACAGTAGCAGCAGGCCTAGAGTTATATTAGATTGGGAAAAGAGAATTCAGTGAATATTTGATGTCATACTTGACAATAACAGTGATAGGCTTCCTAGTTCTTAATGAGCCAGACTTTTAATACTAGAGCTGTGAAAAGCTTTTAAGTCCTACATATATTTGTGATCCTTGCACAGCTGTGTTTGTCATAATGGAGAATTTTTAATTACACTACATTTGTAAACTCTTATTTGGCTCCTGGTTAGTTATTGACATGGACAAATCTGCATGTGATAAATATATAGTACAACAGTGTCTCCTATGTTTGGCAGAAACAGAAGAACATAGTAATGCTGCAAAATAGACAAAATTATTCCATAACAAGTAAATGCATTTTGTAATTTTCATGTTAATAATTTTTAGTTCCTTATTTATTATCTTGTTTCTTTAGTATAATGTTCTTATTCTCATCTGCAAAGTTTTTATGAATTAAGAGGAGATTCAAAGCCCATTAACATAGAAGGGAAGTCTTTCCTTGACTGCAGTAAACTTTGAACCAATTCTCTTGTCTGAGCATTTCTCATAGGTTCCTGGTAGGAAAAAAGAGCCTGTTCAGTGTTTATATTGCTTCTTACTAGTTTTAATTTGTAAATGACATGTAAATATTGTCCTTTATCGTATTTGCACAACCTAGTAACAACATTTTAGGCAAGGCACACCCGTTTCACTTGCCACTTGTGACTGCAGTAACACTGATGGTTGCCATGTAACGTTTTTATATTTCCATGTAAGAAGAAGTGCCCAAGCAAAAACAAATGAGCCCTTTACCTATTGTTTGGGCCCATAAGATCTTACCAGCTTTTTTGTACATTCTTCCACTGGTCATGTTTCAATATACCTGTTTATTTGAAATAAGACTTGCAGAAGGGCAGAAGAAAGGATCTGTGTTGCAATGTCATAAGTGCTTGGCAGTGTCTGAAGTTTTGTGTTTATATGCCTTGGAGTTTTATGGTTATACTCCTTGGAACTGGACTTTGATGATCCTCCAGGGTCCCTTCCAACTCAGGATATCCTGTGACCAACTAAGATATGATCAGCCTTAAATAGGAACAAGAACTTTGGTAGGGTTCATGGTCTCACATTTTGCCAGAATTAATTATTTCAGCCTCTTGTACTTCCATTTCTATGTGCTTGAGAATTCTTTGAGAATGTGGATATTTTGTATACGTTTACTAGCTACTTAGGAGCTACAGGTCTGTTATTCTTACATATGCCTAGACATTTCAAATGTGAGCAAGTACTGTGGATTCTCTTTCTTTGTAACAAATACTTCTACAAGGTAATCAGTAGCTGTCAGCTGCCCATGCCTCCATCTCCTTCGTATTTCCCATAGTTATAAATTTAATAATTTATCCTCTTTTTGCACCGTATGAAAGCATTCTCCTATATTTTATAATTCAAATTTATTGTTCAGTGTTTTCAACTTCATATTTTGTTTGCTGGGCAGGCAAAATTCGTTTGTCTTCCTGCTTTTATCGTGAAGTTGTTCTCTAGTTCCTCTCCCATTTCATAAGTATCTAAGTAGTCAATTTTTACTTGCCTAACCTGGCTTGTAGCTTCCTGAGACAGGTTAAGTTCAAGGGTAAACAGTTCAGCTAATCAGTAATATAAATTAATTTTTAAAATATTAATCAAAGATATATCCTTATAAAGTTCAAGAGGCATAAACTTCAAAGATGACACATGATCCTGTCACCCAAATCTGAGCATACTCTAGTCTGATTTTCCCAACTTTTAATGCCTGGAACTTAGATTTCCAAATTACTTGTATTATTTTGGTACTTATATGTTAAAAAACAATTGCCATTGATTTTTCATTTGTGCCCTGAGAAAGTAACAAATAGAAATTCATAACCCACTTCAAAAAGAATTGGTTTGAGCCATTTGTAAAGCTAATGTGTTTCTCATCTTGAAATCCCTGTTGGCACCTATTTGCATCTTTATGAAGCAAAGTGACAATCTGTCCCTAAATTAGGAGGCGTAACCCAGGAACTCTGTGAGAGCAGCAGGGACCAAATGATGGTTAATCCTCAACACCATCATTTACCTGATAAACCAGGCAGACAGGAGGTTATGAAGTTAGATTTTTTTCTCAAATACAGACTCACAAGAGAGTGTGGGGATTTTAATTTTTGTTTTAACTGAAGTATATTGACCACTGGTGTTCTCTTCTTTTAAATGCTTCGTAAAGTCTTAATTTCTTTTAAACAGAGAAAGGAGGACAGATTCCTGCAGTTTTAAAGGAAAAAAACTCCAAACTAAGAAACAGTGTTTCTATCTCTTATGGAGGTGATTCAGCAAGGTAGCAGTATCCAGGTTTCCAATGCAGGCAACAGAAAAGCTCCTCATCTTGCATGGAAATGACCTCCAGACCAAGCCAAAAGTAATTTTTGGAAGGCTTCAAAGATATTTGTTGATAGTAGGATCAAAAATGTACGGGGGCCTCATAATGCCACAAGGGGAACCTGAAAGTGGACACCTTCAGCTCATAATTCTAGTTCTACTAGCTGCAGCTCACAAAGCAACAGCTGCATCTACATTGCAAAATACCTCCCACACATACATACACACACAGTGTTTGCACACAATACTTATTTTTTTCCTTTAATGTGTGGGAATAAATTATAATCTAATATCTTACTGAGAGAAAGTGTGTGCTGTTTAGTTTAGAGGACTAAAGATAATACGGCTCCCATAATTTGATCATGCATGCTGCAAATGGAAGAGGGGATCCTGCAAAAAGAACCATTCCAGCAAATCCAGGTAGTGTTTTCCGAAATCTTGCATCCTCATGATTTTTTCCACAAGATTATCTTCTTCCTATGTTGCCTAGTTGTAGCCATTAATAAGGAAAAAGACTGCATAATCAGAATTGGGTGCTATGAGTGAGTACTAATGTTTGTACATATATTTTTTAAACTAAAAAAAAAAAAAAAGGAGAATCCAAAAATACTTGCACCCAAGCTTTGTTGTGAACTTGGAAGTATGGGGTCTTGTTTTCCGTTTTTGCCCTCTGAAGAACCGTTCCAGAAATTTCGCAAGGGAATAGGATTTTCTAATAGTACCTTATTGTATAATCTGGAAACACTTTGAAAATGTATGTTGACATTTTCTCATCAAAGTCATTAGCCAAGTGTTTTTCCAAGAAGGGCTCCAGTCTGATTCACTTTTATTTAATTAGTTCATCCGTTGCTGCAGCCTAAGCACCTAATGACTCTAGAGGATGGTTGGACTTTTCACCTTTTCGAGCTATTATACTCAGTGCTGTAGTGTACTTACAAGTCTAGTGCAGAATCACATCTCACAGACTACTGTGCTTTTATTTCAACTAAAAAAATTGTTCTTTCCCACAAATCTGACAGGCTTTTTCTTTTAAAATTTTTGTTGTAGGAAGGGGACAAAGTACATGCAGTCTGCAGTACTTGTTGAAGAGCTCTGATAATATGTTATTGAAATATTTTCAGTCCTAGTAGGATGTTCCCTAAAGATCTTCCAGAGTGATATTTCTGAAGAAGTAAAGAAACCCTTTAGAATGATGGCAGGCAATGTTTCTTCAGATGCCAAGAAAAATGTCTCTTTCTTGATTTTATTAATGCTATGTGGCTGCTTAAAGTAGCCTCTAAACAACGTCCATTGTGGATTTAGACTGAGTACAGCTTTATGAACTCACCTAGTTCAAAGTAGCAGATCACAGAAGGTTACTATTGATTTGCAAGGTCCTGACAAGCATAAATGATTCATGTTCTGTGGTACTTGTACCACTGTCGATTGAACAAACAGAATAAAAGCACACCTTTTAACAAGTAAGTTAATGCTTCTGACAGCCCACTGTGTCAATCAATGTGACTGGCAACCTTAAATATACATTAAAAGTACTTTGCTCTTTTCAGTTCAAGGAAATGTCACCTTCATTGTTTGTGACAGAGTAAAGAGACACAGAACTCGGACACAGGAACAGAAATTCAGGTACTGCACATCTCTAAGTGACACAAAGAGACTTAGTAATGAGGTAGACATAGCTCTGCAGAAACAAGAAAAGTTCCTGCACTTTTACACAGGGTAAAGAAGAAACACAGAACAAGATGGAATGTTCTGGGAACACACGCATTTGTTTGACAAAGACACCTTTTCTATTGGAAATCAAGCAGAGAGCTGGAAACAAAATCCTCTGAAAAGGATCAGTGTTATATATCACCATATTCTTAATTGGAAGGCAAACTTAATTGGAAGAGGTGTTGCAGAATTTGTTTTGTTTCCTAATATCTCAGGATACAGCACAAGCTACATCCGAGAGTGATTCTTTCCTGCCAGCCAATCCTCAGCCATTAATAGGTTGCCATTAGCTGTGCAGGACTCTGTCTACTCAACCACAGAGCATCTGTCCTGCCCTTCATGGTGGCCTCAGCTGCTGATGCCACTAATAGGTGCTCAACATATTTTGGCCAAAAGCTTGGAGGTATTCACGTCACAGAACCATAGAATCATTTAGGTTGGTAAAGACCTTTAGTATTGAGTCCAGCCATTGACCCAGCACTGCCAAGTCCACCACTAAATCATGTCCCTAAGCACCACATCAAAAAAGATTAGTAACCACAACAAATTATTTCATTACCCTGCTCTTCTCCATTTATCCACTGAGATCCTAATGCACTCTTTCAGAACAGTCAATCTGTAACTAAAAGGAAACAATGTCCCACATGCCACTCAGTCAGTTCAAAATAGAATTATAATATGGCATAAGCTTTACTTACTTTAAGATTGAAATAATATGGTGGGAAACACAGTAGCATGAAGGTTTTGTAGAGCCTATTTGTTGAATGTAATTTTGCATCTCCATCATTTAGAAATGATCTGTCATTTAATGAGGCAGAAAAGATGATAGCAAGTAAACAAGTAGCTGAACTGTCAAATTCTTGCAGCATACAGAGGTTTTGCACTCATATTTGGAACTCTAATGGCATTGATTACATTGGCAGATAAGCTTCTCCTAGAAATAATGAAAACTGAGTCCCATTTCCTAAAGTGAATTGACAGAGGCTTTAAATGTCTTTCATTATGACCAGTTTCTCTATTAGAGAAGGAAGGTTTCTTCCTGCCAACATGCCTTCAGAGAGTCACAGAGGGATTTTTTTCTTCTGTTGAGGAACAAGGTCCATCTTGTCATCCTTTCTGTTCAACACATGCTGGGATCCTTAAAGGGCCTGTTTGAGAAGGCAGTGTAAAGCATGAGTGACACCCAGCACTGTACTTCTGTTTAATGTTCTTACCCAGTTTACGCCTTGATTGTCCAGCCTAGTGCTCAAGGTCTTCATGAGAACCAGCTGAAACAACAGCTGAGTGAAGTGATTCAAGTGGTGTTGGTACATCACACAGGGGACAAATACAGGTGAGAGGATGATTTTCTGACTCAGGCAGTGCATTTAGTTCTTACATGTTCACAAATCAGGGATATTGAGTCCTCATTTACTGATGTGGGTAAAAGAAATCTTTTGCCATCTGTATATGACCATATATTTATGACTTCACTCTTGATGTGTTGCTCTGATTCCTACGATTGATATTTTGGCTACAATCCAAGGCAAATTTAAATAGAGAAAGTAGCATAGGGTGTGAATTTATGCTTTGCCATATATATTTGTTTTGAAGTTGATGAAACTTCAAATTAGTTCAGCAGATTGAATTCTTAGGTCTTTAATTTTTTTTTTAATAGAAACATTGCCTCCACTATCTACAGAATTTTAACATGAAAACAAGTCTAATTTACACTAAGGAATTATTTTCATTCTGCGTAAGTATGAGTACGTAGGTATTTGTATGGCTGCACTGAAGATTGCGTTAGGTGTGTTGTGCTTCTTCCCTGATTCGTCATCATCTTCTACTTTCAAGCAGCTACAGGTGACTGACAATCAGATTTTCTGAGAAATCCAGAGTGTTCCTTTTTTCTGATTTCTCTTTTCCAATTCTCTTCTAAGAACTACCTCTCATTTTACTTCCTAGAATTTATGATGATTCTGCAGCACCCTCAAATTTACCCACATTCCTATTTCCCATTTTCTGTGTCAAATACCAACCTTATCAGCTTCTATAGTCAGTACATGTTCTTGCTACTGCAGTGGAGTTTTCCTCTTTGTTAGATTGGTATTCTCAAATTCATTCAGCCAATTTCAACAGATCCTGTGCCTAAGCTTCTGACAGAGCTCCTTCCATTTTATTGGCAACATTCCCCATTCACACTTATTCACATCTCTTCTATATCTTCCTTCGTTGTACTAAATCTTTTCTCATGATCTCTGTCTCCCTCTTTCTCTTCTTTTTCTGCATTCTGACATCAGTGAGATGTCATGTCCATGTATTTTGCTATGAAATAAGCTGATGCTGCTGCACTTCTGGGTTTCTCCATTTTTAGTATCACAGCAGAAAGTTCCTAAAACTTGGCTTATGGCAGCCTGTCTCTCAACCCTGAGCAGTGCTACAATTAGTTCCAGGAAAACAGTTAGTTTCTGCATCCACATCTAGTTTAGTGTAGCTTTCTTTAAAGCTGATGATAGACACAGTTGAAAATTACTCAGCCCAAGTTTTTTTGCAACCAGAAAGAAATGGCTTCAAGATTTGTACTTGTTGACAATTTCACCCTCTTGCCCAAGAACACATTTCAGAGGCATCAATAGCATAAATGAAAGATGGTCTATAGCAGAGAAAGTGGTTAGGAAGTCAGTTGTACCTTTTCATATTGGGCTCAGTGATTAATGCATTTCTCTCAAGAGACCCACAAAAAGGCTGTAGTCATCTGCCTTCCATTCCCTTCCAGCTGTGTGTGGACAGGGGGGCGAAAGTTCTGGAAATAAAGTGGTTTTATGGCGTAATTGTATAGCTGATGCCAGAAATGTCATGTAAATTCAGAGACAAATATTCCTTATAGAAAATCATTTCAAACCTAAATAAATGAAATGCCATGGTAATTCCAAACAGTCAAAGCTAAAATAGTGAGTTATGAGGAACACTTGTTCAGAGTAAAAAGGGAAGAGGCTCACCCTTCCCTAAACACCGAAATAGGAATTGACTAGGAGTTTGCAATTTTGTAGATATCAAAAAGATATTATTTAAGTACGACTGAGGATGGCATTTCACCCTGTTTTTTTAGAGGTTGTCTTCCTTATCTTAGAATTTGGTAACATGTTAAAGCAATGAGGGAAAGGTAATGCTCAGTTTCCCCCAAATTTTTGCATAAAGTTAAAAGCGAAGTCATTTCCATGGACCAAAGTGCACTCCAGCACTGAAATGTAAAAACCACCTTTATGAACCCTCCTTCATAGAGAGAAATGGTGATGGATGATGGCATTCCAGATTGTCAGAGAAAAGCTTATAAAGTAAGAATTCATCCTAGCCACATTCCTTACTGCCATGACAAGGTCAGGCGGTCAGTTCAGCCAGAATACAACCAGCTTGCTCTGGCTGCAGTAGGGTTTGTTGAGCGTTGCTGTGTAAATGGATTCAGATTCCAGTTCAAGAAAAGCAGTGGAGTGGAAGAGGTGTGATTATAAAGAGAGGGAAGGATTCAATGGAGGTCTAGAAGTTTTGAAAGGTATGGAAATTCACAATTTTTTATAAGATACGAATTAGGAAACACTAAATGAGAATGTTGGACAGCAGCGTTAGGCAAAAAGGAAATATCTTGTCACGCAGTGTGTAATTAAATCATGGAAATCCATTCCACAGGATGTTGAAGGGCCAAAAATACAAAGAAGTTCAGAGAAGGAAGATGCAAATTCATGCTGAATAGATCCATTAAACGCTGCTCAACAAGATGGCCCAGCTGCAACCTGCTCAGGAAATCACAGTATTCCCAAATTCCAGAAGGGGGACAGCTGCTGTCCTGGTTCCTGCCAGGACAGGGTGAATTGTTTGCAGGATCCAGGAGGGGGCGTGGCCAGAACCTGGAGGTTATTCTATGCCACCTCTTGTCATTGCCAGAGACAGGAGGGGAAGGGGCTCTCTTCCGAGAAGAAAGGGTTCTGGCCAGCCAAGTAAATGCGGGCGAGGGAGCCGTCTGGTATTGTCTGTTGTTGGGGGGTTTCCGTGTGAATCGTTTCTTTTTTGCATCCGCTGTCTTTGGTATTGTTGCTGTTACTGTTCATTTTCTTATCTCATTGCTGTTTCCAGTAAATTGTTCTTTTCTCAACCCGTGATATTTGCCTTTTGTGCCTCCAATACCCTCTCCAGAGCACTGCAGGGGACAGGGGAGGGGGGAGTGGGTAGCACGTGCTTTTAGTGGGAGTACAAAATTGGAGAATACTGTTCCTAAACCGTGACAGGTACTTACCAGGAGAGGTTTAATCTCCCAGATCTGTTTCTTATGGTCTTTGCCTCAACATCTCTTCCTTGTCTTTAACAAAATTATTTACAACAGAAGGATCTCTAACCTGACTCCATTTGTTTGGGTTTTTTTGTTAATTGTGAAAAGAATCAGAACAATTGTAAACTTCAGGGACCCCCAAACACATCAGCCGTGTTAGTTTTGTCCTGAACTCCTGTCCAGAGCAGCCCTGGTAGTGTCGTGTTCTGCCCTCGGCTGAAAATTACCTGGCTGACAAAATGTGTCAGGAACAATTCGTTTTCCTTTCCTAAAGCTTTTCCTGGCTTTAGCTTTTTTATAGAGCCAGCCCAGAAGAATACGATATTATGATTATTTACATATCTGCTTGGGTTGATGCTTTACCTACATGGCATTATTTCAATAATTTTCCATTACTTTTTTTTTAACAAAAGGCAAACTCGTTAAAAAAATCACCTTCTTTTTGTTATTTTTTGTGTGGTCTATATGAAGAAGGTGGGCAGAAGTCGAAAAAGGCAAAGGATACTGTCCGTGGTCCATACATAGCATAGTCACTGCTCAATCATAGAAATATACCATTTTCACACAGCACAACTAGTCACTGTTATATTTTGATGCAAGATTTTACTGGAAAGGGTCTGTTTTCTTTGAACATTTTTTTTTCTTCATCAGACAACTGAAAAATAAAAAACATTTTCTGTCACAGGTGGGGACCAGACTAGTTTTGGCTCTTCTCAAGGAGAGCTCAGAGGAGTGCTGCAATTAAACTGTCCAGACACAGAAATCGTGACAAACCCCTACCTTTGTTGAAATATGATTATTTTAGTTAATAGGAACTCTTCAGATGCAGATATATTTAGATCTGGCGTAAGTGGATGCAATTCCTTGGAATTCCATGAAGCCCCAGCTGCTTGGAGCAGTTTTGAGCCAGTGAGTGCCCTCCACGATAGCTCACCATCATGCCTTCCCAAAACTCATTAACTCTTTTGTCACCAGATTTACAAAGAAAAGACCAGCTAAATAAAATATTTGCAAGAAATAATGTATAGTTATTATTTCCAAATAAGAAACTGAGACAACTGTAAAGACATTTTATTAAGAGTGACGGATGTTTTCCAATATTCCTTTCAAAATCATGATTTTGGCCAATGATTCTTTTGGCCAATGATTCTTTTGGCCAATCCTTGCTCTTGGAGAAAAAAAATCTTTATTTTGGAAAAAATTCCCACATTTCTTGTAAAGATGTTTTTAAAATGTTCAATGCTTTGTTTCTTTTTGCTAATCTGTCCTCTTTGCCAGTTTGTTGTCTGGAAAAGACAAGAGAGGAAAAAAGCAAAATGGGATAAACCAAGAAAATGCTGAAATAACAGTCTCGTGTGAATGTTCTGTTTGGAAAAAGAGGGGAAAAAGTAGTTTTTATGCTCGTTTAAATTTGTGAAAGAAATACTAATATCACTTCTTAAAAAAACCTTTTTTTTTTACTTGGGAAGAATTATTAATAAGAAACATGAAACAAAACAGACAGGTGATAGAAAAAAAAAGAAATTATTTTCCTCAAGAAAATAATTTCAAAACTTTTGTCTGAGGTATTTTGTTTGACAAGAATTGAATGTTAGGCTGCTAAGAGAGCTTGTTTTTCTGTTCATAAATTACCTTGAAAATGCTACATTTTATATAATCATTTTGGTTTTTAACAGTTCAGCAGATTTTTACAATAATGAAATCAAGCATAACACTTTGTGCTACTGGAGCAGAACCCAAAGTCAAAAATCCAAAATAGAAAACACTACCACTTTATTACCGTTGTTTAACTTAAAAACTCAGTGTGGCACTTTCTGATAAAATTTCTGTAATATCAAAAAATCCTGGAGATTGAAGTAATCCCAGTTATTTACATATTAAACTAAAGAGCAGCATCGATTGCATTTTTATCTCAATTGTATTACTTAAATATGTACTTTTTTGGTAAGGATTTGCCATGTATTATTGTACACAAACTAACTGTGGGATGTTGTCTATGTCTACAAAAAGACAGTATTTATGTGTAAAATGGACATGGGCAAACACATGGCTGAATAAGGTATGCAAATGTGATCATAAAACTAGATTCCTTTGTTCAGAGGCCTGACTAGCTAGCTGTCAGCTCAATGGTGTTTCCACTGTTTTCTGGAGTGAAGTTAATTGGGGTCATTTTGCTATTTTCCTGATTAACAAAGAAATAGTGACACCAAAGAATACTGCTGTGTCACACAAGGGCTCCAATTGTTTCCTTTTTTCATTTTCCCCCCCCTGTTGTATTTTATAGATTTTATTATGCATTGAGTTTTCTGTCACTGACTTGGAGCTTATAAACTCCAGTGTTTTTAATTACAGAAAGTCCTCCATCTGTAAACATATGCAGCAGAATTATTTTCACACAAACTCTTAAAAAAGTAGTCACATGAAAGCTCTTGGATCACTTGGCCTGTTACAGTCTGCACGATTTTCTCTTATGCCTCCTTAACCTGTCCTTGAATGTCTGGTAACAGCACCTACAACTCCCCTCCCTGAAATTCTGTTTGACAGACAGGTCTTTTGACTGCAGAGCACTTCTGCTTTCACCCTGCTTTTCTCAGCTGCTGTAAACTGTGGGTTTCTGCTTGGATCCAGTTTCCCCTGCCTTCAGGGATTCAGCAGAGATCTGCTGCTATGAAGTGTTTCCTTTATTGTGGATTATTATTCCTTTATTCCGTTATCCCTGGCATAAAGTACATGCTGTCAGACAAATGGGATAAAGACTACTTTATGCCTCTGATAAATAGCTGTACTCTAGAGCATTACTTTGGTATACCCAAACAAGATTTTACTGTCATTTTCATAGTGGGGAGGCACACATTTTTGGATGCTTCACCTCTAAGAAATATTTCACCCAGACCTACTTCCATCCAGCATGTCTGTGTTGGAATAGTGAGAAAAACAGGCAGTTTTTTTTTCTGTTAACATCAGAAATACCTAAAATACACATATCTTTGTTGCCACAGATTCTTTGTCAGAACACTGTTCACAAAGAAGGAAAGTCTATTGCATCAGACATTTTGAAAAGGAATACACACGAGTATGTCTTGCAGCAAACAATGTAATGTTGAGTGAAAAATAAACAGGTTTTTACTATTTCTCAATTAATATATTTCAAAATTAACCACGCAGTTCACCTTTTTTTTTTTTTTTTTTACCATACCAGTTGTGCTGCTTGAGGACTTCTGCTGTATCTTGACACTTGTCTATTAAGGTGCCTTAAAGAAATGCTTAATAACTCTTTACTAAAGTTAATACTTAGTGTCTGTCTTCTGCGTGGACACTGCTCTTTTTGCTTGAAGTTCTACAGTTTTCGTTTAATCTTTCTTTGTACAAGTTAATAAGATTCTTCATCAATATTTTATTTTTCTATTAAGATTGCACTTCATAGTAACTATCAGTTACTATGATTGCACTTCATAGTAACTATCAGTTTCCATGTATAAAATGTAAGTACTATACACTTACCAAGCACTTTCCCTGTTCTCCCTTTAACATGGAAACACCAGTTCTCTAGCATAATATTTCTGCTATTAGAAGGAGAAAATCATAAAATAGAATAATTTAGGTAGGCAAATACTTTTAAGTCTATGTCAAGGTTCATAGCAAAAAAAAAAAGATCAGATTTGAAATCATATGCTATGATAGTTTCTGCCTGAAATTAGATGGAATATGTCCAAGCTGTACTATGTTTAGGTGGGAAGTGGATATGTTGAAATGCTGAATAATTTTTCTGGCAGGCTTTATTCTTTTTTCTCCAAATATTTACTATAGAAACTTTTTAGAACTGAAAAAGCAAAATTGGCCAATTTATAAAAAAACAGTAGTGTTCCTCTGACAAGAGGACACCACCAGAATTAGAAAACATGAAGGATGGGCATCTGGGGGAGTAGTTCTTGTAAGGCAAAACTGGGAAGAGTCCTTTTTGTAAGTTTATTGGAAACTGCTCCCTAGAAAAAGTCTTCTAAAAAGTTTGTGGGGACAAAATTTAATCCTCTAGATCACCTTTCAGTCTCTGTCATATTTTAGCTATCCCATATCTTCATTATAAGGAGCAGAAGAATTATTTGTTCTTTCACCAAAAATGAAACTGTGACTGGTAATGGGGTAACCTCATACTGATAAGCATAATATCGCACTTACAAGTTTGTCCTATTTGTTGTGCCGTTGGGCCCTATAAACTTTTGAGATTATCTAAATTTAGAAAAAAATTTAGTTGTACTATTCATGTCTATTTATATCAAAAATGTATGCAAGTAATGCAAGTTGTTTCTGGTAAGGCACAATATTGTAGAATGGATTAGTTTGTCAACGCCATATGGATAAAATCTTGGTATTTTTCTATACTGAATATTACGGGAGGTTGTTGTTCTGAAAATTAGGTTCTCAGGTATCAGTGTTGCTTTTAATTGAATGAATAGGATTTTCTTTAAATTTGATTGACAGTTTTCAATGCCTCCTCCTACACCAAGCAAAGAGAGTTTTATTAGGGACAATGGGGAAGGTATAATTATAGGACCACAAGTCAAGATTAGAACTGCTATTTTAAAGAGAAGGTGTACCAGATAAGGCATGCTGTGGCAATTAAGTCCACAGCCACATGCTGTGCAATATCTTGATGATTCTTTTACAAAGCATCACTCTGGCATCTTGGCCAGCCAGATAAGGAAATCTCTTGTACTCCTAGACGAGTGATCTCTTGCAAGAAGGAATCTGGAGGCTCTGCTAGAGATAGAACACAAGTATCAGATGCACAGTGCGTGTTACTTTATCTGGTGTAGCTTGTTTAAAGATAATACTTGTTGTTTTACCTTCACTGTGATAAAGTAAATTAGTTGTTTATCTTATAACTTTCACTAGCAATCAGTGTGGTCATGGTCTGAAGCTGTTACACCATTAGTACAATTTGTTCTGACAAGTTATAAACAAGGCAGAGAAATATACAGCCTAGACATACTTTGAAATGGTGTCATGGGCCTCATACTGCAGTGTTAAACCTAGTTTGGAGAATGGTGATGGCACTATCACAGCTGAGGAGATCAGTTAATTTTAGAAGATGATAACAAATACCTCACTGAGGCATGTTTTGGAAGACAAGGGTGAATAGCTTGTGATTTACCAAAATGATGCCTTGTTTGTGTCTACTCTCAAAGAAAAATTCTTCCTGATTAAGTCAAGTATGGGGAGATCAATAGCAAACTAAAATGCAAACCAAAAATGTTTTCAGAAATCCAGGTGGGGTTTCAGTGAAAGTTATCCCCTTTGCCACACTTTTTCCCCCCCTCAAAGTTCCATTTTGATTTTGAATCTTCAATCCCATTTGTGCTTCAGTTCAGACAGAAAAAAAAGTGCATCTGGTTCAAGACCTGATGTCTTCTATCTGTTTCTTGTTTCATCTATAAGTAAAAGACAGATATATACTAGCAGGCATAATCCCATGTGCAGACAAATGATTGATCACATCATACTATGTGAATAGAGTTTGATTCTCTGTCATAAAGAACTCACTGAAAAATAGTCCAGGCAGTAGCAATAATACACAGCAGTCTGAACCAAAAAAAAGACAAACCCCCCCCCCCCAAAAGACACCCCCCCCCCAAAAAAAAAACCTACCAAAAAAAACCCACATAAGATTTACAACTGGTGAATTTACATCTAGAGGCTAGTCAGTTCTCTAATCATATCATGTGTACTGCCTTTTTGGCTAATCCAATATGGTGTTCATTTTTTCTATGGAGTGTTGCAGTAAACCATCAGTGGTTAGAAGACTCAGATGATGAAGCAAATAAGGCTTTTTGAATCTACGAAGTATCTTCATCTAAGATTTGTGGTGTTCGTATGTTGATAATTAATTAAGACTAAGAACACTAGTGGAAGAAATAAGTTTCATCCCAAATATGTAGACATGAGGAGAGAATTGATAATTGGCAGAACCTTCTGCTCTTAAAGTTAGAAGTGTGTACTGTACTGCCTTTGCTCTTACATATTCTCATTATATGTGAAGAGTTGCAACACCATGTTTCCAATTAACGTTGCCATCCA
Organism: Amblyornis subalaris; assembly: GCA_018881555.1. NCBI lineage: Eukaryota > Metazoa > Chordata > Aves > Passeriformes > Ptilonorhynchidae > Amblyornis > Amblyornis subalaris. Next base: position 3,976,229 of record JACAXG010000050.1, read on the forward strand.
CTGAGTCCAGAAGCAATGTACACATCTACACCTCCATATATATCTTCTTTGCATTTTTCCTATTACCACATTTTATCTTCCATGTCTCATTAGATGTTTTTTAAATGAGGCTCAGCAACATTTAAGTCATAAAGACGAAGATTCAAAGTTGGTGGCAACGAGAAACTTGACAAGCTTGAAAGCAATGACATTTCCTTAAAAAAATAATAAGGTTTAAGGTTGCCCTAATGCCACTTCATCATGGATATGTATTAAACAGTCTTCATGACATTACATACTTTGTGACATTTTTTTAGCAAAGATTTATTATATACTTTTATCTCAGCTTTTATAAATGAAAGAAGATTTCCAGCCTAAATTGGAATTTGTATGGTCTTTTGGCAGGGCTGGACCTGTAATGAGTTGGGATGAACACTGATGAATTTCTGTCATCTGCACAAAATAGCCAGAGAAGTTGTATGAAATATTTTGCCAAAGGTTTTTACAGCTATTGTGCTTATATTTTAGGAATACATTTAAAGTCAGTGCTTGAAAGGGAATGTATTATAAGGCCCACAAGCACTCGCTCTTCCAAGATTGCCTCTCGGTTCCTGACCTGCATTTGGTCCTACTGTGTACAATCTAAATAAGTTGAATCTGACTCTAAGCAACAGTGTCTTCTCTCTGTCCTTCTTCAAGCTCTTTATAATGAAACAAATTGTGTTATCTCTTCCTTGTCCCCTGCAATATGTTCACTTCTACCTGGATGATTTCTTTACTGACATACGTAAACAGATTACACCTGAGCAAGTGAGATTTTTGTGGGGAAAAAGAAAGTATTTATTTACTCATTTAATATAATAATTTAATTATTATTAATTATTATTTAATAATAATTTAAGATTTCATTAGATTAAATTTATCTGCTCAAGAATGTAATGTGTCCCTGAGGTGAGCATCTCTTGCACTTCGTTTTGCTAAGAAAATCATGTATTTTGTTTGAAACCATCCTGGAAAGCCATGGTAAGAAACTTCCATCAACAAGAGTCTGATGAGATGTGGGATTTCTGTTGAACTATATGCTCTAATAAACTAATCTGTGCTACCAGCTACAGGACAAGGGTTTTTCTAAAACAAATGAAAAATTATGAATGGCACATGTAGCTACTTTTCCATTGGTAGGCTTTGATGCCGTATAATACATTCCCTTTTAAGCATTGACTTGAAATGTATACCTAAAATGTAAGCACAATAGCTGTAAAAACAGAGAATAAGTTGGTATCCAACCGAGAAATAATTTTAAAAGTTCCGATGATTTTCATAGAGAAAACAAGTGCTGAGCAGAAAGGTCATTAAGCATTGGAACAGGCTCCCCAGGGAAGTGGTGGAGTCACCATCTCTGGAAGTGTTCAAAAGATGAGTAGATCTGGCACTTCGCAATGTGGTTTAGTGGGCATGGTGGTACTTGATCAAAGGTTGGACTTGGTGTTCTTGGAGGTCTCTTCCAACCTTAATATTTCCATGATTCTATGAAGCACTGGTTCTAGCTAGGTCTTGTTTTTTGTGAAAGCTCAGTGGTGACCAAATGCAGCTTGTTCTTTCCCCACATCCTTCTTGGAATTCCACAACTTTAACTTGACTGATACTTATTTATGCTCGTTTCTTTTATTAATAAATCTGGTCAACTGTTTTGGTAAGAATGAGCAAACACTACTACCATGGAAACTAAATTGTTAACTAGAATTGCAGAAAAATTACATAGCAGAAGCTTGCAAAGTCTTTGTGGTTTATCTCAACAACATAACTGCCTCATGGTTATTGGCATATCTCCCAACTTCCAAGATGTTGTTAGTGGCAAACAAAAGTACAGTACAGCTTTATTTTGTGGAGCATCTGCCATGCAAACATATTCTCACAAGCTTTTCACAGTAACACATATGCAGTATTGGAAATGCAAGTAAAACAATGTTTTAGCAGTAACATTTTCGTTTTATTGAAGAGAGTTCCTGGCAGCATCTTCCCAGAGAATAACAGCGTTGATTTGAACAGGATCAGCTGCTGAATACTTCAGAATATCAGTATTAACCTTTACTCCACAGTGAGTTTTACAAAATTTATTTCCATAGGGGTTGTGTTGCTTATAGGAACTGAATGCCTGGGTACTGTGCAACTGCTCTTTCCCATTAACAGTAAACAAATATTCAGGGCTTTATATTCTAGTTACCTCTTATTTATTTCTTTCTGAATTATGTATCTGTCTGCCTCACCAAACTCTTAAACCATTTCCCTAAGTGCGGCTGCTTAAAAGTTGCTAAGTAACTGTTAAAAAGCCTGTGCTGCCCACAGCTCTAATGACTACTTTTGCCTTCCCTTTATGCTCTACAATTGTTTTGCATCTGAATCTTCCCAAAGCATGGATTTCTAGCAGAAAAATATCTGCAAGCATTTCAATATGCTAGTAAAAAGGGCTGATTCCCTTCAAATAGTTTTTTTTTTTGAGGCTTACATAAACTGAGCCAATTGTAAACGGAGCCAGCTGAGACAACAGCACTTTCAGATAGCAAATAGGATAAGTAACAATAAAAGCATCTCTTGAACATCATCCTTTTCACAGGCTCGTGTATATACCTCTGTCCAAGGCACATAGTGCAACTCCTTTTACTTGTTAGTTGATCCTGCCTCTGCTGAGAAACAGAAACCCCACATTTTTGTATAAACAGGCCACTGACATTACAACAGCATCACTGCTAGATTGAGGCCAATTCTATATGATATTTTGCTAAGGGCCTACTGCTGCCAGCAGTGATTTGGTGTGTGACAGGCTGACATCTCCTACCTTCCCAGCCACCAGACCACATGCAGTTTGGAGTATGGGTGTGCTCCATATGACCTCTTGAATGTGTTCTTTGCCTCAATTAAAGATTGAGTGCACCAGGCCCAGGAGTAAGACCTGTTCTCTTTCTTTATGATTTGGACAATAGAGTTGGGAGGGAAAGGTCAAAGGATCTGTAGTCTTTGCTCTCTGGATTGCCTATATTTATTGGTCAATAGCTATTTAATGCAAAATACAGAGCAGAGACAGGAATCTGAACCCCAGCCTTTCCTTTCCCAGGTGACAGTACCATGAGTGCTGAATGTTACACACTTGCTCTTTCCCTATGGCAGTCCTTGACTCTTTACTTCAAAATCAGCACACTCAAGTAGCTTAACTTCATTTGATGTCCTGAGCTGGCCATTAGCTGCAGTAAAAGAGGGGGCATTAGCATATTTTCATGCCTTTTGTGGCACATTAGGCAGCCACATTGGTTTTGGATGAGATATTTGTGTATATTATTAAATTAAATTTATTATGTCTGTGCCTTAAGCCTTTAGGTCATGTGGGCCCTAAGGCCCATTCCAGTTCTCAAATGAGATATTCCCATGGGACACGCAGGGATTTTCTGGAGATGGCTCCATCTAGTCCGGTAAGACCAGCTGTTAAAATCATAGCCAGTTTATGAACAACGCTCTAAAAAGTCACTGTCATCAAGATTTGTATTTTGCCACCACTGTCATCTCTTAGAAATACCTCTGTTCAAAGCTGGCTCAGCAGATAACTCCTCTTTGCCTTSCCTTCCATGTACAGACCAAGAAATTTCTTCTTTGAGGATGATCCAGGTTCATGTCAGGTTGATGTGAATTTGTCAGCACAGCATTGAAGACAGCAGCAAGCAGCTTAGCAATGATAAATATACCCAGAAGTGCATCTTAAAGGAGGGGGGGAAAGTTGCTGTCAAAAACTTATGGAGCATGGATTTTGATGATGGCATATTCAAATATCTGAATTTCAGCTGTTCTACCTTAGCACCTTCTGTACATCTGTGGTCTGTTGCAATTTCTTTAAAATGTAAGTAACAGGACATCAGTTTCTGGAGCAATTTGTGTAAGTTTATGTCCAAATTGGTAAAAGATAAATATGAGAATCAGGTAGTGGAGACAGGAGAAAAACATATTAAGGAAAGGATGGAGGATGACAGTATTGGGAGAAAGTATAGCAGTCTATAGACAAAGGAAAATAAAGGGAAATAATTCAATAGAGAGAGCTGGGAAATGACTGTGGAGATGTGGAACAGCGGGAGAAGAAATACGGCCTATACAAGTATTAATGTATAACATTATACTAAATTGCAGCAATATTTTTTTAAAAAACCCAAGCTATTAAATTCCCAGATAAAATATAATAGAAATGAAGGACCTGATTTGCCTCTTCTGCGTATTAAATTTAACTGACCTTTAAAACCAGAGGTAAAAAATGAATCAGAGGCAAATAGCAAATTGGGTCTAAGAAAGAAAATTAYGTTAGGCACTACAACAGAGGAGCAATATTAAAAATGAAAATGTTTGGGGAGAAAAGTTTCAAAACAAAACATCCATTTGCCCCAGATTTTTTCTAAGGGTTTTCCATAAGGACTGTTATGGAAAAATTAAGAAACACTGAAAATACTTTTCAGCAATGTGTTGTCAATCTGCACATTCACAGTCCATTAACTTATCCCGCTCTCTCACCAATCCATACCATTTTCTGGAAATATTATAGTCCAAAGGAGGAGAGACAAAGACTGGTGCATGGCATTATCTGCAAAGTAACAGCCTCTTTTTCTATGGAAGCAGTTATTTTTTTGTGTGTTTGTGAGCAACTATTACAAGAATATGCTTATAGAGAATATTCCTCAGCTGCGGGCAAGTAAATTTTCTCAGCTGTTGTAGTTTCAGTACCAGTGAGACATTGCCTTGATGGCAGATTGCCTGATTGTTTCTGATCCCTGCACATACAACTTTCCTTTGTTGCATACTGAGATTTCTATTTTCAATAATTTAAATTTTCACAAATTAAAAAGAAATCAACAAGCAAACATCTATTTCAGCACAACTCTATTTCTGAAATTATACACTGTTACTCAAAAGTAAGAATTTTACTACTTTTTCAAAGGCCCTCTACAGTTCTTTCTATGTGCTAAATGTATACTTCATAATACTGTTCTTATTCTTAGAACTAAATTCAGTTTTGAAAGTAAAATTTTTGTGTCTATTTTGATTTTTAAGAATTTATTTTTTCCAGGAACAAGCTATTTTTTCATGCTTTCAAACTTTCCACAAATGTTTTGTCTTTATTTATACTCTTTTTGCCTTCTTCTCACACCACGTTCATTTTATCACATCAATATCTACGCCTTCATTAATGGACAGATCATTCTAACCATAAATATGAAATAGCAACATAGACATCTTCGCAGATTTCAGTAACTGAAACAAAACAAAACATTTTGTGAACAGTCCATCATCTCAACTTTAGAAACTGTAATGTCTATAACCAGTAAAAACAATGAGTATTTGTCATGGTTTGACACTGCTGAAATGCCAGGCACCCACAGAAAGCCCACTCACTCACTCTCCTCTGCTCTGCAACTGGACAGAGGAGAGAAAATTCAACAAAGGGTTAATGAGTTGAGATAAAGACCGGGAGAAAACACTTCAAGGGCAAAACAGGCTCAACTTAATGACACAAAGTGAATTTATTACTAACAATATCACAGTAGAATGAGAAGTAAAAGTAAGCCCTTAAAGACACCCTTTTCTCCTCCGAACCCCTCCCTCCTTCCCACTGATGGCGCAGGGAGACAGGGTGGGGGTTTTGGTCAGTTCATCACCCAAGATTTTCTTCTGCTGCTCAAGGAGAGGAGTCTYTTCTCTGCAGCACTGTGGGGTCCCTCCCACAGCAGACAGCTCTCTGCGAACTTCCCCAGCGTGGGTCCACTCTCACGAGCAGCAGCACTCCCAAAACTGCTGCAGCGTGAGTCCATCCCACGGGCAGACAGTCCTCCCAAAACTGCTGCGGTGTGGGTCACTCTGCCACGGGGTGCAGTCCTCCAAGGACAGGCTGCTCCAGCCTGGAAGCAAGGCCTCTCCACCGGGACTCCCGCCGGACCACAGTGTCCTGGTATCCACCTGCTTCGGCGTGGGCACCTCCCCCACGGGCTGTGAGTGGATCTCTGCATCCCCCGTGGACTCCCATGGGCTGCAGGGGGACAGCCTGCCCCACCATGGTCCTCACCACAGGCTGCAGGGACATCTCGGCTCCAGCGCCTGGAGCACCTCCTCCCCCTCCTTCTGCACTGACCTTGGTGGCTCCATTGTTGTTCCTCTCACATATTCTCACTCCTACTCCTCTCTAGATGGAAAATTACAACTGCGCACCCAAACTTTGTTTTGATTTCTTCTTAAATCTGTTATCACAGAGGCGTTACCATCATCTCTAATTGGCCCAGCCTTGGCCAGCAGCACGTCCATCATCAGAGCCATCAGGGATTGACTCTGCTGGACATGGTGGAAACTTCTAGCGGCTTCTCACAGAAGCCACCTCTGTGGCTCCCCCCGCTACCAAAAACCAGGGCCTGCAAAACCAACACAGTATTCTAGAAGCTTTTTTTTTTTTTCAGTAGAAGGGTGATGTAAATGCCGAGTGTGATGGTGAACACTATGATCTAAGAACAGATAAGGAGAAAGCAAGCTGGGAAAATTCAATGCTTTCTAGAGTATGCATCAAATTTTATAGACACTATTGATAGCAAGTCAAACTAAATTCATATTGCTGCAATTCTGTCAATCCAGGAGTGTTAAATCCTGTGTAAATTTAGCCTCTCTTTTGTGCCATATTAGCTACCATTAACAGCTAGCATCATCCTAAACTCTCAAAGGAGTCATAAATCCATCTTTGAGGCACTTGGCTGTCTAGGGAAGCTTCTTCCTCTTGTTCCTTGCTGTAACCCTTAGTGTAATCCTACACTGGTTTCCACCTTGAAACTTGGCTATGGCGTACTACTCTCCCACCAGCTAAAATCACTTGGCCTTTCATGAGCCCCTGCCAATGGGAATGGTGCAGTGGATTTAAATGCCAGAAGCTGGTCATCTCCTGAAGAGTAACCTGGTCGTGCTTACTGGTTTTAAAGCACAGCAGTTGTATCATAACAGCATATATAACAAGAAATAACAGAGAAGGCTGCCTAGTGTGAGTATTAATGAAACCAGAGGGGAGACCTCGCACCTTCTGGAGTGCATACTTACAAATCATATTTGAACCAGTCTTTGCTCCTGTGCTGAGAGCATTTTGCAAGTGCTCTGATGCCAGCAACAGGCAAGATTATTCTGAGGCTAATTGAGACAAATGGCCTAAACAGGAGATACATGGAGACTACAGCTACGTGTCTGGCTGCTTAGACTCTCAGGATTCAAAACCCACAGGCCACCTTTCTGCAGTTCCAGCTCTTTTAATGCATTTGAGCCAACACAGGCAAGGTAAAATGGAGCTTTGAATTGTAGGATATTTTTGTTTTCTGGAGGGAATGGTTAAGGCAACTGAATTTTTGTCTCCCAGCTCTCACTGTTCCCCAGGGGGGAGCAGGGTTTGCCACTGCTTGATAGGCAAAGATTTTTCTTGCTGGTCTCTTTCAAAGCTGTCAGACAGAAGCGTGCAGTCAGTGGACCATGATGCCCCTCTAAGACTTCCTCCCAGCTGTCTGTAACAGTAGCAATATTGTGCCCTGCTTAAACAGCCACCATTCATTCCAGATGGGTCTGGCTTTCCCCGATTGCTGTAAGCCTGCAGTGAATTCCTCCACACATGTGCATAAATATCACTCTAGTAGTCACTGGTAAGGATTGTTGCAATTCAGTAACAATGTTTCCCTTAGCAGTGCTGTTTTCACACATATTTCCTAAGCAGTTTCCTTGGGAGCTAAAACTGTCCAAGGTCAGGTACTAACTGGAAAATCCATGCCACTCTGTGTACAAGTGCAGTAGTTATTCCAGGATGCAACATGAAGTAGGAAACGGCAGCCACTTGTAAGCCATCTGTAAACAGCAGTCTTATATAGGGGCCCTTAATACACTATATACCAGGAAAATAATAAATTAATTGCAAGGCTGTGCTACCAAAATGTTTGCAGCCACAGTGCACCAGAGGAGTGAACAGAAGTGTAGGAATCCAGAGCTCCATCGCCTGTTCTGTCTCCACCTTGGTGCCTGGCTCGCCTCCCTACTTTTCACTCACCATACAATGCTCTACAAACATTACTTTGCAAACATTATGTAGGTGGGCCTCACAACATCTCTGTGAGGTAATTAAACACAGAAACCTCACACTGCAAACAGGGAAAGGCAGGCTCTGAGCTTGGCTTTCTTGCCAGGCTTACGGGGATAAGCAGTTTCACAGTAATTCAGAGTGTTTCAGGGCATTGCTTTAATTCAGCAGTTGTGAGGACTGTGCTAATCCATRGGGTTTTATTTCATTCACAGCAATTTCATCCTCCCAAGGTGGACTTGGTCTCACTACTAATTGTCACTGTGGGCTGCTTTGGAGACTTTGGAGACTACACAGAATTTAATATGATGGATGTGAACTGCTCTGTGCCAGTAGGCCTGAAAAAACAGTCCCTGGTATTATTAATTTGCTAATATAGCCAACACCTTAATGTCCAAACTGGAAAGTTCAGAAAATAATTATGTTTTACTAGAATCTGCGCAAAGAATGATATTCCAGATAATACTTTGTTTCTGATGAAGGCACTGCTCTGATCCTAAAACTGATGTAAAAAGACTATATAGCAAAGTATTAATTATTTGTGATTATAAGATATTTGAAAGTACTTTTCACAAAAGCATGAATTTAAATTCTTTATTCAAGTACTTATTCTAAATTCTGTCTAAAGACTGGTCTGATCTGCTGTTCTCCACCTCTTCTGTAATGCAGAGCTGGTGCTATCAGTGCTATCAACAAAGCTGGTGCTTTGCTCTTCAGAAGCATAGTTACACATCCTGAAGAGCTGAAGAACTGAGGCTCTAGCTTGTCCATGTTTTCACATGTAAATTTGAATTTTTTTTGTGTAAATCCTGAATTCTGGGCAAAACATTTTCCTTTAATTTTGAATAAGGTGTAAAGTGGTTTGAAAATATGTTAACCTCTTCTGATCTGGAAGAAGGCCAATATATCTGGTAATTTTAGTGTTCTGGAAGCAGAGATTACTGGTGCGACTGGTCAATGACAAGTGTTTCTTCGAAGGTTTGATGATGTTCTCTCTTCCTTGGGAGTAAAGCTACATGGGATAAAGAGTGTTTCTGGCAGACTTTGAAGGTGTCCATGTTTTGGTATAAGAGCTATTGGTGTTCTTTGTTATTAATCTCTGCAGGAGGTGAGGTAAGATAGTTCATTTCTTTTTGCTGAGTGACAGATACCAGGTGTCCCAGACATAAAATATGGGTTGCCAGGATTTAAAACAATGCTTAGACAAAATTTTCAAACATGGTTAGAAAAAGCTGTAGAGATATACTTTTGTGACTACTGCACTGTGCCTGGTCTAGCTAGAGAGGGCTGAGCACTTTCTAAAAGAAGCCTCGAGTTTTCACTGTGTCTTGTGGTTTTGGTAAAGGTTGTTGGAGAACCCTCTAACAGCATACTTTCCCCATTATCTCTTCTCAAGCAGTCCTTGCATGCTCCCAATTTTCCCTTTTAAAATACCCTATTAATCCTTTATGTAGCTGGCTGGTGGGTGGAGACACTCATGTCCTGGACACTTGTGGCGAAGGCCAGCAGAGGAGACAAGGTTGCGCTATCTTGTGTTTATTTTGTGAAAATGTTCAGGAACAAAATTATAAAATATTTATTTTATGTATTGTTTCAAGTATTATGCAAAAYCAATAAAAGTAGGTTGAAAGAAAACATCAGCATTTCTGATTTTAAATATCAAAGGACAGGAAATTCTCCATCCTTGATTTTCCATTGGGATTATAGTGATTTACTGTTTTGAAATTCCCTGCTTTAGTGTGATATAATGTGTAAAGGATAAGCAGGATCAGGATGACATTGAATTTCATCTTTGTTTAGTTTCAGTCGGACCATTCACAGCTATCACACCATTGTAAGGTGACATCCGTAAGCTTCCAAAGATATCACAGCCTAAACACTTTTTGATACTGGATTAACATCCTTTCCATGGGAATGACACATTTTTAATCTTATTCCAGGCTTCTGTGTTATTACAATAGGCTTTTTTAATCCCTTCTATATAGTCACCAGATAAAAATAAATGTGCAATCAAACAATGTCGAATCTCCATGTTGAGAAGGGAGGTGAACCTAGGACAGAGCTTTCTCACATAAAGCAACATAACTGTGGGAAAACCAATCTACTTCAAAATACTAACCACGCTGGCCCATGCCATATTTAAAGATGTTGTTGTTAGTGAGCACCAGCAGAACAGTTCAGTGGTAGCTAAGCTGAGTCTGGTAGAGGTGAACAGGCAGCCTTGGAACGAGGGCTTATGTCATCACAGTAATGTCCAGAATGCCACGGATGTGTGATGGCGTTGATTTTTGGTGGATATTCAGTGATGAACAGGACTTGTTATTTGACTCATATGTGGTTAAAAAAAAAGAAGACAGTAGTTTTATTTAGTGATGGTGGTTTAGGATTTAGGTGTAGAGAGGAAAGCTTTTTGCTCATCAGAAAAGCAGGGTTGAGTCTTGCTTGGGATCTGGGTTGATGGCTGCTGTTTGTTTTGTCTGCACTGTGGGATGCTGAGTGTTGTCCACAGCAGTCCTTGTCTGTGGAAATGGGAATTTCTAAGCAGCAGTAGCCCAAGTGTCAGTAGACCCTCTAATTCAGCTGGAGCATGATTTCCAGTGGCCAAAGAGGGCTGTCTTTCATCTGTAGATCAATTTGGCAACAGCTGGAAACTGAGCTACTCAAGTAGCCAACTGCCTGTATTAGAGAAATCTAACATTTCTGGTAAACTATTAATTTTTTCGTTTATAGAATCTAATACTGCAATGGATGTTTCCCAATGCACTGAGGAAGGAGGCCCCAGACAGTTGTGAAATATCACACTAAACACAAGAAAAACATTGAAAAACATACACAATAACTTTCTTATCCTCCTCTTGGATAACTGTACATCCAGATGGGAAGATTAGTTTTATTTAGAGGTTTTTTCAACTTCAGGAGTTTTTGCTTGGTGATTGTTTTCAAGAATAGAATCCCTTTGGTTTCAGTTTTATGGCTTGTTACCAAGTCTGATTATTCTGGAAACAGAAATTCCATCAGGATAAACCCTTCTGTGTTTCCCCTTGAAGGGAAATCCTGAGAAGGCAGTTTTCATCTCTGTCCTCATTCACATTTTTGTACAAATCCAATTAGTTTCATGCAAGATGAATGTGCCAGACGACCTGATATGCAATGCTGGCAGTGCTCACCCTTTTCTCACAGTTCCTTTTGCTGTCAATGCATAATGCCAGCTGATACTCCAGGGATTCATCCAGTGGCTTTCAGATAGGGAGGGAGGAGTGTGAGGGAGTGGTGTGTGTGGTCATCTCTACCAAAAGAAACACTGCTGTACCAGCCTAGGTCTTTACTTCCTCTGCAGATGAGAGTCAGAGCTTCTTGTGCTCACCAAGACGTTACTTGTATTTGGTGGATTTACTTACTACAGATTCATCAGGAAAAAAGTGCTCAAGAACAGGGCTGTTTTAATAACTGCTCTTAAGTCACTGAGGTGCCCTTCAATAATAAAGTCTTCACAGTGTTTCTGATCTAATGTGACATTTGTTTTCAAAATATCTCCCCTCAAACCTGATATTCCTGGCCTAGGTTGCTCAGTTGACTTTAGGAGGCTCATCAGTCTGCACTATTAGTTCCTGTATTTACTTGTCTGTTACTCAACAAGATAAAGGCAGTCATACTGTTAGTGTAAGAAACAGCACACAGAATCACAGGCAACTGGAATGTTACTCCCTGCTCCTTCAGTGGGCTGGTGACCTTTAGCAAGTTTGTGTAATCAGTCCTTTCCTCCATTTCCCATCTGTACAGTATCAAACTGTAAAACCTTGCCTGCCTCAAGGGTAATGTTAAATAATATTGTTAAAAAAACCCTAACAAAAAATGGAAAGAACTAAAAAAAAATTATAAAAATCACAAGAGAAACCAAATGTTTTTCACTTCTAGAGACCTGTTAAAAATTCATTACATTTTTTGTTTCAATCTCAACATGACGACTGCTGCAGTCACTTTGGTCAGTAGGTCAGCATTGCATTGCCAGCATTCAAATAGGAGAAATGCATCAGCATCCGTGACACAGCTGTGTCTGAGCAACACAGGTTTAGATCCAAATGGAAATTTCATGTGTTTCCATATAAATAGGGGATACTTTAGAACCTTCTTTAATTGGAACCCGGCATATTTCCACAGAAAAACTTGTTTGCACTGAACAGCATTTTCACCGGAGTTATTAATTAGGATCATGTAGCATAAAAAGAACGGCACCTTTATATTTTAAAATAAAGCCAGCCAGGATAATTAAATATAACTTTATTATTTATGTATTATGTAAAATCTGTTTTGAAAGAATTTTTGAAAGTGCTAGGAAAGTAAGTTTAAAAAGTTTCTAAAATCTGCTGTAAAAAAGAGTCATTGTTCTTTCTTTGTAAGATTATGTGGATGTACCACTTGTAACGTGCAGTTTCATCAGAGTGATGCGGCTCAGGTATATTGCAATATATGGGAAAACCATGACTCTTTTGTAAAGAATGACAAAGGCCTGCCATGTGTAAATACTACAGATACCATAATAATGTATGAATATTTTAAAAAGAGAATTTTGAAGAAGAGGTGCTTTCAAATTCTCGCAAGGAGAGTGCTTCTGCTCCTTGCTCTCAAGCACTGCACTGCACAACTTCTAAATGTACCACTGCTTCCCACAAAGTATAATTTACTCAGCAATCCTTACCCCCAAGACATTGTAACTGTATTTTTATACTTCATTATAAGAATTGTATGTTRTATATGAAAGTATATAACAATATAAAATAGCAAAATGGGAATAATTATTTTCCTTACTGTTTTATCATTTCTTTAAAGTGAAGAGGAAATAACAGCATTTACACGTAGCTTCAGAAAAGGCATTCTCTGTACTGTGAAGAAAATGGCATATTTTCCTTTAGCTGTTTATGAGCCTCACATCTGTATTGTGCTAGTCACCTTGTACTCTTCCCAAGTGGTTAATTAGTCCTAATAATGGTGACCAAAGCAGTATTAAAAATATCTTTTTAATTCCTTCACAAAAATGCAATGAATCTAGAGCTGTTAAACAGTCCATGCTGTCCTCCCTCTATAACCAAATATTCCAGATATCCCACATCCCAGTGAGACCATTTGCAATTCCCTTATTTCTGCCTACCTGCCAGCCACCTTACTGTCATGTGGCAACTGGGAGAACATTTTTCCAGCTGTGAAGATCCAACCTCTAACACTCAGGATGAATCCTGATTTTAGGGTCCAAATGTACAGCCAATCTTTACACTTAGAGTCAGCTAAATCCTTCTAACTGTATTTGATGAAGAGTTAGGCATCCAGGCTTTTCTCTGTAATCAGGTGTGCTAAATCAGTCTCTAGAAATTTCTCTCTCTCTTCCTTTACTAACAAAAAAATCTAGAGCTCAGTTCCCTCAAGTGAGATTCAAAACATGCACATGTTAATTCTTGGGAGTTTTATAAAACAGACATTCTACCAAAATAGAGACTTCATTTAAAGAAATAACTAGGTAAGACATTCAGTATCTTAGCAATTGTTCGAAAATATACAGAGAGGATGATTTGTCTTGAAGCCTATCATACAAGAATTGGAAATTCAAGGAAAAAAATTCAGAAGCAATTGTTTTTCAATTCCATCTTTAACATAAATACATAATAACAGTCAGACTTAAATAACACAAGACAAAAACAAATATCCAAGAATAAAATCTTTTGAGAAGAAAATTATAGATAATGCACCCAGTTTTCCCCTTGGGAGACCAGATAAAGAATAAGCTATATATGGCAGGTATTAGTCACATTGCTTAATACACCCACTGCAAGAAACTCAGACTTATGGTGGTAAGATTGGTAACAGACACTGAAGAGAGATGATGCTATGTGTATTAATACTAAAAATCAAAGGCATTAGCTGGTTTTGTACAGAGGAGTAAGGGATATATGACAGAAACTTCACCAGTAAAACATTCACCATGTTGACTTTGGCAGGTAAGAGTGGAAGGTATGAGCAAAGCCAGGCCAAAAGGCAATGTAAGATTATTCCCATGACAACAGAGGTTAACAGGTTAACATTTTTAATTCTACAGATGAAGCAGAGTTCTCAGTTTTGCCCCAGAAAAGCAGTATCTAGTTGAATAGGGAGTAACAGGAGACACATCTTTGCCATTTTTGCAAAATACTTAAAGTTTGCTACTTACAGCAGGAAGATATGTCTCTTCAAGAGAATAAATCCAGATGAAGGGAGGGAACCACATTCAACCAAGTCCTTCTCTAACCTCCATTTAGATCCCATAAATAGTAGGTGTTGTTGCCTCTTAGCAAAGCCTGAAAGAATAGTAACTACTTCCTTTTTCCTGTTTCTGTTACAAAGAAAGCTGGTTTAGTACAGAGGCATTCTATGAAATTAATTTGTACCCTGCCTTTTTTAATAAATATTACCTTTCTTATATAATGTGCTTTCTTGTGTGTTGTAGTTAAAATGTGAGGTACATGACCTTTTTTCTACTGCAAAATACAGTTGCTCATAATCAAGTCTAAAACACTTTCATGTTTCTTATTGATGAAAACTTATTAAGAAAACAAAGGCTGGCAGGTAAAGTGCTTGCAGTAGAGTCTTTTACTCTCCCATATGCTCAAGATCTTATTTGGATTACACATGAAAGTGAACTCTATAATATAATTTTAGACTTGTTTGAATACCTGCTCTCAAAACAAGATTATGACAGCAGTTGCAAATAGCTATGAAACTGTGAGGGCTTTATTTTCTCTAGACTAGAGATTGATGGCTCTAAAAGACATTGAGTGCAGACCCAGGGAACATTTTGTTCCCATGGAGTCTTTTTGCTGTTTTTTATTCTAGTTGTTTCTGCAGTCTAAAATAAGCCTCTTTGGCATGGAAAGCTAGTACAATTTTTGTATGGGGAGTCAATGCACATCACTTGGGAAGACCTTAGGACTGCCAGAGGAGAAGAAAGATACCTGGGCATTTAATTCCTTGTGTAAACTCCTGGGCATTTCATTCCTTGTATAAACTCCTATGATGAGTTTTACCACAGTAAAAGAAACATTTGCAGATACTTTGCCCTTTTCTTTTACCTTCTCAAGCGTAGGGTAGGCATGGATATAGTCTTGCATAAGAGATTATAACCAGAATCTGTTCAGAAATGAAAGAAAAGAGCAGCTTTGTGCAATACTTGCCAACAATACACCTATTTTGACCTGATGCTTGCACACATAAAACAAAACAAAACACTCTGCTTCTGAGAATTATTTTCAGGGAGAAAATTAATCTTTTTAGCACTACTCCAAAAGACTGCAACCTTGGAAACAGTAGCTAATGTCAAAATAATGTGGATTTCCCTGTATCTGAAATATGTTCATAGGTATTACTGCAGTAGCACCTAAGTATTTCCTGACAATAATGGCATTTGTATGGCTCCAGATAAGTTATTAATCCCACTTTGAAAGTTGACAAAGATATGTTAGTACAAATGATACTTTCTTTTAATGCAGAAAATGCTCTTCTACAATGTCTAATATTACAATTTTTGAAATGCAAATTTTTCCTGTCAAAACACTTGCTGGTTTTTAGCTCCATATGTTCTGCACGTAGAAGCATGATGTATGCTGGCTGTACTTGAAGTTATAAAAGCCATTTTTTCAGTGCTAAGGTCACTCAGTGTTTTGGTTTGATTTCCTTTCCTAAGCTGTACTGAGAGTACCACAGAACCACAGAATGGGCCAGGTTGGAAGGGACCACAGTGAGTCATCTTGTCCAACCTCCCTGCTCAAGTACATCCTAGAGCACTTTGCACAGGATTGCAACCAGACAGTTCTTGAGCATCTCCAGTGAAGAAGATACTCAATGAGTATTACACATAAGTACAATAAGTACTTCTCTGACTGTAGAAGCAT
Source organism: Amblyornis subalaris (assembly GCA_018881555.1). Lineage (NCBI taxonomy): Eukaryota > Metazoa > Chordata > Aves > Passeriformes > Ptilonorhynchidae > Amblyornis > Amblyornis subalaris. The sequence continues at coordinate 3,992,237 of JACAXG010000050.1, forward strand.
GTGTTAACAAGCTAAAGTAGCACTATAGATGCCAAATTTTACAGTATGTGTTTGGTAACATGCTTGACCAAAAGGGCTTAAAAATAAGTACAATGCAGGGGAGCTAAAAATGTTTGAGAAGGACAACGACAACCAGAAGCAAATTTGGGAGTAAAACTCTAAGTGGTTGGGGATAAACTCAGGAGATACAGTCTGACATGAGCTTTTCATGTTGTGACACATTGAAATCATCTACACGGCTAATCAAAACACTATCCTTTGGTGGCGTCCTCTTTGCACAGCAATTGGGCACAGATCTCCTTAGGTCATCATGTGGCCTCAGAGTGTTGCAGAAAGGACTTCGCTCATACAAAGATTTATTTGCCTGGTTCCTTATGGATGCCAGACAAAGTTACCTTAGGGAAAGAGCAAGAAGAGAGAGAGAGAGTGAGAGAGTGAGAAAAGAGGAAGGGAAAACCTCCCTTTTAACAAGATGGCCAATTTTGCAGTCATTGACCAGCTGTCCATGAGGCCCTACTACCTTCCAACCCAGGCAGTGTGTGGTGCACAACCAAGGAACTAAGGAAAAGTTGTTTCCTGCCTTCAGCCCCTAGGTGCTCTGTTTTCACTTCCGCTGAAGCTGCTGCTTGACAAGACCTTCCACATGTATGTTTTCGGGTTTGCTTGAYGACTTCTAACTCTCTCCTACATGGTTTGTTTTGTCCAGTGCCAGTTATGTTACCTAAGTATGCCAGAAAGTGAGCGAAAGCGGTGGACTTGTGAACACATTACTTAATTGTTGGTATGCTTTTGACATGGGTTGTTCCCACCAACTCCCGTTCCTTAGAAATGAAGTCCGAGAAAGGATGAAACAGGACTGCCTCAGTACATTCCCATGTTTTAGGTAACCAGGAATGCCCAGCTCTTGAGAGGCAGGTGGCCCCAAGCAGGTGGCCACTGGTGCTTGGTACTGCCGAGGAAGTGGTCAGGTAGAGAGTCTTGCTAGGCAGATGCCTGTGTCAGCTTACTGGCACTCAGTCTTCCTGTCCTTCCTGAGACTGTGCTTTTGTTTGCAAACCATATGGTATGCAGTGGGCACACACAAATAGGCAGGTGCCAAAATTCATCCCACATTGCTCTGAACAGCCTGAGGAGACTCTTCAGGAGATTCATTCTCCCACAGATCCTTGATTAGCTTATTGGAAAGAGTGATGTGTTGTTGCGGATAGGTAAAACCTTGCAAAAGTGTGTCAGCTGGTACTTCTGAGGCTTAGATCCAGTAGATTGGTCAGAAATACATGATGAAAACATGTGGTTGAAGCTGAAACCTAAATTTTCACAAATTAATCCTATATTTTTCTCCCATTAGATATTTCAATAGAAAGTGAAAGTTAAAATGTCTGTGCCCATGGAAAGCAACCAGGAGAACAGCCCAGCTCTATGATTAGGAAAGACAATTATGTGGTCCAGGAAATGTTTTAAATACAGAGAACTTTGATGTTTCACATCAGAGCAACAATAAATAGAGAGAACATATTTGCCTTTTCCCTAATATTGATATTTTCCTCCCATCTTCCCTCCCACTTAGAATTGTTTTTGTGGTGGGAGTATCCACTAGGTAACCTACAGATGTTTTACATTCTTAAATGTAAACTAGAAAATGAACTGCAATACAGATTCATCCCATGAGGGTAAAAAACTAGTCTGCTCTTTAACATTTCTTGCATGACGGCACCCCCTCAGAACATGCCTGAGAGTTGTGCCTTGCCTGTTAATGCACACTCAACTGTGACTTACTGCTTATTAAAAACCAACATTTTTATTGCTTAGTAATTCTGGATTTGGCTCCCAGTACCCCTGTTATAAACACTTAAAAGTACAGATGCCATATTGAAACACTGACAGATTCTCATGGGGGTCAGGGCTACTGGCACCTTCCTAATTAAGTCATACGCTGTTAAACTTTTTTTTTTCCTTGACTCAAGAAGAAAACAAAGCAGTTAAGCTGCTATATCCATTTTCCAGCAACATTAATCCAATTCAAACCACTCTTAACCATAGTAAATCACAGGTTTGTGATAAAATGAAATGCCTAAAGGTTCACCTCGGGCTATTTAGCCCACAAACAAAATGCTGACTACTGGCAACAATGGTTAGTTGGGAATTATTGCTCAATTTAGTTGCAATTACATACTTTGCTGTGTCTTCTGTTCAGACTAGCCGAGGGCTTACAGCATGATAGATTCCAGAATGAAATGCAGTGCCAGGGTGCTGCTGGAGATTGACAGTGACAGTGTTGAAAGGTTACTTGAGCAACATGTTTTAACTTCTTGGAGGGAAGAGAAACCTTCCCTTTCACCAGGAAAACTTGGAAAGGGAGGAACTCTCAAAACAAGTCTGCCCAGATACAGCTATTCTGCTCTGCAGAAAATCATCCAGGTGTTAATAGAACCTGAATTTTCAGTTTAAGTATGCCTCAATGCTGATACTAAATAGGGAAACTGGAAACATTACCCATGAAATACAGTACAGCTGCAATATATTAATTGCAATGTAATAGTAGTGATTTGAAGAGCAAGAAATGTAGCATGCTGGCTGCTAATAGTACTTTAAAGGCAGTCCTCAGTATGCTGTGATTACACCATAGTTATAAGTGAATGGACATACACATAATACACTCCTGTTCAAAAGAAGTGTACATTTTTTCAGCCCAATTTAGTGAAACCCTTAACTTGCCTAATGTAGGTCTAAATTGTCAGTAAGTATAAGATTTTATCTATAATTTTTATGGGAACTGTTAATAAGTCCTTGGGAAGTAGTACATAAAACCAACCAAAAATTTTAATAGATCTTGGGCAATTTCATTAGCTGAAAGATTCTAGTAGTGTTTGCTACCAATGGGAATCTTTATATATGAAGTTCTCAAGTTGTATTCATTATACACATTTTCATGTAAGAAAGGCTAAATGAAATTCTTGAAGAATGCAAAGTCATCAATTCAAGGACACATGAATAGGGTGAGAATTATTGTCTCCAGAGAAAATTGATCAAATATGGGCCTGTTAAAATTAAAATACACTGTGATACAGTGAGAAGGAGATTTTGTCTCTAAACAAATAAAAACAATGGCTTTATTTCCTTTGCTCAGGCCAGCTAAGGCCAACAAAGCCCGTGGATAAAGGTTCAGCAAAACTCAGAAGTATTTGACATTTAGGTGCATCTCAAGATTACAGAGAGTATCAGTAGGGAACTTCCTTGTTTTGCATAAAAATTGATTTAATCAATGGCAGATATTATTACAAGGCCTTCATTTTGTGGGAGGCAATTGTGAAAAGGCTGCAGGTGGGATAGATTACACATCAGTCTGCTTTGGTAGTTCCCATGCTTTCTTCTGTCCCTGTTAGAGAGGAGAGACAGAAGGGGAAGTGTGACAAGGCCTCGGATATCCTACAGTTCCTACTCTCTGGTAGTTCATCAGGTGAATCAACCTTACAAGGCCTCCCATGCAGCCTGAAGAGGAAAGGCATGTGGCCTGACTCTTTCTGAAATACTGCCCTTAGCTTTCAGCCTGTTGTTTTTATAAAAGTTTGCTAAGACTTACAAAGTAGTGTTGTTTTTCACACTAACAGACTTTACATCTATAATCCTTGGGCAGTTAGAATGATGTACTAGAGAACTTTATTCAAGTACTTTCTAAAGGTGATGGTGAAAGGAACTTAATAGGAAAACAGAAATACGAACAAGAGTAGCACTTCTTTGCCTCTGAGCTTATCCATTTTTTCATAAAAGCATAGAAACTTTTTGCTCTGCCTTAAATTATTTTAATCAGTTGTGTCTATGAGTACATCCTTTAACTCTGCTTCTAAAGGAATAAGAAGTTATATGTAGTACACTGGAAAAAAAGAAAGAAAGAAAGAAAAAGAAAGCTCTTTCACCAAACTATATTGTCGTGTGGAATCCACTTCTCTCTACTATTGGTAAGAGCAAAGCATACTAACTGAAATCAATAGAGAAAGAATCAATAGATTCTTAAGAAATATTTGGCATGCAATCAATGTGCAGTTAACACATCTCCATTTGGAGGTATAATAATCCCTGTCACCTCCTGCTAAAATAAAATGATTGAGTATTTATTGTCATRTTTGGCTGATCATGTACATCAAGTACCTCACTGAGTATTGCAATGCTGGAAGAGATGTGTTGAGCACCATACTCAGGATGTGCAGAACAGATCAGAGTGAAGTAGCCTATAAATATGGTTCCTACTCCAATAACCTTTTAACTGACTAAGCTGGCTTTACAAAACTTGGTTGTCTGCAGCTTAAAAAGGGCAAAATTACACACATTCAAATTTCATGCCAGAAAAATTCCTATTATATTTTTCAAACACTATACACTCTTACACGATTAAAATGGTTAAATGCTAGATAAATGTTAATTTTATGCCTTAAATAAGTAGAAAATTAGCATGCCACTTACTGAAATCTCACGAAAAAGACTTTCAGACATTTACTTATTGAATTTTGTCATAGAAAAGAGTTTAGACCCACTCATTTCAATTACTTGATTTGCATCTCACTCCTTAAAATGAGTAATGGATTAGCTTATCATACGGATACAAGTTGAATAGAATGACTTCAAAACCAATTTTTTCATAGGTAAAGTTTTCTCCACAACATCAAAAAAGAAAACCAAAAACCCCAGCAAACTAAGAGCGTATTCTGGCTGGGTTATATACGCTCTGTTTATTGCTACATATCTTGAATCCTCAAATGCAGCTGGTGTGAGCCCAGGCATGCTGGAAATGGAAACCCAACCTGCAAATGATCACGTAATACAAGAGAAGTAACATGAGATGGGTTACTGCATTAGTACCACTGAGTAGATTTTCCACCCGTTCTCTGCATGACCTTTTTTTTCCCGTTAGTTGTGCTCTGCTTTGTTGCAGTTTTACTTATACTGTTTTGGTTCAGGGCTCCTTGCAGATGATTTCCTATTTTCCTGTGTGCTCCTCATAGTATCTCGCAAAGTGCTCATCTTACCTGAGAGCACCCTTCTCCAACAGAGCCTTTCTCTGTGGAAGATGGTGCCTGTGCCATTCAGTATTCCCCTTTTCTGACAAGAAGTACTGGGCCATCATAGTCATCCAGGCTGGCTTCAAGTTCTCCAATTCACTTGTCTCATTAAAGGACCTGAGTTCATGTCACATTTCTTTTGAATTCCGTGTCCTTTTTTCCCTATTCTCATTTTTTACTTTGCTTTATTTTAAGCTTCATTTTCAGCTGCTCCATGATTCAGTCTCTTTTCTACTGGGGACATGTAAGTTGCGTTCTAGTTTACTACACTGCTGCTTGTGTAACAGACTCAACATCATGGCATGCATCTGGTCTCAAAAAAGGGAGTTGAGAGTAGGTAATTTATTAATTCATTTTCTTATATAAATATAAAAAATTTCTCACATGTGTAATGAACTGCAGGCTGCAGTCCTTTGTGGGAATACATATCAATTACTGAAAATATTATTAACTGAAACTATGTTTTCCTTTTCTCCACAAACAGAAAAAAACAATCTAGTCCACAGTTCAGTTATACAAAATATATGAGCGTATAATGAAGACTCAGAGGGTTGAATTTTACTTGTATTTACCCATTTCTTTGTTAAATCTGACCAATTCAAAACACAAAAGTTTTTTAAATTTTAACAACAAAGGCTCTCACAATTCAGGGAAATTGAACAGTGGTGGTATTATTTTCAGCAGGGCTCTCTGTAAGCYCACCAGCCCAACATCCAGGATTGCATATGGCAGAGCCATTCCTACCGGTACTGTACTTGTCCCAGTCATGAAGCCCAAATTGACATGTCAAGTATCCCAAACTCAGATATGGCCAGGTCATTCTTCCTCCTCTCTCTGCTTTCTGACTGGCTGAAATTAAAAAGTGGAATAACCAGCACCTAATGTCAAATTCCTATTCCTGCTCTCTGATAGATCTATTACTGAGTCTATAGCTAAGTTAGACATTTTCAGGAGGGAATGAGCAGTTGCTTTAAGATAGTTTGGAAATGGTTTGGGTCTGGAGAGACTCTTGGCTACATCTCTCAGTACCAGTGTACAAGCAGGCAGGACAAACCAAAACCAGAAAAGGAAATAAGCCAGTCCAGGAAAAGGACAGAAGCAGCTCATCCAGCCCTGGCAGGAATTCATAGCACTTGTGGCAAAGTCTCAGTTTAATCCTAAAGATTAAATCCTGAAATCATTCCTCACTTCATGTTCATGGAAAACATATGCTAACAGCAAAAATGCCCAAACAACTCTATTCTTTGGATGAGCGAAAATGAGTTCCTGCTGCATTTCTGTACCATTTGACACATCCAGGATCCAACTAGGTCTTTTTCAGATGGTCTAAGCAGCTTGGTAACAGTTTATTTTTCATGCCATKGACGTGTACCTATGAACTTTTAGTGGCAACAGAATTTAAATTGCTGCAGAAGCTCTYTCTCATGGCATTTCTGGCTGCAGTGGTGGTAGTGAAAAATCTSCTAGGCTGACTGTTGTAACGTGATTTTCAAACAGCTCTGTGAGTTGTAGGCATAAAGGGAATTCAGATAAGGCTATGAACTTGTATACAGTTACTGCATCTTACTTGCAAAGTTTTCAGTTTATCCATCATCACAATGGATCCTCTGGGATATTAGTGGACTCTGGGGAATGTTAGCCATTTTCCCAATTTCATAACACTAGGACTGGTGAGTATTGTTACATATTTTAAGACACCATTTGCCAGCCTGAAATGTGATGTTTATATAAATATGTCTGGAACATACAATACCTCTGAGGGACTGAATCAAAAATAACCAAAGGTTTTCACAGAGCAGCATAAGTCCAGGGGTGAGGTGGGCAGTGAATTTTGACATGCTTTCTTACATCTGTGTTTGTCCAAGTATGCTGTGGTTGTGAAGAAGCAGTTGGGAGACTTCTGTGAAAAGATGCCTATACCTTAGCATTCTTCTTAGAAGAATAAATAACAAATTTCTGTTTCTCCTGACAGGGAGCTGGTATAAGAGCATTTGTAAAATTAACTTTGAAATGCTAGGTGTTTGTTTTTCTTTTGCAATCTTTCAGTAGTATGTGCTCCCACTTAGGAAGGTTAATACAGGCATCTGTTTGCTCTTTTTAGATGTACTGATATATGAAAAGACTCTGTGTGGGACTTTTGTTTGTTTATTTGTGTTTATTTCGGTGTGAGGGAGGTGAAGAGTTTTTTAAAAATAGTGAGTTCCAAATGTGTTGTTCATTTATGAAACTCTTGCTGTGTTTCATCTTCTTTGAAGTTCTGAGGTTATTTATTTACCTGATTCTTTGTAGGGTTTAGTATTTGCTGCAAATTCACTTTTATTAATGGAAAAAATAAGAAAAAAAAGCCCCAATTTTAACAACTTCACCATAGGTGCTGAAAAGGAGAAAGTACATAACAGGAAGGAAAAGGAAGGAAAATGGACAGCTCTCAGTAATTTTTCCAAACTTGACTCATTCTGCTTTTATTCCCATTTGTTCATATCCACCAAAACCATAAATATGTGAATAAGGAAGTATAGATCACTTTTACCCATAAAATATGAGGCTACCCTTAAGCTCCTCTCAGGAGCTTTGAGTGTAGTGATACAAAACTGAATCTTTTTTGTAGCACCTGAAGAAACCACTACTGAGGTGACTGGGATCTGTCCACTGACTGACTTTAATCAAAGCTGGATCAGACCCATGAGTCACACCAATTATGTTTCTCCTGGCAGCTAAACTGACAGGCCCGTCTGCATAAACTCAAAAAYGGTATCTTGTCTTTGAAAACAACCCAACACTTCTGTATTCTGATCATAACTCTAATGATATTCTTTGACTGGGTATATATAGGGAGAGAATCATCTTTGATGAAAGGGACAGACATCAGCCTTGATGTACTTGTACATGTGAATATTATTTTTCATTAACAAAACATGTTAGCATAGAGACATTAATTATTTGCACCTTACAAAATCAAATTTTACTCATAGGAATTACAGAGAGTTCAAATTTTGTGAAATGAAAACTTCTTAGTAAACACTTGAGAGCTGGGAATTTTTTAAAAAATAAGTTCATTTTATAGAGGTACAAGTTACTGGACCAGCACAGCAGAGTTTTGCTTTCAGATGGATCATTTCACAGATCCACTTCAGGGATCAGCCATGTGACAGCTAAATCAGCTCACTGAAGAGAGATGCAATGTCTACCAATGGTAAATGAGGCCTCCTGTATGACTGGGTCTGATGGTAACATGGATCAGGCAGTAGCTTAAGACATAGATACAAAGGCCGTAGATGTTACCTTGAGTTTTTCTTGGTGAATGCCCTGGAGTACAGTTTTGACCCATCCTTGCACATTAGCAACGTCTGTTTTTTTCTCAAACTTTGGCTACTTGCAAAGACTTTCATTTTGATGTTTTTACAATGTGTCGTGAACATCTCTAGTTCCAAAATATAAACAGAGGTATAGGAGGATGAGGACAGGGATACTATCACAGAGTCTTTAACTAAATGTATCCTTTTTCTTTTTCCCCAGAGGTGCGGAGAAATCTCATTTGACAGTCCTGACCAGAATGCCAAATGTGTTCGCATGCTAGGTAAGGGTAAGAGTCTCTACCCTTTTTTATACAACTGTGTGTATGTGGAAATATGTTTAATTGGGGATTTCTTCTCGAAAGTACATGATAATGACCATGATGATCCACGATGGCATTTATGTAGCTCATCCACATATAGTCCTCATTAATGTATTCTTCGTGGTGAACTTTCAATTACATATATATCAAAGTATATATATTCCAGTAGTGTTCATGTGCATAGATGAAAATATAGCTGTACCAATGCTGTACTTGGAACCTCTGATGTGCTGAAGTCCAGAACTCATATTCAAAAGCCAAAAATCTGTACTTCCAAAGACAGTATTAATTTAATGAGCATATGTATCAAAAGTCTCTAGATCAGACCTTCAGCTGCATCAATCAGGAAAATTTCAATYAGTGATTTCACAGATTTGCACTGGTGTAGCTTTGTAAAAATTAATATTAAACAGAAGTGTCTATTCTTTGGAAACAATACAGAAATATTTTACTATGTTGCATTAATTTCTGTGACCAATTTTATTGTGGTTCCTTGTTTTGTCTGCGATGATAGTATGGAAACATTAACAACGTGGCTAGTATCACAGTGAAAGGCAGGGAGTAAGTGTCTAAAAAACTAACCGATAATGTTTACTCAGAAAAAAAATGAAATCACAGAACAATTGCAGGATTAAATTCTGAAGACCTTTGACCTGCCAGGGAAGAGATAAATATATGCTGTGAATTAGAGCATTGCATCTAATAATGTGAAGATATAAATAGTCACAATTTTTAAAACTGCAACTGGCAGTGTCTAGGAATTTAATTCCCATCTGGGTGCATAGCTGTGCTCTATAATAACAGACTATGTGGTTTGTTGTTTATATTCATTAAATCCTATTGTCACAATAGACTATAATTGCTGCAGAGGAAATCTGTCGTGCTTATAGTGCACAGATCCCAACAGATGAACTGACACAATGGGCCATAATGATCTGTTACATCAATGATCCATGGTTAGAAGTTCTTAATGGAACAAGCTGACAGAAAAGATACACTTGTGATCCTTTATCATGCCAATTATAATCTACAGTGT